>CM053626.1:121409612-121518206 GCA_028646595.1 Phalanger gymnotis | reverse complement strand
TCTAAAGGTTGGAAGGCTGTGTATGATCTTCTGCCTATGTTTGTTAAGGACAATGGTGCTGGTGAGGATAACATTACATTTTAAAAGGGCTGTCATGTTTACAAAGAATTTTCTTCACATTTCTCTGTGAGAAACAGAACAAGTATTGTTACCTCCATTTTACTGATAAGGCTCAAAAAGACTAAGGGGCTTAAATATGTCAGAGTCCAAACATCATTGCTATTAGAGTCCATTTAAACACATAATACCGAGTATACGAGACTCTCCACAGAGAAGGCAGAAGGAGTAAACCATTTATTCAGACACCAGAGAGCCAGATCCCACAAGCCATTTACCCAGTCTATCAGAGCAGTAAAACATTCCACACACAATATCACAACCTGGAGCCTCACCATACCAAAACCTCTCCGACCCCCTGATGGGGTCTTCCCCAAAACAAACTCACAGTACAGCTAAGTCAGCCTGTTCAGTTCTAATTATCACGAAGGCGGCCATTAGCAGCTATTAGCAGCCATAACTTCTCTCTCTCTCTCTCTCTCTCTCTCTCTCTCTCTCTCTCTGTCTCTGTCTGTCTCTCAGCATTTCCTGTGACATAACTTCCTTTTCCTGTCAGGAACCTCCTCCTACCACACGTGACTTAGGCTTCCTGTGACTTAAGTAGGTCACATGACCTCTTAATGGGTGGGAAAGGTCTTCAAATCTAAATTGCTACTACAAGTATACAAAACACTTTCACATACATTATGTTATTTGTGATGTAACAGAGTGGGGAAAGCATTGAGTTTTTAGTTAGGAGACCTGAGTTAATCGGTAAGTATGCATTTATTAAGAACCCAGTGGATGTCACCCAGAAACAAAAATAAAAATTCCTGCTCTCAAAGCATTTCATTCTAGAAAGGGAGGAAATATGTGCATATGTATATATTGATGCATACAAAATATGTAAGGATTATAAATGATAAACTTAAAAAATTATTTATAAATAATAATATTAGTTAAAGAAAGTGGGCATATTTAGCTGGAAGAAGAAGAGACTCAGGGAAGATAAGCTAGCTGTTAGAACCAAAGAGAAATGGGCAGAAGTCACAAAAAGGCTCAGTAAGGCCTGATGTCAGTATACACTTCCTAACATTTATAGCTTCACAAAAACGGAATTGGGATGCCTCAGAACGTGGTGAGTTATACCTTCTTGGAGGTCATCCAGGCTACAGGGTCACTATGCTATGCTACAATGGGGATTCCTTTTGTATATGGGATAGACTAGATGGCTTCTGGGGTTCCTTCTAGCTCCCAAATTCTGAGATTTGGGGAAATACAGGGTAATTTGGGAAGAAAGGGAACTAACAACTCAAGGGATAAAGAAAGGCTTCCATTAACTAGCCATTAGATAACAGTCAAGTCACAATGTCCATAAGCCTCAGTTTTCTAATCTCTAAAATGGGGGTGAAGTTTTTGTATATGACCTGCCTCATAGGGTTTATAAGGTATTGTGCAGATCACTTAACCTCTCTCTGGCTCAGTTTTCTCATTTGTAAAATGAGGGCTTAGGACTAGATGGCCTGTAGGGCCCCTTCCAGCACTAAATTTATGGCCTTATGTGATCACAGATTACAGCTAGAAAGGGCTTAAAGGTCACTGAGTTCACTGACCCCCCAGTTTTAAAATGGGGAAATTTAGGAGCAGTCAGATTAGATGACTTCCTCTGATCTCATAGCTACTAAGTGTCTGGAGTGAATTCAGTCCCATGTCTTCTTCAGTCCAGGTCCTAGATTCATAATTCCAGTGGTATCAAACTCAAATAGAAAAGGATCCCTGTAGTTCACATGTTGACTTAGAAAACCACAAATTAACATTATCTGTGTTGTGCCATACTTTTATTTATTTTGTTAAACATTTCCCTATTACATTTTTATCTGGTTCAGCCCCTCAATGCCAGAGGTTTAACACTCCTGTACTATATCAAGTGGCAGCTGTTATTACTGATTCACAACAATTCTTTAAAGTTTGGCAGAGTAGGAATTGTTATTATCATTTTATATTTGAGGAAATTGAGAATCAGAGAGATTAACTGAATTGCCCAGATAACACAAGTAGCAGGAAGAGATAGAGCTGGGACCTGAACTCTGGTTTTCTGATCCCATGTCCATCTCTTGGCCATACTACCATGTTTCAAAGTCTTCTCACATACCTTACCCTTGTCATAAATGCTCAAATATGTGTGTATATGTATACACACACATATATACATACACACGTATAGGCACATATGGCTTATGCATTCATACATGTGTATATTTACATGTGTATATCCATACTCCCACTTGAGTGTGTTTATAATATACATACACACACATATAGGTACATAGACTTATATGTACTCACACATGTATACATTATATATTACTTATGTATATCTATACTCCTGTTTGAGCATGTCTGTAATATCTATATATGGGTATATTAGTATGAAATTGTATTTGGTTAGACAATTTCACCAACCATATGTTAGAGTAATTCTTTGGGGACTCTGGCTTCAGACTAACAAAACTTAACCCATGGATGCAAAAACACACCAGAAAGACTACAATGTGCCCTGTCCATCTAATGACATTGTTATATCAGCACATTCTATTCCTTTTCATAGTTTATTTTTGTCTTACACGCTAATTGGGCCTGATAATCTAAACCACATCTGATCAAAAACATTCTAGATATACTAAAAAAGGAAAGTTGAGGGGAGAAGTTCAGCCATTTAAAGGTGTTATATCTCCAGTTGGAGCCAAGCTCCTAAAGGGTTAGTATTGAAATAGCCAACCTAAATAAGACACAATTGGTGCTAACTTAGCTTTCAAGGGTTCCCAAGTGTGGTTTTATGAGTGCCTGGAGGGATGAGTTAGCCCCGATTGTGTCTTGTTTAATTTGGCAGTTCAAATGACTAACCCTTTTCAAACTTGGCTCTGGTTTTAGATCTCACACCTCTACTTGTCTCAACTTCATTTCTGAGTTGGCTTTTTCTTTGCATGTTAAATGTTTTTGATTAGGTATCACTCTAAAAGAATTTATAAGTGGTTTCTTTGCACTGGTGTCTGGATTGATCAAGGTCAGGTGGGTTTCCACTATTAAATGATTTAACACTTCACCCACCCCAACTAGTGTCTGCAACTTCAGAGTTCATCTTCTGGGTGGGAGGCCAAAATGCTGTGAGATCAGCCAAGGGGGGAAGTAAAACTAATGCTCCCTTTTTCACTCCCTCTCAATGGCATTTACAGTAAAGATAGATTTCTTGGTTGATTAAATTTAGTAGGGAGAGAAGGGAAGAGGGGTTCAAATCCTGGCTTTATAATTTACCTGTGTGACTTTGGGGGAAGCACTTAACCTTCTCTGAGTCTTAGTTTCCTGAATTAATAAATTAGGGTGTTGAAATAGATACCATTAAATCTTTATTCCCCGTCATCACTGACTAGTGCTTATATTTTCTAGCTGAGAGGACAAAATGTTCTGAGATTAGCCAATAAGGAACATTACGACATATAATCTATGACTTAATCTAATTAGAGTGAAAAGCTATTACAGATACTAATTCTACTATAGTATATACTTGAAAAAGCAACTTTGCATTTATTTTAGTCGGAGTTTTTTTTTTTTCATCATGTCATAGCTGGGAGTTTAACCTTAGAAATCTCATGCTCTTTCACCTATGCTACGTTGCTCCTCAAATATACCAAATATACACAGGAAAAAGTAGTAAGATATTGTTCAAGATGGCCCAGTAATAGGATAGTGTGTTTAATGTTATACCAGCATTTAAAAGGAAAGTACTTAAAAAGGTATTATGGCT
The DNA here is from genome assembly GCA_028646595.1 of Phalanger gymnotis. Classification (NCBI taxonomy): domain Eukaryota; kingdom Metazoa; phylum Chordata; class Mammalia; order Diprotodontia; family Phalangeridae; genus Phalanger; species Phalanger gymnotis. The sequence continues at coordinate 121,514,368 of CM053626.1, read as the reverse complement.
ATCAGAGATGACCTACCTGAGACCTATCTGAGATTAATTCAACAAATCATAGAATTATAAAATCACAGGTCTAAAGCCAGAAGAAGTTTAAAAAACATATAGGCTAAAACTCTCATTTTATAAAGTAAGAAAAAAACCAAGAGAAGCTAAATGATTTGTATGAAGTCACATAGGTAGTAAATGGCAGTCAGAATTTGAATCCAGATCTTCTGACACCAAATATAACTGCCTTTCCACTGTGCCATGCTAACATTTATCTAATAATTAAAGGTCTACAAAGAGTTTTAATAACATTGTCTCATTTAACCTTCATGATAGCTTTGTGATGTCAGGGAGTTACTGTCTTTGTGACGATGATCAAATCAACCAATCTGAGCCTCCGTTTCCTTTTCATCTATAAAATAAGGCCTGTAGTATTTATCTAAAAAGTTTAACATTTTAACAAATGACTTGAATTAATAAATGAAAAATAATTTAATAAAGTTGTAGATGGCATACGTACCAAATTTAACACATGTCAGAAAGCTAGGAAAAATGGCCAATCTATTGGCTGACAGAGTCAGAATGCAAAAGTATCTTTATAGGCTAAAACTAAAGTAATAGGGATGAATATAAAACCCTAGACTTGGATTAAAACAAGAACAGCCCTACAAACATAAGATGGGGAGGGTGTGGCTAGATGTGGAAAAAAAGATTAGATGTTCCAATGGACTTCCAGTTCAAAATGAGTCTCCACTGTGGTGTATCATCCAAAAAGCTAATATGATCTTAGGTTACATTGAGAGAGGCTTCATCAAGGATGTGCTAGTAAACGTTTAACAACCAGGTTGGGAGGGAGGGAGACTGTCCTCCAGTCAGGCTTTTAAATTTAATCTGCATTATTAACACTTTCTTAAGTTTGAACAATCAACAAAGCAATAAATCAAGGCCCGATTTGTAGCAATTTCTGAGGAGTAAATGCTCACAATGAAATTTAACAATGGGCTCCACAAGCCCAACTGAACTGGCTCCAGCACACCCCTAGTTGGGGTATACAGAACAGGGGAGATCATAATCCTCCTATTCTCAGCTCTAGTTAGAACACATCTAAAGCAGGGGTGGAGAACTTTTGGCCTGGAGGCCACGTGTGGCTTTCTGGGTCCTTGGATGTGACCTTTTGACTGAGTCCAAGTTTTATAGAACAAATCCTTTTACTAAGGGGATTTGTTCTGTGAAGTTTGGATTCAGTCAAAGTATAGCACTTGAGGACTTGAAGGGCCACATGAAGCCTTGAGGCTGCAGGTTCCCCATCCCTGATTTGATTCTATTTGATTCTATTCAGGCACTACATTTTGGGAAGAATACAGACATGCAGAAGCATTTTGAGAGGAGGATAACCACCATGGTGAGAGGACTAGAGACCATGGCATATGTGGATGGCAGGTAGGTGGCGCAGTGAATAGGCTGCTGGACCTCAGATCAGGAAGACCTGTGTTCAAATCCAGCCTCAAGTACTTACTAGATGAGTGACCCTGGGCAAGGCACTTAGCCTCTGTCTGCCTTAGTTACCTCATCTGTAAAATGAGAAGATACCTCCCAGAGCTATTCCAGACTCAAGTGAGAAAAAAAAAAATTTGTAAAGCACTTTGCAAACCTTCGAGCACTAAATCAATTATTATTATAAATTGAGGAAATTGATAATGTTCATCATAAGGAAGAGAAGACCAAGGAGAGGCTTGATAACTATCTTCAAATATATGAATTACAAACATAGAAAGTGAATTAGATTTGTTCTGCTTGGGTTCAGAGGGCAGAACTATGAGTAAATGATAAAGCTACAGCTTTAGGACCAATTTTAAGGAAATACTAATGATTAAAGCTTTTTCAAGAATAGTGGGCTGTCTTAGGAGCAATGACCCCTCACAGTAGGTCTTCAGATGAAGACTGGATGATCATTTCTCAGAGATGTTTTAGGGGAATTCCTTTTCAGGGATTTGTTTCAGGGATTAGATGACCTCTGAGATCTCTTCCAACTCTGAGATGTTATGACTCCACATGTACATAATCAAATATGGTTTAAGGTCATAAAGCAAGGGTGGAAGAGATCTCAGGCCATCTAGTCCAACTTTTTTTTTTTTAACAGATGCAGAAACTAAGGTATAACAGTTAAATGACTTGCCCAAGATTGCACAGATAGGAAGCGTCAAAGGTAGGATTTGAACTCACATCCTCTAACTACAAACTCACTATTCTTTTTACCATACCAAATTGGAGGTCCTTAAGTGACGAGGAAGGGGAAGGAAAAAGCATTTATGAAACAGCTACTAAGCCCCTACTATATTAAAAATATTATCTCATTCGATCCTCACAACGACCCAGGGAAGTAGGTATTATAATATCTTCCTTTTTACAATAGAGGAAACTGAAGAAAACAGAGGTTAAGTGACTCATGCAAGGTTACTCAGTTAAATGTCCAAGGATTGATTTGAACTAGAGTCTTCCTGAATCCATGGCCGGCTCTCTTTCAAATGCAAGCCTAGAGATTTTATCCTATGAACAATGTCAAACTATGTATGTATTTTATCCTATGAACAATGTCAAACCCACTGAGGCTATTACAAGTAGGGAAGTAAGAAAGTCACACTAGTTTACCTGTAAGATTGTTTTGGCAGGTTTGTGATAGATTAGAAAGCAGAGAAACCAGAGGCTATTTAGGTGGCTAATACTCTATTCCAGGTGAAGGACAGTGAACCATAGTGGTAGCAACTGGAATAGAGAAGAAGAGGAAGATAGATGAAATTGGAGGTAACATGGTTAGGACTTTAGCAATTAATTGGATTGGGGAGGGGGTGGTAAAAGAAAGAGGCTTTTAGGGATCTCCCATGAATTGACATTAATTATACCCATTTGGAGCAGGAAGGAAGTGATAAGCTTAATATGAGAAATTACAAACCCTGCTCTCTACTCCTCCACCTGCTCACCCAGGCACTCATTCACCCCACAGAGTCACTTTATATGGTTCAAAAATGTGTAATTTCATATATAGCTGCCATGAGCATCATTTCCCTCATCTGTAAAATGAAGGGGTTAGATTAACTGGTTTCTTACACTCCTTCCAGCTTTAGCCCTATGAGCCTCTAACACTATGTATAATCCAATGGGGCTTTTTCATCATAGCACCACAAAGCAAATCACTGCACGGAGAATCCCTGTGACCTAGCACACAGAGACCTGCCTTATTTTACATACACCTCACTCTGTCCCCGCATTGAGTCCTAGCCTACACACAGGGCTATAGACTCCAGCCTTCAATTACATTAAATATCCCATTGTTCACCCTAGAATTCTTTTTTCTCTCTGTCTCTCTCCCTCACAAACTTTTAACACCCCCACTCATATAGCATGAAATGACTATCATTCACACTACAATTCACAGACCTAGTCATGCTAAGACTCCAGTGTTGCTAACTCTCAATCCACTACTCCCAGGCCTCACGAACAACAGCATTGAAAGAATATCTTCTACCTTCTTAAAAAAAGTACCCAGAATCAGTGGTAACTATGAACAGAGCTTAATGTCCTTGTTACCTCCTGCAAATTCCTATTCCCCATCTACCAGCATTCCCATAATCTAACTAGGATGGGTCAGAGACGGGTGACTTGGCAGTGCCATCAAAAAACAGGGAAGTTGGGAGGAGAGGCAAGCTAAGGTAAGATGGCAAATTCAGTTGGGGCATGAAATTGCAGGCAGAGACACCCAGCAGGCAATTGGAAATGGAGGACAGAAGTTCAAGGTAAACACTGGGAGTGGTAATACACACATATACATATATACATACATATATATACATTATATGTATATCTGTTTGTACATAATTATTCCCATGTGGCACACAAAGAAAATTATTTTTAAAAAATCCTCATTACTTTCACTTTAAGGCTGCGTACTACGCACAGTCTTGTGGCATGGTAAGCAGGTGGTGCCAGTATTCTTATCCCCATTTTATGGATGAGCAAAATTCAGGTGACAGAGGTTATTTACTTGCCAGGGCAACAAGAGCAACGACTCCAAATAAGCTCAGTATGAGAAGTCACTAATCCACCAATCCATGTAAATATGGGTATATGCATGTGTATGTTTCTCATATACGTCCATACATATGTATCCTTGTGTATGTCAATCTATAACCACATGACTATCCATATACACCTATATATTTAGGTAAGCGTATGTATATATATATTCTATGTGTTCACATGTATACTTATCTATAACCACATAGTTATATATATGTATAAATATGCATATGTATATGTATGTATACATACATATAAAACCAAAGTTACATATATAACTATATATAAGACTATAGTTGTATATATAACATGTATATGTATGTATGTGCATGTATATAGATGTGCATATGTGTATAGTGTACATATGTTTTGGAAGTCATATACATTAAGGTGATCATTGAAACCCTAGAAAGAGAAGAGATCATCAAAGGAGAGATAGAAAAGAAAAGAGGATAAAGGACAGGTTCTTAGGAAAAACCTTATTTCAAGGGTTGGAGAGAAGGAGTCATAACAGGAAGTCAAGAAATGTTAACGTTAACATTAGGTAGAAGAATCAGAAGAAAGAATTGTTTTAGAAATCAAAGGAAAAGAGAGTTTCCTCAATGAAAGATAGGTAATCAATAGTGAAATGCTGCAAGGAGGCTGAGGACTGAGAAAAGGCCAAAAGACTTAGTAAATGACATCCTTGGGCAGCTAGGTGGCCCAGTGGATAGTGTGCCAGGCCTGGAGTCTGGAAGACTCATTTTCTTGAGTTCAAATATGGCCTCAGACATTTACTAGCTGTGTGACCCTGGGCAAGTTACTTAACCCTGTTTGCCTCAGTTTCCTCACCTGTAAAATGATCTAGAGAAGGAAATGGCAAACCACTCCAGAATCTTTGTCAAGTCCAAATGGGGTCACAGAGAGTGAGACATGACTAAACGTGAACATGTCCTTGGAAAGGGCTTACTCCAGAGAGTTATGGAAGCAAAAGCAAGACTGAAAGTTATCGAGAAGCATGTGGCAAGGAAATAGCAGTAATAAATATAAACTATTCTTCACAGAAGCATAGCAGAAAAGGGGAAGATAAATACAGGCATATTTAAGCTTAATGTTAGGAAAAAAAACTTATTAATAATTCATTCTGTCCAAAACTGGAATGGGTTACCTCAAGAGGGAGTGGGTCCCCCCTCAATGGATGTCTTTAGTAAGAGCCTAGATGACCTCTAGTTAAGTATGACGGGCACTCCTTGGTATGTGGATTAGATTAGATGGTTCCTTAGGTCACTTACTGTAACAACAATGCTGCTAGCAGCTGCTGTGGGGGTGTAAGACCGTCAACATCGGCATACAGGAGGGCTGCTAGCACAGGTTCTTTGATCTGATTTTCTAAAAGAAATCAACTTTAAGGAGTTAACAATCTTACTTTAATTAAACATACATATATCGTTCACCTAGCTCAGGGGGAAAAGCCAGCAGCCTGGGCTTCAGAGAGAATACAAACAGAAATTACAAGCAAAAATTATAAACAGAGAAAATAACACAAATCAACCAACAGCCTGACCATAGCAATACATACATAGTTACCAGAGAGAGAGGCACCAACATCTGAGTTTTCAAAGCCGGAGGGCTCCTTAACAGCTACCCAGAGTCTCCACACAAATAGTCTTCCAATGAGTGAGCCCCCAAAGCAAAACACTAACTTCAGAGTATATACACCCTTCTTCAGGTTCAGCCCACAGAGGGCGTCACAATCATGGGACTCAAACTTATGTGACTTAGGCTTTCTTGTGACTTAATCAGGTCATCAAAGACTCTTGATTCAATCAAAGACTCTTGATTCAAACAAAGGCAAGGCTCAATCAAAGGCACTTCATTGCCTTAGCATTAAGAATCACTCCAAAAGAAGAAAACAGCAAAAAGCCCCACTTTGCTTGTCATTACAATTACTTCCCTCAAATTCTGTGATTCTGTGAGAATCGTAGGATCCTAGAGTGAGAGTTGGAAGAGAAAGTCTCTTTATGTCTTCTAATCTAGCATCTTCATTTTACAGTTGAGGAAACTGAGGCCTGAGGTGGTCAATTGAGTTGCTCAAGGTCCAAGCTAGTAGCAGGGCTGTGATTGAAATCCAGACTCCTTTACTCCAAATCTGGCATTTTCTCTCAACTATATCATGCAGCCCTAGATATATGTAGATCATCATCATCATAAAGATTTTATGGAGATGAGAATGAAAGCAGAGTTATTAATGTCCTCTCAATCATCTCTTTTGGGGACAAAAATAACCTCTGTGATTCCCCTCCCCCAACTTTATAGTACCTTTATGTCTTTCAGATATCCTGAAAATTCACCCTCTCACACTTCTAAAATTGTGTCTCCTTCACCAGCATAGACTCATAGAATCATAGGTCTAGAACTGAAAGAAACGTTAAAGGCTACCAAATCTAACCCCCTCATTTAACAGAAGCAGAAACTAAAGCAAAGAAGGTTTAATTACCTTGCCCAGAGAGAAATAGATAGTAAGTGACAGAGGTGAGACTCAAACCCAAGTCTTCCTTACTTAGTACAGTGGTCTATCCATACATCTTCTTTGTTTATTTGTCTGACCTAGCTGCTCTTCCCATTTTTTTTTCTTTTTTCTGCAGTATCATTTCTATTTCTTCAAATAGTACATTGAGAACTGAATTATTACCTAACTGAAGCCAACAGCTTCAGGAGATGGCAGAGTCAACTGAAAATTTTGTTTTTTAAGAAAAGGGGAGACCTGAGCATGTTAATGCCCAGTAGAGAAGTAGGTGGTGATGAGACAGAAAGGGCACCATCAATGAAGCAAGATCCTGAAAGAGACAAGAGGTAAAAACAAAGAAAGTAGAGCCAAGACGGCATGGGAACACTGTAAGGGCCCTTGGCAAGGAGGAGGGTGACTACACTATCTGAGACAAAAGCTAAGAAGCTGATGAGTAAAGACCCAGAGAGGTGTAGACATGAGAAAACCTCAGGCTCAGGATGTATGACTTCCAGTCTTTTAGATTGAGTAGGAATGAGGCCATTTACTGTAGCGAAAGGGGTAGAAGTAGATGCATATTGAGAACCTGAGGAAAGGACAGTTTTGAAACAGTGGTCTGAGAGATCGAGAACCAGGAAGAAGAGAATAAAAATATTGCATTGCAGTAACCCAATTGAAGTTAGGGAACATAAATTTGTAGTGGATACAGTCAGTCTGTTTCATTATTTCCTTCAGCAATATTCAATACTTCAGGAGAAGCATAGAAGGCAAAGATAGGGTGAGAAATGTGGAACACTGTCCCGTACATTTGTAGCATTGGTCCCATCCCTTCTCGTCTCTTCTTTCTTTGTTTTTACTTTGAGGCTATACTACAGAGAGACTAGTGATATGGTAAATAGGCAGTGCCAGTACTGTCTCCATTTTTCCAATGACAAAACTGAAGATGAAAAGTTAATGACTTATCTAAGATAACATATCCAGTATATGACAGGGATGGTCTTCTGACTCCAAATGCATGATCATTACAATGTTCATGGACCCTCAGATATCACCAGTGATACAGTGATCAGTCAAGAATTATGGAGTCTGCTTGGATTGCATTCTTAAAAATAGGAACTCAGATTCTGTCCCGTTTGTTTGTGTATGTGTGTGTGTGTGTGTGTGTGTTTGTTAAATCAGTTTCCAATCATGTCAGAATCTCCATGACCCCATTTGGGTTGGTTTTTATTTTTTTGGCAGAAATATTGCAGTGGTCTGCCATTTCCTTCTCCAGCTTACTTTATAGATAAGGAACTGAGGCAAACAGGGTTAAGTGACTTGCCCAGGGTCACTCAGCTAGTAGTTTTTGAGGCTGGATTCAAACTCACAAAATTGAATCTTCCTGACTTCAGGCCCAGCACTCTATCCACTATGCCACCTCACTGCCCCTCTGACTCTGTAAGACAAAAACAATATAGTTTCAAACTAAAGAAGTTCCAATTCAAAGAATCTACACTTTGTCCTGAAAAGACATTATTTACTTCTAGAGAGTCCAAATCAGAAACTACACAGCTACTCTCTCATGTTGATCAGTCAATCAATCAAAAGTGCTTCCTAAGGACTTGCTTTGTGCCAGGCACTGTGCTAAATGATAGGAATATACAGAAAGGATGAAAAGAAAACCTGACCTCACTCAAACAAAGATCAGACCCAAGCTTCGAAAAGAATCTTTGAGCAATCCTTCCTTTCCTACCTCTCCTTCCATGAGCCTACCCTGCTCCATAAACTCCTAGGGTGGTCTTTAGCCACCCTAGGCAAAAAAGGATGAAGTCAGCCCCATAGTTTGTCTTCATTGCCCTCTGACCTCTCCTTTCAACACTCTTTTGCCTCCTTTCAGTGACCCTTTCCCAAGTATCTAATACCTTAATGCCGTACACTCTCCCTCATTCTCCAGTGACAATCTCCTTATTCTACGGCTCTGTGTTCCTGACCTTTCCCTTCCTTGATTAAACTTTCTTTCCTGTGGCCCATTCCCACAACCCCTGGGCCAACCTAATGATCTTACTGCAACTGAGATATTAATGACTATTCATGGCTAAATCTGTTACATGTGCGTGACCCATTCAAGGAGGACATGCGGTACAATGTTAATGTCTTCATTACTTGTGAATTCCTAACGTTGCATGAAGCAGGATGAGGTTTTGCCCAGAATATATATTTTTTTTCTTTTTCCCCACCAATAAAAAGGTTGTGTCGAAGGCCTGTTTGTCCTTGTCTTTCATTGAGACCCAACATAAAATCCCTTCTGGCAATGAAAAAGGAATCATGCCAGAGCTGGACCAATGTAGGCAAAGTAACTCCTCTCAAGTACTGGTAATTAGCCATTAAGTATCACTTCCACCCTGGGAACTGAGCAGCCTGTGCTTTAAAACGACTGTTTGGGAACCTATCAATGTCAGTTAGCGAGCATTCTATAAATCTTTTACAGAGAGATTCTGCTGACATTTTGATGCACGCAAAATAGAGAGCCCTGAACAGAGGCCCATTGTGCTCCTGACAGCTGGTGGGGGGCCCAGCCATTTAACAAATAGGATCCTTCACTGTCTCTTCTTCATCTTAGACTAAGGAAATTAATGAAGTTCTGAGATTCAGCGTACAGTTATCTCTGACACCGTCCATTGTTGTACACGAATTTAAATTCCATAAACAGAATCAACAGCCTGGTGATTACATTGTTGCTCATTTTTCAGAGTGGCACCATCTGTCTCAACACTACAATTTAGGGGTATCCTAAAAGGCTTGTTTTTCTGGTCTGGTGCAGATGGAAAACTTGGGACCTTAGCATTCAAATCAAGTGTTGATTTTATTGAGCGCAGCTCCATGAAACTTACTCCTCTCTATAGTCTCTTAGGTCTGAGGAAGTCCATGAGGGACTGTAGGACAGCCCCTATGTTCTTCCTAGAGAGGACTCCCCCCTCCATATGGCAACCCAGATCATCCATGCTGGGGGAAGATCCCTACCAAGGAGTTAGCTCATGCCAGCTATGTCTGTGGCCTAATTCTAGTTCCCCCTGTGACCTGGGTATACAAGATCACCATTTATAGCAAATCTCATACCTTTGGTCTTATCATTTTCTGTCTTACCATCTCATGCCATCTTCACCAAGGCAAGTAACAAGCCATAATCCTTTTTCCTCCCTCTTATCCTTGGGGCCCTCCCAATAAGCTTCATTTTTCCTGTTGAAGGTAATCATCTCACTGTCTAGGCTACTGTCTATGTTGCCAGCTCCGCTACTATTGTCCACATTACTTGTATTACTGCCCATATTTCTGTCTGCTGTGCTGTCTCTAGACTAGAGTCTTGCTTCTTCTAGGAAAGTCCAAATCAGACACTACTCAGCTACTGTCTCATGTTAATCAATAAGTCAAAAAGTGCTTCGCCCTCCATCTTTTATGAACTGAGAAGTCATTTTGCCAGACTTTGTCCGCCTACGCCGCTTGTCAACTATGAAAGGTTCTTGGCACAAACAGGATACTTGGGAGCTGCAAACTGAGCAGTGTTTTTCACTGAATACTACTCCCCATAGCTTTCTAAGTCCCACTCAGTAACTCTTGGTGAAGGCTGCTAGTACATTCTCATAGATCTAACTCACTCATCGAGGGGCAGGAAGTTAGTCTCTTTATGTCCCTACAGACATTCTCCACTCCAGGTGGCAATCTAGCAGGACTTGGGCCTATGACCCAGATCATCCATCTAAGGGGAGCTCCCTACCAGTTCTTAGGAACTGAGACTGGTTTCTGTCTGGCTTAATACTGACCTTCCACAAGAAGATTTCTTCCAAGACACTTAAGTCAACAAACATTTAGAAGGTGCCTTCTCTGGACAATGTCTGTTCCTAGGCATGGGGAATACAGAAATAGATTAGGTGAAGACCCTACTCTCAAGGAGCTCTAATATGAAGGGAAGGAGATGGAAGGAAAGAAAGAAGGATGGGAAGAAGGGTGGAGGAAGGAAGGAAGGAAGGAAGGAAGGAAGGAAGGAAGGAAGGAAGGAAGGAAGGAAGGAAGGAAGGAAGGAAGGAAGGAAGGAAGGAAGGAAGGAAATAAGTATATAAAGTCTCCTGTTTCAGGTACTGTGCAAAGTACTTTACAAATACAATCTCATTCGATCCTCATAACAAGGTAAGGGCCATCATTATCCCCATTTTAAAGTTGAAAAAAACTGTGGTAAACAGATTAAGTGACTTGCCCAGGATCATGCAGCTAATAAGTCTCAAAAGCTTGATTTGACTTCAAGTCTTCCTGAGTCCAGGCTCTACTGTGCCATCTAGCTGCCCTATGTAAATTACATAGATATAAGTATAAATATAGACATATTAAACTATAAACCCCTTGAATTCATAAATATAATTGTTATACATGCAAATAACTGGGATGTAATGATTGTAGGGTCATAGTAAACACAGCCAATGGTGCTTCTTGACTGAACCAAATTTGACATTTATATTATCTCCCAAGACAAGGTCCTGGGCAGTAAAAATGTATCACTGAATGTCATAGAAATTAAACAGCAGCTTCTGATATAAGTACACTTCATAAGACGTAGGCAGAGAGATCCTACTATCAGGATAATCAAAACACGGGAAATAAAAACTCTACAACCTGCCATCAGATCAGACATTCCAAACCAGCTTGGATTGAAGGGCTGCAGTAATACACTAATTGCAGAATTCAAGTATACCAGGTACGAGTATTCAAACCCCTGGCAAAGTTCAACTATATATAAGAATTTGTCAACAGATTTTTCAGCAAGTTTTCAGGCACTGGAAGTTTATAAGGTAAAACCTGTGCCACCCCAACCTGGCTCCCGTTACCTCATCAATTCGTTTGGAAGAAAGAAATGTGCTTTTTTTTTTCACTAAAGAGAGGAATCAAAAGCTTGGGAATTATTGAAAGTATCTTCAAATAAATTCCATATGCCCTGTAAAGTACACTAACTATGCCTATATGCATACACATGTACATAGGTAGATATATACGTATATGTAGATATACATATCTATGTGTATATGTGTATATTTCAATTAAGCAATAAACATTTATTCAGCACTTAATATGTGCCAGGCACTGTGCTAAGCTCTGGGTATATAAAAAGAGACAGAAAAAACAATCCCTGCCCTCAAGGAGCTTACAGTCTAAAGGAGGCAACATACAAACAAGCTATATAATACAGGCAAAATGGGAAATATTTAATAGATGGAAGGCATTGAAATTAAGGAAGAAATGGATAGGAAAAGTCTTACTGTAGAAGGTGAGATTTTAGTTGAGACTAAAAGGAAGCCAGAGAGGTCAGTACTTAGAGAAAAGAGAGTTTCAGGCATGAGGAATGACTACTGTTGTTGTGAATTATCTATAATTGAAGTTCAAACAAGAGCTCAAAGCAAGAGGGGTTAGCCCTAAGCAACACCATGATCATTGAACCAAGTGAGTCAGAATGGAGAGTTATACCCTTTGAATGAGTTCTACCTCATTATAAATGCCTACTTTCTTAGACGGTTGCCTGACCTTAACTATACCTAACATACACCTTCTCAAACTGTAGACCCATTTTCTTGGAACTTGCATAAACATCCAATGTCTGGCCTCTGCCTGATTGCTACTTGATAATAATTGATCCTTGCTTTACATCACGTGATGCTCCACTTAAATCTGGCCCCTGGACATCAAATATCTGAGTATCACATTTTTACCCTTGAGACTGGTACGCTATCTATCTCAATCAGCATATAGTCACAGAACATTTTCTGTATAAAGACAAATGCATATGCAATCCCTGGAAAGAAAATAGAGGTGATAAAGTTTATGATATTGATTTCCCTTCAACAAAATTTATTGAAAAGATATCACAGCTTGGAATCATTTAGGATTGCCTTTTGACTTGGCGATATTTTACCTATTTGTGATATTTGCATTTCAAGGTGCTGCTATTTCGGATCCACTTAACTGTGTCTGAAAAGATGAGTCTATGTGTATTATTCGTTTGAGTAATGCTTTCAGCTGCTCCCGGGACAGCCCATCCCAATGAGCAACTCTTGTTCTTAACTTCACAGTTCTCTAAGCGACACACATTAGAAAGTTTCTTCTGTCACCAAAACCACCCAACTGTATCTGTTGCTATTTCTTTTTTTACACTTGTTTCTTCTTATATAATCAATCATGAACTTCTTTCAAACAGGTCATACAATCAGTGGTTTACCCTGGCCTTTTGATTCTCCTCCATTCATTTCTCTTCCTGACCTTTTACTTTTGTTGTTGTGGCTCAGTCGTTTTAGTCCTGTCCGACTCTTTGTGACCCCATTTGGTTTTTTCTTGGCAAAGATAAGGAAACTGAGGCAAACAGGATTAAGTGACTTGTCAGTGGCCACACAGCTAGTAAGTGTCTGAGGCCAGACTGAACTCAGGAAGATGAATCTTGCTGCCTCCAGGTCCCAGTGCTGTGTCGCCTAGCCTCCTGACCTTTGACTACGTAGTTAAATACAGTAGGAAGGAAAGAAAGAAGTAAAGAAGCATTTATTAAGAAGTTGCTACATGTCAGGCGCTGTGCTGAGTGCTTTATAATCATTATTATCTCATTTGATCTTCACAACAACCCTGGGAAGTAGGTATACTGTTATCATCCCCATTTTTTAGCTAAGGAAGCTGGAGCAGACAGAGGTTAAGTGAGTTTGACAGTCAGATTGACAGAGTTAGTGAATATCTGAGGTCAGATATGAACTCGGGTCCACCTGATTCTAGGCCCAGAGCTCTACCCATTGCACCACCTAACTGCCTCTATTAGCAGATGGGCAGAGAACCAAAAGGACAAATTCGTCCATTCTGCGATTTGTTTGCAACAATAACAAACAAAATGTAGAATGGAGAAGTGTTATACTCATTTTGAATGAGTTGTAAATCTAATATCCACCTCAGGCATTAATAAGACTTACCCAGGATCACCCATCTAGTAAGTGTCTGAAGCCAGATTTGAACTCAAGTCTTCCTGACTCCAAGTCCACAACTCTATCCATTATGACGTCTGGCTATCCTAAATCAATAAAGCTAAGGCATAGACCCAAGGATGGAAAGCTAGGGCTACAGGTGGGATTCTAGCACAGAGGTGTTAGACCTGTCCTTTTAGACAAGTTTCTATATGGGAAAGAGCCTCTCAAGGCCTCATGGAAGTCATAGTCCCTTCTGATGCTTTCTGGGCACCTTCTCAGAAACCGTCTATCTAGCTGTGATCCAAAAGAGAGAGAAAGGCAGTATGGGCTAAAAAGAAGTTTTCCATTAGTCGGTCAAATTATCAAAGCATTTATTAAGTGTGTACTATGTGCCAGGCACTGTGGGATGTGACAGGTATACAAAAAGACAGTTCCTGCTTTTCAGAACCTCTCAATATAAAGAGGGAAATGACATGCAAACAACTATGTATAATCTAGATACATCCAGATTAAGTTGGAGATGATCAATAGAGGGGAGGCATTAAGGAGCACTGGGAATGACTTCTTATTTAAGATTGGATTTTAGCTGGGATAGATTTTGTTTGCCCAAGTTCTCTCTAGCCGTCAATCTTTCTTTCACTCATTCATTCAGCAGTTATTTGTTGAGTGGTTCCTAAATCCATATGAATCCATAGTCTGGGATTGCCATTTGTAAGACACAGAAATTTAGCCCTGCATCTTTCCCATCCAGCGCCATCAGCAGAATGTAAGTTCCTTGTGGACAGATCTGGTTTTATCATCATCTCTGCATCCCAGCCCAAGCACAATGCCTTGCACATACTGAGAACTTAATAAATGTTTATTGAATCGAATGATGCTCAATCTAGTTTGGGAGAAATGGCATATCCAAATGAAAAAATTAAAAAACAATACATAATCCTCACTAGGAAGGATATAGGTAAATGTTGTATTAGAAATAATGATAAAAAAAAAGTCTCTGAGTACAGAGGACTTAAGTGTTTCTAAGGGTTAGAGTATTTGGGGCAGAATTTGTTGAAGACATTTCTTGAAGATTAAGAAGTCTTTTGATGGGTAAAGGAGAGAAGAGGCAGCATTCTGTGAGGAGGGAATGATGTTAGCAAAGGCCTTGAGGTGGGAAATAATCATCATTTGTACATTGGACAGTGATGAGATAAGCTTGATGTTCCACAGCAGAACTGGAGAATTAGGTAAAGATGAAGAACATACAACCACTCCTTTGAACATAAAATTTTGGAACTGGAGACACCATGCTACATTCAAAAGAGCACTCAATTTCACATAAAAAGACCTAGGTTCAAATCCCGGGTCTGTCACTTAACATCTGCGTGATCAGGCAAGTCATTTAACTTCCCTGTGTCTCAGTCCCCTCATATGTAAAAATGTAGAGATTGAACTCAATGGCCCTTCATGTCCCTTCTAACTGTAAAGCTCTGGTCCGATGACCCTAACTAATCCCCTCGTTTTACAGTAAAAGCTAAATCCCAGAGAGCTGAAATGATTTGTCCGATGTGACCCAAATTATATTAATAGATTGGGGCGAGACCCCACATCCCCAGATTCCCAGACCAAGGACCATTTCTTGAAAATGTGTGGCTTAGGATCTTGAGTTTTAGAGCATGAAGGAACACTAGAGGTCACATGATCCAACCCTGTTATCTAACATGTGAAGAAATCTGAACTTAAAACTAGATCCTCTAACTTGAAATCCAGTTCTTTGTCCTACACTAGGCCATTCTTTATAAATCTCTTTGCAAATGGCCTGCTTCAGTTCATCCTGCAAAAAGAGCCTAGGTTTGCTGATAGCCACCAATTCAGTCACAAGTCATGTCCCTGGCTCAATCGTCTTCTTAGATGTGGATTGACCATCCTAACAAAAAAAAACTCTGCTTCACTGGTATTCAGAACTAGAGCAACCCAGCAGGTAAGCAATCAGAGTGGCCTACTCTTTGATTTTAGTTCAACACAATAATGTAAGTGTCATAGATGAAACTGATCTGAAACATTAATAATCCTCATTAGTAAACTGAACAGCATCAGTCTGGTAAAGTGGAAAGAACATTGGCTTTGGAATCAGAGGACCTGGGTTCTAATCCTACCTCTGCAAAGTGACGTAACCTCTCTGTGCCTCATTTTCTTCTAGCCCAGATGGCTTTCCTTTCAGTCCTAGATCTATGCCTTTATAACTATTATTACTTCAGTCAATAATCTGATATCAACCAAGTTTTCAGGCATATAATTGGTTGTGACATCAGATCACCTGAGAACTTGCTCAAATCAAGGTAGCTTTGGCACAGTAGAATCCAGAAGCTCTGTTGAGTACAGATTTTCCACTTATCAAGATCCTTCCTTGCTATAATGATTCCATCAATACTATTAAGTAAATGGTATCAATAATATCACTAAGTCTCATGATGTTGAGGTTCTTTTTAAAAAATTCTTCATGCTTTCTCTTCCAATTGAACTCAGATTAAAACAATTTGCTTCAGCAGATAACTTTTAGAAATTGCCCTGGAAGTGGATGCAAGTTCCACTGCTTTCTCTAAGGAAAAGCAAAGAACATTCTAGCAATTCTTGTTTTAAAAAAACAAAACAAAAAAACTCTCAGTGCCCCCAGGAAACTTTCTAAGATTACAAATTGCCAAGCAGTTGACAATCTGGGTTGGAAGAGGGAATTTCCTTGTTGGGAGTTCCCTCCATGAAGATTAGTAGATTGCTAAACTTGGAGTCAGGAAGACCTAAGTCCAAATCTCACCTCTAATATTTACTAGGTGTGTGACCCTGAGCGAAACATTTTGATTCTCTGAGTCACAGTTCCATCATCTGTATATTGGAAATAACACTGGCACCTGCCAGGGCTTAGCACAGTGTCTGCCACGTGGTACTTAATAAATACCTGTTGACTGTTAAGAGAATACCTCCCAGGGTTGTTTTGAGACACAAAGAAGTAGTGCTTTGCAAACCCTAAAGCATGCTATAAATATTAGCTATAATTATTATTATCACTATGCCAATGAAATCACAGGTCTGTTCCCCCCAAAAATGTTAAGTGTTAAATCAGGGAGAATAGCTCTTTCATATGGGCAGGATCTGACCCAAGTAGAGGAAAACTAGACTGCTACGAGCAGAGAATTTGGTCAAAACCCAAACATATACAAATGACATTTCTGAGTGTGGCGAGGGACTATGTCTAACTTTTCAATCAGACATTACCTTCATAGTTTGGTTTGATCCCCTTCCTGAACCTGAGCCTAAAAAAGTAGCTCATTTCCTCTACTGTTCCCAGCATGCATAACAGACATCCAAGTTTCAAGACTGAGTATCAGGAAAATTCTTCCAGTTCCCTCTGCTGTATAATTTAGAAAGCACCAACTTGTAAATTCAGCAGCTTGTTACTGCTTCTTCCTGTCAACCAATAATAACTGACTATCCCCGTTCTTAAGGATAGACACAGTCAAACGATCAGAGCCAAAAATAATTTTCCTATATTTTTCAACCTACAGTAAATCATTTTTGGCACCGCATTACTTCCATTTCTTCCTCTCCAGAGTATCATTATGAAATTCAGGCCTCCTGAGCTGCATTATCAGCTTTGGTTGTTGGCTTAAAGACTGGGAATACAAGTTTCAGTGTGCACTAATTATGGTATTCTTTACTGACTGGCATGTTTCATCTGAGGATTTCCAAGCAATTTCACTTAGTGATTTATCTCCCTGGTCCTTATAGCATCCCTGAGGGGTAGAGATAACACTATTACTCTTTGCCCTTTCACAGATGAGGGAACCTTTGTTCAAATGTCTTGGTTCAAGGTCACATAGGTCTCAGCTATCCAAAGGAAGGGTGGAGTCTATTTATTCAGAACTTCGAGATGAGTATCAGGGCCTGTCTTGAAGACAATCATATCTAGATCACTAGTACCACCCACAGATAGCCCTCTTGGCCAGAAATCAGACTATTTATACAGATGCCCTGGGTTTGTATATACCTCCCAGAACATATAGCTACTGGTTGTCTTCATCATTGTGAGCAGTTTTAGAATCCTGGGTTATCAAAAAACAGGATAGATAAGTGGCCATCAGAAGAGCTCTGGTGTTAGGCAAAGCTTTTGGTATAAAAATTTGAAAACAGAATCTGAGAAAAAACAGGGATGTAGGAAATGTCTCTTCTTGGTGAATCATCTCTTTGTAGACCCTAAAACGTATTTGCTAGTAGCAGTAGTAGTAGTAGTTGTTGTGGTGGTGGTGGTAGTGGTAGTAGTAGTAGTAGTAGCTACATACCGATGAATTTATAGGACTAGTATCCCTCCCTCCCATAGGCAATTTCTTTACTCTTCCGTCTCTGTAATGACCTAGCCAAAGGTAAGGTACAGTATGTTTAAAGTAAGGCCTGTCTACTATCTACAAATCATTCACTGTTGCCTCGGCCTCCCAGATCTGTGCCATCTCCAGGTGAAGCAGAAATTGTGACAGCCACAGGAGTAGAAATGGTACAAAAGGGCTTTCTGCTGTTGTTCCTTCCAGATGGGCATATATATGTAGTTTTCTCTGATAGAATGGAAGCTTTTTAGGGCAGAGACTCATTTTTTTTTTGTTTGTTTGAAGCCCTTTCACCCAACACAGGACCTGGAACATCATAGGCATTTAATCAATGATTATTGATTGACTGAGCTGAATTCAATCCCTATGGGAAAATAATATTCCCTGTTTCTTTTCTCTCTCCTTCCATTTCCCTTTTTTCCTTTATTCCTGGCAAAGGCTGAAAATTCTGGCCAGTCAGAGCTTGCAAGCAAGAGGAATTTACATTGCTTGTGCCCAGTGAAAATGCAAAGAAACATCCCAGCCAACTAATAAGCCTTTTTTTATTTCAAAGTTCAGTCTACTCTGGACAGATACTCTTGAGGGACACTGGCAGCATCCTCTATCTCCGAACTGTGTTCATGGCTCATCCTGGGTCCTGAGAATCTTAATATTCAAGGTCGAATCCAGGGCATTTCAGTGATTGTGAGCTTCAGAGTTGAACCTTGGTCCAGCAATTTTCAAACAGCAATCTGAATCTCTCTGAGAGCCAGAAACAAACCCCCTATCTAGGGTCTAAAGATCAGAGAATTTTTTTCTGGGCAAGTTTTAACATGAAGGTATTACGGGAAATTACTATACATGCACTTTCTGTTTCTTGAGAGAAAAATAGGGTCATAGGTTCATAGATTTAAAGCTGGAAAAGGCCTCAGAAGCCATTGAGTCCAATATTTTAATTTTATAGACGAAGAAGCTGAGGCACAAAGAAGTTAAATGAGTTGCCGAGGATACGACTACTGAGTATCTAAAAGATGATTTAAATCCAGATCTTCTGTCTGAATTCAAAGTCCTATCCACTATACCTTGCTATCATTCTCTGTCAACAATGAAGGACTTAATGATTTTAATGATGGAAGTGAAATCAAAGACATATTAATTATATAAAGGTATTCAATAGAGGACAAACATGAGTACTATGAGTTTGGGAAAATATTTTCTTTCCAGATAAAGAAACAAAGCTATAAGGTTATGTCAGTAGAGATCCACAGACCTCTAGCACTTAGCAGAATGTCTGACACATAGTAGGCCAAGTATTTAATGAATGCTTATTGACTATTGATTATTAAGATTGCAGTTTATTCTCTTCCTTACTGGCAACAACAGGTTAAGCAGGACTGATTCCATCTTTAAGGAAGCCTCAATTATCTTAGAAATTACTAACTATAGAGAAATACATTTTCCCTCTGGAACAAAACGGATCTTAATCAACTCCTGAGACTGAAGCTCTCCTACTTTCCCATTTCCTTTCTGCCTCAGAATGCAGCTGATTGGCTTTATACTCTACATTAGCACTAAAAGCTATAAAATCCCAATCTATACCAGAGGAAACTGAAGGTGCTTCCGGCTTCAATCCTTAGTGATTCCTTCCTTAGTGTTCTAATAAACAATTTTTTTCTCTTTAAGTATGGTTACTCACTTTATTTACTGCACCCCCACTCCTCTCCCAGTTTTGGAGACCAGTTAGTTGGTGAGATTCTCCCTGGGCTCTCAGGGAACCCAAGCCGGGAAACTCCTAGAGCAGGTGCTCTATCTAAGATCCCTTTCAACATCCAAAGCGATTTGATTCTCAGATTCTAAAAATCTCTGATCTGCAGCTTCACATCTAACTCCTAACCCTGCCTAATGATCTCCTGATAGATTTCACTGGCTACTAGGAAATAGGAAGGGGAAATAAGAATGGATTAACAGGGCCCAGAACTACCACGAAGAACATAAATCAGGCACTCGTCACAAACATGTCTTGGAGGGGATATCCCCAAAGTGCTATGAATGAGACGAATAGGCAGTGACACCGTTCGAACGCACTCTGGCTAGCAGAATTGTCTACTTAGGACCTCAGCGCTCACCCATAAAGGAGAAGAGAATGTGAAAAAGGTTCTCTAGGGATTATTTGTCTCTAACCAAAAAAAGAAAAAAATTCTTAACAAATAATCAGAACTGAATAAATCCCAGCTCTAGGCTGTCAAAAGCCGCAGAAGGGCAGAAGTACCTTCTAATACAAAGATCATAATATGGAAGGAAAGATATACCCACTGACTCTCTGGTAGGACCCAAGGCTTCTGGCTATCCATCCAAAGCTCCAGCTAACTGCTCACACTTGTTCTCAAATTGTAGTATTATATGTATGACAAATAAAATTATTTTATAGGCATTTGAAATACAATGGTTCTAAGAGGAGGTGTCTCAGAGAGACTACAGCAAAAGCTGAATGTCTGGAGGAACTGAAAGACAGAGATGCTAAAATGTAAAGGAAAGGGCCTTCAGATACAAAATAGACATTTCCTACTCAGTTGTTATTCAGTCATGTCCAGCTCTTCCTGATCCCATTTGGGGTTTTCTTGGCAAATACTGGAATGTTTTGCCATTTTCTTCTCCAGCTCATTTTACAGATAAAGAAACCGAAACAAACAGGATTAAGTGACTTGCCCAAGGTCACACATCTGGTAAGTGTCTGAGGCTGGATTTGAATTCAGGAAAATGAGTCTTCCTGACTCCAGGGCTAGCTCTTCATCTGCTCTGCCACCTACCTGCCCAGCTGTTCCTGGGCACAGAATACATCAGGCCACTTGCAGCCTACCAAAGGATTTCAGGTGGCTCGAGAAAAGTGTAAAGGATGCAAAAGAAAATAAAGCTGTAACAAGTGCTTTGGCCATGCCCCGCTTAACTTGCCTTCCACTAGTCACTATTGTGCCCATCATGTAACTTGGTGGGTGGGTTGCCACTGTGCACTCTCTCCTATTTGTCATGTGAGCTGCAGCAACCAACCATTGCCAGTCTGTCTCTAGCCCGAGAAGAGTGACAGTATTATTTTTTCCCTGTGTTTTCGGTAGTTACTCCTGCTGAACAGAGACAAAGTGAGTGCAGCCAAGTGCCAATGCAGCCGATGCCTGCTATGCAATGAGCGACAACAACTCGAGGACCTCTTCCCCTCCCTTGCTGCAGCCACCCTCCAAGTTACATGAGTGTGTGTCTGGCGCTCTCTCCAAGGTCAGACACTCAGTTCAGTATTTCTTTGTATGTGAGCAGTTGCTGTGGAGATTTTTTGGCTCTAACATTAAAGTCTTAGGAGTGACTTTGTAAAATGGGTGATAAAAAGAAATGGAAGATTGAATCAGAACATAGAGTGTTTAATCCAGAGTGGACAAAAAGACATTTGTTTATTTACATGAGTGACAAAATATTGTGCCTTGTCTGCCGAGAAGAAATAGCCATTCTGAAGGAATACAATCTTCGTCGCCATTTCGAATCAAAATATCCTGACTTAAACAAATTGGACACCAATGAAAACCAAAATGTCCAAATTGTTGAAAAATCTTAGTGGGGAATGACAGTTTTTCAAAAAAGCAAATTCAGAAAATGAGACAGCTAACTAAAGTTAGTTTTCAGATTTCTAAAGAAATCAAATTTCAAATATGGTTCCAGAGTATGGTAAATTGATTGCTGACAAGAAGTGTAATACATCCCATTAACTAAATGTAAACAGTAAGAAAACCTGAAAAATGTATTAAAACTTGTACTGCTTAGCAAAGTAATTTTTTAACATTAATGTGATTTCACGATAAATAAAAATCTTAAGTAATAAATGTAATTAACTAAGATTAATTGAAATTTCCCTTTTTTTAATGTGGTTTATTTGCAAAATAGTTTAATCATTAATTATACCTTTACTTAGAAAGTCAGCCAAAGAATTTGAGCCTATTTTAATTTTGGTCCGTACCTAATGCCAAGTTGTGCATGTATGGACTACATCTAGCCACTTAAGATTCCAAAGAAACAGGGTAGATGGAACTGACTAGATTCACTGACATTTCCACAGAACTCTCTCTTCCTATAGCCAGAGAAACTCTTCAGCCTGGGAACTTGCTCTACCCTAAGACTACTTCTCACAGTGGAAGTACTCTCCATCCCTGAGACCTCGCCTTCGATAGGCTGGTTCTTAAGGAGGAGGTCCAGACCAATCATTTCTTGATTCTTCTCCAGGATGTACAACTGACTCTTTTCCACAGGACTTTATCATGCCCCCACACAAGGTACAATCACTGGACATCTCTTTTTAGACCCTTTTATGTGTTTTCTTCCCCTTTTATAAGGTAAGCTCCTTAACTGTAGGGATTGTCTCTCTTACTACTTTTATTTGTATTCTCAGTGTTTAGTACATGGTGAGTACTTATTAAGTGACTTGTTGTGACTGATTACCCAAGGCATTGTGGAATGGATCAGGGAAAAAAAGGATCCAAAAAGGATTGCTACAAGGTTAAGGCTAGGCCTTCTTCTCCTTTCTTCTCCTTTCTGCCTAGAAGGATCTGAGGCTCTGGGGGAGTCAAAGGGAAGAGGATTCTGCTGATTCGGAGCTGAGTCATTCTCTAGATGAAAGAGAATAGCATTCTATCTAAGAAAAAAAAAAAAGCACTGGAATACTACACCCAAAAGAAAGGACAATGCCACTCAGCCAACCTAGTGATTAGAGATGGAAAAAAAAAAAGACAACAGCTTATCTTCTAAAAGTGAGCCCAGGGAGTCCAATGGATCAACACTTCTGGCAGAAACACTATGCCAGAGGTGGGGAACCTGCAACCTCAAGACCACATGTACCCCTCTAGGTCCTAAAGTGTGGCCCTTTGCCTGAATCCAAACTTCACACAACAAATCCCGGTTGTGCGCTATGAGGAGCAAGCCTAGCTGAGCCACCTAACAGAGACAACGTGCCTTGTAAAGAAACAGCTTAACAGAGCAGTAGAACAATGCATTAGCACCAACACCACGTTCCTACAGCAATTTGGGAGGATCCTCCAGAGAAAGAGAAGAGATTGAAGCCCACAAGATATGTTCTCATTTGTGTGTCTCACCACCATTCGTGCCCACTCATCCATCAATGGGCTGTGTGTAATTTTGGAGTGAGAGTGTAACACTGAGGTTGAGAGAAATGCCTTGTAGCTACTCTTCTTCTTCTGTTGAGTAAATGCCTTTCCTAAAGGACAAAGTCTCACTTAAATTCAATTCATTTGCAAGTCAAGACATCACCCTCCTGATGTCATTGGTCCTCCTGGAGAGTGGATAAACAACAACAATTGAGTCTACTGCTCCTAGCTGATTTTTAAGGAGAATTACGCCAGTGAGAGCATGTGAGACAGGTTTAAGAAGATAGCCACAAAAAAGTTACTACCAGCACGCAGCAAACAGTAGTAGCCACCCCTCTAGGACCCAGCCTACCCGTATGAGTGATGTTAGGAGTGTATTCTCCTCACCCCTGGCATGTTATAATGGGAACAACAAAGAGTCCAGAGAGGAGCACAAGTGTTCAGCTTCATACAGAAAAAGAAACTTAACTGAGCTAGAAAATGCCTATGGGCATCATTTCCTGTGGTTGCAGCAATATCTCTAGTTAGACTCCTGTGATCAGAAAAACTGTTTAAAGGATAACCAATTATAAAACATTATGATTTGAGGCATTCATTTAAGCAGCAGTTTATGGTCATTTGCTACCTTCCATCTACATATGTCATTCCTAATTGTATCTATAGAAAATGCACAGGGGGAAGAAGGATCCCAGATGGCTTTCAATAAACTCAAAATATTCAGTGACAAAATTTGTTTTTTTAAAACCTGCTATTCATGACTTATCTTTCCAAGGCAAGTAATGTGTTCTGTAACTTAAGCAAAAAAAAAAAAAAGCTGAACCTTTTTTAGATGTACTGTTATTTCACACTATTTGTCCTATAAAACAATCAATTTAAAATGATAGCTACAAAATCACTAGTCTGAAAGGGGTCTCCAGAGAACATCCAGTTCAGTTGCTTGCTTCAGGCAGCCCTACATCTAAATCATAAGAATAAAATACAGAAGTTAGCTATTTTTTGTCCTTAGAGGACTCCTCAGAGAACTTGTCCCTGTATCTTAATTCTTTCTGTCAGGCAGGACATTGTCTGAACAATAACCAAGATTGTCAGCAAATGACCAAACCAATAGCAGAAAGAGCAGTTATTCCAATTGTTAAATGGTTAATTTTTACCATTAGCCAGGTGTCAGATGATTTCCGAATATATTTAATGTCAAACCAATAGCTCATGTCCAGTTGCAAATAGATGTTTTGAATTTAACTAAACTTCCAAATAAGCTATAAGCGTTTCTGGAAGTATTCAACTTTGGGGGCATCTTACATTTCATTTGAGCCCCTGTAACAACTGTCTTAAAATAAATCGTCAATAAATACTTATTGATTAATAACTACAAACTTTAGCCAAAGAAACTGCTAATATACTGTAAAGAGCAATATTAATGTTAAATATTAATACATGGATATGACCATAATTATAACATGTTGTAGAGGAATGTGCACTGAATCAAAGACTTGGATTCTAACTTTGGCTCTGCTGCTGTCTGTGTGACCAGATGCAAGTGAATTAAGCCTTTAGTTTCCACATTAGTAATATGTGAATACTAGACTAGCTGATTCCTTAAGTCCCTTCCAGCTTTAAGATTCTATTATGTATACCCTATTAAGAACCCTTATGTTAAAATTCCATTCGATATTGACAAATATCCCACTGCATTCACATACTGCAAAGAACAGAATACTTATTTAAGAAAAACAATGTATTACAAAACAGAATGCACATCAATCTTCAATTCTAACATCAGCAGAAAATGTCTAGAAATTATTATCCATTTCGATGTCAAGATTCCTATTTTCAAAAAAAAAAATCTAATATTCTCTCATTTCCTATCCTTATTGCCAAGGTTACATGGCCTATTCTTGAGAAAGCTGGGACTACATATTATAGTATTTCCCAACTTTCTAACTTCTCTGCCACTCTGCTAAAACTGCATCATTTCCATCTGTAGTAGCTCTGTCCATGTTATCCCTTTCCTATCAGATCTCATGGCATCTAGAGTATCTAACTCAGTGACTAGCATTGGCGTTTAGACGGGGGTGCTAAATAAATGCCTTTTGATTAACTAACTTTTGATCCAACTACTCTGAGCGGTTTGTACTATTGTTTCAGACTATTTGTCCTATAAAATAATCAATTTAAAAGGATTGCTATAAAATCACTTGTGTGATCAGCCCAGCTATTCTGAGAGACAAAATGAATAGACACTAGACTTGGAGTCCGGAAGGTCTAAGTTCAGATCATGAGACACATGCTATGTAATCTCAGAGAATGGGGATGATAACAGTGTCTAGCTTCCAGGGTGGCTCTTAGTATCAAACAAAGTAATGTTTGTGAAGTATGTTGCAAACCTGAAAACATTAAACAAATCAGAGCATTTATTATTATCCATTTAAGTTAGTTTGGTGATGAAGTAACCAAGTTCCACTCTCAGAAATAAGCACACGGTGAGGAGTCTATGGTTGTTTCAGAAAAACACAAGCAAACAAAAATTGTTTTTAGCTCCACTACCAACTCACTGGGTGACTATATACAAGCTATTAAATGCTTCTATACCTCAGAAATTTGGAAATACTTAATGGAAATGTTATGAGAAGCTACTAAGGAAATTAATTTTTTAAGCAAACATTGCACTATGTAAATTTGATGTGTGATAGTAAATGATGTAACCCATAAGAGTACCCAAGGGAGTTATATATTCCAGAGTTCTCAATAGGCATTTTATCTCACAGCTAGAGTTCAGTCAGCTAATAGTTGTGAGGGGGAAAAGTACCTGTTTAAAGGTGGGAGGGGCAGAAACCTGGGTTTTCCCTAGCCGTCCAGTTTCTGTCAGCTAATGAGTAAACTGGACAGAGAAGTTTACAAATACCTGTTTTAATACTTGGGTACTTTGGAAAATAGAATGGAAAATGATTTAGGATATGAAAGGAGTATTTCATTGCAATCCAAGGGGGAAAATGAAGGACTATGGTGTTCCCTGGTGTCATTACCCAGATGTGCTGAACTCTGATCATTCACATCAGACAGTAGCAATCAGGCAGTGTGTGGAACCCCATCTGGTTTTCATATCACATCAGTGAAGTGTTGAAGAGGAAAACTTTTACCTCTCCAAATTTGAACAAAAGGTTCCTGAGTTTTCATTGAGTGAGGGAAGAGAGTGCCAACTGTCCTCAGCTTGGTCATCATCCTTTGATGTTCTTTGTCAGCAAATCCTGAGCTATCAGACAAAGCAAAAGGTAAAGTAGATGACAGCACGATGATTGCAGAACCCACCGGTGATTTTCTGGGGCTGTCACTGGCCTTTCGAACTCTGAGGATGCAAGTGAGACCTTTTGAGGTGAACCAAACACTAACCAGACCTCCCCCACCACCACCTATTTTTTTTTAAACATTCTCAGCTGTGTGTTTGTGGGAAATAGAGAGCTTGGAGCCCTGCCATGTCTTTGTAGTGTGCCGTGGTTGGTGTTTCTGTTTAACAGGGGTAGTGGTGGTGACAGAAATACTGATTCCAAACCTAAAAGCCCTTCTAGGAATAACAGTCCTCTTCCCAAGAAGCCCTACAATTAATTCCATGTGTTAAAAGATATTCAATTATTCAACTGCTCATCTAGAGTAAATGTAAAATGTATAGCTTTAACCTCATTCTAAGACCATGCCATTTTCTAATAATATACTGTTCTGGGGAGCAAAAAGGAAGGAAAGCAGGTTGAGAATGAGTGAAAGGGAAGCAATACACTAAAATGGTGAAAGAATTAAAAAAAGCTCTTGGCAGTTTCATGTTTTTAGCCAGGTTACTAAAACCATATCCAAAGACATAGAGAAAAATGGTTAGGCTAGCCCTAATATGAATGGTGTCTATACATGCTGAAAAGACCTTTTCTTTAATCACCAAACTGAAATTCATATCCCCATTAAAAAAGGATCCCCAATAGCTTGGGCAAAAGCTAGGCCACTAAGGCCAACCATATCTAGGCAAGGTAAATAAATGCCTAGGGAATGAATCCACGAAGAAAGAAGGCATAATGGGGCCAATCTAATAAATTTGCTTTTTAAAAAAAAAAATCATTTATTAGGTGCCTACTATCCCCCGTGCATAGAACTAAACCTGGGGATACAAACTCAAAAATGAAGCACCTCTACCTCGTGGAGACTACATTCTCCTGGACACTTGGGAATACTGACTTTTATAAACATACACAGATTTTGGTGCAAGAAATTTCTCTTCTCCAAAGCAAATAGGCATTTATTTTGCTATCAGTCAAGCTGCATGTTACAGTAAGGACTCAAAGCCTCCAGTTGATGAGCAAAATCCAAGGGGCACAGTTTTCAAGGCTTACCCATGAGTTATCATTGTCTTGTCCTGCCTTATGAAATCTCTTTTCATTGGTTCTTAGGTTTCCCTGGTGCAGACTAGCAATTAACCATACTCTCTACTTTAGCCACTAAACACTTAACTAGGTCACATGACATCACGTTGATCATTTTTGGTAGACCCTATAAAGGTGGTTAGAGTTGTATTATGCCCAAATGCCTGGTAGCTGAATAAGATAGTAGATAATAAGCTAGACCTGGAATCAGGAACACCTGAGTTTGAATCCTGCCCCATATTTACTAGTTGTGTGACCCTGCATATGTCATTTAACTTCTCCAACTTCACTTTCTTCATCTGTAAAATGGGGATGATAATAGCACCTACTTGATATGGTCGTCGTGAGGATTAAATGAGATGAAAAATGTAAAAAAAAAAAACCAAACTTTAATGTACTATATAAATGCTAGCTGGCTCTCATCCTCATCCTCATCCTTATGAAGACCCTGAGTTCTCAAAGGCTATACAACTGATGTACAAACTCCGGCATAACTTTACAAGATGAAAAGGCTTAGAGTAGAAACCCACTGACGAACTATATCTATGGTCCAAAGACTGCCTAAGTCAGTTTAGAAAGGTTCACCACTAGAAAATTGAGCACTGGTTGTTGTTGTTGTGTTTTTGACCATAGGAAGTAATCAAACCATCCAACCCATAGAAGGGTTGTGAGCTATAGTATTAGAAGTAGTAAAAACAAAAGAATCAGGGGTCCTCAGAAGTCTCTGCTGTAGCCAACAGATTTTAATACCATCATTCAACACCCCACTAGCATATTTGTAAGAAGTGATAAATCCATGCTAGATACAAGTTAAAGGTCAATGGTTTCTTGGTCATAGGAAGTATAATGCACTCCCATAATCTTACTTATGAAACCAGGAAAGTAGAATCAGGCTTTTGACTAAAGGAGGGACATGGAATCACTGAGTTAGAATCCTCTTACTGCATTATTTAAGGAATGCTAAAGGAGCAAGATGAGAGAGAGCCTATCCATCTCCACGTTTTACCTGGTTTTATAGGTGATACAATAGATAGAGCACCAGGCCAGGAGTCAGGAAGACTCATCTTCTTGTGTTCAAATCTGATCTCAGACACTTACTAGCTGTGTGACCCTGGACAAGTCACTTAACCCTGTTTGCTTCAGTTTCCTCATGTGTAAAGTGAACTGGAGAAGGAAATGGCAAACCACTTGAGTATCTTTGCCAAGAAAACCCCAAGTAGGGTCATAAAGAGACAGACACAACTGAAACGACTGAACAACAACATACATTGAAAGTTTTTTTTTTTTTAAAGTGCAGCAGGTTTCAAAGGCTAGAAAGGAAAATGTTCATGCCAAAACTATCAAATTGAAACAACTTTCCATATAGGAAATAGTAATTTAGTATCACAGATTCAGATGGTGTGCAGGAGATCATTTAATACGTAGCATTCATTTAATACTGAAATTGAAGCCCAACCACAAAGCAGAATGGATTTAGAGTCAAACGATCTGGTTTTGAAACATAGCTCAACCACTAACTCGTTATGTGATCTTGGGCCTCTTTGGGACTCCATTTCCCCACCTGTAAAATAAGGGGGTTGGACTATATGATCTCTAGGGTCCTTTCCAGCTGTAAACTCTATCTCTTGTCCAAGGTTACACGACTAGTAAGATGCAAAGTTGGGATTCCAATGTGAATTTTCTAACCCCAGATCCAGTCTTCTTTCTACCATATACCACTGTCTCCCACTGAAACAATCTGCTTCTTACAAATCAGTGTTGGGGAGGAAATAGAACTAGTCAGATAAAGATTCCTCCCTTTGAACTGGAGGATTTGGAGAAATAACAAGAAGAAGACTGAGCAAAGTGCTGAGAAAGCAGGATATGGCGTTGGATGGTAGCTGTTTGGTGGTTGCTGTGGTTGTGGTAGTTACTGTTTAGCAATCAGAGCTGATGAGGCATGAAAACTTAGAGAATCTTTGTCTAAACTATAGTTTAGAGACCCGTTGGGTCTTGGCAAAGATTCCCAGTGGCCCTTCCCATCCCTTTTCAATCTTTAACATGCTTCATGGATCTGAACACTCCTTGCTGTATTTTTTTTATGAAGATCTCAATCAGCATTAGAACAGATGAGAAAGAAATCAAGAAATTACCATCTTAGCAATTCAAACTTGTGCTTTTAAAATAAATGTTTGACCTTTTTTTTTTTACATCCCAGAATTTCTCCCAGTATTCCTTTCCTTCCCAGAAAAGCCATCCCATGAAACAAATTATATTCCTAAAGAGAGGAAAAGAAAAAAAGAGAGAGAAAAGAGGGAAAAAAGGCAAAACCAATCAATATACTAAAAAAAAAAAAGTCTCAAAAAAATATTCAATGTTCCACACTTATGGACCTCCCACATCTGCAAAGGAGTGGAGTTGGCAGGAAGGGGGAGATCTCTTTTCGTATCTCTCCTTTGGTACCAAGCAGGTAAGTGGTTCAATAGATAGAGTGCCCAGCCTGGAATCAGGAAGACTCATCTTCCTGAGTTCAAATCTGACCTCAGACACTTAATAGCTGTGGGACCCTGGGCAAGTCACTTAACCCTCTTTGCCTCAGTTTACTCATCTGTCAGATGAGCTACAGAAAGAAATGGCAAACCATTCCAGTATCTGTGCCAAGGAGACGCCAAATAGGGTCACAAAGAATCGGATACAATCCCACAATAATATTATTATTCTTTGTAATTTCACAGAATTCACTTTGGATTTTGTGTGATTGTTTTGTTCCACTTACCTTGTGGAATAATTGTGCATATTGTTTTATTGACTTTGCTTACTTCACTCTATATCAGATCACGTAAGACTATGTTCCTCTATATTCATCATATTTATTGCTTCTTATAGCATAGTAATAGTCCATTAGATCCATGTTAGCCTTTCCCCAAGTAATAGGCGTCTATGTTGTTTCCAAGACTTGCTACCACAAAAAGTGCTGTTATAAATATTTTGATGTATAAGGGGGCCTTTCTTATCAATAACCTTTGTGGGGTATACGCCTCATACTGGAATCTCTGGATCAAAATATATGGACATTTTAGTTACTTTATTTGCACAATCCTAAATGAATTACCAAAATGATTGTATTGATTCACAGCTCTACCAACAATCCGCTAGTATGTCTATTTACCCACAACCCCTCCAGCATTGATTATCGCCATCACACGTTTGCTGGGTGTGGGGCAAAACTTCATGGCTGTCAAACCTTAAAACCATTTCACATCGCATGTTAATGCATTTGCAAATGCATTTTCCCAAGAATTCCACATGCCTTAATAGACCCTTAAGCAACTATTTGTGAGGAACACACCGGGGTGTAGTAGAAGGAGCACTGAACAATGATTGCAAAGGCCTAGGTCAAGTCTCAGCTCTGCCACTCACTAGCTGGGTCAACTTAAACAAGTTATCTCTTTCTAGACATTAGTTGCCTTATCTGCAAAATGAATCGTTGGGAATGGTTGGGAATGAATGGTTGGGAATAGAAAATTCTCTAGATCCCTTCAAGCTCTAAAATCCTATAACACTATCATTCCTTTTCAGTTCTAATATTTTGTGATTCTACAATGACACTGGCTTAGAGAGAGAGTGGGTATTTTAGGTAAGGGCTGGGGCCTAGGATTCTATGAATGATAACAAACTCTCTCAGATCCGATGTTATTATTTCAGTTTGGCACTTGGATCACAGATGCAAAGCTGAAAGAGACCTTAGAAGCCACTTAATTCAAACCCCTCATTTTGCAAATGAGGAAACTGAGGCTCACAAAGGTTAAATGACTTACCCAGAGTCACACAGGCAGAAAGTGACTGAGGTAAACTTTGAAATCAAGTCATTTAAATCTAGAGCCAGTGCCTTTCCCATTGTACTCATTTCTTTCTCTACTTTAGCTGAGTGTTAGAGCCTATGTCTCTTTGATCATTATGTAGTCCTGTTTTCTCTCCTTCACCTCCTTTCTCATGCCTGCCATGATCTGGCTAGTTGCTATTGCTTTACCTCAAATTACCATGCATTCATCTAGGATGGAAGCTCCTAGAGGGCACAAGTTATTTCATTTTTGTTATTTTAAAACTTATTTTTAGTTTTCAACATTCACTTCTCTAAGATTTTGAGTTCTAAATTTTCTGCCCCTCCCTCCCACCCACATCCCCAAGATGGCATGCAATCTAACATAGGCCATACGTACACGTTCATATTAAACATTTTCACATTAGTCATGTTGTGAAGAAGAATTAGAACCAATGGGAGAAATCACAGGAAAGAAGAAACAAAACAAATTTTAAAAAGAGCAAATAGTCTGCTTTGATCTGCATTCAGACTCCATAGTTCTTTTTTTTTTTTCTGGATGTGGATAGCATTTTCGATCATGAGTCTTTTGGAGCTGTCTTAGATCTTTGCATTGCTGAGAAGAGCTAAGTCTATCAAAGTTACTCTTCATACAATGTTGCTGTTACTGTGTTTAACATTCTCCTGGTTCTACTCACTTCACTCAGCATCAGTTCATGTAAGTCCAAGTTTTTAAGAAGTCAGCCTGCTCATCATTTCCTACAGAACAATAAATGCCATTATATTCATATGTCACAACTTGTTCAGCTATTCCCCAATCGACGGGCATCCCCTCTATTTCCAATTCTTGGCCACCACAAAAAGAACTGATATAAATGTTTTTGTATATGTGTGTCCTTTCCCCATTTTTATGATTTCTTTGGGATACAGACCTAGAAGTGGTATTGCTGGGTCACTTTCGTTATTGTAACCCCAGCACCAAATACAATGCTTTGCACTAAGTAGGCAATTGTTTGTCCTTCATTCTCGAAGAGGACCATGACGTCAGGAAGGTGTGCCGTGACTTGCTAGTGAATTGGATTTAAGTGAGGGAGGGCTGCACAAAATCAACAGCCTCACTTTCTCCTCCAGAGTCATCTGGCTTCAGTGGCAAGATCTCGATCAAGACAACTAGAGCTGGGCCCCAAAGTGTAGGCAATTAAATATTTATTGATTGAATGAACATATGTCAGGATTCAATTTTAAAATCTGTATGCTATGAAAACTTTTGTATTAACCCACAAACTATAGGGAGAAGAGATATTTCCTAGGAATCAATGAATATTTGGGGTTAATCAGGTTGGCTTTAGGTTCTATAAGCTGACAGAGAAAGTCCTTAGAGAAGCTTGACTACATAGCACTTAGGAAATCTTTATCAGGCATTATCTCAGAGAGTGAAGCACAGATAATGATCACTATGAATCAGAGGAGCCATATTTGCCTTTGCTTCAGACACTAACTGGCTGTGGGACCTTGTCTAAGGCAATTCACTCGTAGAGGGAGCTTGTTTCCTACTCAATACAGTGGAATGGTTGTATTAGATGATCTATAAGATTACTTCCCTATCTGAGAAATTCCCTTTTCAGATCACATATCTGATTGTGTATATATTCCTAATGGAACATTTTCAGGGGAAGCGTGTCGTATTTCTTTTTTTTTTAATTAAACTTTTGATTCGCTGTCCTCTCCATGGGGCTATTTCCAAGAAATATTGACAAATATGTATGTGTGTATATATATATATGTGTGTATATATATATGTATACACACACATGTATATACACACACACATTTACAATGAGTCAGAGGCCTTATTTACTTATTTGGCTTCTAAACAGTAAATGGGCCCTGGAGAACATATTTTTTTCTTCTTTTTGAAAGCTTGGGAAAATATTGACCTTTTATTTAAAAAAAGAAAAAAAGAATCTGATTTAGCAGGAGGTAGAGAGTAGGCTCTGTGTTCTTTCTCTGTCTTACTAGGTAGTGTCCTTGTTACTCCTCTATTTTAGTTTCAGTTTGAAAGTTTTGTTATGTTATGAGAAACAACACAGAGGCTTTTACATAAATCATTGGTGTGGTAAGGTGACAGACATGCTACAAATGCTGAGGAAAACAGAATTAATGTTTCCACTCTCCTACTCCAGCAGAGGAGAGCCTTTGTTAGCGTTTCAGCCAGGCAGCTTACACAATGTATTGTCACTGTCTGCGGCATTCTTCTCTAGAAAATAAATTAAAAGCAACAATACTGTGTGACATTCGTATTCTCGATTGATTCAGATTGTTTTCAACTACTGGTTCTTGGTCTTGTGTGACCTTGGGCCAGTCACTTTGCAACTCTCTGCCTCAGTTTTCTCACCTGTAAAATGAGAAGATTGAAGTCCCCTGAAGTGCTTTCCATCTCTAAATCTATGATCCTATACATAAAGGCTCAAAGTCCCAAGAAGCTGAGAGTTAAGGAGTATGCCAATTTTACCAAGTTTAAAAGTGAAGTTACTCATAGAATGAAGGTAGAAGCTACTCTCACCTACTAAGCAGGAGTAAGGCAGACTAGATATCTGTAACAGGGATCCCAGTTATTTGAGCTTGATGCCATTTTGACCACTAATATTTGCATTGATTGGCCAAGTTCAGGCATGAAAAGAATTATTGTCACAGGTTCCTCTTAAAATGTAGAGCTCTCTGAAGCTTAGCAGTCTTGAGCAAAGGAAGAGGGAAGTTCTACCATTAATTCTGAATTATAGAATGTTTGCTAATTTAGGGAGCTCTTGGCCACAAAGTCCTCTTTTGCTCAGTTGAGAATGACTAATGCTATTTTCATGGATAAGATAGAGAGGAGAGCTAACAAAAAAGGAAAGAAAAAGAAAAAAGGAATGGTTAAAATTCAGACTTAGCTGAACAGCCAGACCCAATAAGCATTCATTAATAGTTCTATATCAACTTGGAAATTGTTGTTGCTTGTCCTTCATTTTTAAAGAGGCCAGTGACATCACAGGGTGATGACTTGATTCATATATGAATTAGAATTTGTGCAAAGTTGCACAAAATCATCAGCCTCACTTTCTAGGCTTCACATTTTAGAAAGGATTTTGACAAGCCCAGAGTGTTAAGAAAAGGGCAACCAAGATGGTGAAGGACTTCAAGATCATGCCATGTGAAGATAGGTGGAAGGAACTAAGGATATTTAATATGAATAAAGGAGTAGGCTGTGGGCTGTGATAGCTAACTTCAAATATTTAGTGGGCTGACATGGCAGAATCATTTGATGTGATCTATTTGACCCTAAAAAGTAGAACTAAGGATCATAGGTAGAAATTGCAAAGAGGCAGATTTAGGCTTGATAAAGAAAAATTTCCTAACAATTAGTGATATTCAAGAGGCTTCTTCGAGCAGTAATGAGCTCTCTTTCAGTGGAGATCTTTTTTGCTGTTGAGTTGTTTTTCAGTCATGTCTGACTCTTTCTGACCCCAGTTGGGCTTTCCTTGGCAAAGATTCTGGAATGGTTTGCCATTTCTTTCTCCAGCTCATTTTACAGAAGAGGAACTGAGACAAATGGTGAAGTGACTTTCCCAGGGAAACAAAGCTAGAAAGAATCTGAGGCCAGATTTGAACTTGGACTCCAGGTATGGCATTCTATCTACTGTGCCACCTAGCTGCCCTGGAGATCTTCTAGCCCTGGAGACTAGATCAATAACTAATAATAATAGCAGCTAGAGTTTATATAATGCCTCCTACGTCTCAGGTATTGTGCTAAATCCTCTAGAATTATCTCATTTGATCTTCACAACAACCCTGGAATATTGGTCCTCTGTTATTCCCATTTTACAGATGAGGCAAACAGAGATTAATTGACTAGTCCAGTGACATACAGCTAACATGTGTCTGGGGATGGATTTGAACCCAGAGCTTTCTGACTCCAGGCCTGGTGCCCTAGCCACCTCACTGCCTCTATGACCACTCATCAGACGCATTACAGAGGGTATTCTTGTTCAGGTGCAAATTGTCATAGATGACCTGAGATTTGGTGATTCTCTTATTCTGGCTCAGGGAAGCTAAGTGCCATTCATTTTTTTTTAATTCAGTGAATATTTATTAAGTGTCTAATGAGTGCAGTTCACTGTGCTGGATCCCTGGGATGTTAAGACCATTTCCTCTGGGACTTAGTCTTCAAATGTGAAAGGTTCAACTCCACCAGATTGAGCAGTCTCACAGTGATACTTAACAGCAATGCAGAAACACCAGACAACTCACCAGACATTACATGGTGTTATCGATTCAACAATTCAACAAATATTTCCATGTCTCAATAAAGCTTGTCTCAAGAGTCCTAATATCTGTTAGAGATAATTGCTGGCAGATCCAGCTTAATTAAAAGATAAGATAAAGATTTTTTTTTTTCTCTGCTAGCATTCCATGTTGAAGGAATAACATACCTCCACCACTTCAGATAGCTAGTTATTACCCCCCAAAGGATAAATTTTGTTTCTCTTGTCAAATTCTAACTATAAAGACTGGCCCACATGAATCTAATTTCTTTCCATTAAAACACCTCTAATGTGGTTTGCCAGGAAAGGTAAACTGTGTGGCCTAATCTGGTTTTAATTAATTAAGCAATCAACAAATATTTATTGAGTGCCTACTATGTAAGGCCCTGAGGCACTGTAATAAGCTCTGTGGACAATAAAAATAAATTAAAGACTAGATCCCTACCCTGGGGTAGAGAGGGAAAAGCTATGAAATGATAACTAGCAATATCCCACAGGTTTCAACACCAATCTACCGCTACTGCTCTGGACTTCCTCTGACCCTGTGGGAAATCCTCTACCCACTTCAATGAAACTAGCCTTTAGCAGCACAGTATGTAGGATCCTCAACTTGTAGGTGTGTGTGTGTGTGTGTGTGTGTGTGTGTGTGTGTGTGTGTGTGTGTGTGTGTGTTAATGACAGCAAATGGATATGAGAAAGAAAGGTAATGGGGAGACAGCAGTGAGCTCCTTTTGGCATGAAAGGGCAAAAACAGAACAAGGTGGTGGTGGCGTTTCAAGAAGGAAACTACCAAATTTTCATATCTTAGGGGGGAAAAGTTAAATGACTATGGGGAATTGACATTTTAGATGTTAGAAAACTAATTCCAATTAAAGAGATAGAATTCTTTTAAAGATAAGATTCTTTTAAAAACTTTAATTTCTTCTGTACATGAAAACTGAGCCAAGTTAATTTTCTCATTTTACCATGTGTCAATTTATGTTAGATATTAATGATGCTAACTACGTTTTTCATTCTAATATGCTTTTTTTTTAAAAAAAGTACATTCCTCTTCTTATTTTCAGCTTTGTGGTCCAAACCTCTCTAAACGTAGACTTTTTCAGCAGAGTGTCTAGCAGATAGTGGGTGCCTAATGACCACTTACTGATGAAGTCAAACAGAAATTCCTACACACAATATGTACATATGCCACTCTCACATGAAATAAAATTAAATCAAGCAAATGCCCATTTATAGAACTCTTGTCCTTTTTAATCTATCCCCAAAGTTTGACTTCTCTCTGAATCTGATCTGGCCAATTTCTAGGGCTCTCAGGGAAGCTCTAAAACTGATCTGTGGATTTAGGGTCTCTTATGGGGAAGCAAGAGTGACAGTAATAGTGATACAAATCCTCAGATCCTTCTCAAACCCTGTAACAGCCCAGGGACTTCCAAAATTTCACTAATGTTCCTTGGATTGAGGATGGTTAATTCCAAGCCAGACTTGGCATGACTCCCCATTGGAAATAAACACCTAGACTCTCTCTAGTCTAGCTCTACTCCCTAGGACCGAGTGAACATGTGTTAACACATTTTATTTTAAAGTTAATGGCATATGTGTTGCTTTGCAGTCCCCCTCCCACACTACAATACAAACTCAGCTCCCTAGATTATAAACACTGTACAGACCACATCTGTTTGTCTCTGTAGCAACACCTAGCACGGTGTTTCATAAATAGTCCAAACCTGTAACTTTATTGGTGCTGAGGACTCCTCATAAGGAAACTTCCTCTACCCATTTATATCTGCAACTTCTCTATAACTTATAGTCTTCAGGATTTACCTGGAGCACTTAGAGGTTAAATAGCTGTCCCCAGGTCACAGAGAACTAAGTGTCAAAGGATGTACTTGAAATTAGGTCTCCCTACACCTCCACTCGCAATTCCTGTGACTTCCTAAATCAAAATCCCTTCCCTGGGTACCACTACCCCATAGGTCTTATTCTCCCATCTCATTGAAACGTCAGCACCACAAGGGGGATGTCTCACTTTCATATTTGTAGCCCCACTGCCTGGCAGCATGCTCAGTATAGAGCAGGTGTTTAATAAATGCTTGTCCTTCATTCTAGACTCTCAAATTTGCTCTCTAACCATTATATTACACTGTCTTTCTATATTCTCTACAGAAAGCAGGAGCTTCTTTTTAAAATGTTGCTTCTTGTTATTATCATAGGAGGATACTCAGCAAGAATGCTTTTGTCTTAATAAACCCTACTTGATGACAACCTATAATTTTATTGGTGTAGGCTAGGGGTGGGGAACCTGCAGCCTCTAGGCCACATGAGGCTCTGTACATCCTCAAGTGCAGCCCTTTGATTGAATTCAAACTTCACAGAACAAATCCCCTTAATAAAAAGATCTTTTTTAATTATTTTATTATATTTTTATTAAGGGGATTTATTCTGTGAAGTTTAAATTCAATCAAAGGGCAGCACTTGAGGACCTAGAGGGCCTCATGTGGCCTCAAGGCCACAGGTTCCCCACCCCTCGTGTAGGCTCTTTCTGCCAATATAGGTTAAAAACCTCTTCCCATGCATTAGTTGACTTTCTTTGTGAGTTTATATAACAAAAAAAAAAAATCATCAACACATGGGCACTGGATTTAGGTCCAGAAGACCTAGGTTGAAAATTTTTTTCTATTGTGTACTACCCAATTTTTATAAATGATGAAAATGAAACCCAGAAAGGTCTCATTTTCATCATTTGAGAAATTAGGAGTTTGATCCATGTGATACCTATGATCTGTTCCCATTTTAAATCCTTAGAAATTTCTGATAACTGTTATGCCCTGCCAAACAATCAGGTTAGTCATAGCTTTAGAGGTCCTCAGGTCCATCTTCTTCATTTTATAGATAAGGCTCAAGGAAATTAAATGACTAGCTCAAGGTCACACAGCTAGTACACAAGATAGTATTTCCACTGGCTCTCCCTTACTCCAAACCTAGTGTTCTCTCTACTATATCATGTGGCTTCTTAAGGTTCTCAGATGGCAGACTTACGGTCCATGACCAGGCCTCTACTCAAAGTCTTCCAAGCTTCATTAGGAACCAAATGAATCTGTATTCCATTGTATAAGCTTCTAGAACCCAATTTCACTTATTCTTTCAACCATGCCCCAAACAAAAGGGGAGACGAGAAGGAAGGAAGGAGCAAAGGAAGGAAGGAGCAAAGGAAGGAAGGAAGAAAGGAAGGAAGGAAGGAAGGAAGGAAGGAAGGAAGGAAGGAAGGAAGGAAGGAAGGAAGGAAGGAAGGAAGGAAGGAGAAAGGAAGAGAAGGAGAAAGGAAGAGAAGGAGGGAGGAAGGAAGAAAAAATAGGGGAATATCTACATTTTAAGGATATAAATAATGTTCACCTTGTTTGTTGATAGCAATGCTTTTTAGTACCAAAAAATCCTGATGAAGCCCATTTTACATAAGGATTTTCAGAAGAAGAATTTTATTTGTGTATCTTCACCACTTCACCATTTCATTCTCTCTCATTTACTATCATTGACCTAAGAAATCTAATTTCTAGAAGACTTTGATGAGGTAAATTGAATCACCCCATTCTGCTCTTCTGGGCTGGAGTGACAGCTAGGTGGTATGTGGGTGCACAGAACGCTAGACCTGGAGTCAGGAATACCTGAGTCAGAAGACCTCAGACACTTAATAGCTAAGCAACCCTGGGAAAGTTACTTAATGTCTGTTTGCCTCAGTTTCCTTAACTGTAATATGAGAATAACAATAACACCCATTTCCCAGGGTTGTTTTGAGGATCAAATGAGATAATATTTGTAAGGTACTTAGCATAGTGCCTGAAATACAGTAAGCTCTATACAAATGCTAGCTAGTATTATCATCATCATCATGATTATTGGAGTCATGAAAACCTGTGTTCAAATCCTGCCTCAGACACTTACTAGCTATGTGACCTTGGGCAAGTCACTTAACTTCTGTTTCCTTCTGTTTCCTCAAGGGTAAAACAGAGATAACAGCCTTCCAAGGTTTTTATGAGAATAAAATGTGATATTTATAAAGTGCTTTGCAAGCTTTAAAGCACTATATAAAAGCTATT
The DNA here is from genome assembly GCA_028646595.1 of Phalanger gymnotis. NCBI lineage: Eukaryota > Metazoa > Chordata > Mammalia > Diprotodontia > Phalangeridae > Phalanger > Phalanger gymnotis. Next base: position 121,474,805 of record CM053626.1, on the reverse strand, counting down.
ATTATTATTAATGCCATTATTATTACTATATTTGCAAGTCTCTTCAGTTCTGGCTAAGCCCACTTATTCATTCAACCAGCAAATATTCATTGTCTACTGTATGCAATGCAATACACCTTGGATAATAACTTCTAACCAGTAACAAACATTTAAGTGCCTAATCCTTTCAGAGCACTATGCTAGGCATTTGGGAAGATATGAATATTAAATAACACACAATTTAGTGGATGATATGACACAGACACAAATAGCGATAATACAAAATGAGTGGTGAATAAGAGAAGTACCAATGCAATGCTAGGTAAAGTCTAAGAGGTGAATGATTATTATTCACTGAGAGTATTCAGAAAAGACTTCATTAATGAGATTACAGGTGAACTGGGACTTAAGTTTGGGAAGGATTTGGGATAGGAGCATCCTAGACATAAGAAATAGGATTCAAATTTTAAAATCTACTAAAAGAAATACAATCTAGGTGTATAAATCTAGCTCAGGGGAGGAATGACAGCATGGTTGCCTATAAGGTGTGTCCATGGATTTCTTAAGTCTCCTAAGGAGAATGACCTTGGCTCTAAGGTCTCTGCTTCCTCAGGCTATTTCTGAATGTGAAGCTATAAGCATAATTCATCCAAAGCAATCTACAGCCTCAAGCTCCAGGAAGAAAAACTCCTGGGTGGATAGAAATAAGTAATGACACCTGATTCCCAGATAGTTCTTCCTTGAGTTTTCATCTCTTACCCTCATCGCCACAGCTTCATCCTAGGAAATAGGAACTATTATTGTTTTTACTATGCCTAAACACTATTGGAATTCATTGGGTTTTTTCCTTGGATTATGTCAAAGAACACTTTGTCCTTTAGTACAGCTGGAAAGATTGGGTTTTTTCAAAGGAGACTTTACTATGTTGTTAAGGGGGAAAAAAAGAAATAGCAGAAGCCTAGAAATGAAGTTATAGGGCACAGAGTTCTTACACTAAGGCAATTATACTTTATTGCTTCTATCTTAACAGACAGGAAACAACTTGTTAAAGATATAGCAGTCATTTCAGCATCAGCTGTATCTGTGCAGTCAGATCATTGACTGATCAGAGTAAAGGTCAAGGTAACCACCAAATAATAAGATTAGATATGACACTATACAAAGATATTTATGTAAAAATCAGACCTTTTTAAGAAGCTATCAACACTGATAAAATGGGAGAAATGGATAAAAGTAAAGATATTAATTTGAACTATCAGTTTAATAAATGCAAAAGTCACCACAATAAGACAATGCCAATTATAGTAATTTTATAATATTCTATACTGTCCAATCAGATTGGTTTGACAGTAACACCTTATGCAAAATTCTACCCCTATTGTTATTCTTCACTTTAGTCTTTCTAGGGAGCTCTATTTGAGGAAGGCGCTTTCTTATTTGGACCCAATGATTAGTTCCCTTAGCAACAGGTCATCTTAACTAGATTTTTGAGAGTATTTCCTTTACCTCCTTTATAAGTTGACTGATTCTTTCCCTCTGAAAACCCTACCCTTGCCCCTAAACTAATTTTCTTTGTCCAAATTGATTTTTCCAAAAGATTTCTACTAGCTATTTATTAATCGTGGTTCTATCCTGAGTCAAAGCTTGGCCTCTTCTTTTTATTCTAGCCTAAAATCTGTGACTAGTCCCTCTAGCAACCACGTAGCCTAGATGGTGGTACCATTATTCCTGGGACCTATCTGCATTATATCAGATTCTTCTTGTTCCCAAGAATAGACTTCAATCTCTTCCTGTTTTAACATATGTCCCTCATTGAATCTTGCATTAAGTTCCCATTTCTAGTCCATGGGACAATACCAACTCAGCTCTCAGGTCATTTATGTGACAAAAATGATTAATATATCTAGATTCTAACATTTTTAGTTAGCATCTCTGAATATTTCTTCAGGTTATTTGCGTCATTGGAGGTAATCTTCTCTATGACTGGGGATATGATTCAAGTACTCACAAGAAAATCATCTTCTAGTACCATGATATTACAATTTTATAATATTGAAAATACACTTATTAGTAAGGAAGTAAGGCACAGAAGATGGAACAGTGGACTTGGGGTAAAGAGAGACTTGGGTTCAGTAAACACTAAAACTAATTGGGAAAGAACTCCCTATTTGATTAAAAACTGCTAGGAAAACAAGAAAGCAATCTGGAAGATGCTTAAACATCATACCATATTTCATAATAAATTTAAAATAGATACATGACTTGGTTATTAATAGTTAAACCACTAAAATAGAAAAAAAATCATATAACTTTTACAGCTTTGAGTAGAAGATAAATTCTTAACCAAACAAGGTATAATATAGAGTTAATTATGAAAGATAAAATTAATCATTTTGAGTACGAAAAACTGAAAAGCTTTTGAGCAAATAAAATCAATATATCTAGGATAAAATGGGAAGTGATCAACTGGGGAAGATAATTTTATCACATTTTTAAATAAGGGCTTGATATCTAAGATAAAGGCAAATATCTCTCTCTCTCTCTCTCTCTTTCTCTCTCTTTCACACACACACACAACACACACACGCCATTCCCTCAATAAATAAGAGGTCAAAGAATATGAACAAATGGTTCTCAAAACATGAAATACAAAGTATTAACAATCATACCAAAGAATGATTCAAATCACTATTACAAAAGAAATGTAAAATCAAAATAATCTTTAACTTTGGCCTTAGATCTAGCAAATTGGCAAAAACGACAAAAGATAGATAGCCAATGTTGAAGAGATTGTAAAAAGATAAACACATTAATATTTTGTGGAGCTATGAATTAGCACAACCATTTTGGAAAGCAATTTGGAATTATGCAAATAAAGTGGTTAAGCTATCCATACCTTTTGACCCACAGATTCCACTGCTAACCATATATCCCAAGGTGGCAAACAAAAAGAAGGGCTTCATAGTCACTGTAATGTTTAGAGTAGCACTTTTGTGGTTACAAAGAACTGGAAACAAAATATATCCATTAACTTGCCAGTTCCTTTTGGGAATAGTTAAACAAATTTTAGTGCATCAATGTAATGGAATATTACTGTGCTTGCAGAAACAATGGCTATGATGAGTACATAGAAGCATGGAAAGACTTACCTGAACTGACATAAAGTGAAGTAAACAGAGCCCGGAAACCAAATACACAATTCCAGTAATGTATATGAAAATAAAACTAACTACAAAGCAATAAAAAATTAAACACTTTGCAAATACCAAAGCACGATATAAAATTCAATTATTATTATTACTATAGCTTTAAGAAATAGTCTATGCCAACAAAAAGGAGGAAGGCTTTGTCTCATGATATTTCCAGAAATTTAAATATGATTATTAAAAAAAAAAAGACCCAGAAGGATCATTGATTGGCCTCAGCAGAATCACTGCAATTGTTCCTTGAGCTATGGAGCAGGATCAGTGTAGCAGAGCTGGTCTTACGCAAAATGGTGAAGTAGATAAAGACTATCATTGGGCCTTCTTGGCCTTCCTTATTAATTTGTTTACTTTCAATACAACATGATAATGATTATGTATCCTATTAAATCTGTGTCAGATTAATTGTTTAAAGTTGTATTTATTTACATTAAACTTGCCTTTTGATAATAATTAATATGTAATCGATGGGATTTTAAGCAACGTGGAACAGACATTTAAGTATAGGAGATATTTTTGCTCAAGGATCCTTAAATCACATCCCTTGTTTACCTCATCTGCATATGTAATTATAGAAGAGAGGTAGTGGTTAGAGAGGCCTCAAAAGCAGGAAGACCTATTGGCTATGTCATTCTAGGCAAGTCACTTAATTGCTCCATGCTCTAGGAAACTTTAAGATTCTAAGTTTCAGAAAAAGTGTCAATCTGCTTTAGTAGAGGAAACGTCCTCCCAGGGAAATCCTTATTCCAATGAAACCACAGTCCCTAACCCTATATTTAAGACCAGTCCTCTTTGGGTTAGAGGAAGGATCTGCTCAAGGATGCTCATTATTCACATTTTGCTTTCATATAATCTGATGTCTACTCATATATTAAGGTCACAACTTCAAAAACTGAGGAAGCCTGTCATTTAAGTGGTCCATTCTACAGTGTACTATAGGTATAGGGATTGAATCAATCCCAAGGCTGAAGGATAATTGTATAGAATGGTTTTAGGAATGACATGGAGTTTCAGATATGCTCTAGGATTAATCTTAGATTGCTAAAACAAACTATGATGCCAGTACCCAGGGATTTCCTAGACTAGATCCCAAACTACAGGCTATCCCCAGAACCACTTTAATTCTTGGATGAAGGATGGTGAGAGGCAGCCATACATTTTCTTGGTCTATGCCTTTCCAATCAAAGTCTTAGAGTCCCAGAGCTGGTCTTCTAAGATAGGGGAAGTATACTTTTTCAAAGTGTGAGATGAGATAAAATGCCTTTTCATCTCGATCAGCTCTTTCTCTTTCTGGTTTATGTTTCTTTATGTACTTTTTGCCCCCTTTTTTTTTCCATTATCATTCTCTGGTGAGAGTAAAGGATGTTAGCTTTTTGGTTAAGGACCCTGAATCAGCATTTTGATTACTATCATTAGAGATGAGTACTTTGTGATCGGATAAATAATCTCACCTGACGTGGGCTTAAAAAGCTTATCTGATCAGCCTCAGGAGTCTGATATCTCAAGGAGATTAAGAAAGGCAGAGGCATGTTAAATATTAAGCATGTCCAGGAATGTGAAAACTGTGCTAGAGGTTAATGAAACATAGAAATGAGCCTAGAAAGAATCTCAAGTTTTCTGGCTCTTATTCTCTACCCCAAATTGACTAAATTTGTTCTAAACCTGACACAGGAAGCTGATGCAGCTTCATGCTAAGTCTTTTTTTCACCACATTCCATAATGCCAGCAATTCCAGCAATGGCAGAAATACAGTGGTTTTTAACCTTGCTTTTTGTTTTCTCTTCACAAACTTAACTTCCTGGTTAGTAGGAATGATGCATCTCACTACCTTGACTACTAAAATGACAGGCACACCCCCAAGCCATTTTTCTTCTGTGCTTTGCTTCTTACACTGAGCCCATTCCTAAATTCTTGCAGTTTCTTCCTCTAGATTCTGGTCTAGAACATTACTTGGATCTCTTACTTTTCCTCTGTTCCTACCCCAGATTCTAGTTACTGCAAATCTTTGTCATTTTCTAGGTGGGTCATTTTCCTAGTGTTTCGATGATACTATCGCAATTCCATACCATCACTGAGGTCACATTTCTTTCCTAAAATTAGAAATCGCTCTTTCCCAATACCACTCATAGTAGTTTAGAAGTCCTGATTCTCAGCTTCAAGTCTTTCCATTAGACAGTTCAACCTATTTAAACTTTCCTATCACTACCAGTTTCAATGTTACTTCTGAATCTGGAGAACAGGAAATGGTAGAGTAAAAGAAAGTTTTACATGCCACCTCTCCCCAATGACTACTCTATCAAAAACATAGAAAGAGCATTAGATAGAGTTGTGACTGGGAAATGCAAGGAATAAACATAACAAGGTATTTTTTTCCAGCCCAAGTCAGCACAATGAGATAAACAAAGGTCCATGGGCACTTGGGTCTAGCCAGGAAAGCACTATACAAAGTCTCAGAGCCTAAGGGCTAATCTGGGGCTTTAGGTTGTATAGTAGGGCAAGGAGCAGTCCCAGATCCCTAAAGGATTTGCCTGACTTCATAGAGGGATCAAGGAACTGGAACTAATAGGCTGCTCTCTCACTCTGACCCCAGTGATCCCTTGTGGACTAAAGAGAAGACCTGCACCTATGGGCAGCTGAACTAAAGGAGAAGGAACTATATCAAACCTAACTCTATCATCTGGGCTAGGAACAGTAACAGAAGTGAGCAGTAGCTGTGTGGCTCTGACCCACAGCCTAGTCTGAGGTCTAGAGCCAATTGAGCACAAAAAGGGGCTTAGATTAAAGGAGACTTTGTAGTTCTCTCAAACTGAATCTGCACAGCCTTCCAGTTAGCTAATGAAGAGAGAAGGTAGGTCAAAGAAGTTTATTGGAGCTCCGCCCAGGGGCAAGCTTGCAGTTACATAATTCATATATATATATAGAAGTGAGGAATTAGCAAATCTCAGATGAGGAGGTCAGCAATCAGACTTAGACCAGAGTATACTGAAAATTTGAAGGTCCCTGGTCTAAGCCAACCCTGAAATCTTTGAAGAACAAAGCACTCTATGCCCAGAACAAGCAGCAGTATGAAGACAGATAATACAAATCACGATTAAATAAAATCTTAATTTTCCTTCCAGAAGTACATAAAGCCTGTTCCTAAAGCAATTTGGGAAGCAAGACTGGAAGAATGAACAAACAAAATGACTCCCATGATAGCTATTATGGTGTCAGGAATGCCCAAGATACAAACCTCAAAAAGAATAACTCCAAAACATCTAAAAAGCAAAGACTCAAAGAAAAACACAGCTAAGCACTGAGGTCAACTAGAATTCCTAGAAGAAATGAAGTTTTTTAAGCAGCCAAAATGGATTTATAAATGACAGGAGAATGCTAGAGAAAAGAATTAGAAAAGAACTGAAAGTTTTTTATCTTGGAAGGAGAACTAATAGCTTAATCCAGGAGATCAAAACTTTACCCAAGTGACAGACTTCTTGAAAATTTGAATGAGGAAAACAAACTCAGAAGTTAATAATTCCATGAGACAACAAGAAATATTAAGACAAAATCAAAAGATAGAAAAATGAAAGAAACTATAAAGTATCTTATTATTGGAAAATAGGTCAATGAAAGAGTAGTTAAGAATTATCAGATTTCTTGAAAGCCATGACCAAAAAAAAGAGCCTGGAAATTATATTTTAAGAAATCATGAAAGAAAATTGCCCAGATCTTTTATAGAGGGCAAAATTAAAAAAAAAAAAAGAATCCACCAGTCACGTCCTAAAATAAAAAAGAAAATGAAAATTCAATGCATACTACTCGTTTTGAGTCTATACAAATTTGCTCACAACATCACCGAACCCCAATCCTCTCTAGAGTCCGCCCCAGGATTCTCTAATCTTTGATAGAACTGTGGACTTTCAGTCCCTTAATCCAGTTTACATAAAGTCATTGACACTTAATACTAAGTACCACCCATAGGTAAAATCCCTGCTTACTACACCTTCTAGGCTTTCTGCTCTATACTTCCTCTAGGCTTTTTCCTTGCATTTAGAATAATCTCTCTATTCCAACTTTATCAAACATTCTCCCCTTTTCCAAAACTCCTTGTACTTGCACATCTATCAATTAACAAGCATTTGTTATATACCTACTGCATGCCAAGCACTGCATCAGGCATTGGAGACACAAAACAAAAACAAAAGAGAGAAAGAATCTTTGTTCTCATGTAGCTTCCGTTTTATTGGGGAAGAAAACATGTAATTATATAAATCTATAGAAAGCATATATGAGATAAATACAAGGCAATTTGGGGAGAGGGAAAGAACTAGGATCTGGAAGCAACAGTAAAGTCCTGATGTAGGAAGTGGCACCTGAGCAGGGATTTAAACAAAAACAGAGATTCTAAAAGGTAGGGTCAAGGAGGTGGCATATTCCAGCTATGGAGGAGAATCTGTGCAAAGGAACAGAGAAGAAAGATTAAATTGCAAGTGCATAGAACAGTAAGAAGGTCAGTGTATCTGAACCACAGAGTCCATGAAGAAGAATAACGTGCAAAAACCTGGAGAGGAAGCTTGAAGCCATATTGTAAAGGTCTTTAAACAGTGGAGTCTGTATTTGATGCTACAAGTAATAGGACTTTACTGAGCAGGGGAATGACATGGTCAGACCTCCCATTTAGTAACTATCGCTTTAACAACTAAATGGAGGATGGATTGGAGAACAGAAGGATTTAAGGCAGAGAAACCCATTAGGGGTCTATTACAGCAACCCAGTCAGTCAACAAATCCACAAAGCCTTCTCCATTTAAAAGAATTTGTGACACAGACTTCTGTCCCTCTTATCCTTAGAAGTGATCACAGTTACTATGAAATGGCAAAAACCATATGCTCTATCTTGAAAGTACTTTTGTTGATTTCTGTCTAAGCAAAATTCTCATCTCTACTATGTATTATAAATGGTTATCACTGCATCAAGAAGTAGGCTGTCTTTTTCCACTAGAAGTCCCTGGAGGGCAGTTCCCATGTCTCTTTTAACCAGTTCTGCTGGTGGAATCTATTTCCACCCACATAAGGAGACAAAGCCAATTACTATAATAAATAACATTACTATAAATAATATTATAAAAGCCACAATGATAACAACTATCATAGCTCACATTTACTTAGCATTTTAGCTTTTGCAAAGTGCTTTTTATATTCTGAGTAGATGACTTTCCTGAAGATCACAAATCCAAGTCATATGTAGGTGAAGTGAAGGAACAGGGGGTTTTACTTTGGAAAAAAGACTCAGAATAGACATAATAACTCTCTTCAAGTATTTGAAGTTCTGTCGTCAGAGAGGGATTAGACATTGTGTTTGACCATCAGAGATCAGAACCCATAGCAATAAGGAAATTGAGATCTGATGTCAGGGAAAAAACATCTTTCTAACAATTAGAGATGTCTCAAAGTGGAATAGGTTGCCTCAAGTCTTGATGGAGATTCTCCCTCCTTTCAAGTCTTCAAACAGAGGCTGAAGAACAACTGTCAGATATGTATTTCAGATATAAGTTGGACTGGGATGGCTTGGATGACTAAGATCTCTCAGTAATGATTCCATGGGCAAATAAGGAATAAAAGTAAAAGTTTGGACACTTGTCTACTAGATTTAGTCTTTCCAAGAGAGATAATAGCCAAGAAGGCAGCAGGGTGGGTTAGACATGAGGCAAGTATGACCCATAGAAGCTCTGGGAATTCTAATCTAATTCCTATTCTCACAGATGAGTATCTGGTCCCAAAGCAAGGCTACATTTCCCTTTCAGAGATCTGGGGGTACAACTTGGAAGTTAGGGGTGATTCTCTAATGCCATCAGTTCAAACCTCCATTAACATGCTTCCCTTCCCCAACATTATCAATTAAAAATCGGTTTATTCATCAAGCCTTATAGTTTTTAGAAAGGGACATTTGCTAGGATGTATAAGAAAAATTGGTACAAAACATTCCCCACTCACTCACCCACCCACCCAAGAAGTCTGAAACATACTATCCCACAAGTATACCCAGAGGCCAGGGGTTCAGGTTCAGAGAGTACACATGGTAAAGGGTTAACTCACAACAGCTAGTTACTAAAAGTTCTTTTTTTTCCCATTCATGGGCTGCTCAAGACTTGATGAATCTGCATCTGGTCTGTCCTTTGCTACCAATACAAACATGGGGTCAGCTGCCGCTATCCCAAAGAGATAGTCTGCGCATCCTTAAATGAGCCATGACCCAAGAATAAGAGAGGTCATCCTACCAGCATTAATCTGTTTTGATGATCCTGATCCACAAGGTTCTACTACTACTGGAGGAGGAGGAGTAGTAGTAGCAGTAGTAGTAGCAGTGGTAGTGGTAGTGGTAGTGGTAGTGGTAGTGGCAGTGGTAGCAGGAGGAGGAGGAGGAGAAGCAATAATAATAATAACTAACCAACATTTATGTAGCACTCACTATGTTCCTGGCACTGTACTAATCACATTTGATCCTCACAACAATCCTATAAGGTAGATGCTATTATTATCCCTATTTTAAAGATGAGGAAACTGAGGCGAACAGAGCTTAAATGACTTGCCCGGGGTCGCACAGCTAATGAGTATCTAAGGCCAAATTTGAACTCAGCACTTCCTGATTCCAGGCCCAGAGCTCTATCCACTGTGTCTTGTTGCTGCCCTAACTGTGGACATTCGGTATACATTAGCCATTATACCGCTTAGATGCTGCTGCTTCCGCTGTCAATGGTGAAATACCATACTCATCGGAGAGTAATTTCCAAGTCAGAATAAAATAAAATGACATTCTCAATTTTGTCCTTTCAGTCCACCCAAGGTGACCTTAATAATAACATGCCCCATTGGCAGCAGCTGTGCAAAGACAAAGTCATCTATGGCATTCCTTCCTGGGCACTACTAACAATGCTGAGAAGCATTTAAACAGAATCATCCCCATGTCCAAACTCGCACTTAGATTCATCTGTGCACAGCAGTAAATGGATATTTGGGAATTTACAAGGCACTTACAATTCTTAACTAGTAATTAGAGAGGTTAGAAAAAGAAAAAAAAAGACGAAAGAAAAAAAACAAAAGGAATTTGACCCATTCCATCATGTTTCCTACTCCTAGCCCTACTTGGGATTTTAAAGAGACAAGGAGGCTACAGGAAGAACCCAGGGGTTGGATTACAGGGAGACAAAGGACACTATTTTCATTTTAAGCAATGTATATTAATTCTTCAAGTATTTGTTGAGGACTCAGAACATACTAAGACCTGGAGGCAGGGAGAGGACAGAGATGTGAAAAAGGTATAAGTTTAGCCCCTGCATTCGAGAAACTTGTATTTTAGTTAAGAAGAAAATATGAAGACTTGAAATACAGGAAACAATCAGAAAATGATTGAGGGCCACCCTGCTGGGTACTGACAGTAAGTGCAACAAGAATTCAAATCCTGGGCTTGGCACGGACAGGGTAAGGACCCCATAAATCAGACTTAGAGGCATCCTCAATCTACAGGCACTCTAGCCGTGCTTGTGGCATCTTGGGGCCCTGAGTTGGTCCCATGATGAAAAGGGATGTCACCAGGTGTTACAAACTGAAGGGGGACGCAGGAGTACAAGTCAATTAGAATGCATGTTTTACAAGCACATTGGAGAATAATAAGCCATGGTAATATTGATGTTGGTAGCCACACGGAGCAAGAGACCAAAAGCAACAGACAGCTGCAATTCTGACATGAAGAATTCCAACCCAGAATGGCTTCTTTTGAGCAAAACCATTGACTGATCAGACAGTTAAAAGACAGGGCCTCACATTAGCAATGTGCCCTGCAGCCATTAGGTGCATTTGCTATCCAAAGGACAGGCCATGCGTGCAATCAGCTTGGAAGGAACTGCCAGTCACGCATCAATCTATACAGCTCGAATTCACATGCCCAGTAAAAGCTCAGCGAGGAGCAGCGTCTTTTAGATGGGCAACATCCATTAACGTTTGGATCAGATACATACAAACTTCTTCATCTCTCTCCTATTTTTTTTTTTTTGTTGTTCCTTTTGGTCTGCTGGACAGAAGACAGCCTTTGTTTCATATCCTTGCTCCAGAAAGAAGGTTCAGAATTAAAATTTCTTACACTGTTGGGAATTCTGATTGTTGTTAATTTTTAACATTGGATTTATGATAAAACATTCTAAATTGTATTCCCCTGATGAATCAAGGAGCTTTTTTTCTGTTATTTCTTACTTATCCTGTATTTAACATGTTTTGAATTTATTTGTTTGCTTGTCATCTCCCCCACTAGATTGTAAGCTTCATGTCTCTTCACCTATGTCTTTTTGCCTCCACAGCTCTTAGCACAGTGCCTGGCACATAGTAGGCATTAAATAAATGCTTATTGATTGATTGGTCATTTACCTGGTAAGCCTGGGTGTCCTAGACTAAACCCCATTCAGACATTAGGTTTGGAGGCCTCCTCCCCTCCAGCCCTAATCTATTGCTTCAGTCTCCTGATAATCTGTCCTAATTCATTGGGATGATGCCAAAGCATGCACCAGTCAGGCCAGAACTTCAATAGCTTATGTGGGTGGGTACCTGTGCCACATTCAGGAACTACATTCAGATACCCTCTCTACACAATGGGAAACTACTACCCTGGAGTCTACTGCTACTCTGCCCTGGCACTGAAACTAGGCCATAGTGTTTCATTACAAGCACCCTGATGGAAGTAGCAGTGACTCTCAAAGCTATAACATTTCTGGGAGATAGAGGATTTGTCCAAGGCATGGGTGTAAGAGACAGCAAGGTAGACAAGAGAAAAGGAAGAAAGAAAACCATCATTACTAAAGAAATCCTAAGGTCCTCTTGATGGCTAAAAAGTCTCTTGGTATCTAGAGCATTTGAATTTTCCCACTTTTGCCCCTTCTTGAAGCCAGAGATGGTCAATTGCAACTAGGCTGGTGAGCAACTACCACTAGCACCCAACCAGACAGTTTACCTTGACCTGATACCTCCTAAGATCAGCTCTTCATACACGAAACTTCTCATCCTCAGGTCCCTGACCATCACTACAACCTCAAACATCAGGAACATCAGACCTCTAGAGCATATCTAGGATTAGACCCTCAGACTGTTGACCTATGTCTTCATTCTACCTCAGAAGCACTCAGGGATGATCATATCTTGGATCTTACCAACTGTTCTACTTCCATGATTCAGAACTCTGACCACAACCTTCTATCTTTCCACCTCTCTCTCACCTTCTTTCCTAAACCTATTGTGCATCTTCATTATCACCACCTGTCACTCTGTTACTTCTTGTTTTCCTAGGCCATCAATATCCCTAACACTATGCTCACCTTCCTTCCCTTTTTTCTTGACACTATAGTCAATCACTTCAATCACACAATGACGTTTGACCTTGAATCCTTTGCCCCACTGTTCTGATGCCACTTATGCTTTGTCAAACCCCAACCCTGGGTCACCCATACCACCTAACTCTGTTTCTGATCATGTGTGGTTGAATGGCACTTATAGGATCATTCTGACTGAAACCACTAAAAATGTACATGATCTAATCTCAATAGAGCTATAACTCTGAAACAGCAATCCTTTTATTCTTCCCAGATTGACTATCACACTACCCACACAGGCTATTCTAAACCTTACTTTCCCTCTCAAGTCTCCTACATCAGCTGAGAAATGTGCCTCCTATAGTATTTTGAAGAAAAAAACAGAGGCCATCAAATATTGCTTCATTCTTCTTCTCTATTCTACACTTCAATACCCCCTCAACATTAACACCTCTTAGCATTTCTTGTCATCTCTGAGAAAAAGGTGGCCTTTCTCCTGGCTAATGCCAACCCCTCTATTTCTGCCTTTGATCCATCTCTATCTCTTTAGAATCTTATTTCCTTCAGTGACCCCTCTTTCCTAGTCTTTGACTTCTCCTTGTCTATGGCTCCTTCCCTGCTGCCTACAAACATGCCCAAGTGTCTCTGATCCTTTAAAACATTCCATTTGAGCCTTCCTCTCCTTTAAGACATTATTCCATATTACTCATCCCCTTCACAGTCAAATCCCAGAAAAAAAAAAGATTATCTATACAACCTGATTGCATTCTTCTTTTCCCTTCCTATGATTCCACCCACTAAAACTGTACTTGTCAAGGTTACCAAAGGGATCTTACTTGCTAAGTCTTTCTTTAGTCCTCATCCTTCTTGATGTCGCTTCGGTGATTTTTGACCCTGATGACCCTTCCCTATCCCTGGATACTATCTCCTGTCTTGTGTCTTTTGACACTGCTTTCTCCTACTTTATCTCCTACCTGTCTTACCACTCTGTCTTAGGCTCAGGCAGTGTTGGGCTTTCTGCTCTAGCTATATTTTTTTCTCAGTGATCTCATAAAAACAATGAATCCAATTATCATCTCCACGCAGATGACTAATGTATCCTTATATCTAGCCTTCATTCTCTCATCAGTTTCATCAGTTCTACTGCTTGGTAGACAGCCACACCTGTTGTCCTGAAGGCATCTCAAACTCAACCTGTCCAAAAGAGAATTTGTTATCTTCTCCTGCCTACACCTGCCTTCCTGTAAATGAATCTGTGTCTGATGTAGGCATCTTATCAATTCACAAATGTCTTTGCCACTGTCATGGAAAAAGGCCGTAAATGGTATGTTCGTCAAATATTCAGATGACATAAAACTGGAAGAGATAGCTAACTCACTAGATGACAAAGAAAAGGATCTTGACAGGTTAGAATACTGAGCTAAATCTAGTAAGATGAAATTCAATATGACAAATGTAAAGCCACACTTGGGTACAAAAAATAATATTCACAAGCATAAGATAAGGGAGACATAGAAGGATAGTAGCTGTTACGAAAAGGATCTGGGTATTTTAGCAAACTGAAATCTCAGTATGAGTTAGTAGTATTATGTGAAAGCTAAAAATGCAGATGAAAACTTCGGTTTCATTAAAAGAGACACAGTTTCTAGAAATAGGTGAATAAATAAATATTTTTTTAAAACTCATTGTACCCTGTGTTCATCAAACCTCCTTTGCACTATTGTCTTCAGTTCTGGGAACCTTACAGCTTAAGAAGGGTATTCATAAGCTGGAATTTTCAGAGGAGTGCAACCAGGATGGCAAAACCCCTTGAGTCCATGGAATTTCCTTGAGGAACATTTAAGTGGACAAAAGAAGAGTCATGGCAACATTCAGGTGGTATATTCAAGTATTTGAAGGGTTGTCCTATGGAGGAGGGATTAAGTTTATTCTGTTTGGCCCCAGGGAACCAAATCAGGAGCAATAGAATGAAATTGCAAAGTGGTAAATTTGGAATTAATGTCAGAAAAACACCTCTTAACAATTACGGATGTCCGAAAATTGAATGAGTTGCCCCTAGGCATGAGGGACTCTTCCCTACTTGGAGGTCTTCAAGCAGAAGCTGGATAACTACTTCTCAAGTATGTTACAGTGGGGATTCCTTTGGGTCAAGTTGGGCAGGTCCCTTCCAATTATCAAATTCTGATTCTGTGCTTCTTTGATGTTACTCAGGTTTGCAACCTACATATAATCCTCGAAATTATAATTTTCCCCCACCCCCTGCCATTACCAGTTAATTGGCAAGTCTTAACCAGTTCAACCTCCATAACATATCTCCCATCTATCCCTTTCTCTCAATATATGTGGTCACTACCCCAGTTAGGCTTTTATCACCACTCATCTGGATGACTATAACAGCCTCCTAATTGGTCTCTCTGCTACAAGTCTGTCACCTCCATACAACAAGCAAATGATCTTTTGAAAGCACATACTATTCCCTGCTTAAGAAGCTTTAGTGCTCCTCATGGCCTCTAGGCTATAATTGCATTCCCTTGGTTTGGCATTTAAAGACCTTCGCAAACTACCTACAGACTATGTCTATTTTTCCAGGCTTATTCCAGAGTAAGATCTTCTGGCCAAATTAGCCTACTGGCTGTTCCCCAAATACATTGTACCATCTTCCCCCTCTGTGTCTTTATACAGGCTGGCTCTCATGCCTGGAATGAATTCTACTTCACAATCCTTATATTCTTTCAAGGTCATGGGCCACCTCTTATAGGGAGCTTTTCCTCATCTTCATAGTTCCTCGAATCATATGACATTTATTTATTTGTGTAAATACATATCTTCAGTAGAATATAAGTTTTCAGTGGTGCACTGGCAAATATTTAACAACTACCTCTCTAGGGGAAAAAGTTATGACACACTTTTAAGTTAATATGCATTATTAATATTTTCTCTACCAGTTTCTTGAGTCTAGACAACCAATAGAACAAGAAATTAATCCCTGATTTGTAGCATCTGCTGATTTCCACTGAAAATTTAAAAATTGACTCTCCCCAGCAAGTTGAAATGGGGCTCCAGTACACTCTTGAATTTAGCTCCTTAAAAACAGGGACAATTTTTGATTTTGTCTTTCTATGACTGGTATTTTATGCATAGTAGAATGTTTAACAAAAACTTCTTTTTCAATAGAGAAATTCAATTCAGCAAACTATGTGCAAATTATTCTATATATGAAGTATGTAAACTACTACAAAGGGTAACAAGGAAGAAGAGAAACTTCCAAAGTCAAATAATTGATTTCACTTCATGGTCAAATTGACTAACAATAGTAGCTAACATTTATATAGTTTTAAGTTTTGCAAATTACTTTACAATATTATCTCATTTTATCCTTACAACATCACTAGGGTGGTAGGTGATATTATTATCCCCATTTCATAGTTAGAGAAACTGAGGCAGGCAGCAATTAAGAGATATGTCCGGGTTGACACAGCTAGTAAATGTCTGAGGCCAGACTTGGATTCAGGTCTTCCTGACCCCACATCCAGAGTTCTATCCAATCTACCGCCTAGCTGCCAATAAGACTGAGACAATCAAAATTAAAGCCCATAAATTACTAATTCTGTATTAGTCCTTTTCTAAAACTGATTGCTTTGCACACCATTAGCTAAGAACCTAGGGCAACACATAGGAAATGAAGAATGGTTCAGGCTCATTTGTAATGAACTGAGCCATAACTAGCAATTTTTGCATCTGGGCCAAGTAGCAATGCAGGATGGGAAAACCATGAGGGAAGGAGGAAAAGGTCATTTAGGTTGCAACCACCAGGCATAGGAAGTGAGCCTCAGGATACCATGAAGAGACATCAAAACAACAATGATTTGCCAGCCAAGGAGATTAGAAGAAGTCTGCCCAGCCCAACACTATTTGTCACCCTCTAAATTCGAAGAAGATTCTCCATTGCCCCACCCTACTTATGTCTCTGGTATCCAAGAGCCATTTACTCTGAGTAATGCATAATATGAAAACTGCTTATAAATTACTCTGAAGTTTTCTATGCCTGTGGCTTTTCCAATGAAAACACAAAAATCATCATGATTTGATAATTTTCTCCAGACATAATTACATATAATGCAGGACTCTGTCATCAATCTCCCCACTCCCAAAAAAAGGAAATGGGCATCATTTCCTTGCTATCTGTTTCTTTTAATATCTGTTTACTTTCTTAAAATAGCCATCATCAGCCACAGCAGCATAGCTGGAAAAAAATCTAGATTTGGCAAACCACTGCCTATGTAGGAACAAGTACCTTCCTTACCAGCCACTTGTATAACTAAAATTTGATCTTTGATCTGAAGCAATCACAATAAAACTATTCAGACAATTTGTACAAAGATGATTGTTTTTATAGTAAAGCAGTCTCCATGAAAAGATTATTATATATTATAAAACCACTAATATGCTATTCACAAGGGCATCTATTACTCATTCTCCACTTACATGCCATATAACCCTACTTTCCTAAGCAACAGTTGCAACAGAAAACAGTGAGCATTCAACTATTTGCTAGCTTGCACTGTGAGCCCTGAGTATGAAGCTTTTACCCAACAGTTCCAGGAAAATACTGAAATTCTTATTTTCTTAGCTGTGAAAGCCTCCAATTCTAATAACATTTGTATCATCTCTCCTCTCCCGCCTTCCCACTCTGCCCCCAATAAAAGGCTAATCTCTACCCATGGAGAATGAATAAAAATTGGTATTTTAATAGAGCTTTAAAGTTTTCGGTGTTTTTTGTACTTCGTATCATTTGAATTTGACAATTGCCCTAAGAGGTAGATACTGCCTTCATTATTACCCCCACCTCTTTTATAGGTGAAGCTTTGAAGCTCAACAAGATTAAGAGACTTGTCCATAATCATAATGCTGTTAAGTGGCACACTTAGTGGCATTTGAACCCAGTTCTTCCAGAGTCCTGGTCTAGCACTTTATTCACTAGACCAGAGGTATGGGGACTCCTGGGTGCCTGGGGCAAGTGGTCTATAAAACTCCCAAGAGCAGCCCAAACTAGATAAAATGTAATTGGGAAACACTTAAAGAAGACTTCAGGGAAGAAGAAGCCCATACTTGAGGTATGGCAGGGGAACAGTGTCCATCATCCAGCAAAGGAAATCAAGAATACTAACTCGCAGATAGCTCTTCTCACAATTCTAGGGAGTAAATGTTGTATTATTATAGCGTCCATTTTATAGATTAGGGCATTAGAGCATAAAGAAGTAACATGGCTAGTAAGGGTCTGAACTGCAACTGAAACCTAGGGCATCTAACTCTGAGAACAGTGATAGGTCCACCGCAGAGCAGTGCCTCCCTCCCTGGAGTGATCAAGGAAAATTCAGGAAGGAGGCAGCATATGAGCTAGGTCTCGAAAGATATATCTACTTGATATCTATATCTGTTTGGTTCTTCTAATAATTTTGTTAATATCTTTTGTTTTTCTGTCACTTGAACTTCCTAATACCACCCCCTCCTCATCTGAAAGAATTCCCCTGTAACAAAAAAATGAAAGGAGAAAAATACAAATATAAGGGAGAATAAGATCAGTGCATAAGAGAAATCTAAGCAACAAGATATGATCAGGGCAAAGAGGCAAAGATTGCTTTCGGCTGGTGGGCATAATGGGGGCAGGGTGGTGGAGTGGAGGGGGGGGTAGAACACACAGAAGCAAGCACAATATTTGTAAAGTGAAAGCAGATATGTAGAAATTATTTTAATTTTTACTGGAGGAAGCAGAAAGAAAAGCAAATGGAAGGAAACGGTCTAAAGTTAATCTGATTGTGGATATAGGAAATGCCTTTTACCTCAAGCCATTTCAGATCGCCCCCTCATTGTCCCCTCAACGAATAAAAGGATCCTTTCTGAAAAAGGGGACATAAACTGATGATGACTGCCTTTACATAGTCACACATTGCTTTATATTCTGGAACAGGCTTTACAATAGCTAACCAATCCCTTCTTACAAATAGGCTGACAGAGAGAGGAGGATGGAATTGTATGATCTCTCCAAGGTACTTGGATCCCATACACCTCACTGTGAGCAGACAAAGTGTCTAGTAGTTGGCCCACAGATTAGCAATTTTGCATACAGTTGAGTCAAGTAGATGACCTGGGCTTCTATTTCTACTGCCAGCCACTTTTGAAAGCGTCTAGGAAAACATACCTACAGATGATCAAGTACTTTGAAAAATAGAGAAAATTCCACACTGAGTTTTCCTATAAAGGGGAATGAAATCTTGTTGACAAGGTAAGGATCTTGTATTTCGTTCGGTTTTTCATTTTTCTTTTTATTTTTTTAAAATAAGGAAATACTTTTAAAGTTACGATTGATGTCCCGTTCTTCACTTCTAAAACGAAGAAATGAAAGTTGAGACCAACTGGTAACTAACCAAAGGTCATAATATATGTTTATAACAAAGAATTAACTTCAAATTCAGGCAGAGATTATTTCAAGTGCTGTGCACCAGGGATGTGCTTAATAAATACTTGTTGAATTGGCTCAGGATACATGATCTGTGGCTTAGGATACACAATTCAGTCAGAAGTTGTCATTTAACATGAAAGCTGAATTGGAGCATGATCCAAATGAGACTGCCTGGTAGGCTGGATGCCTGTCATCCCCTTGACCCTGCTATATCGCCTCAAGTTATTTTCCTATCTAGACTCACTTTCAAAACTAAATTTCTAGACAACAGTCCATGCTCATAACTCAGCAGCATCTTGTCAAAGTGGGCAGACAGCTAGCCTTAGAGAAAGGAGGACCTAGATCCAAATCCTGCACATTCAGGGACACACACTGGCTGAGTGACTCTGAACAAATAAGTCAACCTTTCGCTGTCTCCAGCAACTCTCTATGAGAGTCAATTGCAGAGCAGATGTACATCTGGAAGCCTTTCCCAGTCCCTCTTAATTCTAGTACCTTCCCTTTGTTAATTACTTCCTATTTATCCCATATATAGCTTGCATTGTATATCTTTGTTTACGTGTTATATTATAAGCTCCACAAGGGCTGGGACTAGTCTTTCGCTTCTTTTTTGTATCCTCAGAACTTAGTACAGTGCCTGGCACATAGCAGGTGCTTAATAAATGTTTATCGATTAGTTAGTATCTGCATGGGTAGAGGATGTTTCCTCAATAGGAATTCTTTACATTAATGAAATCAAAGGTTCTGATGATGATACAAACAGTGCCCTACGAGTTGAGTTGCTTTTCTGTAGTTTATTCTCTAACCTGAAGGCTTCCTAAAGTCTCTTCCCCTTATCTTGGAATACCATAAAACTTCCCGCTTCTCTTGGACCACAAAATTCCTTGTCTCCCTCACCCTGGGTCATAAACTTTCCCCCATCTCCTTATTAAAACAAGCCCCTGAACCTCTATAAATTACTAGTCCTTCTTCCAAGGCTAGACTGTTGCTTTTGCTTCAATAAAGCTCCTCTTGGTTAGGAGAAAAATGTCTAAGTGAATTCTTTCACATCTGAACCTGGTCTCCCCACTCTGGCCTCAACAGGTCTCCTTCCAAATTAAAAAAAAGAACTTGTTGCTTTTTCCTTATCATCCATTCATCCCTAAACCCTTGAAATCTAGTTTTCTTCCTCAATGATATCCTGAAATTGGTCTCTCCAAGATTGATGGTGACTCTCAATTGAGAAGTCTAATGACCTTTTTTCAGTCCTCACCCTCCTTGACCTTTCTGTAGCATGAAACATTCAAGCCATCCCTTCCTTCTTGCTACATCTCTCCCAATTCTCCTCCTAGTCATCTGACCACTACTTCTCAGTTTCCTTTGATGGTTTATTTTCTTCCCATCCTCTAAAAGCAGATGTTAAAAAAAAGGCTCTCTCCTCAGCTTCTCTCTCCTTGGTATACTCTTCTCCTTGGCAATCCTCATCTGCTCCTCACCCTTACATGTTGTCCTTACCTGCTCATACAATTTCAACTGTCATTCCATGCAGATGACTCCCAAAGCCTGAGTCCCCCATTTACAACTATAAGCTAGACATGTCTGCCTGCATTTCCTACAAGTACCTCAGAATCAATACATCCCAAATTGAAACCATTCTCATCCCCTCAAACCTGCCCAGCTGCCTCTCAACTTTCTTATTTCTGTTGAAGGCAAAAGCATCTAACTGGTCACCCAGGTTGAAAACCTTAGGACCACATTTGGCCCTACTTTCTATCTTTAACATCCTGGTTCCAGATCCTGCCAGTTCTATCTCCATAGTATTTATCACATCTAGCCTGCCCCCCAACCCCTATATACAACCCACAACCTGTTTCAGAACCTTATCATCCCCATAGAATGTAAATTCCTTGGGCATAGGAATTGTTTCAGTGTGGTCTTTATTCCTCTGGAACCTGGCATAGTACCTAGCACATAGTAGGTGGTTAATACTTTCATGAAATTGATGTCATAGTTCCCTTCACTAGTCTCTCTGCCTCCATCCTCTCCCCTCACCAATTCATCATCCACACTTGCCAGAATAATCATATTGAAATCTGACCAGGTCAGTGCCCTGCTGAATAACCTTTCATGACTCTCCATTGCCTAAACAATAATATACAAACTCATTAGTCCAGTATTTGAAGTACTTCCCAAACTGGATCTAACTACTCCTTCACACTCTTCACACTATTCTCCACTTCATGGACTTTAAACTTCAGCCAAATTGGATTATTAGTAGTTCTCAAATTTATTCTGACCTCTATCATTTCCACACATTTGTTAAAGTCATCTTTTGTTCCTTCAATCCACTCGCTCACCACTGACACCTGCTAAAATCCTCCTTTTCCTTCTAGGCCTGACTTAGATACCACCTCCTCCATGAAACCTGCCTTGAAGGTACTCAACTGAAAATGATCTTTCTCTCCTCAAATATCCCCAAATACTTTGTTTGGATCTAACATACTACCTAGTGCTCCACAGAAATGGGGATTTTGAAGTTGAAAGAAGCTCCAACAGTCAAATTAGTTCAACCTATTCCTGAAAAAGATATCCCACTCTCACAGTCCCAGCAAGTCATACATATACCGTCTCTCCTTGAAAATCTCCAGTGAAGGGAAACTCACTACCTCCTGCCTCAGCCTTTTCCATCATTGAATTGATTTTAGGATACACTATGCAGTTGAAATCTTATAGTTTAGCATGTAAACCTGTTGTTGGATGTGTAAAATCTACCCCAGATTGTCAACTCCTTGAGAATAGATATGATGTTCTTCAACTTGGGACACTCACCACGTAATAGGCCCCTAATAGGTGTTTGTCAGATTAAACCGGACAGATCAATTTGCTTCCCTTAGACAAGGTACAAGCCAACATTCTCCCAAATCCTGCCAATAATCTTGCAATACATATGAATTGTCATTAAAGGAATCTTCCAAGAGACACTGTGGATGAGTCATTGTAAGTCAGTCACCACTATGAGAAAAGCAATATAAAAAGGGCATACCCTTATTTCTAGTAAATCAATGGTAAAACATCAGTAATGAATTCTCAATCCATCTCTTGGTTTACTTGAATGAAATTCTTCTAGTATAGGAACTGTTTACCCCCACCAAAAAGCCGCTTAATCTTACTTTAGTTTTGAGACCAAGCAAGCCTACAGATGAAAGAAAGAAACTATCATGTGACTCTCACCGCTGGCCCTACTCAGATTTTGTGCTTTGTTTCTAGGAACTGGAATTTTTCCTGTCTATTGAATCTTCATGTTTGACCTCATACCACCATGCCTTATTCACTGTCTCTAAGACCCTAACCCCTACTCCAGGGCAGCTGGGTGGTAAAGTAGATAGAGAACTGGGCTTAGAATCAGAAAGACTCCTTTTCTTTCAGATACTTACTAGCTGTGTCACCCTGGACAAGTCACTTAACCCTATTTGCCTCAGTTCCTCATCTGTAAATGAGTTGAAGAAAGAAAAGACAAACAACTCCAGTATCTTTGCCAAGAGAATTCCAAATGGAGTCACAGAGAATCAGACACAACTGAACAACAGGAAGACCCTGTCCTAGAACCAGCTATTTTGCTAGTAAGACAAAATTCCCACTTTTCTTTGACAGCCCAAGAATAAAAGACTTGTCCTTGAGACAGTCCCTAGGACTACATTCCCTATGTCTAGACTCCCGCTTCTTGTTGTCAGACCTTCCTGATGCCATGCTCTTGCCTATCAAGGTGTCTGACAACTTCCCATTTCCAGGCTCTCCTGCCTTACTCCATCCATCTGGCAGGACCTTTAGCTCCTGTCCGCTACTAGACTTCTGAGCCCGCCCTGACAACCGTCCGTTCATCTGGCTCTCCCTATTGCCTGACGCTAGGCTACCTTGTTCCTCTACCTCCTGCCCAGACCTTTTCTTTCATCTTTTTTTATTATGAATTTAACAATCATCGATAAATGCAGGCACTTCAGCACACAAAAAGGAACAAGAGGATTATGAAAGAAAAAGTGAACTTTCCTGTATAGCTTTTTAAAGTACAAATCAAACAAGATAGTAACAAATATATTCTGTTTGTTTATGTCCTCCTGCTATTTTTTTCTTCTTCTGGCATTTTTAAAATGTTTAATTGATTACCGCCAACTATCTCCCAACATGGGTCCCTCTTTGATCACTTACACTACTCCAGGTTAGTTTCCTGATCCTAATGGTTCCCAGTCTAGCCTGTCCTGCCACCAACTGAGTCCCAATATGGATATCATCCTTGTACATGAAATATAGCCCGCCGTTAATCCCTAATGCTTCTCTCTCCATTTTAGACTATACTAGGAACATAGTCTATCCCTGAATTGCCATTCATGTGATCAACTCCCAGTTCTTTCAAGGTCAGTAATTATAATTAGCTAATGACAGGTGTTCAAGGTAATGCATACTTTATATAGACCTTGAAATTTTGACCTATCATCCACTCAGGGTAATCAAAAGGTGTGTTTATGCTAGAACCAGGCATATTAAGCACATTTTCTGGAAACCTAATGCCTCTGAATATCCTCAGAACATCTGTTTATGGTCTTTTGTCATAAGATTATATCACCAGTACATGGCTCAGAGCAGTTTACATAAAAACACTTAAGATTTGCATGAACTAAATGGTAACAAATGAGTTTTTAATTTCTTTTGTTTGATTGTCTCTACGGTTTAAAAAAAAAGTCATAGGTTTTCATTTCCAATCTAAAATTAAGGCAGGGAGAGGAGAGAGGAGTAGGAGCATCATACTTAATATTATCATGTCTGACCTGTGATGAGATAAGATAAATCAGATATTTCAAAAGTAGATTATCTACCTGATTTGCCATTTTCAGCCTTCTGTTTAGATATTTAGTGACAAAAATGATGCAGTGGATAGAGTGCCAGGCCTGAAGTCAGAAAGATTCATCCTCCTGAGTTCAAATCCAGCCTCAAACACTTAGTAACTGTGTGACTCTAAGCAAGTCACCTCAGTTTACTCATCTGTAAAATGAGCTGGAGAAGGAAATAAAAAATTGTTCTAGTATCTTTTCCAAGAAAACCCCAAATAGAGTTGTGGAGAGTGGTACATGACTGAAACAATTGAACAAGAAGACAAAAATGGATCCAACTAGAACTTTCAGTTGGAGTGTTTCCAAAAAGCCTTCTGAACATAGTTTTCAATGGGATGTTTTTATTTTTATTACTAATATAAGGGCCAATAGGAATGGATACTTCCAGATCCATTGAACACATAGATATGAAGGGTGAAATTTCCCCCCTATTCCAACTGAAACTGGTCATTGGAATGATTTTTGCCTAAGCACATCCAAACATAATAATATTATTATAATTAATTATATAATATAATAATGATTAAAATATTATGTCAGTTAAAGAGGCAGTGTTCGAGCACTAAATTTGTATCTAGGATAGAACTGGCATTGAATCCTGCTTCACTTACTAGCTATGCGACTTTGGAAAAGTCCCTTAATTTCTCTTTATGGTAATCAGCTGTTTTTCAGTTATGTCCTACTCTTCATGACTACATTTTGGGTTTTCTTAGCAGAGATTTCCTTCTCCAGCTCATTTTACAGGTGAGGAAACTGAGGCAAATAGGGTTAAGTGACTTGCCCAAGGGCACACAGCTAGTAAGTATCTGAGGCCATATTTATTTAACTCAAGAAGTGAAGTCTTCCTTACTCCAGGCCCAGTACTCTATCCACTGTGCCACCTAGCTTCCCTATTATAGCAATAATAACTAGCATTTTTATAGTTAGCTAAGATTCACAAAATGTTTTACAACAATCTTTTAAGGTAGGCTATCATTATCCCCTTTTATAGATGAGGAAAGTGATACTGATAAAGGTTGAGTGACTTGCCCAGGGTAACACAGCTAGTCAAATATCTGAGATAGTATTTAAACTGAGGCCCTCTCCAACCACTGTGTGACCTAGCTGCCTCTTAGCCTCCATTTCCTCATCTGTGAAATGAGCATAATAAAAGCATTTACCTTACAGGGTTGCTATGAAGATTAAAGGACTTAAAGGGGTTAGCTAGTATTATTCCACACTCCTCCCAGAAAAGGTAGGAGAATCATTAGATGCTTAAAGAGGCAGCAGGTGAAATCCTACTCCCAGAGGGTAGTTGATTTACCCTAGTTCAGCAGATAATGAGGTTCAAATTACTATTTGGTCAGGGGAATTAGACAGTAATGGAAAAAAAGAAAAATATGTTAGAAAGTGAAACTATACCTGGGCAAATTGAATTCCTTTGGAAAAGCATCCAGTGGGGGAGGGGGGAGGGGTTATGTTTGACATTATTGGGGTTTTAAAAAAAAGATTTTTCACATTGATGCTCATTAATGAGCTTACACCGGAATCACTTCCCCTCAGGTGCATCAGCGTTGTTTTCTTATTTGGCTCTCCTCCCAACTTGAAGATATTCTTACTATTAGATGCTATTTCCTTCTCACCAGCTATAGCACTTAAGCATGATTTTTATAATTGGTGGTGATTCATAGACTCCTCACCCTCTCCTTCCTGCCCACCCACCCCACTTTGCAGGCTAGCAGTAGATGAAGAGAGACAGCTGGTGAAGGGGGCTGGATGCAGTCGATGGAGCCTGAAACTGAAGATTAAGTGATTTGTTCAAAATCACGTAGTCAGCGTTACAAATAGAGTTCAGAGACTCTGCCAACCTAGCTTCCTATCACAGATCACACTGTTTATGTGGAAAGATTAATCCTAACATTGAGGGGAATGCCAAGTGAAAGGCTCTCCTAGGTTGATGGGGAGTAGGAAGAGGGGGGAGAGAGGGAAGCATACTTAATACAAAATTGAAGCAGTGTAGTATATAAGGAGAAGAGTAATGACTCTGGATTCAGAGGACCTCTCATGTACTGAATGACCTTGGGTAAGTCACTTAACTTTTGCCTCAGTTTCCTCACTTGTAAAAATTAGAAGTTTTTACTACGTGACCACTAAAGCTTCTTCTAGCTCTAAATCTATTGAACCTATAAACACTAAACAGAGTTTTTACATAGAAGACTATATGCAATGGTATGATGGTGTTTAATAAATGCTTCTCTAGATGGAAAAGAATGTATGTATCACACATGGTTAAGCTGAATCTGCATTATTGATATTTTCTCCATCACTTTCTTAAGTCTAGACAATCAATAAAAGAATAAATCAAGCCCTGATTTGTAGCATTTGCAATTTTCAAGGTATAAATGTTCACACTGAAATTTTAACAATCGGCTCTCATAAGCCAATACAAGCTAGCCCAAACATGTCACCCCTGACAACATAGAATGGTGAAGTAGGGCAAAGCAAAATACCTGAATTTAAATCATTTCATTCTAATGAGCTGATAAAGGTTAGAACTTCAGTTTACAAAACATTGTCCTATTTCCCTATTTTGTGTGTGTGTGTGTGTGTGTGTGTGTGTGTGTGTGTGTGACAGGTTAGAAATAACCTATGACCTGAGCAGCATCACATGGCTAAGGAAACGCCATGGAGTAATTTAAACACCATTGGATTGGAAGTCAAGGACACTCGGGTTTGAATCCTGATTCTGCCACAAAATTCCTGTGTGGATCAATTTTCCTCTCTGGGACTAAGTTTCATTTTCTATAAAAAAAGAAAATTAGACTAGATGCTCTTGATAACCCTTCCTGCTAGAGAAGGCTATAATTCTCAGGTTAGCTATAAAGCGATATGTAAGGAGAAATCATTAGGACATAGGACTTCAATACAATGTGTACACGTGGCTTGTATAGTGATAATAAGAAAAGGCTCTTCACCGTGGCACCTAGAAACCCTAGTAACCACAAGTGACATGAAGGGTAATATCCTGGAAACCCCCAACTGATACCATTACTGCCAGTTCAGGAATTAGTAAGAGAACAGGTGGCCCTTCTTTCAACTTCAAGAGTAAGAGTGATCCCATGAACTCATAGCAACTGACCTCTAGAACAGTCGTGTTTCGCGGAAATAAAAATATTGAATGAAACACTAGAACGCGACTAGAACATGATTCAATTAGAACAGTAACAACTGCATCTTTTGGGGCCATGGACATATACGAATAAATTATATTTGTCTTGAATTATATACATTTTCTACATGTATTTCTCTTACTTTGTATATTTTTTTGTTTACATGTTTTCTGAAACTATAGGATATTAGAACCTTGAGGGATGGAACTGCTTTATTTTTGTCTTTCTTTTCCCAACAACTAGTACAGAAACAGGCACAAAGAAGATGCTTAAAAATTGTTTGTTGATCGACATCAACTGTTATATAGAAAAGGATCTATTTGCTGATAGGCAAGAGGATGCTAACATTGCTAAGAATCAGAGAATTTTGGAGTTGGAAGAGAATTTAGTGATTCCAGTAAATCAACTTTTTAAAAAGCAATTAGCAAATGCAGGGCATTATGATAAATACCGGGTACACAAAGAAGAAAAGCGAAAAAAAAAAGTCCCTGTACTTGAAAAACTTAGAATCCAGTAGTGGGGGAAAGAAGAGATAGACAAATAAAATACTGTTGGAAGAATAGTTAAATGTATGGGAGAAATAAAGCAAAAAAGTACACTACAAGGACAGAAGAATCACGTTTAACTAGAGAGATCAGAAAAAGGCAAAAGGGAAGAAGCAGATGCTGATATGAGCCTTGTAGGGGGAAAATGACTTCTAAATATGGAAATGGAATTGGCCAAGGGGAGGGGAAATATAACTTCCAGACATGGAAAACAATATGTACAAGGTGAGAAGAGTGAGAAGGGAGAGATGAATTTGAGAAACAAGTTGTCATAGCTGAAGCCTAGAGTTGGTGAAAACATCCCTGAAATCAGGCTAGAAAGGAAGCCTAGAGCCCAAGATGGACTTTGAATGCAAGGATAAGGAGGTCATATTCTTTTCAGTAGGTGAGTAGGAATCATATAATATCCTTGAACAAGGGAATATGACCTCAGACTGATACATTAGGAAGATTATCTGGCAATTGGGTAAAGGATGGGGCTAAGAAGTATTGCTATAGTAGTCCAGGCAAGAGATAAATTTGGGTCTAAAATAGTGATCATAGGCTACCTAGGGTTAGAGAGAAAGAATAGGACTTGGCAACTTGCTAGATGTGGTGGTTGAGGCTAAGATAAATATATATTGGAAAGGGCTAAAGATAAATATAGATTTGAGTTTGGGTGATGGCAAAGGGCCATGACATCAAAAGGAATTGGAAAATCATTTTTACATGTAAGTGGGGGGAAATAAAATACTAAATAAATTGGCGGAAAAAAAGGAATTGGGAAGTAAGGAAGAATGAGCATGTTTTAAAGGAAAGGTCATAGCTCTAGAACTAAAAGGGACTTTAAAGACATTCTAGTCCAATCTCCTTGTTTTATAGATGAAGAAACCAGAGAGGTTAAGTGAATTGTTGAAGGTTACACTGATAGTAGGCACAAGAGGTGGGATTTGAACGCTATTGGTTCTGTTTTGGATGTATTGATTATGAGGGTGCTGTAGTAAATGTATGGAGCACCGACAGAGGTGTAGATTAGGCAGCTGAAAATAGGAATGGAATGCTGGCAGAGGTCAGATAGATAACCTCTCCAGACCTAATCACTGAAATTGTCTGATGGGAGGAGATTATTATTAAAATCAGAAGGTCAAACACTATTCCCAATAGCTCTCCCAAGACATCAACCTCTCTCTCACTCTGAGGCTTCCTGGATGTAACAAATAAAAGCAGAGAAAGCCCAGGACTTGGGGTTGGTTTCCCTAACACAGAATTCATGCTTAGAAGTGGTTGTTATAATAAATGTGACAGAATAGAAAACAAGACAGTCAAGTGAGGCCTTAAAATGGTAAAACAGTAATACTCTGGGTTTTCTGATTATGTGGGTGTCTTTCCCTGCGTGTTTATATTTTTGTTCCCTTCTCTGTTGCTAAGGTCTTAGGCCAGAGCCTACAAGGGTTTGGTGAGGATAATTGTCTCACGAGATCAGCAACAGTTGTGTCCTTGACAACACCTTCAGGGCCTTCCGGTGTTCTCTTTGGCCTGTGCCAAAGGTTGCCGGACCTTGCCTGTTAGCAGTCACAGCATTCTGATGGGAACACCATCCTGATGGAGTCTTATGGAACCTTATGTTCCTAGAAGTTATGATGGGGTCATTTAAGTGTTTGGTAAACAGCTTAAGGAGCTGAAACTTTGGTATGGCAAATGTCCCATACAAGTTTCTATAATGTTTCTACCGGTGATATTATTGCTTCTTGAAATTGCTTTCGTTTCCCCACCCACGTTCCTGCCCCACCAGGAATGGACACTGGCCTTCCTAGACCCATATGAGCTGGTTTTTAAGATTTAGAGCCAAAACTTTTGTGATAAGCATGTGAGAATAATCTATGTTGGAAACTGGGCATGGGGAGCAGAAGGGCATGCGTTGGGTTAGGGAGATCCTCTAAGAGAGAAGGGAAGCCCTTTATTAGAGAAATAACCAAGGTTTTAAAGCAGAGTTACTCATCATTGAAGGCTACCATCTTAGGAAAATAGATACTGCTGTTTTGTATTCATATTATAAAGATGTCACTAAGACTATAGCAATAGAAATGGAAAGAAGGGCAAAACAATACAGAATCCTGGGTCATTTTACTTGCCAAACTAGGTTCTAGGGAAGACATGAGAAAAATCACCTCTCTCTTTTCATTGCAGACACGGGGAGTTCTAGAAGCAGAATGTTACTCACGCTGTCAAATGAAACCGATCCGGCCTTTGGTGCTGATGAACAGTCGGTACATATAGGTTTCAATTTTTGGTACAAAGGAAGGTTCTCTGGGGAGGAGAGGGTCAGAGTAAAATATTTAGAAATGAGTGTGATGTTTAAAAACTCATCGATAAAGCTGACAAAATTAAGAGGCCACTAACAGAATATATAAATAAATTCTGCTAGTTGAGCGGCACTAGGCGGTGAGGTGAAATAGTGACTAGAGCATTAGATACGGAGTCAGGAAGGCCTGAGTTTAAATCAAGCCTCAGATGCTCACTAGCTATGTGGTCCTAAGCAAGTCACTTAACCTCTGTTTCCTCATCTGGAAATAAGGATAATAATAGTATCCACTTTACAGAGACCTTACAGCATTATTGTTAGAATAAAATGAAATTTATAAAGTATTTATATAGCAGGCCAGCTAGGTGGCACAGTGGATAGAGTGCTGGGCCAGTGCCTCAGGAGGACCCAAGTTCAAATCCAGATTCAGACATTTACTAGCTTTGTGAACCTGGGCAAGTCACTTAACCCTGTTTGCCTCAGTTTCCCCATTTGTAAAATGAGCTGGAGAAGAAAACAGCAAACCACTCCAGTATCTTTGCCAAGAAAACTCCAAAGCGGATCATGAAGAGTCAGCCACAACTGAAACAACTCAACAACAAAACTTTGTAAAACATTTTGCAAACTTTAAAGTGCCATATAAATGCTAACTATTATTAGCTATTTCTTTAGATCGTAAGTGCTTTTAGATGCTTTAATATAGATTTTTGAAGAAGAGTTAATTGGGCAACTTTTAGGAAATCATCTCTTTCCAGATAACCTGAAAGACTGAACAGATGCACACATGCACACAGTTAAACGATTGCTTAGAAGTCAAAAAGAGGGGGTGAGGTTGAGACCAAGAAGTGTTCCACATATAGAATGTAGAAAATGCATCTTTTGTGATGGGGAAGTAGGAGGAGAAGGGACCAAGACAGGGGGCAAAGGGTGATAAGAGGAAGGTAGGTTAAGGAAGTGTTCAGAGCACAATAGACTTTTGATGAGACTGAGAAAGATAAAAAGAGACCAAGAAAAGCTAAGATGAATAAGCAAAATATGGGGCAGCAAGGTGGCGCAGTGGATAGAGCAAGGACCCTGGAGTCAGGAGGACCTGAGTTCAAATCTGGCCTTAGATACTTAACACACTTAGTAGCTGTATGAGCCTGGGCAAGTCACTTAACCACTTAACCCTGATTGCCTCAAGGGGGAAAAAAAAAGCAAAATAGCCTCTCCCTAAGTCTATGCAGCTTGGGGCCAGTTATCAGATTTCCCAGAGCTAGAAAGATAATTTAACCTTGTATTTCAGATGCAACGGCTGAGATCATACTTTTAGTGGCATTGCCTGTAGTCCCAAGGTGAGGATAAAATAAAGAAATCCTTGGGGAGGCAGAAAATAAGTGGACATGGCCAGTTGACCTCAGTTCCCCAAAGATGTGTCTACAAAGGCCCATATTTCTGGCATGGTGCGCCTGCATAACTTAGATTATGAAATAAGCAGTACTATTCCCATCTCAGCTATACATTGAGACAATATATCTCCCCTATTTGGATTTTCAGAAAGAAGCTCGAGATCACCCCGTGCCCAACTCCACCATTGTAGCAGACTCCCATTCACCTTGGGGAGGGGAGGAGAACGTGCCAAGATCTCTATGAAGTACCAAAGTGTAAGAGAGTCGACCAGCATATCCTGAGCCTAATGACGCTGGGACAAGAAGGACAATCAAGGATGATGACAAAGAGAATCATTCCAGAAATAAGAACTTGAAGTCCAGGCTTCCGTTTGAGAAGTAGAGATATTGATGTGATGGTAAATATTTAACTAGCTCTCCAAAATAAAAAAAAAGTACT
This sequence comes from Phalanger gymnotis, assembly GCA_028646595.1. Taxonomy (NCBI): domain Eukaryota; kingdom Metazoa; phylum Chordata; class Mammalia; order Diprotodontia; family Phalangeridae; genus Phalanger; species Phalanger gymnotis. The sequence goes on along the minus strand of CM053626.1, from coordinate 121,443,168 downwards.
CAGGACATACTTTTAAATTTAATTGGTATTATTAACCTTTTCCCCCATCATTTTCTAAAGTCTAGAAATCAGCAGAACAATAAATTAAGCCCTGATTTGTGATGTTGGCTAATTTCCAATGTCTAAATGGCCATTCTCTTTATTTAGCAATTGGATCTCTTTGGCCAGTTTGAGCCAGGTCCAGTATACCACTTCAAGAACTGGCAATGCATCTTTCTTACCAAAGTTCTAAAGTTGAAAAGAAAAAGAGTAGCAGGAATTATTGGACTAACCCTTAATGCCTTTGAGAAAAGGCTTCCCTATATGCGTTGACCCTATTAGATTGTAAATTTCTTGAGGGCACGGACTGTCTCACTTTCTGTTTCTATCCTTAGTACCGTGTCTATAAGCACTTAAATGCTCATTCATTCATGCATCCATTCATCCATTCAAGGAAGAGAGTTATGTAAACACGATAATAATAGCCAGCTTTTGTTTGACACTTTAAGGTTTGCAAAGAACTTTACAAATATTATCTCATTTTATCATCACAACAATCCTGGGATGTGGGTCTTATTATTATCCCCATCTTACAGATGAGGAAACTGAGGCAGACAGAAGTCACACAGCAATAAGTATCTGAGGCCAGATTTGAATTCAAGTCTTCTCCAGGGGCAGTGCTCTATCCACCTAGCTGATGGTACGTATCTTCGGTTGTTCCAAAGACACTAAAGGAGGGTTCTTATCCTACAGCAGCCTATTGCACATGCACTGCCAACCATTCCGCACTCCTGCAGAGAGGGGTGAGGTCACTGTCCTTGAAGGTTTAAACCAATTGCCCCCAATTACATGCAGGGAGGATAGATAATACCTTCCCTCCCAGAGAGGGATAGGGAGAGTCCAAGCCACAGACCTCATGGCTATAGAAGTTGCATATTCACAGAATGGAGGACAGGCCAGCCAGGTGAAGCTTAGCTTGATTCTTGAATGACTTTTCTGTATGTTTCTACGCCTCCGTGTTGTGGGTGAACCTGGGAAAGTAATAAGAATAGACTGTAAGTTTACTGAGGCCTTGGGTACACAGGCTGGATGATGATATCTCTCTCACTGGATCGGTAAAATCCTTCTGCCTTCCTCTCTTTTCTTTTGGGTATTTCTGGGTCACAGATTGTGGGAGTGGGACAGTCAGTGGTCATGCAACCTCACAAGGATTTCCCAGGCATGGTGTGTGGAGAACAGAGAGCACAGAAGGAAAGGAGATAAGAGACAAAACTTGTATCCACACTTAGATACCATCCAGTGAATCCCTCGTTTTTTGGTTGAGGTGACTGTGTCCCAGAAGTGCTTTGGTCAATTACATTGGTGGTTAATGTCAGAGTTAAGTCTCCTATTGGTGGTTAATGTCAGAGTTAAGTCTCCTGACTCTTTGTCTAGTGTTACTTATCTTACTGTTACTTATTGGGAACTATGTGGCTCCATAGTGCACAGGAAGACTCATCTTCCTGAATTCAAATCTGGCCTCAGACACTTACCAGCTGCGTGACCCTGGGCAAGTCACTTAACCCTGTTTGCCTCAGCTTCCTCATCTATATAATCAGCTGGAGAAGGAAATGGCAAACCACTCCACTAGCTTTGCCAAGAAAACTCCAAATAGTCACAGAATCAGACATGACTGAAAATGGCTGAACAACATTTACACTGTAGTCAAAGTCAGTAATCCTAATGGTTTGGCTTTAATTCCCCCCAAAAAAATTTAGATAGGCCTGATTATTCCATTCACAGGCTTTATGCCACTGAGCACATACATGGCATTCAATGAATACTTGTTGACTGAATGCCTGATATGGACCATAACACACACCTCCCTGGAACCAGATGATTCAACTTTTCAGCTCAATCCAGTTCAACAAATGTCAAACAAACATTCTTTGGCTCTTTAAAATAAGGATTTAACAGTATCAGTTTCATAATTAGGCAAAAGTTGATTTTACTCATTTCTTCTCCATTAAATTATCACAAATGATTTATAAAGTATTTTCCATTAAAAGTAATTAAATGACTTGTGTTAGAACTAATGTTTATTATACACATGCTCTAGAAAAACAAGAAAAATGGTCTTCAAGGCCTCATAATCTAATTTTGGGGATAGAAATCAGACATTCACAATGTCTGAGTCTTCAGAAGTTACCCACACCACCATAAAATTGAATATGCGGCTGTTTCTATGTGTATGAAGTCAGAATGTCCGTTTAAATGTTTCTATTCTGAATTTTGTTCTTCTCACCTCCCTTCACTCCTTTACAAGTTACAAGGAAGAGCTATTCAGTTGATGGAGTGAGTTTCACTTTTGTTCAGGATACCGTGCAAAGGTAACCACTCGAAAACGAAAAGCCTTCTTTAGGTGAATCCCTCCAAGTTCACTGACTCGTAACTTTGAGAAACCAAAAAAAAAGGGGGGGGAAGGGTTTAAAGTTCAGGGTACCACTTATGATTGTGAGCATCACAGCATGTAATAAAATAGTCATATAGCTACTGTTTATTGGATTTGAGAAGGTCATCGTGAGCTCTGCTCAAGGCTAAGTGCTTAAGTGTATCATGGGCCTTTGCCTTTGATTTTATTATGCCTTTTAAGAACATTTTTGTAAAGGGTATGACAGCTGGATAAAAGTAAGGGAAAAAAGTTTCCACTAAGTTTTTTTTAGCGTTACCTCTTAATATTTACCCAGAAACCCTTTCTCAACTCTTCCCCACAATGTAACAAGAAGAGACACAACTTCCCACCAGTCACCATGGAAGGAAGACACATCAGCAACAGCTTGTCACCAACTGGTCTAGCGCCACATATGCTAGAGAGAGGGAAAGCATAGATACTAAGGCTGTGTTTGGGGGATGTAAAGACAGATGCCACACACAATGGTATATGTGCCCAGGATGAAATCCAGAGTTATGTGTTTTTAGAGAATAAGGATAGTCTATAGAATTAAAATCCATACTTAAAATTTGACTTGGTCCAATAATTTTCTTTTCTTCCCACCATAGTTTCTGCTAAAATTGCATGTAATTTTCTCTTTCTCCTTCTTTTCATGCATATGAGAGCTGTAAGAAGTTACAAGAGTCAGAAAATAAGAAGGAAAAGGAAAAATTAGGGAACTGAATAATTCACGATGCAGACAGGCTGAATTCATGCATTCATTTGCTCATTCAACAATCATGTCTTAGGCACCTGCCATATGCTAAGCACTGTTTTAAGTGCTAGAGGACACACGAAGAAAATTAAGACGTGGTCCCTGACCCCAGACCAAGGAGACCTTGGTCGTAGTCTCGTCTCTCCCACCACCCTGTTATATGCATGACATTGGGCATGCAAGTCATTTCACATCTGTAGGCCTCAGTTTTCTCATCTGTAAAATGAGAGAAATGAGAGAGCTGGACTAGATCATCTCTAAGGTCCTTCCCAACTCTCACAGTCTGTGGAATGATGGTCTAGCCATTGTAATGAAGAGTCCTAGCATCGTATTCCATTGCACCTTCATGTATCTATTCTTTCAGTTGCATGATGTCAGTCCCTTTGGTGCCCCAGCCATGCATTACATGCATGTGCACACATGTAAAGTCAAATTATTTCAGCATGCTATTGACTAAGACAATAAATGATGTGATATACTTTGGAAAAGTTTTCGTCAAAATCTCTAAAGTATCTACCAGTTCTGGAATTCTCTGATCGTTAAAATAAGAACTTACATTTGTATGACCCGTTAATGTTCATGAGGCACGTTGCTCATACTGGTCTTAGGAGATAAAGTAATATCAGTATTATTATTCTCGTTTGACAGATAAAGAAACTGAGGCTCAAGATGCTGAAATTTCTGGCTCATAGTCACACCACTATTAAGCATCTGAGCTACAATTTGAACCCAGGCTTCCCAGCCTTTAGGGAGGCACATACTTCAGTTATATGGAACATGCATTCATTCATTATACCTCTTTCCCCAGGGGCACTGTATAAAGGAAGTATAACTTGATTTCCAAAGAACCTGGGTGGGAAAATTTTCCAATGAGAGAAGTAATGGAATTTGGGGATTGTATATAAATTTAATTCAACAAGAATTTATTAATGTTACTGTTGTGTGTTAGACGGACAGGTAGGCAGCGCAGAAGATAGAGCACCAGGCCTGGAGTCAGGAAGACCTGAGTTCAAATCTGGCCTCAGACTCTTAGTAGCTGTGTGACTCTGGGAAAGTCACTCAACCCTGTTTGCCTCAGTTTCCTCATCTGTAAAACGAGCTGGAGAAAGAAATGACAAACCAGTCCACTATCTTTGCCAAGAAAACCCCCAAATGGGGTCATGAAGGACTGAAATGACTGATCAACAAAAATACCTTAGGTACAATGCCTGTTACACGGTGAGTGCTTAAATGCTTTATCCTTCAATCTATCTGTGCTGATGCTAGGATACAAAGGCAAAAAGGAAACAGCCCACATCTTCAAGAAACTTACTGAAAGGAGTCGAGAGTTGTAAAGGATGTAAAGACATCTGCTTATTTAAATTCTGAAGGGACTAAACATCTCCATGAAGCAACAGATTTCTTTAACACTTATGTGAACTACCACTAATTCAAAATAGCAAGTAATGAGTGAAACCAAAATTAGAATTTAAGTTCCTGCTCCCTGTGACTAGGCGGTACTCAGAAAAATGATAGTTCTAAGGGGTTTTAAATGCTTTTATATCCACACCAAACAAAATGTACCATTGCTTCTCTTTGCCACAATTCCTCCATCCTTCAATGGCTCCATGATCTTATGGTTGTAGGCACTTCCTGCAATGCAGCGTTTCTAAACTGGGCTTTGCCCATCCTAAGAAACCCTTGTCCATGTCCTCCTATAAATCCCCTGCAGGCAGTTCACCAAACATTCCAAGGACTCCCATCAAGCTCTCTTGACGTTGAGTCCCTAGCGATGGAGCTTATGGGCTGTCCAATAGTTAACCCTTGCTCTTGCTCTACAACCAGCTCATCTCTTTCAGCCATGCATCTCTCCAATGACTTCCCCTATGCTGCTTCTAATGCACAGTTCTCTGTAATATATTGCAGCCTGCTCAGGTCTACCACACACTTCACCATTGCCCTTTGATTGGCCCTCTAATTTTCCTCAGAGGTGATTATGTTCTGTAAGCAGACATACAGTATCACTGGGAAGAGTACAATTATTAAAAGGATAGACCTTTGTTTCAGGAAAAAGCTGGAGTCATTAAAAGCCTTGTACAGTTTCCCAAAGTCAGTTCAGTCAGCTCTCTTCCTGTTCTTGTCAACCCTAGATCAAGGTCATTGGCTGTTCGCCACAGATGTCCCAGATAGGTATTAATGGACTGCTGGATGAGTTGTCCATTCAATTACATGTCAGAGGCTATAAAATAGCCATACATTATGCCTTTGCTTTATCTTAATATTGTTCATTGTTGTTCAGTCGTATCCGACTCTTCATGACCCCATTTAGGTTTTTCTTGGCAAAGATACTGCTAGAGTGCTTTGCTATTTCCTTCTCCAGCTCATTTTACAGATGAGGAAACTGAGGCAAATAGGGTTAAATGATTTGCCCAGGGTCACACAGCTAGTAAATGTCTGAGGCCAGATTTGAACTCAGGAAAATGAGTGTTCCTGACTTCAGGCCTGCTACCCTATCAATGTATAGTGCCACCTGACTAATCCATTGTCTTAATAGGCCAAACTCTTTTAAGAATCAGCGTAGGAAAGGCACCATGGTGCAATGGAATGAGCATTGAACAGAAGTCAGAGGAGCTGCTTTCAAGTTCCATCTGAGCTGCTTATTAGTTGTGTGATCTTGGGCATGTCATTTTATCATAATTAAATCAAGGATGGCCAAGTATATGAAATGGAAATAATTCTCTGTAATCTAGCTTCTGGGACTGCTAAAAGGATCCAATGAGATTATCTATGCAAAAGTACTATGTAAATTCAAAAATTTAAGTGTAAGTTAGAAGGTAAGAGAATAAAGACTACATCTATGATTTCACTGGTATAGGGAACTTCCAGGAAATGAAATTCCCCCTATAAATTCAAATCAGCACCTTCTCTGCAACTTGTAGTCTTAGAGAGTAGTCTAGAACACTGAGAGGTCCAGTGATTTGCCAAAGGTCACACAGCCTGTATTTTATCAGAAGTGGGACTTGAACCCAGTTCTTCTCAGCTTTAATGCTGGCTCTCCATCTATCCACTACAACATGCCCTCATAAATGTAAGGTATTAGTATGAAAAGTGGAGAAAAGAAGCAGAGCTGGGATAAATCACTGTAAGTAATTATTCCACATTTGGATTCTGCAACATCAAACAAGGAGGTGAAAGAAGATGTTATTTGGGAGGCTTAATGAAGGAAAATGAGATATCCCAACACACGAGGAAGAAGGTATTAAAGGGAATGGGGATACAGACCTACACTTAATGTATCTCTATTCAAGGGCATTAAACCCTTCAGTATAGGTGGCTGAGGGTCTTACCGTGAAATTTAATAATTGGGAGGGTGACACCAAACCTCATTTATATCTGCTTAAAAAGAAATAGATCACAGTTAATAAAGAGCTTGCAAATGAAAGTAACCCAGAAGCTTTAACTGGCAATTAAAATGATTCTCTGCAGCAAGGAAGGTGAAACCATATGCTTTAGCAGATTTTTGTCACGTACAAGATAAATGAGCAGTTTCTACCCAGCAGGGAATAATTTCAGTTCATGAGAAAGGATCAGAGTCACTATCATATAACTCATCTTCACTGTATCATAATCATTGATGCCAATTACCTGAGGACTATAGGGCTAAGAGCTTTACCCCATAAAATGATGCATGATGGGTAGATATTTCCACCTTCCCTCCCCCACCCGGGAGGGGACAAACAGGGGTCAGGTCTCCTCAATGTCAAGGATGCCCTCCAGAATCTGAGATCCAAGAAAAGCCTCTGCTTCTCCCTGCCTCACTCAATAGAAGCTGTTTTTATTTGATTGGAAGTAGGGGTGTGGGGACAGGGGCAGTTAGAAGAGGGCTCACATTCTCATAAAAGCAGGAAAGATCATTTCCGGCAATACCTAATTCCCTTTAAAGGTTATGTTTAGCGCAAGATCACAGAATTTTCAAGTTGGAAGGGACCTTTGTGATAATCTAGTGCAACCCAGAAGAGGCAATGTGGTATGGGGAAAAGAACAGCAGGCTCGCAGTCCAAAGGGCCAAAAATTCAAATCCTACCACTGCCACTTAGTACATATGGAATATTAGGTCATCTCATATTTCTGGGGCCTCAGTTTCCTCATCTGTAAGATGAGAGATTTAGACTAGATGATTATTAGTTCGTTTTTTTTTTACTCTAAACCTATGACCCTAATGTCTTTTGGAAGAAGACTTTTAAGGTTCCTCCTAGTTCTGAATGCATGATGCACATCAGAAAACAAAGATTGTCCTCTACAGCCTAAACAAGAAGTCATCCAGCCCCTGCTGAAAGGCCTCCCATGAGGGAGGAACCCTCTCCTTCCTCCTCATAGTCTAGTTCTTGACCAGGTTTCTATGAGAAGTCTATTCAGAGGTGTAAGATCTAGAGCCCAAGAAGCTGGCTGTCCCTTAAGTGGAAAATGTGGGAACAGGAGCCAGGAAAAAACATTGCAAAAGAGAAATAGAGTAAGGGGTTTGGGGCTGCTGCAAGTTTAGTGGTTCTTTAGAAGGCTGAGTTTAGCAGAGCAAGTTTATGCTATTAATGTCAACTAGTAGGCTAGAATGGGACATAAAGAAAGTTAAAAGGTCAACCTAAAGGCAGCATTGCCTGAAATCTCTTGTTGACAAACTGCCTATTTCCTCACAAAGTTTCTAGGGGTAGTCGATGGAAACTAAAGGAACTTTTCTACTTCATTGTACTTTGTTGTTGTTGTTATGGGGTTGTTTCTGTCATGCCTGACTCTTCATGACCCCATTGGGGGTTTTCTTGGCAAAGATACTGGAATGGTTTGCCATTTCCTTCACCAGTTCATTTTACAGATGAAGAAACTGAGGCAAACAGGGTAAAGTGACTTGTCCGGAGTCACACAGCTACTAAGAGTCTGAGGCCAGATCTGAACTCAGGAAGAGGAATCTTCCTAACTCCAGGCCTGGTACTCTATCTACTATACCACTTAGCTACCCATTGCACTATATTGACCAATTTTGTGTGGCTATAAATGCAAGCAAACCTCCCTACTTAAGACAAAAGTGAATGGGTTTCAAATTTATCCTACAAATAGCTTGACTGTCCATAGTTGTTTGCGTGTTTTCTCTCCCATCTGACTGTGAGTTCCTTCAGCTGTTTTTTTTTATCTTCCTTCATATCCCCAGCACTCGGCATATTGCCTAGAACATAGCAGGTGCTTAATAAGTGTTCATTGTCTATTGATAGGAGTTCAAGCCTTACCTTGACCATGATAGGGGAAGGGTTCCCCACCGATGGAGCACAGATATCAGACCCCAAAATCCTATTCCTAGCACAGTCAACAGTTCATGAACTAAGATGATAGTGGTAACACAAAGCTGCTTTAGTTAGATTTTGACAAGAGATAACTCCAAAAGTCACTACTACAAGAGGTTTTATTAGCAGCATAGTGACACTTATACCAGACATCAGTGGTGGATATAAACAAGGTCCAGAGGCCAGTGGCACAAGCTGTAAAACCTATGAGTAGGAACAGAGAAAGAGAGAGAAGGATATGGGGTCCTCTCAGTGAAGTAGGTAAAACCTGGAAGAAGCAAAGGATGACCCCCCCCACCCCGGGCAAGGATTTGAGACACCCATGCTGTCATGGGACTGGCAGTGATTCCTCCAATGACTAGGGATTTGAACAGAGTTTTTAACAGGATGTTCCCCACTCATCTGCAATGATGAGTCCATCTCCTACTTCGGAGTAAACAAAAGCTCACCCAACGTTCTGACCCTGGGCATTTAGGTTAAGGTAGCCAAAAAATGGGTAGGATATGGTCTCTTATCAGATTGTCAGAGAAGGCCAAAGCATAGTAAGGTGGGTGCGGAGAAGGAGGAGTCCTGCAAGTCAGTTAGTTTCCACAGCAAATTAAAACTGCATCACAAGTCAGAGTAACAAAATGGACCCCAGGTCAAAAGAAATGGAGTCTAAGAAACATTATTTCTACAACAATGATTGATGGAAAAGATCAATAAAATCATTCAAGAAATAAAACAAAAAGAAAAAACAATTCTTGCAAGGTAGAGAAGAATCAAAATGGATGTCAAATGGTAAATGGCAGATCATAGGACTTAGTGTAGTAAGGAACCTTAGAGGTCACCTGGCTCAAGAAACTGAAATGGAGATAATGTGACTTAGGACTGCAGACTCAGAATTGAAAGAAATATTAGAGATCATCCAGTCGAATCCCTTTATTTTATAGAATAGAGAAGTTAAATGATTTCTCAAGGTCTCATAGGTCATCTGCGGCTGGCACTTATTGCGAGTTGGTTGATTAAACCCAGTTCCTCAGATTCCAAATTCAGTATTTATTCCATTCCCTGACTCCAAATAAACGATGCTTACAGAAGAATCAGACAAAGAGAAGAAACTCTTAGCCACTACAGCAATGCAACAGGTAGGAGGACCCTCCCATAGAATTTGAATCTATATCTTCTAAAGAAATACCATTCCACGTTCCATGGAAAAAATAAGAAAGATTTACCAGGATTTACAAGTATGCCAGGGAGGGTGAAAGTTTTCTTGGGGGTATGGAGATAGCCATACTCATACATACATACACACACGCCCGCGCACGCACACATACACACACACACACACACACACATATTTGACATTGATAATCAGAAGGCACATTCTCATCTGGGATGTGGCTGAAAGCCTATCAAGATAATCTAGAAATATCAATCATTGACAACTTCAGTTTATTTGTGTGGAAACAAATGATGCAATCAAAAGAAGCCTGAATTGTGTTTTCATGACTAGAGGCCTAGGGAGAAAACTAAAAGACTTTGATATTGCATTCTCAGCAATTCTTCCAGTTAAAAGTTGTAACTCTGGGAAATAAAGGAAGGAATGAGAGGTGAGTAACAGGCTATGTAAATAATATTTGAGAACACTATTTGGTTTTCTGGTTCATGGCTTAAGTTAACATGACAATGACCTCCTATCTAGAGGCAGATTGAATCTCACAGGAACCGAAAAGAATGTTTGGCAGGAATCTCACCACCATGATAAAAAAAAAAACTAAAATTCGAGAAGAAAAAAAAAGTAGATAAAACTTTAAAACTGGAGGACATGTAGAAAATAAAAGCTATGAGCAATTTCCAGAGAGAAATGCAGAGAGAAGACTTTGAAATAGTATTGATGGCATCAGATGTCTATAAACCAATAGAGTGTGGTTAATAAAGAAAACATTTTAAAGTGTCTCTCCTTGGACATTTGATAGAAGCCTCATTTCGCTAAAAAAAAAAAAAATAGAGCATTTTGTAAATACATGTACTGCCTTACTGACAATGTTATATCTTAGAAAGTAAAGGGAGCAATATGAGAAACTCTCACTCTGGACTTAATTCTTACTTACAAGGAAGAAGGGGTTGGTGAACTAGACTTCTGAGGAAAAGTAACCATTCACTTAAAGGAACAGACTAAGAAAAGAAGGATGGTATTCCCAAGACTTTAGCAAAATAGATTTCGAACTCTTCATAGAAACAATAATTAGGAGCCCGGGAGTAGAAATTCTAAAAAGGAAGATAACTCAAGAGTTATGGAGAGTTGTGAAAACCAAAATTCTAACTATTTAGTCATGAATTGACTCCAATAAGAAGGAAAATGAGCAGCACATTTAGAGAAACTAGTGTAACTGCCCAGGGAGCTCTCTGGTGAACCTAAATATTAAAAGCACAGGATGGAAAGACAGGGAGGGCATATAACCAAGTGTAAAAAGATGCTCTGTGGGAAAATTGTCAGGGAAGCAAAAGCCCCAGAGCATCACAAAAAAAAAAAAATAATTATCAGATAGGGTTTATATTAAAAACTACTTTGTATAACTTCTCTCTTCACTACATACCTGTTGGGTTGACCCAGCAGATACTATTTCAGTTTGAAAGATAAGGAAACTAAGGTTTGAAGAGTAAGGGAATCAGTGTAATGCTGTAAAAAGAGTCATAGATTTGATGTCAGAGGTCCTAAGTTCAAATCTCACCTCTTCTGCTTTATCTTTAGTCACTTTATCTCTTTGGGCCATCTTATCTCTTTTGTTTCCTCATCTGTAAAATGAGGAGGATGGCCTAAATTACTTCTACATTTCTTTTCAGCTGTAAAGCACATGAGTAAGTAGATAAATGGGTGTAATGGGCAAAAATAAGTATAGCCTAGATCCCATTCTCAAGGAGCTTATAACCTGATAAGGCTAAATACAAACACACACACACACACACACACATTTAATTATGATATAGGAGAGTGTGTAATAAGTGCCCAAGGGAAGCCCAAAGTATTATGAGAACTTGAGACCTTACCTGCCTTTGGGTAAGTAGGGAGAATTCAGTGAAGGCTTCATGTAGCAGGTAACACCAGAGTAGAGTTGTAAAGAAAGACTGAGCCTTCAAGAGGGAGAAATGGTAGAGGACTCTAGTTATGATGGATGGAACAAGCAAAAGCAAAGACACTAGAGGGCAGAATGAGACAATGAGGGAGAGTAGTTAAGTTTGAATGAATGAATGAGCATTTATTAAGCATCTTCCATGTTGCCAAATATTGTGCTAGCCCCAGAGGGACACCAATACCAGGTTTTCATGACACTAGTCTCTCCTAGTTCTCCTCCTCCCTGTCCAGCCAGTCTTTCTCAGCCTCCTTCACTGGAGTTTCATTCAGAGCCTACCTCCACAGCTCTGTTCTGAGTTCTTATCATACTTTCTTATGGGTGTTCTTTTTCAGGCCCCACGAATTCAATGGATTCAAGCCTTTCCTAACCCCTCTTACTTCTGAAACTGTCCCCTGTTGATTATTTCCTATTTTTCCTGTACATAGCTTGCATTGTCTCCCCATTAGACTGCCCTCAGCAATCTTATGTTCTGCTGGGTGTCCAAGATGACACCGAGATTTAATCCTGGGTAATTGGGAAGGCAGCAGCACCATCAACTTAAATAGATAATTGACAGATTTTCTAGGAAAGATGAAGGCCTGAGTTTTGAATGTGTTGAGCGTGAGGTGCTCATAGAACATTCAAGTGCAGATATCTAAGAGGCAACTCAGGGGTTCTGGGGAGAAGCTAAAGGTAGGAAAACAAATTTGGACATCATCTGCCACCTCTTACTGTCCAGCTCACTCTCTGGCAAGTACTGAGCTGGAAGCTGAGGATGGCATTTTCAATGGTACCCAGATCGTTTCATACATGCAACACTGGTAAGTGTTACCAGGGACTAGGGAGACTCTGACCTCATAAGTCCTTAAAAAATAATTTTCCTTATTCAAATTAATATGCTTCCAAATAATTTCCTAGGTAAAGTTTCCACTTAGTGAAAACAGGGCCTGTATTATAAAGAATAGACTACATTGTGATGCTAACTGTTTCAATATATATTTACTTTTTCATCATGATCTTTTGCCCATTTAATTTTCTCTGAGAGATTATTGAGGTCAATTTTTAAATGGGATTCAATGTATCTGGGGCTCCAGCTCATTATAAAAATGTTCCGAGCAGATGCAATCTTGCTTGAGCACAACACCATTTCCCACTAGTAGAGAAGGAAATCTGTATGCTGATATTGTGCTGCAAACATTAATTTGATATTATGTAGAAAGTTGATTGATTAATAAATACATAAGCCAGGAAGCCTAATTTAGCTCTTAATTCATTTTTTATTTCACGGGGAGGGAAAAAATTAATCTAGAAGTGTTGATTGATTGAGAGTTCTTATTCAGTTCTGGACAGCAACAGAAAATGAGTATGAACTTGGGACTTTGAAAACTGTGTCATTTACAAAATAAACCTTATCAACCAATTTCATCACATTGTGATTGATGCTTAGCAAGAGAAGGCTGGAGAAATCATGAAACAGGTGTGTATTTGTGATCACTGTGGGAAGCATCTTTCCACTCAGTGACAGAGGGTATACTCGAGGGAATTCAATACATATTTTCAGTTCAGAGGTAGACATGAATGAGGTGAAGTCCACATAAAGACTAAAAAACAAAAACAAACAAAAAAAAACCAGAGCTTTACAATATCTAAGTAAATTGGCCAATCATAATGTGTATAAATTACTAATTTACTTAGGTAAATGTGTTGCATTCCTAAGATTCTATGGAACCAACCTAGAGGGTAATGTGGTCAAAATAGTGATAGGGTCAAAACTCTCCCGCTATAAAGATCACATATGAAATACCAAATGGCAAAAATCATCTCATTCCTTATGTAGTGTTTACCTTATTTAAATGGTTCCTTTTTTGGAAGAGGGCCTTTGGAAGGAAATTTTAAGTTGTCGGATATTGAATCAAACACTATAGAATTGTTTTGTATATACTCGTAGAGATTAATATAATTATAAAGTATATAGATGTATTTGTCATATACATATAAATATACACATTTAGAAAATAATCAAATTGAATTTTTTTAAGAACAAGGCAAAATAAATAGTAAATTGTAATAATGACACTACCAGGAAATGCCCTTCACCATTCTCTTTTCCAAAAAGGAGTCAATAAGGACACCAATATTCTGTCTTGTAAATTAAACTTGAGTTTCTCTTCTGCTTCTCTTTCTTCTTTTTGTCTTCTCTTTTCTATGAACTAATCACGATAAGCCTAAGAAAACAAAGGTGATGTACCAAGCTTAATCCCAGAGGCAGACAGGTGGTATGGATAGAGCGCTGAGAGCCCGTGCCTGGAGTCAGGAAGACCTGAGTTCAAGTATATCAGAAATTTAATAGCTGTGTGACCCTGAGCAAGTCACTTAATCTCAGTCTGCCTCAGTTTCCTCATCTGTAAAATACGAATACTAATAACATCTACATCCCAGGGTCAGTATAAGGATCAAGTGAGATAATAGTTGTAAATCAAACATATCAAAGTGTTACATAAATGATAGATATTATTATTAAGCCAACTCAATAAGCATTTACGGATTAAGTAGTTACTAGTTGTAAGACTCAGGTGAAAAAAATATACTATACACATGATAATATTAGGAGAAGAAAGAGGAAGGGACTAAGCACTTATTGAGTGCGTAGTATATGCCAGGTGCAATACTAAGTGCTTTATAGATATCACCTGCACTTATAATTACTGGAGTTGAGAAAGGCTTCCCATAAAAGGTGGCATGTAAACCGAGTCCAGAAGATAGTTAGATACTCTAAGACACGAAAGTGAAGAGGAAATGGATTCCAGAAATGGAGGGCAGCCTACGATAAAACACTGGGGTAAGGAGAGAAGGGATGCCAAGTTCTTGGGATAGCAAGGAGGATCACTTGGCTGCAACACAGATTATGTGGCAAAGAGTAATAGGAAATAAACCTGGACATGTAGTCTGGATTATGATGAGCTTTAAATGCCCAGCTGAGGAGTTTGTGTTTTATCCAAGGGTCAATAAAGAACCCCTGAAGACTCTTGAGCAGAGGAATGACAGGACAGACTCACTTTAGAGAGACTGTATTTGCAGCTGTGCAGAGGGTAGATTAGAAAGCAGTAAAGCTAACGATGTAGTAGTCCAGTTGTAGTAGTCCAGGCTGGGGTCCATGAGGGTCTAAAAAAAGATAGATGTCATTGGAGCAGAGATAAAAGAATATCTAATATGTATTGCAGAGATACAATTAATAAGATTCCAAATCATATAATGCCTATAATTAGGCTTTGGCAGAGTTTTTCTGTTTACTGCCCTGGTACAGTCCAAAAAGTGGGCAAGAGAACAAGTGCCCAGTCTCCAAATGGTTATGGTAATAATGGCTTACACAGCACTATCCTCAAAGCAGCCTGGGAGGTAAATTGTGTAATAACATTGTCCTTGTTTTACAAATTACCCGTCTAATGTTCTGAGAAGTTAAGTGGTTTACCCAGTATTATGCTTTGTTGTTGCTGTTTTTCAGTCATGACTGACTCTACATAACCATATTTAAGGTTTTCTTGGCAAAGATACTGAAGTACTGTCATTTCCTTCTCCAGCTCATTTTACAGATGAGGAAACTGAGGCAAACAGGTTTAAACAAACCGTCCAGGTTCACATAACTAGAAAGTATCGAATTTGAGGCTGAATTTGAACTCACATCTCCCTGCCTCCAGGCCTGGCCCTCTAACCACTACACCACCTAGTTACTCACTGTACTACAGTCAGTAAACACCAGAGCTCCTGGTTCTGGGTCTACTGTATTTTCTACTACATTATGCAATTTCAACAACTAGATGGTCTATTGCTTGCCTTTTCAACGGGTGAGGGAGGTGCTGGAGGGAGGGAGAGAATGCGGAATTCAAAATGTTTTTTAAAAGACCATTAAAAATAAATATTTTAAAAAGAAATAACCTGACAGCAAAAAAGAAACCTGACAGAAAAAAAAAGAGTTCAGAATACCAGTAGAATCAATCAGCTGTCATTTATTAGATACCTGACATGTGCCAGGTACTGGGTCAGGTTGGATTCAAGCATTTTTTGTGTTTTTTAAATTTTTTTAAATTTTAATTTATCTTTAATTTATAAAATAAAACAAGCATTTCCATACCACAGGACAATAAAAAAAAAAAAAAGAGTCCACATGAAACTGCAAACCACTATGCATAGCTTGCAACTCCTTTCAAATATACAATAAAATTATCAAGTAAAGTTCTTTTTTTATTCTTTCCTACCCTGCTGCCCCCTGCTCCAGAGATGGCTACCATTAGACACAAATAGATGTGTGTGTGTGAATGTATGTATATATGTATGTATAGGTATATAGGTATATATCCATATATGTACAAATAGGTATATATATTTTAAATGAAACAATTCCTACTCACAAGGAGCTTACATTCTAATGAAAGAATAAAAAAGAACATATAGCAGTAAATACAAAAGAAATAGAGAGAATAAAAACAAAGTGATTGGGGAGGAAGGGCACTAGCAGTTGGGGCATCAGGAAAGGCTTTGCGCAGAAGCTGGTGTTTGAACTGCGTCCTGAAAAAAAAGAGGGATTCTAGGAGGTAGTGGGGAGTGCGTTCCAGGGATAAAGGCTCAAACTAAAGTTGAGAAATAAACCTAAACAGAAACAGAATATCTAGATATCCAAGGCGTGGTAGAGTCAGCTGTAGTGATTTGAGTTCTAGGCCTTGTGTCTGACACTTACAAAATGCATGAGTATGGGCAATTAATTCCCTTACCTCTTTGGGCTTCAGTGTCCCCAGGTGCAAAATAGGGCTTAGAACATTGCTTTGCCTATCTTATTTTTTTTTTTTTGCTTTTTTTTTTTTTTTGCTTCGCCTATCTTAGAGAGCTGCTGTGAGACTATTTCACTAACGCTGGAATGCTAGATAAAGATGAGTCATTATTATTAATGACAGCAGGGAACAAGGGAAAACAACAGGGAAAGTATGAGTTCCCACTAGTCTCAAAGCCTCGTACCCTATAATAGCCTCCCCTTTTTTCCAGCTATTACCCATGTTTCTCCCTGGAGTGCGCCTTATGTACAAAGTTATTTTTGTTAAGTGCTTCTGCATTGTCTCTCTATAGCTGGCTTTCATCTCCCTGCAAAGTTTAATAAGTGAGCATACTTACAGGCATCCCAGTTCCGGAAATGTGTTTGCAGATTTAGACAATGGCGACATCAATTTGACTTATTCACTGGACAGCCTTGACATGCCTATTTCTCCTTTTGTTATGAATTTGGTTTGACGGGTATTGATTATAAGTGGAGCTGACATAGGGCACAAAAGAAAATTCAGTATTGTCTAGAATTCACATGCAGAGAAGCATGTTTTAGCAGTGAACTAGATCCGGTGTGTACATTGGCTTTACTGTTAATAGGATTTCTTGAAATTTATGAAGACCAAATATCAGCAAATTACAAGGACCCAATGTATAGAGACCCATATAATGTTAAACCCTTTACTAGGGACCTTAATGGGCATTATTGAATTACCATTGGAGGAAAATTACCATATGTATCAGTATAGTTTTGTAAACACTGCCGAGTGATGCCGTCAACCAAAATTTTCTATCCCAATCTCTATCTGAATGTATGCTTAATTAAACATAATTACCCTGACAAAATCACTTGGTATGTAAGAGAGAAATGGAATGCTTTTGTATACAGTTGACCAAAAATTAATTATCTCAGGCTAACCTACTCGTTTATTCTGAAGGAAATCTAAAGGAGATAGAATTGGAAGTGAGTTTGTGAGTGTTAATAAGAACATAACAGGTACTCAGAGAAGTGCTAATTGAATGAACTACATTGGTAAAAACAAAGTTGGAGAACAAATTCCCAACTCCTTCTGCTATTCTTTCTCTTCCAGGTCATTTCCAGACCCTGCTGCCCCCACTCAGGACTTCATCCCCAACCTCCTCCCACTGAAACCATCTGGACTCTGCCTCTGGGTTCCTAGAATCTGATAGGTGATTTTAGCCTTATCTTGTCCATTTACAAAACATGCCACTACATGCGCCCCTACCCCCCAATTCCTAGCTCCCCTCCATGCATTGACTTCTCCCATTAGAATTCAAGCTCCTTGAGGCCAGGGACTATCTTGTTCATTTGTACTTGTATTCTCAGAGGTTAGCACAGTAACTGGCATATAAATAGATGCTTAATAATTCATTTGTTATTCATCATTCTTTCATTCTCTAACTCACAGAAAATTCTCTGGAAAACACAGAGTTTTAATTAAGGTTGGGCTACAGTGACTTTTACCAGCGCACTGGTTATCTTCCTAAAGCAGGCAGCCCAACCCCAATTCCTTACCCAATTCCAAAATCTATCAAAAGTCCATCATAGCATTTATCTTTCAGGGGCCATCCTCACCTCCTCAGCCACTCTGCCCCTTTCAGGAGTGCAAGGCCATGCACATCCCTCTGAGGAATAAGCCATCCACACCATCTTCCAAGATAACTGTCCCGGGGGATTAATCCTCTATACCATCATTTCAACCCTTCCTCACCCACTGACTGTCCTCTTAGCCATCCTGGCCCTCTAGTTAAAAAAAAATAATTTAGTTCTACATCTCTAAGGAAAAAAAAACCTCCACATTCCCTATTCCATCCAGTTCCCTGGAGATAAGGCAAGGACTAAGATTCTTGATATATGTCTAAAACACAACATGTAAACCAATTTCCCAGTCCATCTGGCATTTTCAGCCTCACTGTTTATTCTTATAATAGTATAAGTCTTATAATCTTATAATCACGCTCCTTTTATCAGGCAAGAGGGTATGAGATGGGGCAAGTTCATCTTCAAGATATGGCCTAAGTACATAAGACACAGCCTCAAATCCTGTCGGCATCTATTAAAAGGTATCAGTGACCTGGAGTGTTGGTTAGAGGTGCCTGAAAACCCAGAAAAGTTACTCAGAAAGAAAGAGGCATGAGACAATAACCAACTAGTCAAGGTAAGACAGCGGCACACAAAAAAACAATAATAACCATCCCAGAAAACCCTATAGTGAAAAACACATCCTTACCCTCCTCCCCACAATTGCAACCTGCCTTCCCCAGTCTGTGGAAATGATTTACTTATAGAAGAACTTGTGAAGCCCATCTTTTGTCCTCATGAAATATGACAAGTTTTCCTTCCAAAAGTGCTCCCAAAATAGCTAAGCTTTCAGTGTTCCCTTGAATGTGCTAGTAGAATGTTGGGGGAAAACAGAGATTAGAAATGATTTGGCCAGGGTTCTGTGGCAGAAGAAAGAATTGTCTTCCATGGTATATTTGCTAAGGTGATTCCTACCTGGGAACAGGGCTACCACTATCAATCTTGATGCCCAAGCAAGTACTATGCAAAAAGCCCCAGAACAAGCAGCATAAGGGGCAGTTAGGTGGTGCAGTAGATAAAGTGCTGGTCCTGGGGCCAAGACAGCAGACCTGAATTCAAATGTGACCTCAGACACTTAGTATCTGTGTGACTCTGGGCAAGTCCCTCATCTGTAAAATGAGTTGGAGAAGGAATCAGCAAGCTACTCCAATGCCTTTGCCAAGAAAATTCCAGACGTAGTCACAGAAAATTGGGCACTACCAAAATGATTCAACAATGACAAATGCAGCATAAAAGATGTACTCAAATAGATTTGGGAAGCGGTGTAGTACTATGGAAAGATCACTGGATTTGTAATTAGAGGATCAGGCCTAAAACTCAGCTCTGCTACTCACTCACCACCTTTGACCCTTGGTAATTTCTTTGGGCCTAGTTCTTCCTCTATGAAATGTGGAGGTTGGATTAACTGGCCATTTCTTCAATTCTCACAAGGCTCCAATTCAGCTGAATCCCTTCCTTCCCCTACCACACACTCCACCCTTCTTCTTTTGTGTTGTCTTCCCCGTTGAAAGGAAAGCACTTTGAGAGGCAGAGATTCTCTCTTTCTCTCTCTCTCTCTCTCTCTCTCTCTCTCTCTCTCTCTCTCTCTCTCTCTCTCTCCCTCCCCCTCTCTCTCTCTGATTGTATTTACTTTCTCAGCATTCAGTACAGTGCCTGCCACATAGTAAACTCTTATTAAATGCTTGCTGACTGACTAAATAAACATTTACCTGCTATGGGCCAGGTGCCACACTAGGTGCTGGGAATACAAATAGAAAAAATTAAAAAATGAAAACTGCCCCTGTCCTCAAGAAACTGAGGTTAATTGCAGTAAATTGACTTGCTCAAGGTCACACAGAGGGCAGTAAATTGACTGCTCAAGGTCAGGGGCAGAACCAAGGTGAGCTCTCCTGAGTGTGAGTCTGGGACTCTTTCTATCACAGTTCAGTTTCTCATTCGTAAACCAAACCACCTCAAATTAATTTTTACATACAGTGCTTTAGGTTCTGATTTAAGCAGTGTACTTCTAAAAATGTGATTTTTCTCTAATGATTCACTCGATTCTTCTGCCTTGCCTCATGTTTTCACAATGAACCTCCAGGATCCACATTAGAAACCCAGAGTGGAATTATGGAATTTGAACAGTGAAGCAAACTATTACCAAGCAGGCGTCCCTCTTTTATCTTAGTAACCACAAACCAATTTCTTTCAGTAATTTTCACCCACAAACATACACACTCGAACGTTTTCTTTTAAATAAATTGCTCTTGAATAAACTCCTAGGATGCAATTAGTTTGACAGCACATTTCTTACTATGAAAGGCTGAGCCAAGCCTTCTTCCATTGGGCACAAATGGCAAAGGTTAAAGATGCCCTCCTGTAAAGAACCGCACAGTTAAACAAAGCTTGTAATTACCTGTTATACGACTGGATAGACTCCAGGTTTCATAATTAATTTAACCTACATTTGATCTACTCTGCAGACAAATTAGCCCAGGTTGTGGAGAGGTGGGAAGAGGTGGGTAGAAGGCGAAAACGGATTTAGCTTCTCTCTTGAGCAAAGTTTTGTCGTTGTTTTTTTTTCCTCCATTTGTTCAACTACTTTTCATAAATAAAAACATCTTTCTGTTTCCCAGGGTAACTGTCAAAAGATATAAGGAATTTTAGCTGAGTCACCAGAACTCTCTTCTGGGGACTGTAGGAGTCTTGATACCACTAAATAAACCATAAAGGGATACCCAGCACATTTTAAAATCAGCCCCCAAGGTCCCTAATCACAACAGGTGCTCAGTTAATGCCTGATGTGAAGCTGAAAGAACTCATTATAATCAATACATAGAGTCAAAACTCTATGAAAGAGAAATCTCTACTTCTCAATAGGTTCAAATTACCACCACATAGCAAGACAGGCAAATTCCTATCATGCCATGCTGCTGGGCAGAGTTTCCAGAGGCAACTGGCCACTAGTTGCTCTTCCCTTCCTCATCCTAAAAAAAAAAGTGTAAGAAAGCCACGCTTTGACCCAAACTCCAGCAAATGACCAATTTGAGAGTGGGCAGGATCTGAGAGGAAGGAAAGTAGGGAGGGAAGGAGAATAGTTAAATCCTGTTCTGCAACTGGTGAGGAGTAAGAAAAATATATAGCAGGTAGTGCCAGAACTCAGCACACCCAAAGTCTTAGGTAAATGGTTTCATCTTTCAAAGCTACCGGATCTTTAGATGATTTTTTTTAAAAAAATCACCATACCGACCAAGGATTTTCATTAAATATCCACAGTATTTGAACATCTTCTCTGAGTATTAATTCTGATGTCTTGGCCCAATTTCATTGCTGAGTATGTCAACCTATTAATTATTCCATAGTTTCAGCCTGAAATTAAAAAGCTAAGCGAGGAAGGGTTGTTTTATCCAGAGAAGTTTATCTCTTGCCATTAGATCTCAATAGCACAAAGAAAGAAAAAAAAAAGTTAAAATTCTTTCTCCAAACTGAAGTTGCCCCAGAGTTCGCAGCTAACAAAAGAGAAATTATGAAATTTCTAGCTAAAATTAAATTGCCAAGACTGAATCTCCTGAATAACGAGAAACTGATTGCCTCTATTACTGAAGAGGAAATGAAAACAGTGACAGAGAAACTTGTAAGTACTGAGTCTCCTGTGGTGATGAGTGCCAATTGGAACAGTGTACAGCTTTTCAGGAAGAGCTAAGAGATTTGTTATGCAGGATTTGTGAGGAATGTATACATGAGAAAAACGAATGCCCCAGTACAGGTAGCCTCTTACTTGGGATTTGTCAAAAGAATCTTGGTAAATGCAAAAGTCATTACATTCAAATGGGTCATCAATTAACTAAGTAAGACTGAGATTGGAAGTAGGGATAGCTACTTATCACTGATAACCCATGTAAAATATCTAATCAGTTATAGCTGTATCTAATCAGTTATAGCAAATAGATTGAGCCTCCCAGCTCTGATGATTTATGAATAACCACAGAAAGCCTTTGAAAGGCTAGACTGGGAATATTTTCAAGAGGTCCTAAATAGGTTTTATTTTCAAGAGTCTTAATGAATGGGTTTTCAAGAATTGAAAAAATTATTTGAGATTATTCCTGCCCTTATTCAAGGTTCTCCTTCTTAGGAAGAAGTGTATTTCACTGAATCTCTAACATCTTATTTACTTTGTTTGAAGTATTGCTGTTGCTGGGGAAAAGAAGCTCTCCATCAGTGTAAAACCAAAACGACTCTGGATGATAACAGGTTTACAAGCCTTAGCATGTAAATAAGTAAATACCTCTCTGGCTGTCCCCCCATGCCTGGAATTTTCTTCTTCCTCCACTGCAAATGCTGACCTCCCAGGCTGCCTTTAAGACTCAACTAAAATCACACTTCCTACAGGAAACATTCCTTAATTCTAGAGTCTTCCTTCATTAGTTATTTCCTATTTGTTCTGAATATAGGTTGCTTTGTATATATGTGTTTACATGTTGTCTTCCCCATTAGATTTTAAACCCCTGTACTGTCTTTTGCCTATTTTGTATTTCCAGTTTTTAGCACAGTGCCTGGCTCATAGTAGGCACTTAATAAAGGTTTATTGAATTGAATCCTACCCATTCCCATTTATTCCATATTTCTAATTTCTTTACAAAACTCATCAAAACTCACTACAATCTGTAGGTACCATTGGTCCCACTTGAGTCAATTAATCAACGACCATTTATTAAGCTCCTCCCCACCCCCACCCAATACAAATAGAAGCCAAAAAAAAGTTACTACCCTCAAAGAGCTTACATTCTAATGCCTGAAAACATCTAAAATGAAGTTGAAAAGGAGCAGGAAGGCAAAGATGTAAGGTGCCTGGCCCAAGATCACCAAGAAAATGTTTGATGACCTATTTATCACACTCTGCTGTCAATAGCCTAATCAAAAGCAACCAACGTGGTATGCACAGAAAGAATGTTGACTCAGGAATCAGAGGATCTAGGTTCAAATTCTACTTCTGAAGGCAGGTTTTTCCTTTGGGGTTGGAGAAAGTCACTTAACCTTCCTAGGACTCAGTCTGCTCACCTGTAAAATGAGAGGGAGGGGTTGAACTGAGGTTCTGGTCACCTCTAGATTTACGATTCTCCCACAAAGCATATTATCCTCCAAGAAACTAAGGAGATTTCATTTTGCCAACACATTGCAGAACACTTTGCAATTTATCATTAACTTAGTCCTATCGATTTTTAAAATTAGAATCACTGAATGAAAGTTAGAAGGTATATTGTCATTGTTTCAGAAATGATTCTATACACATATGCAAGCACACACTTGGATATTTTACTCTCATGATTTCTTAATTACTACCTCTATCCCAGCATTTTTAATGGCACATGAGAAACAACATTTCTCTAAGTGACTGAAGCATTCCCAAGGCTAGATTTATTGAGGCAAAAGTTGACATTTGATTGTCAGGCCCTGAATCATGGAATTGTAGAATCCTAGAGATGGACAAGACCTTAGACACCATGTAATCCAACCTCTTGTGCCTACAAGAATCTATAGTATCTCTAGCAGGTATTCATTCAGCCTCCCCAATCATTTCCAAGAGTGGATATTTATTATCTTGACAGCTTTGGACAACCCCAAATGTTCTTTCTATTGAGCTAAAATCTGTCTCTTCTTAACTTCCATCCAGTCATTGTTTCTAGTTCTTCCCTCTAAAGAAGGTCTAATCCTTCTTCTACATCACAGGCCTCAAAATATTTGAACAAAATGACAAAATTCTTAATATGATGACAGAAATTGTTAATACCAAATGTACTATGGACTGCCACTCCCTCAAATGTTCCTGGTAATGTCAGAATTTCAGTAATGTCATTGCATTCCTACTCTTAAGATATTTACTCTTGTTTAGGTAGAGCTGAATCACACTCTAGGTACCCCTACCCTGAGGTCTTGCCTCGTGGGAGAACCTGGGTTAAGGTAGATCTAGATCTCGGATGTCCTTGACCCGTTCCACTGGGCTTCATGGCATGAAAGGCAAAACAGCCAGAATGAAGTGGCTTTCTGGGGGGCAGAGCCAAGATGGCAGCATGAAAACAGAGACTCGCTTAAGCTCTCCCCCAAATCCCTCCAAACACCTGTAAAAAATGACTCTAAACAAATTCTAGAGCTACAGAACCCATAAAATGACAGAGTGAAACAAGTCTCTAGCCCAAGATAGCCTGGATAGTCTCTGGGAAGGGTCTATCGCATCATACTGGGAATGGAGCTTGGTCCAGCATGGGCCACGCCAGGACAGACAAGGCCACAGCAGAACAGGCCGCAGGCCTCAGTCCCCTGAATCACTGAGATGTGGCAGTTTCCAGACTTCTCAGCCCACAAACGCCAAAAACAACTGAGCAGGTCAGTAGGAAAATTGTTGGACCTGGGTGAGAAAGGGGTGTGGTCTGGCCGCAGCCCCAGGGCAGCCAAGGTGGCTGCAACAGTAGTGC
This sequence comes from Phalanger gymnotis, assembly GCA_028646595.1. NCBI lineage: Eukaryota > Metazoa > Chordata > Mammalia > Diprotodontia > Phalangeridae > Phalanger > Phalanger gymnotis. The sequence goes on along the minus strand of CM053626.1, from coordinate 121,418,742 downwards.
TGACTACTTCCGGAAATCCGGGTCCACTGACAGAGTGGGGAATCAAACAGCTAATCAGAGCAGGAGTGGAGGGAGCACTTTGCTGGTGCAGAGACAGGGTTCTCTTGCTTTAACCTGCTTAGATCTGGGTCACAGTCCTGGTTGGTGGTCCTTGGGGGAAGAGGAGCACTGGTGTGGCAGAGCTTGTGGTGACTGTGGAAAGGGAGTCCTCCTGATAGTTATACAGCAGAAAGGAGTGCTTGCACTCACAGACCAGAGCACAGGCCAGGAGAGGAGTATCATACCATCTCAGAATAGAAGTTGCTCTGAAAACAGCAGCCCAAAACTCTAGAAGCTTGGGACAGAGCACTCTCCACTCTGAAAGCAGTCGTACCCTGACCAAGAGTTCAAAAGTCAAGTAATTGGCTGAGGAAGTGAGCAGACAGTGTAAAAAAGACTCAGACTATAGAATCTTACTTTGGTGAGAAAGAAGATCAAAACATACAGCCAGAAGAAGTCAACAAAGTCAAAGATCCTACATCGAAAGCCTCCAAGAAAAATAAAAATTGGTCTCAGGTTATGGAAGAGCTCAAAAAGGATTTGGAAAATCAGGCGAGAAGTAGAGGAAAAATTGGGAAGAGGAATGAGAGTGATGCAAGAAAATCATGAAAAATGAATGAGTCAACAGCTTGCTAAAGAAGACTCAAAAAAATACTGAAGAAAATGAAGTGGCTTTCCTTGCCCAGATTGCCAAGGCCACTGGGATCCCATGACAAGAACTTGCTACCTCATACTGTCTCCCTGCCCCTCTCCTAAAACTATAAAATTATTTTCATGGGTCTCTTCATGGGGAAATCCACTGGACATCCTGCATCCTGTTACCTCAATTAAAGACACTTTGTTCCTCGTCTCATGGTTTTGATTTATTTTAGGATTTGACAAAAGCTACAATCCATCTCTCACTTCCGCCTAATCTAATTCTTATCTTTAGCATTCCTAATTCCTTTGACTAATCCTCATACAACAAGGATTTTGAAGGCCTCATATAATGGATAGACTCCAATTTGTTTCCCTTTAAATTCAGCACGCCAAAATCCAGCACAGTACTCCAGATATGGCCTAACCAACACAGTCACTGCCTCCTTTAGTGTAGAGGTCACACTTCTATCAATGCAATAACAGATTACACTCAGTAGAATATAAACTCCTTAAAGGCAGCAATTACTTATTTTTGTCTTTGTTTCACCAACACTCAGCATGATGATTGGAACATATCACGTACTTAATAAATGCTCATTCAATAGAATTGAATTAAGTTATTCATGTGATGAATGTATTTAAATTAATTATTCCCTCACCTATATTTTGTATTGACAGAGATGAGTGACTTCCCAGAGAATGACTCTGAGGATAGTGACTAATGTATTAAAAAAAAATCATGCTGCTTATATTCACAAAAATTGAACAGTCTCCAGGGAACTCTTAGAACCTATAAAAACATTAGCATATTTATAGCAATGTCTATAATAATTTCTGACTTATAAATGGATTGATTTTGATATTGTCTTTTCATCTAATTGTGTGTGAAATACATTTTTCCATTTTCTAAATATCAAAACCAGATTGAGTGAAAAGGAATTGTAGAGTTTTATGTTTATGAGCATAAATTATTATACTGTGCTGAAAGTACTAAAAAATTATTGACAGAATCACAAGAAACAAAATGCTGAGAAAACTATTAACTAGCAGTTATGGTTTATATGGGAATGATAATTCCATGTATTAAAGAGAAGATGATATCCTTCAATATTACTTCAATGGAGCCACGAGCTCATTGATATGGGTGTTCTCTCAGGAAATACATACAGCAACCTACCTGGTTTTTTTAGCCTATTTTACTCTTATCCATATCCTCCCATGATTCCTTCATGTAGGGGTCCAGCCAAAGTGCTTAGGACCTTCCTAAAAATCTCCCAACTAAAAAGGGGCCCATCTCCTCTTGTAAATATGCTTCTGATTGCTTTTGTATCAGATCATGCACATAATTCATAATTTCTAATGTGCTACAGCCAAGTTATGCTCACCATGTATCTTTCCACCACCCTTTGCATAAAGTGAAATTTTGATTCTTTCCTGCCATTTGGCACCACTAGGAGAACATCAGTATTCCAAAAAAATGGAATTTTCTTTCAAGGAGAAGTTTACAGTCATTAGAATCACAGTACAATTTCCCAAATAAAACCCAGATCACTCTATTACTCCTGTGTTCCTGGACCATTGTCGGTGTCTAGTCAAGATAGATGTTAACAGTCCTTCTCTATGGTTCTGTAAATCCAATTTTCTATCACAGTCTAATCAATAAGCAGTTTTCATCCTTCACCATGAAGAGGATATGATAGGTATATTTTATATATGAAAAGTAAAAATCTTGATACAGTTGTTCGCACACTTTACCTGGGTTCCCAGTGAATATGTTGACTTACAAATTAAGGGCACATTTAATTCTTTTCATAAGGACAGGGGCTTGATTTCATTGATATAGAAAACCTGTCAGGTGAGGAAATTCCCTCTACCAAGGCACCTTCTCTCCAACTTACTATCTCAAAGAGTTGCCTAGAGCACTGAGAGGTTAAAGTCAAACATCTCAATGATGTCAGAGCTGTGATTTTCTGGCTTTCCACTACACCGTGCTGCGCCTCTTCCCATGGACTAGATATAATTTGAACATTGTATCTCATCTCATTTTATCAGGACTATGATGATCACTTTAATACTCTGATTGTGGGAAAGGACTCAACTAAGTGGAAAAATAAAGTGCAAAATAACAGTGTGAGGTATCACACATACTAGATAGAGCACTGGACTTAGCACCAGAAAGACCAGGGTTCATTCTCTTTTGCTAGATCTTCATTCAGGTCACAAACATTAATTCTTGGTGTCACCCCAAGAGCTCCTTCTCTTCTCTCTCTTTATCATCTCTCTTTCCTCCTTTCTGCCTTATGGCTTCCTTTAAGTTCCAACTAGAATCTCTTCTACAAGAAGCCTACTCTAATGCCCCTTAATGCTTGTGCCTTCCTTCTGCTGATCACCTCCCATTTATCTTGTGGATATCTTATTTGCACATAACTTTTGTTGTTTGTTGTAATGGTCGTCGTCTCCCCCATTAGGCTGTGAGTTCCTTGGGAGCAAGAGCTGGTTTTTGCCTTTCTTTGTATCCTCAGTACTTAGCACAATGCGTGGTATATAGTAGGTGCTTAATAAATGTTTATCGACTGTCTTGCTTGGAGATATCATCAAATCCAATAGCTTCAATTATCATCTCTTTGTAGATGAATCTCAGATCTTCAGCTCTAACCTCTCTCTTGACATCTAGTTTCACATCAATGGATATTTATTAGAGTCCACATCTCAAGTAGGATATCCCAAAGAATTCTCAAACTTAACAAGTCCAAAAAAGAAGTCATCTTTCCCTTCAAATTCTTCCCTCTTCCTAACTTTCCTGTTACTGTTGAGGACACTACCATATTCCTGGTCATCCAGGTTCACAATCTAGGTCAGGGGTGGGGAAGTCTGCAGCCTGGAAGCCACATGTGGCCTCGAGGCTGCAGGTTCCCCACCCTTGATCTAGGCCTTACCCTTGATTCCTCACTCTCACCGCCTATAACCAATTTGTGGCAAAGCCCTGTCATTTCCACCTTTATATCATCTCTCATATATGCCCCCTTATCACAATATCCTGCTGGTTGGTGTCCCTTCCTCAAGTCTCTCCCCAACATAATCCATCTTCACTTCAACTGCCAAAGTGATCTTCCTAAAGCATAGGTCTGACCATGCTGTCCTCATTGCCCACTCACTAAATGACAGTGTCTCCCAATTACTTCTAAGATCAAATATAAAATCCTGTTTGGCTTTTAAAGCCCATCACAACCTGGCCCCTTCCTCCCTTTCCACTCTTCTTCTGCTTTATCCCTTCATGTGCTCTAAGATCCAGCTACCCCAACCTGCTTGCTGTTTCTCACATAAGAGAGTGCTTTTTCACTGGATATCTGTCTCCCATGCCTGGAATGCTCTCCCTCCTCATTGCCACCTCTTGGCTTCTCTGGCTTCTTTCAAGACTCAGCTCAAATCCCACCTTCTACAAAAAGCCTTTTCCGGTCTCCATCCCTGCTTCCCTCCTTCCTGACCCCCACCCCCAACACTGTCTCTGTGAGATTACCTCCCATTCATACCATATATGTCTTCCATGGAAATAACTATTGTATGCTGTCTCCCCCATTAGAACGTGAACTCCTTGGGGTTGGTGACCATAATTTTACCTTTCTTTATATTCCTAGTACTTAGCACAATCAATAAGCATTTGTTTCATGCTTACTAACTGCCAGGCGCTGTGCCATGTGCTGGGGATAAAAAGGAAGGCAATAAAAAACTCTCTGTCTTTAATTTCCCAGCAAGGTGGTAAGCTGTGCTAGGAAAGGCCTCTTTAAGTCTGTCCTGGGGTATAGGTAATGCCCATTCAGTGAATAGTCTGAATGGGGGTTACCTCACTCTAAGTGAATACCTGAAGAGGCCTTAGCCTAAAAGGGCCAGAATCTCCCGTTGCCTCCTGGGCCATCTCCAGTCATCCTGATGAATATCTGGTCGTTGGACCCAGATGGCTCTGGAGGAGAAAGTGAGGCTGGTGACCTTATACAGCCCTCCCTCCCTCAAATCAAAGTCAACTGCAAGTCATGTCATCATTTCCCTGATGCCACGGTCATCTTCAAGAATGAAGGACAAATGTAACAATACAACAACAACCTGGGGTACAACCAAGTTACCCCATCACCTAAATTTCCTGAAGGGAGTCTTGATAGCATGGAATGAGATAGTGGAAGGGAAAATTGATTATGAATCATGAACAATTGCCACCTACCAAAATGAAAACAAAAACAAATGAATTAGGTAGCAGGTAAACAATTTGTTCTAAAACATTTTAATTTCACAGCATGAAAAGACTACTTAGAAATGACTTCCCTATTTTGAATTCTCACCCAATGGTTTGATTCAAGGAGATATAACCTTACACAAATACAAGCCTCTCAATGTTAATTCAATGGAGTCATTCTGAAGAAATAATAATGACTCTTTACATTTATAAGCCACTTCATACTTCACAAAGCAATTCCACAACCATTATTTCATTTAAGGCTCAAAACAACCCCATGAGGTCAGCAAATCAGCTCTTATTATTTGAAAAAAAGTGCTGTTGAGAAAAGTTAATTGACTTGTCAAGGTCACATAGCCAATTATCGTCAGAGCTAAGACTGGAACCCAGTATTCCAGCTAGTCTGTTTATTGCTCATTTGACCACACCATGATGTTTTGCGGTTTGCCCCCTAGGAACTAAACATGGTTTTTACATGATCACAGGTTTAGAGGCACAAGGGATCTTATTAGCCACTTTCTTCAACCCCTTCTTTTTACACATCAGGAGAAACCCATGGCCCAGAGTGTTTAAATGACCTGCCCAAAATCACACAAGTAGTGTTAGAGACAGAGTTAGAACCCAGTTCATCTGACTCCAGATCCAGTCGTCTTTATTATACCATGCCTCTCTAAGATAGAAAGCTTGAGAAAGGCTAAGCACCTTGCCAAGAATCAGAGGCAGGATTCAAACCCAGATCTGCCAAGATCAAAAAGTAGTATTCTCTCCATTGAGCCATATTGGTTTCCTTCTGGGGGAGAATTAGAACAAAGTCAGCAAACAAATGAATTCCAAACATCACCTAGAACAGTGCTTGTCACATAGTAGGCACTTAAGTGCTTAATGAAATGAAACAAAACTATTTTTTTCCTCAGGCCCTGCTGGTTATTTTTGCCCTAATCACACAGTCATTCCCTTTTTTACAGATGGAAAGAAGTAAAAACATTTTATACTTCATGGAGCACAGACATTTTTGAGCAATCGTGTCATGATTACTGAGGAAGGTTGTATAGAAAACAGATTGCTTAGTACTATGTAAACAAATAGAAAATAAATGATGACATTCCTTATAAATGGTATCTACAATGAACTAAATAGATCATTAAACATTTTATGGGAAAGTTCCATAGAGTGCTTGCTGTACTTTGTCTGCAAGGCAGGAATCTCCCTTTGAGCTTCTGTGACATAGGACATCAAATCTCATTCATTATTAAACTGTTATGGGATTGTACTGACCAATTTGATTGTTAAACACTTTTAAATTAGATTATGAAGTGCTAATTTCCCTCAAATGGCTTGAACTAGTGAAAGACATCTGTTCTCTCAAAGTAATATAAGCAATGACCAGTTTCTTTTTTCTTTTTGGAGGGAGGAGGTGAGGCAATTGTGGTTAAGTGACTTGCCCAAGGTCACACAGATAGTAAGTGTCAAGTGTCTGAGGCTGGTATTTGAACTCAGGTTCTCCTGACTCCAGGGCTGGTACTCTATTTACTGTGCCACCTAGCTGCCCCTAATGACCAGTTTCAAATATATATGTGTGTATTCATGTGTGTGGATGCCTTATATGGAAGAGGGGGTTGATGAACACGTATGTTATCTGGTCAATTCAGTTATGATAAATTCTGTGATAATTTAGATAATTTATATAGCTCTATAACTAGCTTCTGACCTTGAGAAAATCATTTAATAACTCCTAGCTTCAGGGTTTGTTTGTTTTTTTCTGTCCCAATAAAGCTGCAGGGCTTGGAGAGAAACAATAGGACTATAGTTTAATGAAAGTTTTTTCTTAACATTTATATTATATTTTTTTAAAGCCTTTGTTTAAAGGTTCACAATTTGGACACAAAATGAGTTTAAGTTCAGGCTTGATCTTCTATTGTCAACCTCCCCTTTTTGTTGTTTTTGCTTTTTAAAAATAATGTATCTTTATCTGCTAAGAATATGTGAAGGAGCCTGGACAGAATGTAATTTGTAGTGGGCGAATAGCCTAAGGCATAATTACTATGACAGAATATCATTTCTCAAAGAAGAACAAAGGAAAAACTGCACCCCAAAACATTTCATCTTGTTAAATAATAAATGACCAGAGGAACCCAGAACAAGAGCAGAATTAAGAGGCCTAGGCAAAGGAGGGAAAGACTGTTTTATAAAGAGAATTGCAAAGGACTTTTGGTGTCACAAGTTATATTACCTTTCAACGCAATTGGGTTCCCTAGTGGGAAGTTCTAAAAGGCTTATTTGAATTTTTCAGAAGTTTGTTTCAAGTAAGAATTATGGGATACACCAAGCGATCCATTAAGAGGCACTTTCCATTAAAACTTAAAAAAAAAGAAACAAAAAATAACATGAGTTAAACACACAGCATTTGAAGGTATTAAACAACTAAAAAAGATACTTGGGTACGTTTTCATCTGATGTAGCTCTGTGGAGGGATATTATCCACGGAACACTTGTTGGATGAAGATAGATGTTTTTAGAGAGCCTTTTAAGCACTTTAGCAGCTTCTGGAAGCTTTTGACCCCATCAGACCAAATTCCATCTTCCTTAACTCTGAGAAAAGCCAATCTTCTGAATATAATTTCTCTTCATTCAAATGAACAGAAGCTGACATTTTCCATCTAAGTCCCATGTCCATGTTGCTTTAATGAGGTGTCCCTTCCTCGTCTCCCTACCTCAACCAACACATCACAGGCCCTGCTTTCTTCTTGGACCAGTGGTTTAGCACATGGATCACTTTCAACTTTTGTCATGTTATCCTGAATCTGACTGGTCCATCCCACAGACATTTGAGTGTCCTAGAAATACATTTCAGAATACCATTGCGTAATCAGTTTCTATTAACTTGGAGAGAAAACTGATTGCTACAAGACACCGAGAATGTCCTGGTCTTGGTGTTCTGTCACATAAATATAAGGCCTTTGAAATCTGTCAAGGTTCACTGTGTAGGGGGTAAAAAAAAATCGTCCTGTGGATTTTGAATAAATTCCATGTTGAAAGAAGGAGAATTTTGTTTCTCAAGAAGGCAGAGGAAAAGATGTTTGTAAAAACACTACTCATATCTTCCATGGCTTCCCTACTTTTTGAGAAAAACATGCCTTCCACAGCAATCACCTCATTCCTGTCATTTTATTTCCCCTTATTCTACCACATCAGAAATGGCCAAAATAAATGATAAAGTTCAAAGCCCCACAAGATTTCAGCTATATAGTCATCATCTCTATTTTATTCTGTAGGTTCCTTCTCTCTCTCCCTGCCACCCTGCATGTCTATGACCTTATTAAATGTTTAATTTAGACTGAATGCATTATGCAAGAAAAACGTGTTAATTGAGCCTATTGGAAAAGAGTTGTGCTAAGTGTATAAAAAGGGGTTAGCAAAAGGTTCCTTCCTTTGAGCAGATGGCACGATATAAGGGAAAGGGAGATGAACAACAAATCGAAAGATGTGGGTTTCAATCATCACTCAGTTACTAACTGTATTTCAAGGGCACATCACCTAGCCTTTCCAGGCATCAGTTTTATCAACTTTAAAATGGGGTTAGTAATAACTTTACTATTTACACTAAAGGATTATGAATAAAATGTTATATAAACTGTTATATAAATATAAGCTATTATTAATATCATTAAGGAATGTGTAACAAATTTGTAACAAATGTTACATAAAACTCGCATAAAACATTAATTAACTGTACAAAGTAGTATATAACAAGTACCAAGTGAGTTCAGCAGTATCAAAGTCTGAGCCTTTCCACCAACCAAACTCAGATGTGGTTAGAACTAGATTAAAATGTAACTGGAAAATGTTTAACGAAATAAATAAAAATACCGTAGAACATTTTGTTGTTGTTCACTTGGGTCCAACTCTACGTGACCCCGTGTATGTCCACGAAGTTTTTTTTTTTACACATTTTTTTTAAATTATTTACTATACTTAGTTTTCAGCGTTGATTTTCACAAGAGTTTGAATTACAAATTTTCTCTCCATTTCTACCCTCCCCCCCACTCCAAGATGGTATATATTCTGGTTGCCCTGTTCCCCAGTCGGCCCTCCCTTCTGTCACCCCACTCCCCTCCCATCCCCTTTTCCCTTCCTTTCCTAAAGGGCAAGATAAATTTCTATGCCCCATTGCCTGTGTATCTTATTTTTTAGTTGCATGCAAAAAACTATTTTTTTTGTTTTTGAACA
>CM053626.1:121377320-121409112 GCA_028646595.1 Phalanger gymnotis | reverse complement strand
TATATATAGACAGAGGGCACAGGGTGAGTTGAATATGAAGGGATGATATCTAAACAATAAAATAAAACTAAGGGATGAGCGATTAATATATTGAGAGAGGGAGAAAGGAAGAGATAGAATGGGGTAAATTAGCTCACATAAAAGTGGCAAGAAAAAGCAGTTCTTTTGGAAGGGAGAAGGGGGCAGGTGAGGGGAAATGAGTGAATCTTGCTCTCATCGGATTTTACTTGAGGAGGGAATAACACACACCCTCAGTTGGGTATCTTACCCCACATGAAGGTAGGGGGAAGGGGATAAGAAAGGGGGGACGATAGAAGGGAGGGCAGATAGGGGGAAGAAGTAATCAAAAGCAAACACTTTTAAAAAGGGACAGGGTAAAGGGAGAAAATTGAATAAAGAGGGACAGGATAGGGTGGAGGGAAATATAGTTAGTCTTTCATAACATGACTATTTATGGGAGTGTTTTGCATAATGATACATGTATGGCCTATGTTGAATTGCTTGCCTTCTTAGGGAAGGTAGGTGGAGAGGGAAGAGGGGAGAGAATTTGGAACTCAAAGTTTTAAAAGCAGATGCTCAAAAAAAAAGGTTTTTTGTATGCAGCTGGGAAATAAGATATACAGGCAATAGGGAATAGAAATCTATCTTGCCCTACAAGAAAGTAACGGGAAAAGGGATGGGGGGAGGAGGAGTGAGGTCACAGAAGGGTGGGCTGACTGTGGAATGGGTTAATCAGAATATATGCCATCTTGGAGTGGGGGGGAAGGGTAGAAATGGGGAGAAAATTTGTAACTCAAAATCTTGTGGAAATCAATGCTGAAAACTAAAAATATTAAACAGTAAAGTATGGAATTCAAAAAATAATGGGGAAAATATTTCACACTGTAAATTGAGATGAAAAATGTGGGAGGAAGAGTATTATTGTACCTGAAGTTGTAAAATAAACAAACAAAAATTCCTTAGAGAAAAAGAAAAGGAGGGAGTAAGTCAGAACTGGGCTGTATTCTCCCAATCTCTTACACAAGCCCTGCACCTGACTTGTGCCACACAATTGGATACTGGTCCTTTCATACTAGAATATCTTTACCAGAACATGCATTCATCTCCCCACTACAGTACTTTTTGAATCTTTAAAGATTTTGCTTACACAGTACCTTTAGACATTTCAATTACATGTTCACACAGTAGGCATTTAATAGATATTTATTGAATCAAATATAAGCTCCTTGAGGGTAAGGACTATTTGGTTTTTAGATTTGTTTACTCAGTGCCTAGTACAATTCTTTGCATAGAGTAGATACTTCATGTCTTTGGAATTAAATTAAATTGAACCCAACTGAATATTCAGATCTTAAGTCACAATATTCATTACCGTTATACGATTTGAAATTATTCCATTAATTATGGTCTTCTTTTTCCCACTGTAGTTTAAGGGACAGGTATTTCTGGTCATCTGAGAGGGGAATTATTAGGTTCTATTATTCTTAGTATTAATGAGCAAAAAATTTAAAAATTTAATAGCAGTCATGGATATTTACATTTAAGTAAAGGTCAAAGGATTTGTATGCTATGAATTTTATCAATCCTCTTTGGACTTAGATCACGCCACTATGCTACATAACAGAACTAGTATCTCTTGTACCTTAAATTAGCATTAATAAAACTAAAAACTTGTAATGCTAAACAACACTGACACCCTTAGTAATTCTCAGATACTATATCAGTGTTTCCTTTGTCCTAAGTCTTGCACAATGATTAAAGCACTTTATTGCAACATGTTACACTTCGCAACATGCTCATATTTCCATTTTTAAATGGTATCTTATTTTTTTCTCATTTTAGCCTTCACTTTTACCAGATTTTGACTCCCTAATTTTTCTCCCTCCTTTCCTCCCCTCTCCTTGTCCTTAAATGGTAGGCAATTTGATATAGGTTATGCATGTGCTATCATGTAAAATATACTTCCATATAAATCACAGTTGTGAAATAAGAAATAGATCAAAAGGAAAATAAAACAAAAAATATTAAAGTAAGTGAAAAAGTATGCTTCGATCTGCATTCATAGTTCATGAGTTCATTATCTGGAAGTGGATAGCACTTTCCATCATGAATTTTTTGTACTTCTTTTGGATCATTGGGTTGCTGAGAAGAGCTGAGTTATTCATAATTGATCATCACACAATGTTGCTGATATTGTGTACAATGTTTCCCTGGTTCTGCTCATTTCACTTTGCATCAGTTCATACAAATCTTTCCAGGTGGCCAGTTCATCATTTCTTATTCCATAATAGTATTCCATTACATTCATATACCATAGCTTATTCATCCATTCCCCAATTGATGGGCATCCCCTCAGTTTACAATATTTTGCCACCACAAAAAGGGCTGCTATAAATATTTTTGCACATGTAGGTCAAGTCCTTTTCCCTTTTTCATAGTCTCTTTGGGATACAGACCTAGTAGTTGTATTGCTGGATCAAAGGATATGCACATTTTGGTTGCCCTTTGGGCATAGTTCCAAATTGCTCTTCTGAATGATTGGATCAGTTCACAACTCCACCAAGAATGCATTAGTGTCCTAATTTTCCTACATCCTCTCCAACATCATTTTCCTTTTTTGTCTGATAGGTGTGATGTGGTACCTCAGAGTTGTTTTAATTTGCATTTCTCTAATCAAAAGTGATTTAGAGCACTTCTTCATCTATAGAGAGTTTTAACTTCTTCATCTGAAAACTGCCTGTTCACATCCTTTGACCATTTTTCAATTGGGGAATGGCTTATATTCTTAAAAATTTGGCTCAGTCCTCTACATATTTGAGAAATGGAGCTTTCATCAGAAACACTTGCGGTAAATGTTGTTTCCCAGCTCTCTGCTTTTTTTCTAATATTGTTTGCATTGGTTTTGTTTATGCAACAGTTTTTTAAATTTAATATAATGAAAATTTTCCATTTTCCATTTTGTAATTCTCTCTATTGTTTGGTCATGAAATTGTAACTCACTTAACTTCTCCTTTAGGAATTTGGATGTTATACCACTTGGTGCATATATCTTTAGTACTGCTTTTACATCATTGTCTATGGTACCTTTTAGCAAGATGTAGTTTCCTGCCTTATCTCTTTAAATAGGTCTATTGTGGCTTTTACTTTGAGATAAAGATTGCTAACCCATGCTTTTTTCCTTCAGCTGAAGCATAATTGATTCTGTTCCAGCCCTTTACCTTTACTCTGTGTAGTTCTCTCTGCTTCAAGTGTGTTTCTTGTAAACAGCATGTTATAGGATTGTGGTTTTTGATCCACTCTGATATTTACTCCCATTTTATGGAAGATACTGGAGAATTCATCCCATTCACATTCACAATTATGATTACTAACTGTATGCTTCTCTCCATAATATTTTTCCTCCTGTTTGCCCTTTCTCTCCTTTCACCCTTTCCCTGCTCGATAGTGTTTTGCTTGTTTTCCACCTCCCAAAGTCTGGCCTCTCTTCTGTCAGGTTCCCCTCATCCCACCCTTTTACTTAATCTCCTCCATTCCTTCTCTCCTAGCAGGTAAGATAGATTTCTATATTCAACTGATTGTGTATGTTATTCTCTCTTTGAGCTAACACTGATGAGGGAGAGAGGCCATTAAGTGATGCCATTACCCACCCTCACATCTTTCCCTCCATTGAAATAAGTTTTTCACACCTCTTCATTTGAAATAATTTATCCCAATTTTTTTGTTTGTTTTTTTTAATTTATCCCAATTTACTTCCTTCTGTACCCAGTGTACTCCTCTTTCTCAATCTTTAATTTTTTTTATTTCATTCACTCAAATTCACCTTATACCCATACCTTCTATCTATGTATATTCCTTCTAGCTGTACTATTAGTGGTAAAATTTTAAAGAATTACAAATATCCTCTTACCATGTAGGGATGTAAACAGTTTAGTTCCATTGAATCTCTTATATTTTCTTTTCCCTTTTTACCTTTTTAGGCTTCTCTTGGGTCTTGATATTGAAGATCAAATTTTTTGTTCAATTCTGGTCTTCTTATGAAAGCTTGAAATCCTTCTATTTGACTGAATGACTATTTTTTCCCTTGAAGAATTATACTTAATTTTTCTGGGCAGGTGATTCTTTGTTATAGTCCTAGTTTCTTTGCCTTCCAAAATATCATGTTCCATGACCTCTGCCCCTTTAATCTTGCAGTTGCCAAGTCCTGTGTAATCCTGATTGTGGTTACCTAATATCTGAATTGTTTCTTTCTGGCCACTTGCAGTATTTTTCCTCCTCCTGATAGTTCTAAAATTTGGCTATAATGTTCCTCGGAGTTTTTATTTGGGGATCTCTTCCCAGAGGTGATTGGTAGATTTTTTCAATGCCAATTTTGCCCTCTAGTTCCAGGATATCAGGGCACTTTTCCTTGATAATTTCTTGAAAGATGCTGTTCAGATCCTCCTTTTGATTATAGCTTTCAGATAGTCCAAAGATTCTGACATTGTCTCTCCTGAATCTATTTTCCAGGTCAGTTGTTTTTTTTCCATGGGGTATTTTACCTTTTCTTCTATTTTTACATTCTTCTGAATTCGTTTGGTTCTTGATATGTGATAGAGTCATTAGCTTCCACTTGACCAAGTCTAACTTTTAAGGAGTTGTTTTCCTCAGTTAGCTTTTGTACTTCCTTTTCCATTTGACCAATTATACTTTATAAGGGGTTGTTCTCTTCAGTGGATTTTTTAATCTCCTTTTCTATTTGGCCAATTCAGCTTTTTAAGTGGTTTTTTTTTGCCCAAGTTGTTAACTCTTTTTTTCCTAAATCTCTTGCATCACTCTCATTTCTTTTCCCAATTTTTCTTCTACCTCTTTTACATGATTTTTAAACTCTTTTTTGAGCTCTTCCATGAGTTCTGTCTGGGCTTTTCTTTTTACTTTGGGATTTTACCCATAGGTGTTTTGACATTATTATCCTCTTCTGAGTTTGTGTCTTGATCTTCCCTGTCATCATAACTTTTATGGTCAGATTGTTTTGTTTTTGGTGGGGTTTTTTGTTCATCTTTTTTTGGCCTTTTTTCCTTTCTTTCAAATTTGAGCTCCGCTCCTGGGGTAGAAAGGACACTGTCTCAGACTTCTTGTGCCAGAGACTACAGGCCCTGGCTGTTTACCTGATGCTGTACTGATGTTGCCCTGAGACTCATAGGGGACCCTAGTGTCTGGTGCCGCACTGAGCGGGTGTGGTGGGGGGTAGCTGCTGCTGCTGGAGGCCATGGGGTCTGGCAGCTTACTTGGTGCTGAGCTGGGGTCCTAGTGCTAGAATCTGGCATGTCGGGTGCTCCTGTGTTTCTCCGGGCTACACTGAAGTATGTGGTGGTCTGGCCACTGGCTGCTGCCTGTTTGCCAGGGGCTATGCTGAAATATATGGCAGAGGCCCTGTGCTGGTGGCTGCTTATTTGCTTAGGCACCTGTAGGTTTGACAGCTACCTGTTTACTTGGGGCTATGCTGAAGCACGTGGCAGTTCTTGGAGCTAGACTCTGCCCATTCCCCTGGCTATGCTGAGGCACATGGGGGTGGGGGGGCTGGGTCCTGGTATTGGTGTTTGCCTGCTCAACTATACTGGGGCTCAGGATCTTCCACTGGTGTACTGAAATGGGGCTTGCTGCTAGCTTGCTGAGGGGCTACCTGTCCTAGACTGTGTTTGACTTTTACCTAAGTGAGACAGACCTTTCTTGCAAGTCTTGCAAGTTTCTTGGGCTAAAAGATTGTTTCACCCTGTCTTTTTTCTGGTTCTGCTATTCTAGGATTTGTTTTGGGGCACTATTTTATGGTTGTTTGGAGGTGAATACAGGAGAGTTACAGTGATTTACTGCTTATTCTGCTATCTTGCTTCCCAAAAGTCCAGATTTCCATTATTTTTTTAAAAAGCCTCTTGACATTGCCATCCCCACAAGCTAGCATCCTCAATACATGTTCAATCTCCAGTCTCTTGTGAATCAACCCGATCAGTCTACTGAAACAATTTTTTTAGTAACAAACACCTCGTAAAAGCCAAATTTAATTATCTTTTCTCAATCTTCATTCTCCTTGGACTTTGGAGGATTCAATGCCACTGACCACCCAATCTCCTGGATATTGTCATCTATCTTAATTAGCATAATACTGTTCTCTCCTGGTTCTCCTTCTGTCTAACTGACCATTACTTCTCAATCTCATTTTCCAATTTCTTTCTGCTTTTGCCCCTCCCCATCCCCTAATATGATGGAATAAGAAATGTCATATTGGATTGAACTCACGGTCAGTCCAGTATAAGGGTTGGGATTTAAGTCAATCAATCAGATCATACCACCCCACTTAAAGTAACTATCAAAGTGGCCACTAAGATACTTTTATCAGGTGTGAGCACTTTCATTGAGTAAATTAATCAAAGGTATGAACTAGGTATGAATAAGGCACAGACAACTCTATTGTACTGATCAATCAAAGGCTTTACCCTAAATGCTAAAAGTCCTTGAAAGATATTGAATAAAATGAAGTGACATTATACAGGAAGTATATTAATATTGGCCGAGGAGGACTTGGTCATAACCATGCATAAAATTTTATGCATATTTTGCATGAAATAGCAAGCCATGGAATCCAAGCATTCAAGTGTCTGGCAGCTGAGAAAAGACAATCATTCTAGCCAACCACCGAGAGGGAATCACTTGGAAGATAAGAGAAAAGCCTCAGTTCTCCACCTCTACACTAGTTAACCTGAGGAGGACCTTGGGAATTTTGGAGGGTGGGAGGATTAAATTTTTATATATAATATCTGTTATAAATATCATATAATTATATATAAATATATTAAATTTATATATGAATATATTTAATATTTATATATTACTGTTATAATTAATTATTATTGTGATATGATGACAAATAATTCTATATTATAATTAATATACAATATTTGTTTAAGATTTAATATATAAAGAAATACATTTTAATACAAATATAAATTATATGTAATAGTGTCCCTCAAACAGCAGCAATTGGCATCAGTGTTTGTATCAGAATCCAATGACAAACTAGACCATTCTTAAGAAGAACTTCATGAGTGTCCCCTGGAAGGGGAGAAAAAGACTTTTACTGACAAATAAACACTTATTAAGAGCTAGATCCTGTGCTAAGTTGAGGAGATGTAAGCTATCCCATTACTACTTGTGATCTCTGAGCTTGACTTCACTTTCTCTAGGACTTCGTACATACTGATTGGCAAGTGTGTCAAAGACTTTGGGAAGGATGTTTTGTACTCACCATTCTTACTATACAACCTTAGTAAAGACTCCTTTCTAGAAGCTAATTAGATCTATCAGATTAATTGATATGACTTATTAGCCAATGAGGAAGTACACTGGTTGAGTCTCATGGATTTTAGCGTTAGAAAAATACTTCCAAACCCCTAAGAGCTAATCCTGACAGGAAATGCCAGAGCCACCTTCTGAGGACCCAGGCTGCCAGTATCAGTAGGGCTCAGGAGAATGTCAAATGCTTATACTACACCAGTTCTCTAAAGCAAGCTGAATTGTGTTTCCTACCCCATGGGTTTATTCCATCTTCCTCATTCGCATGGAAATCTGTGGAAGGTAGAAGAAAGACTATTTTCCATTGATTTATTAAATAAGGAATTAAATTCTCTTCATTTATGAGAGATTCTAAACAATTTTATTCAATCAGTTTTCTCATGCAATCCTATTAAATATTTTGTTATTTGATTTCTGATAATTTGCTCAGTCTATGAGTAGCATCCACACTGGATAAGGACTTGAGCCAAGACCATATTCCCCTTTTCCAACAACAAAACTGAGTGTAATGCTGTATGGAGCCTCCAAGGATGAAGTCAGAAATTTTCTGTTACATGTATCCATTTGTACCATTTTAGAGGATGCTCCTATCCTCTGTGGGAAGTAGTATTTCCTTTTACTCCATCTAAATGTATATCTCTATGTTTTCAAGGTTGAACTCTATTTCTAAAATTCCAGAATTTTCATGAACAAGTCAGCAAACATTTATTAAGCACCTACTTAGTGCCAGACACTGTATTCAGCACTAGGCAAATCTGTTCTTACTATAAACATCTACTCTGTTCATGATTTTATAGACTTCCATCCTATCCTTTCTTAGCCTTTGTCTTTTCAGCCTGAAAAGCAATCATCTTTGAAGTTTATACTTATATAAAAATATTCTTAGTACTAATGAGCAAAAATTTTAAAAATTTAATAGCATATTATAGCAATATTCTCAACCCTTTTAAAATGTTTTTAACCTCCTTCAATTCCATCATAACATTTTTGATGACCAGAACCACAGTCCATATGGGATATGTGGTCAATGGTTTTTTACCAGAGTAAAAAATATTTCATGTTGTTTCCAGTCATCTTTTGGAGGAAAGCAGCATTTTGTTGACCTTTCTTACTTTGTAATCAATAGGTAAATGATTGTTTTCAGGCGTCTCCAATGACTTCCAGTTCCTCTTCCATGATCATAACTGTTTCTCAAGTCCATCATCATATTAGTTTTTTTTTAATAACCCATTGTATTTTTGTTCACACTGAAACTTATCTACTATTTTTTTCTGCCAGATCTGTATCTTTGTAAGCCTCTCCAGATCTTACCAAAGTTTATCCCTATGGGTTTAGCAATTCACTTCCTGGAAGAGTTTCATTTCATTTCATCTGCAAACTTAGTGATTTTATTTGTGCATTCCCTTTTCTAGGTCATTTATTAAATTCTTAAATAATAGTAGTTCTTATATTGCTTCCAGTAGAACTTCAATTTCATTCATTTTCATTCATACAATTGGCCATTTATCTCTAGCCTTTGTTTTCTATTTATGTTAGAAATTTATTCACGATTTCAAAAAATAGTCCTCCTTTCGTGCCTATTTTTAAATGTGCTAAATTTTAATACGAACTTGTACAAGAATTTTTGAAAGTCTAAACAGATTATGCCCGCTTATTTCCTTTTATCTATATATCTCCTTAATCAACTCTAATCAATCGTGATACTTCAATATTTTGATGCTGCAATGAATTTGTAATATACTCAATGTGTGTAGTCCCTTGAATGGTGCAGAGAGCAACACGTCCATTCTTTATTTTCTGCAAATACTGTCCATGTCTTCCCACAAATTGCCCCTTGAAAAACTGGGTGCCTTCTTCTAGATTCCTTGGCATTCACCAATGGAGTTCTTGAACCAGTCACAAGCTATCCATTATCCATTATCACATGACTGGACCACCTGAATTCCAATTATTTATCTCAAGTATGGCACTGTTTATATCACTTCTCCTGTTCGAATCCTCATTGGTAATATCCTGAAATCTACTCAAGTCATCATAAGCCTTTCCACTGTCATTAGAGTGTTCCAGTACTTTAATTCTTTAGCAGCTATGGTGTTTTATTACTCAGAACTGTATGGAATAATACTAATGTAAAAAAGTTAGGTCTTTGTTTCAAGAGAAAGCTTTGGGTCAGTCACCCAAAAGCAATCTGAAATATTCTCCTCCTCCTATTTAATTTTGTGCCTGGTTTATTGATCATGCATGGCATCTATCCCAGATGTATATATTAGAGATAGTCCTAAGTGCTATGGGTAATCTGGGTTTTAATATCATCTCATCAGTTAGCTAGGCATTAGATTAGATTTCTCAAGTTCTAACCTATAAAGTCTTCCTAGAGAAAATCCTACACAAAAATATCAAACTAAATTTGTAGTGTGGGTAAGTAACTCAACAATACATCTGACATGTCCAAAAACTGAACTCATTATCTTTCCTCAAAAACCTATCCTTTTCCTCAAATTCAATACTTCTCTTCATCTAAGTTTGCAATGTCATTAATTATCAGTGATTTCTCAATCTCACTAATAGCACCCCAGTTGACAAATTTCATAGTCTTTATCTCCACAATATCTCTCATTTCCACTCCTTTTCTCTCCTCTACTATGTACCACTCCAGTAGCCCTATTTTTGTTCTTTACCACTTCTGACCTGTACTATGTCAATAGCTTCCTAATTGACCCCCATTCTTCAGGTCCCTCCCCTCTCTGATCCATCTTCCATATAGCTACCTAAGTAATTTATCTAACATACAAACTAATTAAGTCACTCCCTTCCTCAATAAACTCCTATGACTGCCTATTGATTCAAAGGTCAAATATAAATGTTTCTGTTTCGATTTTAAAGCCCTTCATAACCTGGCCCCAACCTGCCTTTCTTACCATATTGTACATTATTCCCCTTCATGCATGTTAGAGTTCAATCTTCTTTCTGTTCCTCTTACACTCTCATTAACACACCTTTGCACTGCTTATCTCCCATACTTTGAATGCACTTCTACCTCCCCTCTTCCTCTTAGAATTCTTTGATTCCTTCAAAACTCTGCTTAAGTGATAACTTCATGAAGCCTTTACTGGTACTGCCAGCAACTAATATACTGCCCTCAAAAAAAATCACTTTGTAAGATAGATAACATTTATGTACAAGTTGTCTCCCCTAATAGAAGGTAAGGTCCCTGAGAGATTTCATTTTTGTCTTTGTATCACCAGTACCTAGGACAGGGGTTGGGGTACATACCGTTAATAAGTGTTTGTTGATTAATTGGAGCATTTTTCAAGATCTTTAGTGAAAGGAGCGCTAGAATTCTCTAATCAAAAATGACCCCCTACCAAGTACCTAGGCTTCCATAACCTTGACATTTATCCAGTTTCAAAAACCATTCATTCCTTTTTAGGGAATGAACTCTGAGTCAGAGAATGGGCTCATCTCACTTAGAGAAGCACCTAGCCCAGTACTGCCACAGGTTCTAGCATTTCTTAGCTATTATTTACTGCTAATGATTTTGGTAATTGTAGTAATTCTATCACTAGTTACTTGAACATCCTTATATCAATCTATCAATACCACTTTGAATGGATGGATGTGAAAGTGTTTTGAAAAGCACAATGCGATATGCAAGTGTAGAGTATTATTATAATAACTGCTGTCCTTTGAAAACTGAGTTTAAACAGGCTGTTCTCCAACAAGAAGTAGATTGCAGAAGGAAAAACAGTGTAGCTAACTGGAGTGGAGTTCCTTTGTGCTGGACACAGAAGAAATCAATACCTAGGTATTATTTGAACACAGTTTAAAGCTACAATGTCTGATAATTTGTTCCTCCCTTTCACAAACAATACAGAGCTCTTGATGATTTTATATTTGAAAATCTGGATAAAAATAAAATAATTCATGGATGATTTAGGAAAAATAAAAGGGGAAAAGATAGGGGAGATGGAAAGCAGGAAAGGAATTCAACATAAAAGTATCTCCTACTTGTCTGTCCTCTCTCTTACTAGAAGTCAAGACACTTACCTACATACAGTAGTTCAAAGGTTGAAAGGCGAAGATTTTAGAATTTTCCAAGTAGAGCAACAAAGGAAAACTGAAAGCCAGGAATTGGAGCACAAAGAGAAATTATAGTAGAGTGTGCCTGATGCCACTAAGGGTAAGTTTTGGTCCCTTCTAGGAAACCAACCCTAGCAGCATCATAGCTATAGGTCCTCTAAATGGTCAACACAATTATGCAGAGTAATGGAAAACTTAACATGGTAGTAATTACCATTAGGGAATCAATGAATAGTTGCATCCTGCTTGAAAGGAGAGAGTTCCAGCTAATAATAGTGATAATAAACTCAGAAGAGTCCATATAATGTCTCCTAAATATTGATTGAATTTTTAAATTTTTATTTTGTCTGACATTTATGGAAAATATTGGTGATTATAGTGCTTTAAATTAATGTTTATAGAATACTAAAATATTTTCGAAGTTCTAAGTAGCAAAAAATAATATGCCAAATATGAGGACCCTGTCCTCAGCAAACACAAAGTACAATAAAGAAAGATATTTTCGGCTTTAACCAATTTACTATAAATTAAGTTGACTTTTTTCAAACCATCTAAGGCATCACCTAAACACAGGTACACCCTGAGTTAGGAAACATCCAACTTATAAATGTTGTTGTTGTTTGTCCTTCATTTTCAAAGAGGGCCAACAACATCGCAGAGTAACGTCTTGATTCATGTGTGAATTGGATTTGTGAGTCAGAGTTGCACAAAGTCATCAGCCTCACTCTCTCTTCCAGAGCCATCAAAGTCCAGCGGGAGGACAAAAATCAAGACAACTAGCAATGGCCCAGGCTACGGTGGATGACTCTGGCTGTCTTTGATGTCTGACCAAGCTCTTCCTTTTTATTTTTTTTTTTTTTGAGGCCTGCTTCAGCTCCTTTCATAGTCATTGGAACAAATTTGTTCTCATCTGCCCATTCTTCTAGAAGTCTTCACATGCTTGGGGGTAGACACCCCACCGACATGGTTACCCTTAACCTGGATTAGCTTGTCTGCCAGGGTGTGGCCACTGGACATGCTACAGCTCCTTGGATCTCATAGACCTTAAATTCACATAAACCATGATACTTGGTGACTTCAAGCCAATAATGGAGAAAGATTGAGAATGGGGAGAAATACATGGGCAAGTAGGATTCAGGGACGAGGTATGAGAAGAGGCCAGAGACTTGTAGATTACACAGAAGCCTCATGTCTTCTTATCTCGAACACTTTCCTGAAGGAAAGAATTGGTAGGTGCTCAATATGGAGAATAACAACCAAAACATTTAAAAGAAAACGAAATAGATCTATTCTACTATATGGGTAGAAATTATCCGATGTGAATCAACATCCCGGGCACAGTCAGACAATTGTCTTGTGAGAGCTATGATCAGATTTGATAAAAATAAAATAAAAATAAAAAAACCAAGAAGAATCCATAATAATGAGAACATAAGCAATAAAATTGAAACAACATCAATCCTGAATTATCTAAACAAATAACTGACAAAAACAGGAATCAGGCAACAGAAATTTAAATAATATCCAATTTCATGGTTTTTATATTTATTTAATTATTAGTATTGTAGCAGTGTTTTTTCCATTACTGTTTCATTACAAGTGAAAAAATAGTGATATTAAAGAGGCTTATTTGAACCACCCCAGAAAACTTACAATGACTTATTATGTTGTTTCTATGGGAAAATGCAATCCAAGTCCATAAAATTAACTTACCAATGGATATTGGTAATACAGCCCACTTAAATTAAAAACTGTGGTGCATCGTGTCAAATAAGGTAATGTACACAAAACACATTGTAAACCTTAAAATTCTTTGTAAATATAAGCTACTATTATCAATTTTTTGCTACCTCCCTTTAAAAAATGCTGCTAACACTGCCTCCCATAGACTGGAAATGTGCCTATTCTAGATATCGGCCTGAATTATGGAGCGAAAGTAGCTGGAGTGTTCCTGAAATGAAAGGTTCTAACTTTAAAAATAATTATAATAATAATTTGAAAGATGAGAGAATCTGCTTGAAACATAAAATTGATTTACCTTTGGTTGATTTCAATTGTTATAACAAAGTCTGAGTTTACCTGCCAAGCGGAATTTTTAAAGTTAAAGCTAAAGTTAAATATTATCAAAAGTTCCCTTTTCTCTTTTACAAAATAACTCTGTATTCATTTCCAAAATTTGACACTACGGTCACCAAATTCCCTTTGAAATGATATTCACTCACAGCAATATGACAAGTTACAATGACATAAGATAAGACTTATTTTTAATATGGATATTTTTTTAGCCACCAAGTTTCAAGTTCTTAAAGGAAACGTATACTAGCTTAACTTTCTATGGGAATCTTCAACATATGTTGCAAGTCTGTTAAAAATGTATGTCATTGAGTATTAAGAGCTTTTGCTGCTCACCAGACAGAGTAGAAGCCACATATTTTTGGTCCAGAAATAATTAAGTTGGCTCCTGCTTTGAGATAATTTTTTGTCCTTTGATAACCAAGTAAGATATTGATAAGAAGTAATAAAATGTTGACTTCTTTTTAATGCATGAATTTCAATGACCAAAACGGAAGTATAAAAAGACAACATTGCTGAAAATGCCTGCTCTTAGTAATGTCACCTTTTTCCAAAACCAGGCTTAATGTTGTATTATCCCAAAGCAGCCTTCTGACCGATTCACTCTATATGAGATGAGTCAGGGGCATGAGCCCTCTTCTTAACAGAGGCTTGGCACAGAATCCTTCACTATCGTTGACAGCAATTAGCACTAATTGGTAGCCTGGCTAGCAAGCTCACAGAAAGGTCAACAGGAGGAATTATCGGGAAGAACAAATTGCCCTCTCACTTTGCAAGAGAACTCATTGATGAAGCAGTAGATCTTCTCTGGTTACTGGTGCGATTTTCTGCAGTGAAGGTTCCGTTTTCCAGAACTTTCATGCAAACAGCAGAAAATGTGTTACTTCAATAAGCTTCAGTGGCTCTCTATCTCTTCCAAGATCAAATACAGACTCTACTTTTTTCCATTTAAAGTGGGATGGGGAGGGGGATAGATTTTAATTACTACTGTTAAACAACCAGAAATCTCCACATTTTGTATTTTTTTGACTCCCTACCCATCTCATCTCTTCCTTTAACCTTTGATTCTAACATTTTCTGATAGTCTGCAATATTACAAATCCTATTAAGGAGCAAATATTCTATCAGCATTCTTTCTTGCTAACCCCTCTAAAATATACACTATTTATGTGTAATCCTTGTGACCAAACTCACAGAGCACCTAGCCAAAGAGGTGATTGATCAACACGTATTAAGCCTCTATGTACCAGCTATAGTGTTAAGTGATGGGGACACGAGGAAATGAAAAAGCTAGTCTTTGATCACTGTCTAATGGGTGAGACAACTTGCAAACGACTATGTACCATCAGTCTCTATTGGTTAGTCTTTCATTCCTCTTCTACAAATTATTCATTCTAACTGGGATGGTAGAAGAGGAGAAGGGGAAAAATATGAAAATAAACGAAATTATGTTCGTGGACAATTTTTATCATTATAGGGAATTGTTATTATATCCTTAAATTATATAATTAATGATGAGTCAGGAAAGAATAGTGCAGGGATGGAGAACCTGCTGCCTCAAGGCCACATGTGGACCTCTAGGTCCTCAAGTGCAGCCCTTTAACTAAATCCAAACTTCACAGAACAAATCCCAGGATTTGTTCTGTAAAACTTGGACATGGTCAAAAGGCTGCACCCAAGGGCCTAAAAGGCCATGTGGGGCCACAAGTAACCTACTCCTGGAATAGTGGATAGAGAGCTGACCTTAGAGTCTAGAAAATCCGTGTTTAAATCCCACCTCTGACACATACTGTCTGTATGACCCTAAGCAAGCCACTTAGCCTCTGAGTGCCCCCAGGCAACTCTCTAAAACTATAAATTGAAGAAAAGTTAGAAATCTATATTAGTAAAAGGATTTTTCTTGCCAGGAGCTCCCTATACAATTGAAATCATGAGTCTAGTCTTAAATACATATTTATATATGCATATGCATATATACATACATATACACACATACACAATCTCCTCATATAATGATATAAAATTATTTTTGGTACTGATCTATAATTTCTTTGGTATAAGAAACTAACTCCTCACGAAAAACATTCTCCACCAATGCAAATCAGTGAGTACTCTGCAATTTCTATTCTTGGGACAATTGCCTAGAGTATGAAAGGGTTGACTTATCCAGGGTCATACAACCAGTATATATCAGAAATGGGACTAGAATTCAGGTCATCCTGTCTCCAAGGCATGGTCTCTATCCACTATACTATGTTTCTAATAAATTATATTTCTAGCATAATATAATATATATAATATATAATTTAATAAATAATATTATATAGTATACATCTAAATAATAAATTCTATTATTAAATAAAGTTGTATTTTTAAACTGAATGTCTTTATCTTCTTCTCCTAAAATTGGAGATTTGGAAAAAGCCATTAGAAGAATTATCAGAGAACAATCACTAATTGTCCTTTCAGTGCTGTACATAACCACCCAATGGGCTTGGTGTCACTCACAGGAAAATAGGAGGCAAAGGAATACTGACAGCCTGCCATGCTATAAACCTAAATCCTCCCTTTCATTCTGCTCAAGAACAAGAATAGTTCAGGTCCCTTCGTGGGAAGACAGGAAGAGGGAGTGGGCAGGTTATAGCAAGATCATCATAAACAGTGTTATCAAGAACTAAATCAAAGTTCTTCTGCCTTTCCCATCTAAAATAGGAAGTAATACTTCAATATAAACACAAATTGTACTTCTACCTTTGTCTTACTAAGAAAGATAAGCTGGGAAGCTTCCAGAGAAGCTCAACTAGGGTGAGGAAGATCCATCCAAGAGTCATTTGAGGGAGCTAGGGGGTGTTTAGCTTGGCGAAGGGAAAACGACATAATAGTATTCAGGTATTTCAAGTATTTATTCAAGTATTTGAAGAGCTGTTATATGGAAGAATGATTAATCTTGCTCATCTTTGCCCCCAGAGGACAGTACAAAGATCACTAGGTGAGAGTTGCAAATAGGTAGATTTAAGTGTAAGAACCTGAAAGGACTATGAAAGTCAGAGAAGTACAGGCAGAAAATATGGTCATAAAGTAACCTGGTCAGGGTCTTGTAAAGACTAGACCAGAAGTAGATCGCTCCACCTGGGCAAACTGACGATAGTTTAGAAAGATCAGGAGGACAAGCCAACCAGGCATTTGGATAACCAGGAGTCCAGAAATAAAGTCCTTTACAATTTTGGCTTGTTTGTTTGTTTTCAGTTAGCCCAGCATTGATGCCTTGGAAAGCAAAAAGGAGAAATGGCCTCTAGTACCCAGGCCAGTGGTAGCTGAAAGCTTGCATTTGGACATGAACTTTGAGAGATTACTGCTATGTAGAAACTGTGCTAAGCCTGAGCCCACTCGCCCCAGAGATCAAGGTGGTATAGGTGACAGCGTGCCTCTGAAGTGTTGGGGAAAGACATTTCTACTTTTGTTCTTGCTATATTTTCAAAATAAATATCTCTTTGTAAAAGCTAGTTGTAAATGAAATGATGATTAAACAGTGGGGGAAACATTTGAAAATAAGTAGGGGCTTGAGCTGATAGCATAAAGAAAAGATACCCTGATACTTTCAGGATACCCCTAGAACTCTGGTAGGAGATGTAACAGGCCTTTCTCTGGGAAAGCGTGGCCAGAGAATACTTGCTACACTTGTTAGTGTCTTAAATATTTGCATCTTCTATTACTTCTATGTCTGTGGTATTTAGGAAAGCAAATTCTATACTACGGGTAAGGATGAAATGGTGTTTCAATTGTCATTGCATTTCTGATTTCTTATTCCATTTCTATTTACTTTTATCCTGAATGGAGGCTTTCTTATTAAAGAACTGATATTCTTATTTTTTTTTTAAAAAGTTTTGCCTTAAAGACCTAACTACTCAAGTTCTAGAAACACAGAGCAAGTAGAGAAAAGTGGACCACATCTCACTACTAAGTGCATTTTATACATGTCAGACAGTTACTAGTGGCAAAGACTAGTTTCAGGGCTGAGTCCCTGGCCTCTCCATCGGCCCCATAATAATTTCCTGCCTTTGCTCTGAACCTCTGGGGAAACATACATGTACATTATTTATATCTTTTGCCTTTGGCACCTTGAGTGCACACATTTCAAAAATGTGGACAAAAGATGGGCACAGTTGCCCTGATGGGCACTTCCACATTGCAAAACATCCCTAAAAATTACTTTTTTTCCTAGTTTCCCCTCAGGCATTTTAGTGCTGCTCAAAACTCACAACGCAGGTAAATTCAAAAACCTCACACCAAATGTAGCTGGCTGAATTTTATTCAACTCTGAAGAGGAAAAAAAGCGTTTAAAAGTTATAGGCATCTTAAGCACTGTTTAAGCACAATAAACTATTTTGAAGGTTTTGAATCTATATCAATTCCAGACTTTATAATTATTAAGACTTCCTAACCAGCACAGAACAGAGAGTTTTATGTTATATTCTTTTTTTCCCTCCTTTGTCTAATAAATCCCAGGAAATTAAGAATAAGATCCATAATAACATAATGTCCACATTGTAAACTTTAAACACAGAGTCAGGAAATTTTAAATTAAGATTGTCATAACTATTTTGATTCATCTATTTGCCACTAATGTAAGTTATTGTTTGTTTCCCAACTCTGCAATTTTATTGCACAATACACAAAGTATGGGTAGGTTAGCATTGCAAAGAGAATGTCAACTTTTGCTTCTTTTGACTTTAGTGTTCTTAAATGTGTACACCTTTATCATATAATTCTGCATTTAAATGCAAATGACAAAGGGCTTGAGTTTTATATTTTATTTATTGACTAGGTAGGTGGGATAACTAACTAAATTAAATGTGCATAATCGACTTTTTGTGCAGCTAGATGGTGTAGTAGATAGAGTGCCAGACCTGGAGTCAGGGAGACCTGAGTTCGAATTTAACTTCGGTTACTTATTAGCTATGTGACTCTAGGCAGAGAGTATAAACAGCAATTGTTTCTCTCCTCGGCAGAAACTCTGAGGTCTTCCCCTCCCTGAATGATTCTTTTGTGAAGGCAACTATCTTTTACCTCAATTCTTACCTAGTCTTTCACTATTGAATGGGTATTGCCTCAGACAAACTGAGACCTGGAAAAAACCTTAGCTTAAAAAGGTCAAGGTCCCCCACTGCATCTGGGCCATCACCAGTCATCTTGACCTATGTCTTGCCACTAGACTCCAATGACTCTGGAGGAGATAGTGGGGCTGATGACTGCACAGCTCTGCCTCACTTAAATCCAATTCACTTGCGAGTCTACATCACCTTCCTGATGTCATTAGTCCTCTTCGAGAATGAAGGATGAACAACAACCTTGGCAAGTCACTGTTTGCCTCAGTGTCCTCGTCTGTAAAATGAGCTAGAGAAGTAAATGCAAACCACTCCAGTATCTTTGCCAAGAAAATCTCAAATGAAGTTATGAAGAATCAGACAACATTGAACAACAAAAAAAAATCATCTTTTTCCTTTAAAAAGGAGATTTTCTTTTTCCTCTTCAATAACAACACCTCACATTTATTGGGTGGTATAGTGGAAGGACTACTAGATTTGGAGTCAAATGTACTAGGTTCAATATGACTTCAACAAGTCACTTAACCTCTCCTGGCCTCGGTTGCTCATCTGTAAAGTGAGGGTATTGAACTAGACAATCTCTGAGGTCCTTCCTGGTTTCAAATCTTTAATCCTATGACATATGATGTAGAGATTGTAAATTCCTCTATTAGACTGTAAGCTTCTTGAGAGCAAGGACTGTCTTTTGCCCCTTTTGTATCCCCAGGGCTTAGCACAGTGCCTGGCACATAGGCACTTGATAAATGTTAATTGATTGATTGATACAGTATATAAAGGTTTTTAAAGCACCTGCTTCACAACTGTTAAATATTAACTCCATTTTACAAATGGGAAAACCAAGGTTCACATTGAGTATATTATTTGTCCAAGAGCAGTCACATAGCTAATGTGATCAAACCCCAGTCTCCTGACTCCAACCAAGTACAGAACATTTTCCATTCCACCATGCTTTGGTAAAACATACCAAACAAGCATGGAGGAGAATCTATAGATAAATTATTCCTACTATTAATCATTTTTGCCTTTACTTTTCAATAAGGTCATTTTTCATCCATTCAATATAAATATTAAAGAAAGTAGAATTTTTTTTTAAATGCAAAGTTGAAAAAAACAATTTTTTTCTGAATTTTGGGAAGGTAATGGTATGTTAGGAACCAGACAATTGAAAACCCTTATATGTGGCCCACTAAAGCCATAAAGATGCGTCAAAAGTAAAGATGATTAAGAAAAAGAAAAAAGTTATTGTAATAGCAAGCAAAGTAGGACTTTTTGCAATTTTTTCTTTTGGATTGCTTCTCAGCACTAAGGCAATCAAGTGCCTTTGATTGAGTTTTTGATTGAATCAAAAGTCATTGATTAGAAACCATGTGTATATAGTCTGCAGTTAGCATTTTGCTTTGGGGGCTCACTCATTGAAAGACTGTTCCTGTGATTTGGCCAGACGAGACTCTGGGTGACTCTGGGTAGCCATTAAGGACTCCCCCCACTGGCTTTGAAAACCCAGATGTTGGTGCTTCTCTCTCTGGTAACTACGTATGTATTGCTATGTCAGACAGACGGCTGTCTGTTGATTTGTGTTATTTTCTCTGTGATTTCTGTTTGTATTTGCTCTGAAATTCAGGATGCTGACTTTTTCCCCTGAACTAAGTGAATGACATATGTATGTTTAATTAAAGTAAGATTGTTAACCCCTTAAAGTTGCTTTCCTTAGAAAAGCAGATCAAAGAACCTGTGCTAGCAGCCCTCCTGTGTGCTGCTGTTGTTGGCCTTACACCCCCACAGCAGCTGCAAGTAACATTGTTGTTACAGCTATAAATTCCCCATCCAACTTAGGAATAGACCAAAGGCTGCCAGAATCTTGAGGAAACTTGAGGAATCTTGAGGAAATAAATGGAGACAAGTTAGGATAGGCAGAAGGCAAAGCTGTTAAGTAGCACAGATCCAAAGCATGCCACAGTGCCATACAAGCCCTCATGCTGTCCCACCAGAGGTATGACAGGAGACAGGGTTGTGTCATCTCACCAACAGCCCAGCACCCAGGCCTAGGCAACACAGCACCAAGCAACAACACACAAAGGCAGCCTATGCCTAAGATACAGCAAGAGCCATAGCAGGAGAAAGAAACATGAGCTAAAGTGCTATCAGCACAGTCAATGCCATCGGTTTTATATAAAGGGATGGAGCCAACAAGAGGTTACAACTATTCAAGAAGAAGGAGACAGAAAAGGAACCAAGGCCAAAACCTAAGCCAAACTACCAGAAACTGAGCAAAACTCCAAGAATACCTGCAAAAGATGGAGCCTTCTCTAAGCCACCACATCCAAGACGAAGTAGGGTTTGCCTAGATCATGTATGAGTGTAGAAGGGTGAAGAGTCTGACCCAAACAAAAAGCTCCAATCCAGAAACTGAAGCTGAAGAGAGGAGTAAACTGAAGATGGCACTGAACACAAAGGAAAAAAATATTATGGACTAAGAGAAGCCCAAGAAGAGACAAATTCAGATGAAGGTAATTCCTCAACAACCTTAAGTAGAACCACAGAGAAAATGTCCTGGGTACAATGTCCTGGGACTCTTGTAGAAATGAAATTATATAAAAATACAATGATAAAGGAAATGACAGCTAAGGGGGAAAGAATAGCAAATAGATGATGGTAAACCTTACCCAAGAGCTAAACTCCCTTAAAATTAGAACAGGCTGAACAGAAAGCAATAGTTCCATAAGAGAGCAAAAAATATTAAAATAAAATAAAGAGGTTGAAAAAACTTAAAATGTAAAAAATATTCTACTAAAAATGACTGGCCTGTAAAACAGGTCAAAGGAAAATAATCTAAGAAATGTACAGCTACCTGAAAATTACAAGCAAAATAAAAAATACCATATTTCAGGAAATCATAAATGAAAACTATTCAGTTCTATTAAATTCAGAGGGCAAAGTATAAATAGAAAGAATCTACTGCCCACCTCATGAATGAAACCACAAAATGAAATGTCTAAAGAATATTGGAAAAAATTCAGAGCTTCCAGTTTAAGGGAAAAAAATACTACAAGCAGCCAAAAAGGAAAAAAAAAATAAGTACCACATGGTTGTTGTCCCTTCTTGTAATGGTAATCAGGGTAGTTCTTTTTGCTGTTCTTAAGTGGCTTTAATGATTCTGGCCTTTGTTTGAATGGGGCAGGTACAATGGGATCTTTTTGTCTTGGAGTGTTTCTCAGCCCTAAGACAATGTAATGGTAATCAGGACAGGACTTTTTGTTGTCTTCTTCTTTGGAATGCTGAGGTAATTAAGTACTTTTGACTGAGTCTTGCCTTTCAAATGTAATGGTCAGCAAAATTGGATTTTTCACTCTTCTTTGTTTGAGTGGCTCTAAGCACTGAGTTAGTCAAGTGCCCCAGGGCCCTGAGAGGAGTATTATAAGATCCAAGGTTGGCATTTGACTTTTGGGGCACACTCTTGGAAGGAGTGTTGAGACTCTGGGTGAGCTGTAACTGCCCCCTGGCTTTGCTAACCCAGACCCATTGGTTCTTTGGTAACTATGAATTGTGACTTGGTCTGTTTACAGTGTCTCTGTTGATATTTGTAATTTCTGTTGCATTTTGCTTCTTGAAGTGCTGGCTTTTCCTCCTGAACTAAGTGAATGATATTTGGATATTTGATTAAAGTGAGATTGTTAACCCCTTATGGTTGCTTTCTTTAGAAAAGCAGATCAAAGCTGTGCTAGCAGCTCTTATTGCTGGTCTTGTTGGGTCTTGCACACCACAACAGCTGCTAGCTGAATTGTTGTTACGGTTCTCAAAGAGGAATAAAGTGACATTACTGTGTTAGAATCAAGTCACAGTGTGTCCCTCTGTGGCTAATCAGATCAATACAAGCTCAGAATGCTTTACCACAGGTCAGGTACAAATAGTCCATGTGAACGTTTGGGGTCGATTCTCTAAATGTGCACATCTCATGTTTCTTTTGAGCTACTTCAATTCTGCTTTGCTCATAAAACACAACATCTTCTCTGACAAGGACACACCATACTTGGTGGTCCTGTGCTAGTGTCTCCTATGTCACAAATCAATTCCAAAGTTCATTCACTATGTGAGTGCTTGTCCTGTGTGTTCTTGATAAAATAATGTTTTTGGCAAGTGTACATTTGGCAATGGAACAACATGGCCAGTCCACTGGAGTTGTGCTCTCAGTGGTAGGGTTTGAATAGTTGGCAATTTTCTTCAAGAAAGGACCTCAATGTCTAGTATCTTCTCCTGCCAAGTGATCTTCAGAATCTTCCTAAGACAATCCAAATGAAAGTGATTCAGTTTCCTGGCATGGTGCTGGTATACCATCTAGGTTTCAAAGACATGCAATGATGAGGTCAGCACAACAGCTCTGTACATTTTCCATTTGGTAGTCAGTCTAGTACCTCTTCTTTCCCACACTTTCCTTAGGAGCCTCCCAAAGACTGAGCTAGCTCTGGCAATGCATGTGTCAACCTCATTATCAATGTGTACATACTTGGAAGGCATAATACCGAGGTAAGTGAACTTATCTATAGTATTCAAAACTTCTCTATTTGCTGGAACCAATGATTCCACATATGGATGGCGCAGTGCTGGCTAATGGAGCTCCTGTGTTTTCTTGGTGTTAATTTACCTCAAGTTGAAGTCAATCCTTCCCTAGCTGAAGTTTCAGCTGAATAAGTACCACATAACTATAATTGAAAGAGATTCCAGTATTAGAAGGTGGAGTGTGAATCATGAATTAAAAGGAAATGAAGAAAAAATAAAAAAAAACTGTGGTTAGGATTGAAGCAAAGCATTGAACAAAGTGGAAACAGATCACTTCAGTCATAGATCATTAGTGTTTTCTTTTTCTTAATAGTATTTTATTTTTTTCCAATTATATGTAAAGATAGTTATCAACATTCATTTTTGTAAGGTTTGAACTCCAAATTTTTCTCCCTCTCTCCCTTTCTTCTCCACTGCCCAAGACAGCAAGCAATCTGATATAGGTTATACATGTACAATCATGTTAAACATATTTCCACATCAGTCATGTTGTGAATGAAGAGTCAGAACAAATGGGAAAAACCATGAGAAACAAAAAACAAAAAAAAAAAGTGAAAATAATGTGCTTCATTCTGCATTCAGACTCCATAGTTCTTTCTCTGGATGTGGTTAGCATTTTCTATCACGAGTCTTTTGGAATTATCTTGGATTACATTAGTGTTAAGCAAATTCCTCTTTTACCATCTTCTATAAAAGGAGAAGAAAAAGCATAGTGTAGGATGGTTGGAGGTATATAGTTAATTATTTTAACCATGAATATAAATGAGATGAATTTGCCCATAAAACAGAAAAAGATATCCAAATGGATCAGAAAGCAGAATCCAATGATATTGTGTAAAGAAATATACATTTGAAACATTAAGATTCACAAAGGTAAAATAAGAGGCTGGAGAAAAATCCACTGTTTTAAGTGAACTCAAAAGATCAAGAGTAGAGATCATTGTTGAGACCAGGCAATGGTAAAAATGAACACAAGAAGATAAGGGAGGAAACTACATTATGCTTGAAGATACCATATGTAATAATATGCATGTGTATATGTATTTGAATTGTAAATGTGTATGTCATATGTGCATATTTGTATGTATACACCTACAAAATATATAGGAGAAAACCTATCTTCAAGTGCGTTCATCAAAAAAAAGACAGGAAAAAAATCAATAAATTGGGCATGCAATTTAAAAACAAAAAATTAACATATTAAAAAACCTAACTAAATACTAATGTAGAAATTCTGAAAATCCAAGAAGAAATTAATAAAACTTTGAAAATTAATTGGTAAATAAAACAAGGACCTGTGTTTCCATTTTTTAAAAACTAATAAGTTGGGGAAAAACAGTTAACTAGACTGATTAAAATAGATAAGAAAATTAAGGTATTTATATTAAAAATTTTCAAGGAGAATTCAAAATAATTGAAGATGAAATAAAGAAAATAATCATAACATTTTTGGCAATTTGTCAGCAAAAAAATATAACTTGGGTGAAATGGATGAATGTTTACAAAAATATATACAGATTTACAGAATAAGAAAGATTATTTAAATAACCTGATATCAGAAAAAGAAATTTAACAAGCCATAAATAAACTGCCCCACTCCAAAAATAAAAAAGAAAAGAAATCTCGGGACCAGATAGAATTTCAAGTGAATCTTATCAATCATTCCAAGAACAATTAATTTCAAAAGTATGTAAATATTTGCAAAAATAGGAAAAGAATAGATACTTTCAAAGTCTTTCTATGATATAAATATAGTCTTGATACCTAAATGAGGGGCAAAGCAGAGAAATAACAACTATATATGCTAGTGAACGCAACAGTGATTCAAAATACCAAATAAAATGTTAGCAAAGAGACTACAACAACATATTAAATAGATTAACTATACTATAAGGTTGGATTTATACCAGGAATATAAGGTTGGTTCAGTGTAAGGAAAACTATAAACATATTTTTGTTGTTGCTCATGTTGCATTTTTCAGTTGTGCCTGACTCTTCATCACCCCATTTGGGGTTTTCTTGGCAAATATACTTGAATGGTTTGCCATCTCCTTCTCTAGCTCATTTTACATATGAGGAACTAAGGCAAATAGGATTAAGTGACTTGCCCAGGGTCACTCAGCCAGTAAGTGTCTAAGGACAAATTCGAACTCAGGAAGATGAGTATTCCTAAATCTAGGCCCAGTACTCTTATCAGCTGCATTGCCTAGCCCTCCAAAAGCATAATAGAACACATTAACAGAAAAATTTTAACTAGATGATTATCAACATATGATATCTTATATCATTGTATGCTATATAATCAATAAATGATAATATACTGATATCAATAGATCCTAAAAAAAAACTTTTGACAGAATCTAACTTGAGTTTCTGTTCTAAAAACAGAAAACTAGAAAGCATAGAAATAAACTGACCTTTTCTTAATATGGTAAGTAGTGTCTACCTAAAATACAACAGTTTATGTAAAGAAGAATGGCTAGAGGCCTTTCCAATAAAATCAGATATAAAACAAAGATATTATTTATTATCATTATTATTTAATACAGTGATAGAAATGTTCTCTATACAAAAAAAGGGAAATCAAGGATGTAAGCATAGGCAAAGAAGAAATACAATGACCTTTTTTTTCAGGTCGTGTGATAGTTTGTATAGGGAATCCCAGAGAATCAACTAAAAAAAAATTTAATACAATAATTTCAGCAAAGTTGCAAGATGTAAAATAAATCATTGTAAAATCTTCTACAGCTCTGTATATCACACACATGCACGCACACACACACACACACACATATCAGAGATAGAGAAATTTAAAATGGAGCCTACTTGAATGTATGTATGATATATATTTATAGATACAAAATATATTTTACAAAAATAAAGATAGATCTAAATTAGAAAATGTTACTATCTCATGGGTAGGCCATGTCAATGTAATAAAAATTATAATACTACCTAAGTTAATTTACTAATTCAGTGCCACACCAATCAAATTACCAAAAGATTACTTTATAGAGCTAGATAGTAATAATAGTAAAATTCATCTGGAGAAATAAAAGGTCAAGGGAAACAACATGGTAAAGATGGGGACCTCACCATAGCAGATCATGAACCACACTACAAAGCAGTTATCACAAAAAGATTTGGTTTTACTTAAAATATAGGTCTGCCGATGGGAAAAAAAAAATAAGTATATAACATATGGAAGCAAACTAATATAATGTTTTATTATATTATGTTTATGTATCATGTTTAATAAGCCCAAAGACCTCAAGTACTGAGGTGAGGACTCACTATCCCACAAAAACTGCTAGGAAAATTGGAAGGCAGCCTGGCTGACATTAAGCATAAACTAACACTCCACACCACATACCAAGGTAAGCTCCAAATAGATGTATGACTTCAAAGTCAAAACATAATAACCAATATCTTATACCATTTACTAAGATGAGATCAAAATGGATTCATGATATAAAGAGAGATATCACAAGAAAATAGGAAGACCATGAAATACATTACTTGTCAGACTTATGAATAGGAGAACAATTTATGAATAAACAAGAAATAGCAGAATGAGGTATAAAATGGACAATATCAATTACATTAAATTTAAAATAGTTTTGCACAAATAAAACAAACATAGCCAAGATGAGAAGAAATCAGAAAATTTTGGAGGAAAAATTGTAGACAATTTCTCAAGTAAAAGTCTCATATCTCAAATATATAAAGAACTTTGTAAAATCTATAAGAATATTTCATTCCTTGATTAATAAAGGATCACAGGTTATGAACAGACAATTTTTATATAAAGAAATCAAAACAATTTATAGTCATATAAAAATGCTCTAAATCATTATTGAGAGAAATGCAAATTTTAAAAAACCTTGAGATATTTTATGCCTATCAGATTGACTAAAATAACTGATGGGGAAAGTGACAAATGTTGGAGGAGATGTGGGAAAATTGGGACACTAATTCAATGTCAGCGGAATTGTGAATGGATTCAACCATTTTGGAGAGCAATCTGGAATTATGCCCAAAGAGTTATTAAACTGCCTATATGCTTTGACCCAACAATGCTACTACTAGGTCTATTTTCAAAGACGATTAGGGAAAAAGGAAAAGAACCTATACATTCTAAAATAGTTATAGCAGCTCTCTTTGTAGTGGCAAAGAAATGGAAATTGTGGGATGCTCATCAATTGAGGAATGGCTGAACAAGTTGTGGTATGTGATTGTGATGGAATATTACTATGCTTTAAGAAATGATGAGCTCTATGATCTTAGAAAAACATGGCTAGACTTGCATGAAATAATGAAGAGTAAAGAGAGCAGAATGAAGGGAATGCTGTATACAGTAACAGCAATGTTGTTTTAAGAACAATTTTGAGCAACAAAGTCATTTTGACTATTATAAATACCCAAATTAACTACAAAAGCCATATGAAGGAAGGTATTATCTGTAACCAGAGAAAGAACTGATAAACAGAAGTATGTATAGAACGATTTTACAGATATACATATTTGTACCAAACGGTTGCCCTCTTTAGGGCAGGGGAGAGAGCAGGAAAGGGGAAAAAAAGGAAAAAGAAATTTATGTGATAACTTTATTATATTATAGAAAGTTGAACATAATATATTTTAGTTCCTTGTGCATCATTTTTTGTTACATTATGTTATGGAAATTCTTGTTTTATTCTATAAATTAAAAATAAAATTAAAAATTAAAAACATAATAAACCAGCAGGGAAGAAAATACTTTTCACAATTATTGATAGGGAAAGAGTAGATGACCAAACAAGGGATAGAGAGGGTCACTGAAAATAAAATGGGCAATTTTAATTACATAAAATTTAACAGGTTTTACACAAATAAAACCAGTACATTTAAAATTAAAAAGGTGACAGTTGACAAAAAAGATTCTCAGCAAATTTCTCTGATAAAAGTGTCATATCCAAGACGTACAAGGAACTGATTCAAATATATAAGAAGGGACATTCTCCAATAGATAGATGACCAAAAAATATGAATAAGTAGTTTTCAAAGGACAAACTCCAATTATATGAGTCAACAATATCAACAGTGAAATGAGATATATTCCAAACCACTAACAACTAGAGAAATTCAAATTAAAGTGATTCTGAGATGAAGGATGGAAAGAAAGGAGGAAGGAAGGAAGGAAGGAAGGAAGGAAGGAAGGAAGGAAGGAAGGAAGGAAGGAAGGAAGGAAGGAAGGAAGGAAGGAAGGAAAAAGAATCACTGAAGAATTTTAAATGTAGAGAAGAGAATAGAAGGAAAGACAAGAAGAATGACAGATCAGCAGAACAGCTTTGAAAATTACTTGTTAAATTTATTGCCTACTTTAAAATAAAAGCAAACTGATAAACCAGCAGGCCAGCATTGAAAGTTACACGTTGAATTTATTATTTAATTTAAAAAGAAAAGTAAAATGTACATTATGGTGACTTGTGATTTCAGGAACAAATCACTGTTTTTCTGTTCAACCACATATGTGGAAATGAAAATTTTATTTGGAATTTGTTAAGCTTAAAAATATATTTTGATAATAACCACCATAATTCTACCACCTCAACCCCTAGCCCCTTTAAACTGTAGACCATACCATCTTCCAGGATAGCACTGACTGCAAAGGACATATTGCTGGCAGCATTAAGTGCTACACAAAACATTTTAAGAGTCTAACTAACTTCCAATCCAACAAACTTCTTGCTGTCTAATCACAGCTGCCAAGCCAGTGTTCATAGCTGGTATTCTATTAAAATACCAAATTAACTTATTATTTTCTTTATGAATTTTTTCTACTGTATGTGTATGTGCAAATAGCAAAATCTAATAGAACTCTGCTGTTCATGCAGCATCAATGCTGAGAACCATTTCGAATGTAGAAACTACAAATCCTGAAAAAAAAATTTATCTTGAAATTAATCATTATTGGAAGAAAGGAAAACATATAGGGAAATGCCAGTGTAGCAAGAACATTTCCTAGTAACAATCACTCAACAGCATTAATTTATTCAGCTTCTTTTCTGTGCCTGGCACTGTGCTGGGCACTGGACAAAATGAAAACAGTCCCTGCCTCCATACCAGGGAAGGGGTGGAGGTTGGGGGGTTTCAACCTGCAACAGATAAATAAACCCTTGTATATACAAACATAAAAAAATGTGTAATCCATTCTCCTCTCCAGATTCTGGACTCAAATATATGGACTCATATGAGTCATATATTTGAGAGAGGATGTCTATTCATGTATTTCATAGGATTATATATTTAGAATTGAAAGGGACCATAGAAGCCATTACATATGTGACCAGTTTCACTTGAAAGGCTTATCAGTTACAATACGTAATGAAGCTAAGTAGATTCAAGGAATCAGCCAGAAAGGCCATTTAATACTACAGGCCTACATGTGCCTCTGATTTAAAACACAGCTTTCCCTACGCAGCACAGGCTGACCTTTCTGACCATCCTTTTTTTTTGGCATGGTAATGCTACAAAGGATAGACAAGGAAAGTGACCTTCCAGAAAAGAAAACTCAAAGGCATATTTATAGCACCCACTTGAGCTAGAGGAGACTGATTACTGAAATTAAACTTTAAGACTGTTATGAAAAAGTTCAGGTATCACCTTCAAGATTCAGAGTAGGAGCCTCAGGCCCAAGAGACATGCTGAATGTTACATTCTAAAATTCTGTCCTTTTTACTTAATGATAAGAACCGCATTCATGAGTGTCTTTTTGACATTAGTTCTCCCAGAGGCATTACATGTATTATCAATTAAAATAGGTAGCCAATGTAAAGTACCACACAGGTTCAAAAATTTATCTTTGCAAGTATAGGGTAAAGAAGGAATGATTCAAAATGAGTTAGTGTGATGTAGAAGACAAAAAAGCTAACTATATCAGTAAGGCAAGATTCATGACCTCAAGGATGACCATGAACATGCCTGAATGGGTCAGGATCACAAAGTATAAAAAACTCTCTATGTAGAAGGCAGAGGAAGTATAACATTTATTTAGATTCCAGAGGATCAAATCCGAGAACCAATAGCCCCAATTCTATATAGTAGCAATTATATTCCTAAACCAATAAGCCCACCTCTATGTAGTGACAAGGAAATTATAACACAGTATAACCTGTCATCCTGTAACCTTTCTCCCCCCGACCCCACTCTGACCTTCCTATAAACAATCACTCACGAATCTTAACTCTCTGCTCAGCCCTCTCTCTGCAGCTCTGCCAATGCTGGTTCTCTCAATGTCTGCTCTTCAGTGCCCTCTTAATGTCTGCTGCCTCAATGTCTTCCTCTCAGTTCTGCTGCTCTCAGTCCTGCTGCTCTCAGTCCTGCTCCCCTTCAATTTTGCTTCCCTCCAATTCTACTCCTCTTCAATTCTGTACTCTCCTTTTATACAGTCCTAGCCAGCATCTGGTTGGCTAGAATTCATGATTGACTACAAGTCAGTGCACATACCATTGGCTCAGGTCTTAGCAACTCCCCTTGGTCCTGAGAACTTCACACCCACATTGGCTTAGTACCTAGCAAGTAGGAGCTTTAGGCCTACTTACAAACAAAAATATAATCAAGCTTTCCCACCTAGGCCCACCTGAGGCCTATTGAATGGGTAGGGAAGATCTTCCATCACATTAAAACTACACTAACCAGGCCTTAGGCTACATTAATAAGAAAGGCACTGGAGAGGCCCAATAAGAACCTATGTGAGCACTTCTAGTGTTCTTTGCTCATTCATCAGCAGTAATACCCAAGTGGTACCCAAGGGCTTTGTCTCAGGCCCTTTACCCTTTTCTCTCTCTAGCACCCCTTCTGGGCTACTCTCTCCACTTCCACTCATACTCACACTCACGGGTTGGGTCCCCAGAGGGTTAACTGCTAATCTTCAGGTTCTAGGGGCTAATGAAGCTGGGAAGTGGGGTAGATCCTGAGCTCCTAGTAATATACTTCCCATT
Organism: Phalanger gymnotis; assembly: GCA_028646595.1. Taxonomy (NCBI): domain Eukaryota; kingdom Metazoa; phylum Chordata; class Mammalia; order Diprotodontia; family Phalangeridae; genus Phalanger; species Phalanger gymnotis. Next base: position 121,377,995 of record CM053626.1, on the reverse strand, counting down.
AAAAATCACCCAATAGACTTAGTTCTTGGCAAAGGAATTTACAAAGGTGATATTTTTAAAAAAGTACAAACATCCCCCTCCCAAAATCTGGGGCACACTCTCTGATGAATATACACAGAAGCCGTGGGAAGACTGAGCTGACAACTGAGTGCTGAAACAAGTTCAGTGGTAGTGAGACACACGTTCAGGTTGCACCTATGGCAAAAGATAACTCATGTCTCCTAGTACTCCACAACTCCTGGAAGTCTTTTCTTTCTTCATAAAGTCTTTAGGCAGTTGGTACGTCACATCTGCTGGTCAGGATGCTCAACTGTACTCTGAGATATAGGTAGTTCCTTTTTAAAAAAAAATTTAATATATTTAGTTTTCAGCATTGATTTTCGCAAGAGTTTGAATTAGAAATTTTCTCCCCATTTCTGCCCTCCTGCCAACTCCAAGATGGCATATATTCTGGTTGCCCCAACCCCCAGTCAGCCCCGCCCCCTTCTGTCACCCCACTACCCTCCCATCCCCTTTTCCCTTACTTTCTTGTAGGGAAAGATAAATTTCTATGCCCCATTGCCTGTGTATCTTATTTCCTAATTGCATGCAAAAACTTTTTTTTTGTTTGTTTTTGAACATGTGTTTTTAAAATCTTGATTTCCAAATTCTCTCTCCTCTTCCCTCCCCACCCAC
>CM053626.1:121287181-121376820 GCA_028646595.1 Phalanger gymnotis | reverse complement strand
GGGAAGGGAAGGGGAAGGGAAGGGGAAGGGAAGGGGAAGGGAAGGGGAAGGGAAAAGGAGAGAAGGGAAAAGAGACACAGAGAGACAGTGCTTCAGTCTAGGGCTACTTGTCCAGGTGTTTCCCTTTGTCCTACTCCATAGTGTAGCCCACTCACTTATAGCAAACATTCATGCAGAATACAATTTTTAAAAAAATCTTTGTCAGAAGATAAAACCCACTATGAAAGTACAGACAGCAAAAAAAAAAAAAACAAGATTTGAGAGTAAATGATGGTGATTCTCACAGCAGAACAGGACAGGAGATGGGGAAGAAAGGAAATAAGAATAAATTCACCTTCTCTCAGTGTGGCAGCAAATTCTGGCTAGGCAGCTATAAGCAGGTCAATGTGCTAAACGAGGCTTCAACTGCTCATGATTATACTCAGTTTGGTGTAGCAGTGCCCTTCTCCTGTAGTCAGAAGCCTGCTGACTCTGGCCTGCATGCACACACCCAAAGACTTCCAAAGACCCCTCCAAGCTTTCCTGACCTACAGGCTTCCACTGATCATGATCTTTCAGACCAAAGACAGAGAAGTCTATGGCCTCAAATGAGATAATATTTGGTGGTATGATCAAATGAGATAATAGTTGTTTTTAAATAAAAAGTGCTTAGCATAGTGCCTGGTACATTGTGGGTACTATATAATGCTTATTCCCTTTTCTTCCCTTCACTCTAGGACCTAGCTCTAGTCAAAACCAGCTGCTGAAACTCTCCTGCAAACTCACTGATGTGGCACAATCAGGGCTTCTGTGTTCTCTGTCCTGTGTCAGTTGGAACAGTCCTTCCCGAATTATCTTTGGAGAGCTCTTCTTACTACAGGTGCATGTTCTCTGATCCCATCACCCCTCCTGCAACATGGAAGCTGCCACACAAGCCCTTTGCCTGAAAACCAAGCCCTAGAATCCCTGGGCCTTCAACCAGAGAGCACATGCCATTGCTTGGCTGGGCACCACCCTGTGTGCTGCCCCATACAACTCTATCCCTGACTGAATTGCTATCCATCTGTCCATAACCTTCTATGCTACTTTTGGATATGATTATCAATAAACCATTTTGACCCACCTTTGTGTTGTTATAATGCCATTCACTGGAACTTCTACCCCAAATACCCAATCCTATCACCTGGAAAATACTATGCTATCACTTCTCTTGATGGTACAAATGCTACAATGGGTACAAATGCAAATACTTGGAAGTAGATTGGCAAATGTTTGAAGGAAAAGGGGCAGGAGTTCCCAACTGATTCATCTAGTAAAGTGATGTATAACCATTACCCTGAGGTTTCACGCTTGGGAGGCCAATGCCATAAGGCAAATATTGAATAACTATTCCTTGTATTTAGTTGTCATATTTAACTTGTAAACAGAGTACTATATGGACCTTGAATTATAATTCAGGGTGAAAGGGTAAGGTTAAAACCCAGCTCAGTCCACCATACCCAACCTAAGTGCCCAGGATGCATAGAGAAGACATGATGAATCCTATTCAGCCTTCAGTTCAGTCACGGTATCCAAGTTCCCATCTCCTGAACTTCTGAAGTGACAGCAAGTTCCTATCAAATCTCCACCCTAAGTCTCACTAGGTCTTTGCATTTTTATTGGATAGGCCCATGAAGAAGTTCTGCACCTGCTAGATGGCCAGGACAGAGATCACAGAAGCCCTGAGGAGTCTAATTGTGCCACATCAATGAGTTTGCGGGAGACTTTCAGCAGCTGGTTTTAACCAGAACTGGGTGCAAGTAAGCCTTAAATACTATCATGTCATTGTATAGTAAGAGGACTTTAAAAAGACAAAAGGCATTTCAATGTGACTTCATGTGGCTTATGGCACTTCTCTAGTCATCAAAACAATCTTTTCTAAATATTGTATTTAAGGCTATAACAGCTGAATGTTAGGTACTTAATGACTGTTTTGTTTTGTATCCCTAATACCTAGCATGCTGCCTTGCACCTAGTAGGCATTTAATAAATATTGGTTGAATTTAATTGAATGCAAGATAATTTTGTTTTCCATCTCTATCCTGTGTAACTCCCAATTTGTTCATCTAAAAGCATTGCCAGAGAGACTTAAGAGACCAGTAGTATCTATGGTAACTGAGTAGGCTTTTACCTAGACTTCACAGTACTATGGTATTGACCTTGGCATTGAGATGAACTCAAGGGAAAGGCACAAGATGAAATGCATCTTGATGGAGCCACATGAAAAAATGCAGAAATGGACTAGAACTGTCTCCTTTAAGGTCCATTCCAACTCTGATATTCTGTGATTCTGTGACCATTCTCCCATTCACCCAGGCTTAAACATCAGTCAGCTTTGGGTCCTCTCTTTCCCTCTACACACACGTGCACGTGAGCACACACACACACACGTCTAGTCAGTTACCAAATACTGCCAATTCTACTTCAGTTTCTCCTATGTGCCTCTCTTCCTTGCCACTTGTACTGCAACCTCCATCATTCCCTCTCACTTGAATTATTACACTAGCCTTCTAACTGAATTTTTTGCCTCTGGTCTCTCCAATAGCCCCCTCTCCAGGGGATTCATCTTTCACATGTCTACCAAATCATTCTTTCTAATGTACTTGTGTAGCTGCATCAATCTCTTGTTCATAAATCTTCAGTAGTTTACATAGAACACTGGCTTTGGAGTCTGTGAATCTGGGTTCAAATCCTATTTCTGATACTTACTACCTTTGGGCAAGTTACTTAACTTACTTGGATCTCATATTTTCATATCTGCAAAAATGAAGGGAAGGGAGATAGCCTAGATGGCCATAGAGGTCCCTTCTCTCTCCAGATTTATCATCCTGTGATAGGTTTCCCTTTGCCTACAAGATGAAATATAAATTCCCTAGCCTAACACGTAAGTACCTCGACAATATGATTCTAGCCTACCTTTCCAGAATAATTTCACACCTTTCTACTCCATGCTTTAGCTAATTCAGACTACAAGCTGTTCCATTATCTCACCCTGTTCTCCTCTCGGCCACGGATTTGCTCACACTTCCCTCCAGCCTAGAATAGACTGCTTCACAGACATTTCCACCTATGAAAAGTTGAAAGAGGCCCCAAAGTCCTCCAAGGCCCAACTCAAGTATCAACTTCTCATGAAGTCCTCCCAGATATTCCTGGCCAGAAGGGTTCCTTCTCTCCCAGAATCTCTCTTGCCTCTTTGTTCACTGCTATTCACTTACTACATTTTAACCTAGATTATTGTTATTGGTTTCCATGCAAGTCCTTGAAGGTAGAGACTAAGTTGATTCTTTTTTTTTCCTTCACATTTATTATACTGACCACTTAACTGTACTCCTTGAATAAAATAGACACAAGAAATCTTAGTACATGATGGAGACTGAATGCAGATTGGAGCATACTATTTTCACTTTTTTTGTTGTTTTTTTGTTTTTCATGACTTTTCCCTTTTGTTCCGTTTCCTCTTTCACAATATGACTAATATTAGTGGAAATATGTTTAACATGATTGCGCAAGTGTAACCTATATCAGATTGCTTTGCAGTCTTCTTGGGAAGGTTGGATGAGAGGGAGGGAGAAGAATTTAGAACTCAAAATTTATAAAAGATGAATGTTGAAAACTGTCTTTATATGTAATTGGAAAAAATAAAATACTATTTACCAAAAAAAAAAAAGAAATCTTAGCTCAAACTTGAATTGTGTCTATCTTCATTGCCTCTTGTATCTACACCCTTCCCTTCCATCTTCATTCCTTCTTTCCTAGCCCTGACTCACAGTACCTCTAACTAGGACTATTACAATAACCTACTGTCTCCACTATTCTCCAGTCTGTCCTCCATACTGCTACCAAGTTCATCTGCCTGATACAAAAGCCTGTCCTTCACTCTGGCCTGCTCAAAAACCTTCAATTGCTACCCATTGTTAAGCAAATAAAATGTAAATTCCATAGACAAGTATTGAAGGCCAGGCTTAATGTACCCCCACCTACTTTTCCAATCTTCTTTTTATCCTACTCATTCATGTATTCTAACATCACCCAGACTGGACTGTTCACCAATCCCCAAACACCTCCTCAACTTTCCCACCTCTACGCCTTTGCCAGTGCTATTCACAATGACTAAAATGCCTTCTATCTACCAACACCCCCATCTCTGCCTGTTGCAATTCAAGCCGTCCTTCAAGAATTAAATCAAATATAATCTCTTTCATTAATCTATTATTATTACTGAATATACTCCAAGCCAGAAATAATAGCTTTTCCTCTTAAAATTCAAAACACTTAGCTTGTACTTCTCTTTTGTTTTGTTTTGTTTTAGGATTATTTGTGAGCTTCCTATCTTTCTATAAGTTCCTTGATGGTGGAAACCACATCTTATTTAGCATTTTATCACCCTTGATATCTAACACAGTGCTCCACGTATCAGAGATATGTAATGAATTTTTGTTAAACTGAATTAAGGATGAATATATCAGTCTTGGTGTCTGGATATAGTAGGATAGATCAAAGATGATTCAATGATTCCAACATCCATGTGATGTCATTCACAAAAGTAGAGAAATCTGGGAGTAGATGTTTAAGGAGGAAGATAGGTACTATTATGGACATGCAGACCTGAGGTGATGGAGAAACAAACAGGCACAGTCCCCAGATTCACCCAGTCAATAATGCTGAATTTCCACCCTGACCTCTGTTCCTAGAACTCGGCCAAACCGTATCTTTTAGGCTCAATGCATAGTGGTTCTGTCTCAAGCTCCCCATGTTTTTTCCATAGACATTTCATAGAATCATAAAATCTTAAGAGCAGAAAGGAGCTTTAGCAATCGTCTAGTTCAGCAGGTGTTTTAAGTACATATGTGTTCCTCTTTTAGACAAAACAAATGACCGTCTATATTATTTTATTGCCTCATATCACAGATTATTAGCCTTGGAGGAGAGAAGAGCTCAGGTTTTTTAACCTCATGTTTTTTCCACCCACAGCACACCCATCGCCCTGCCCCCATCTCCCCTCACCCCCATTCACCCCTGTGCCCCACATGGATCTCTCCTCAGTCATCACTTTCATAGTGCCATGCTGCTTCTCTTCCTGCTGCTGTCTTCCCCTCCCTTCCCTGTCTTTCTCTTGCTCTAACTCTATATCTCATCTCTCCAGGGACAGATTTTCTCTGTCTTGCAAGATGAAAAAACAAATAGCTTATCTGATTTTTCATTATACTAATGAACTAAAGAAATAAGGCTAGAGGTAGCTAGGTGGCACAGTGAGTGGAGCACCGACCCTGGAGTCAGGAGGACTTGAGTTCAAATCCAGCCTCAGACACTTGACACACTTACTACCTGTGTGACCTTGGGCAAGTCACTTAACCCCAATTGCCCTGTCCTCCCCCCCCCCAAAACAAAACAAAAAAGAAAAAACAAAGAAAGAAGGCTATAGGAACTCCTAGGGTTCTCTCTTCAATACCAAACCCAAATATGCATAATATCACAATCGTCTTCTGGAAATAGTAAATTATTATTTGGTTTTTCAATAGAAACTATTGCATTAACTTGTATAAATTAAATAAAATAACAAAGCTGTATATGCTAGTACAGATGAGACCACCGATATGCTGGAGCCAGCTCAAACCAGCTCATGATTGTTTAATTTTCAGGATGAGCATTTATTTTTCAGATATCAACAAATGCTCTAAAGTAGGGCTTAATTATTTTGTTGATTTCTAGACTTAAGAAAGTGATGGAGAAAACGTTAATAAAATGCAAATTAAACTTTAAAGTATATCTTCTGTTTATTGGGAGAGGGTAGAAGAACCTTATTAGCATACCGCTGGATAAGAGTGATATAAAATATTTCTCCATCAATAATATATATATATATACAGATATACAAATATATGTACATATTTTTTCTATGTCTGCTTACCTATATGTAGATATATAATGTGACATGATCCTAAAAATATTACTATGTCTCTTCTTCCTAATAAAGTTGCTAAATAAATCACGGCCTAATCTACTCCCAAAAAATTTCTCAGATGGAAAGAACAGAGGCCTAGAGAGATTAAATGACTTACTGAGGTCACATAGCTCAAATGCAAGACTGAGACCATAAATGGGGTCCAGAGCACGTAACCAGGTAAACATCTAATAAACAACACTAATCCAGAGCTCTTTACACTGTCTCTACTCCAGCTCCCTATTCACATTCTTTTTGGACTCCATAACCCACACTCCACCTTTTCCGACTAATTAAATATGCCATTTGGAGGGAATTTTAAATTTTTCTTTTAAAAGATTAGGATCGATTTTGGACGCTGAACATTTTGCACTGCCACCCGAACCAAAAAAATAAAAGTCATAAGAAAATCATTTCACTCTAATCCATATTGACTGAAATAAACCTGTAGCAAAAGGCTTCATAGCCAATCTCGAATGGTTCAAACTGAGAACTGTTGGAAGCTAATGAACCACAGGGAAGCCAAGTCCAGCCGGCCCTCATGTCTCAGACTATGAGGACGAGTGAAATCTGACCATTTGCGTAGGCCTCTTCATTCTACTTCTCTGTCATACACAAATACCCACAGAACCAGATGGATACTTGTGTAGGATTAACAAGCCTACAAACAATGTAGAAGCTAGCCCTTATTTCCCCTCTTCCCAGTGAATTCATTTTATAATATGTGCATATTACCAGGGGTAGGGGGTGGAATTTAAACAATCCCTAATTAAGGAAGAAAGCACCACATATTTATCACATTATACTGTTGTGTATTTACCCCTTACTGCTTTTGATGCATTTGCATATAATCTTTCATAATTCAATTCACTTGTTTAAATCTTTTTTTTTTCAATTTTCAGATATTTATTCAGAAGACTGAATTTGTTCTACAGATCACTGGGGACTCCCAGTGGTGATGTGGTGTAATTTCAGAGTTAGATTTCAATCTTGAGAAGTAACACGCAAATCTTTAGTTTTCATTTTGCCTTGTTCGATGCAAAGAATCAAGACCACCTTTGTATCTCTGGTCTATTTCCTTTATATCAAAACTGAAACCTCTCCAGGTGTTGGTTTACAAATTTGCTGAACTTTCTTTTCCTGTCACTTGTTTAGCAGGTATGACTCCTAGCAGACTTCAGGCTCCACCAGCCCCATATAGGAATCCACCCTAAACTCACCATAGAGTGCATCCTCCTTACACGTAGGAAAATATAGGACAATGGAGAGAGTCTCAGCCTCTAGTTTCCTGTCTTGGTTGGCTTTGAGATTTTCCTGGGGGTGTTGCACAGTTTTCTGGCACCCCCAGCCCTCCAAAGCTGTGACTTTTTCTTCTAAGGTTTCTCATTAGGCCATCAGGATCATGCCTCCTGGATACTCTTCTGGCCCTTCTTAGCATTTCCCTGTTCCAGAATTCTGACTCTTCCCAAAACTGGTCTCACTTACTAAGCAGCATTCTAACACAAGCCTCACCTTCTAAACCTCTGTCTCCAGTCCAACATTCTATTCTTTCCACTCAGTCCTCTGACATCATGAAAGCATGCTAAAGCTTCCTTTCCCACATCAGTTTACCCCTGTGTGCCTCATTCAGCTCAGGATGGGGCTTACCCAGCAGCCTGAGCCAAACAGAAATGAGGTGCCTCTTACATAATGACTGTCCAGAAAATGGGTTCTAAGGGACCATTTCTACTAAGCCAGCATCTTTCTACTTAGTAGGCCACTGCATTTCAATATTTCCAGTGTCTTTGCCCTCCTTTCTTTTGCTCTTGAAGGACTCGTTGCCAGGCACCTTGTCAGTTTGAGGCATTACCCAAAGGCAATATCCATGAGCCGGTATTCTCACATTGCTTCAAGGATTAACTCTGCTGATGTGGTGAGCCATCCCACACAGAAAAAGACCTGTTAATTTTAGCTCCATAGACAGCGGTCACAAAAACAGCCTGTGTTTCAAATTTCACCCCTCCTTGGCTCACACCAATGAAAAGCAGAAAACTTTTGCCTTGTGCTTCATTTGTATCTTTCTCTCTGAGACACCTGGAAAGATGCCCCTGCTATGACAATTCCTTTACAAAAGCTGTCTTCCCTCACATGTGCACACATGAGGTCACCTGGTGTTATTAGATGGATTTGCATAGTGTCTCTTCCAAAAACCTCCTGCCGATATGAATTTATTCTGTGAGTTAGTACTCAGAGTACACACTTGGAGATTAAGGCCCAGTAAACCCTGATAGAGATCTCATTTCAACTCGCATGAATTCCACCCAACCTGCCCCAGACCGTACAGTTCTGTCACTGAGAAGTGAGGGAGTAGTAAACCCTAGCTGAATTGACTTAGGAAATGGTAAACCACTCCAGCATCTTTGCCAAGCAAACCTTAAATGGGGTCATGAAGAGTCAGACACAACTAAAATGACTGAACAACACCCCCTCTTAATCCAAAAGAACCGAGTTCGGTTAAGATTGTATTGAATACCACTCCTTTGTCTCAATATGTTTTGCATTAGACACCCTCCACCTTGAGTTAATGATAATAATAGCTAGCATTTAAGGTTTGCAAAATGCTTTAATCCTTGCAACGAATCAGGAGTAATTATTATCTTCATTTTACAGATAAGGAGACAGGCAGATAGAGGTTAAGTGATTTGCCTAGGATCACACGGCTAGTGAGTGTTTGAGGCTAGGTTTAAACAGAAGTCTCAGCGACTCCAAGTCCAATCTCTATCCAATGATCTACTTAGCTGCCTAATCATTTAGAGCTATATCTCTAAATTCTCTGAACATTAGAGTTTATTCTCAACAGCTTTGGTACAGTGTATAATGCCTCCCTAATGCCATCTCCCCTCAAAAGAAATAGCATTGCTCCTCATTGGTTCCATTCAAGTTCCTTTTCCTGTATTCAGGTCTAAGATAGACTTGTTTCCTCTTACTGGTCATCTTCACTTTTAATCTATCAATAATTTTGCAGAATGGGAATGGGGAAAAGTCTTCGAAGAGGAGTGTTAATAATTTACTAACTATAAATTGTACTTTTACCTGGGAGCACCAGTGGGCCCAAGACGCTGCTCATAGGGAAATTTAAGAAGCTCGTACACTCTTCCATAGCATCTTCTTTAGGCTTATTTAACAGAGGATTGTGACAAGGAACTCATCAGTACCACTGTGGCTTACTATATGCCACAAAATACAACGCAAAGAAAGACTTACAAACATAATTGAAATCAAGTCTGTGAAAGAAATCCAAAGAGGCAGAGGGGCCACCCAGGAATTAAAAATAAACATGATGAAAGGATAAAAATATATAGACTGTGGTCTGTGTAGATGAGGAAATGTAAAAAAGCAATTCTGCAAAAGATAACAAATCCCCCCAAATGGTGTTTGCCAAGAGTATTTTCATGTCAAATATTTCTATGTATTATGAAACAAGAATTTTCCATTTTTATACAGGAAATGAATAGTGTATGCTAATTTTTATTCCTCTTGGGCATTTCCTTACAAAAACCATTAATCCCTAGATAATACAAGATCATTCTGGATTAAAAATATTTCTCTTTTATTCGTCTATCTAAAAATCTGCCAAGAAATAAAATTCAGTATTTGCCAGGACTCTTTTATTTCCTTCAACGTCAAAATCATAAAGAATAAGCATTTGATGCCTTTATAACCATCCCTCAAACATTCCAGCATTTTGAAACACATGAGCAACGTACAATGTTAAATGCTCTAATTCTGTACCTGAGGTTGAGTTTGAGGGAGCTGCTATAGAATCTAAATGAAGTCTCACGTCAAATTTGTGATTGAGAGAAAGAACACTGCTCTTTGAGCCTGGCCAATAAAGTGTCAAACATAATAAAGGGCAAAGGCCAATTCAACAGAATAGACAGTCAATAGTGTGTGCACCCAGAAGAAATCTAAACACAGCACTCCTAAGTACAGTCCTGAGTAAACAGTAATGTTACAGCACAGGAAACCTGGAGGAAAAGGAGTTAATATGACCATGGAATTAATTGGTACTAACTAATGCCACCTGACAAGCAGCTTTCTTATTAGTGCTGCTAGTCAATTAAATGGCATATTGTTTTCAGTTTTGTTCATAGCATACAGCTAAGTAAATATTGAAATTGGACTTGTAGCTTATATCCTAGACTTAATTTTGCATCACACAAACATGCCAAAACATGGATAGTTAAGGATTATATTATTATAATTATTTGTGAAGTAGTTCTAGGCTTATTAAAGAAGAGAGATGTGTATTCACATATACATATACACAGTTATGTGCACATAGAATAAGAAATGTGCATGCATATAATGTTATATATGTATGAATTATGTGTGATGTTTTTCTGTGTTCATATATAGAAATGTGTGTTATATTTTATAAATATATGTGTATAATGTATAGTGTGTAAAGCATAAGTGCATTTATATTATATACATATGTGTATATAAATATACTACCTTTACTTTCTCATATTTAAAAGAGTTTCCCTTGGTTTTACAATGGTAATTACAAACAGAATTGACTCACAAAGCAATTAAAACCAGTTGAAGGGGAAAGAAGATTACAGAGAGCTTGGTGTCAGACGTGGTTAATGTCTGTCAAGTCATTTATGTCAATAGCTCTGAAAAGAGGACCACAAAAAACTATGAAACAAGTGAGATTTACTAGTGTGTGGTGCATCTATGTTAATAATAATAGAATCGCCATATTTAGACTCTGGCAAGGTACCACCTTGGTACTTGACATACTATGTGAGGGAGTAGCTAGGCCTTTAAGATGAAATTGGAATATTTGACTGGACCTCACAAAATAAATACAGAAAAACATATGTACTGGAGACCCCCAAATTTTAAAGAGGCTAATTTTCGAGGTACTATATATCAAATTAAGGAAGATTCGAGGCCCTCTAGGGCCTCAAGTGCGGCCCTTTGACTGAATCCAAACCTCACAAATCATTTGACTTCAAAGGGCCACACTTGAGGCCCTAGAGGGCCATATGTGGCCTCCAGGCCACAGGTTCCCCACCCAGCAATAGATAATAAGTGATATTCAGGGGTGTTGTGAGGTTGAAATGAGATGATGGCTATAAAGCATTTTGTAAACCTCAAAGCATTATATCTCTATCTCTATATCATCTCTATCTATATATGCCAGTTATCATTATTATTATTATTAATATTATTATTAATTATTGTTGCTTTTATTAGCCTCCAGTCACCAGGCCTCCAATCTGAGCTTTCTACCATATTCCTGATGAGCTCAAACAATGCTTATAGAGTAATACAAGTGTAGAGTATATAGAGCATATATATATATATGTGTGTGTGTGTGTGTGTATGCATATATGTGTATATATATATATATATATATATATACAGAGAGAGAGAGAGAGAGTATGTATCTCTTATAGAGGTAATAGAATGGGCTAGGTAATGTTTAACAACCAGGCTCCCCGTGAGGAGAAAAAGAGGAAGCACGCACACTTAAATTTAATCTGTATTATTAATGCTTTCTTAAATCTAGGCAAACATCCAAACAATAAATCAAAGCCCTGATTTATAGTTGTTGCCTACTTTTGAGTTGTAAATGTTCACATTGAAAATTTAACAATCTACTTTTCAAGTCTGTTAGAACTGACTCCAACAATCAATCCATAAATATTTATTGTGTGCCTACTATGTGCCTGGCACTGTCCCAAGCACAGGGGATACAAAAAGAGATAAAAGACAGTCCCTGACCTCAAGGATCTTAAGATCAAAAATGGAGGAGACAACATGCAAACAAATATATACAAAGCAAGCTATATACAGGATAGACCAGAAATAATTAAAGGAAGGAAAACACTGGAATTAAGAGGGACTAGAGCAGGCTTCCTATGGAAAGTGGGATTTTAGTTTGGATCAAAAGCAAACCAGGGAGGTCAGTAGTTGAAGTAGAAGAGGGAGAGCTCTCTAGGCATGGGGGACAGCCCCAGAAAATGCCTGTACCGAGAGATGGCCCATCTTTTTCATGGAACAGCCAGGAGGCCAGCGTTACTGGATCAAAGACTACATGTTGGTAAAGTGTAAAAACACCGGAAAGGTAGGGAAGGGCTATATTTATGAAGGCCTTTGAATGCCAAACAAAGCATTCTTATATTTACTCCTGGAGATAATGGGGAGCCACTACAGTTTATTGAGTAGGGGGATGATATGATCGACCTGTGTTTTAGACATTACTCTACCCCACCTCACAAAAAAAGGCAATAACTGAACCATATGCCTCCTTTCTAATTTAGAAAACCTCCACGACATTGATCTGAGTGGCACAGTAGATAGAGTACTGGGTCTGGAGTCAGAAAGACCTGAGTTCCTTCAACCTAAGACACTAATTGTGTCCTGGGCAAGTTATTTAATGTCTATTTGCCTCAGTTTCCCCATCTGTAAAATGAGAGTAGTAATAGCACCTACCTCCCAAGGTGGTTGTGATCATCAAATAAGATAATAATTATAAACACTTAGCATAGTCACCGGCACATAGTAAACTCTATATAAATATTAGTTATTATATATTATAATATATACATGATATATATCATAATATATAATGTACATTATATATTATATCATTAGTTATTGTTGCCTTAACATATATTAATGACCTCCTTAATGAAAATATAGGAAGGGAATGGGCAAACTGTAATAGCTCATTTTCTACAAGAGACCTCATCTCATTCATAGTCATACAAATGGCTGAGGGGAATATATGAGCTCACCGTGCCAAGGGAAACATTTCAATATGAAAAACAAACATGTATATACACGGGAGGAGATGTGGGATCCAGGGAGGAAAAGAATAGGTTTTTGCAGGTTGAGCAACAACAGCGCTAAAAAAGTATTTGACTTGGCAGAGGAAAGCGTAGCCCTAAAGGTTGTCCTCCAACGAGCAGCCTCCCACACACATGACATCATTGAAGATCCCATAACAGATGAGGCTGCAGAAATAAAGCAAGGCATTAGAAAGGAGACTTGTAGTATATATCCACTAAAGGTATTCATCAGTGTCAGGAAGTACACAGGATTTTCAATGATCCCAAGTTACTCACTGTGGCAAAAGTCCATCTTTTTAACTGGAATGCTTTCCTTACGATGCTTTAACGGCTGCTGTAAAACAGCCTGTTCTCGATGTGACCGCAATTGTATTTCTGCCCCAGTGGACGAGCGCAGGCCCATCTCAGATCGACCCCAGTCATGAAGCACCTGGGGGTGGACATGCCTCTGAGGCCTAAACACTATGAAAAGAGTAGCTCAGGGAGGAAATGAAAAAGAAGAGAGAGCAAACGGTTCAAGTGCCATGGGTTTTCAAGAACACAGGTCACTTTGGTATCAAAGAAGATTCAGGGAGCGGTAGGTATATAATAATAGATATCATTGTGCTTTAAGTTTGCAAAGTACTTTATATATACTGTAATTTTTTTTTTTACTTTTTTTTGGGAGGGGAGTAGGCAGGGCAATTGGGGTTAGGTGACTTGCCCAAGGCCACACAGCAGTGTGTCGAGTGTCTGAGGCCATATTTGAACTCAGGCCAATGCTTTACTCACTGCGCCACCTAGCTGCCCCTGTAATTTTTTTTTTAATCCTCACAACTCGAAGAGGTAAAAGCTATTATGATCTATTATTGTCATTTTCAGATAGGGAAATCAAGGCACAGAGAGCTTAAATGACCTACCCAAGGTCACACACCTAGTAAGTGCCTGAAGATGCATCTGAACTCAGGTCTTCCCAACTCCAGATCTAGTGTTCTATCCACATATGAGGTAAGAGGCAATGAGAAATGTATGTATCCACGTACCAAAAGTATTTGTTAATGGCAAGTTACTAAACAATATTTTCAATCATCCTGGAGTGTACAGGGCAACAAAAGTCAATCTTTTTCATTCATTATGGTTGTTAAATATCCTACATCATATTAACAATCACTTATGTGCAAGAAGTGATCAAATGGATCAATAAAATGTACTTTTAAGACGTGATGCAAAAGACACCATAAAGCATATATGTGAGTGGAAAAGCAGGTTGCCTGATTACTTTAGGGGGAATGAGAGTGGTACACTCATGCATACAATATTTTTTCATGCATACAATATTAAAAGAACCAGTAGAAGACTTCAAACACCTAGGAGGATTTATGGAAAAACATAAGCAAGAATCATGTAGGATAAGAAGGAATATTCAGGTTCTATAGAAGTCAGCTTAACTAAAAAAAAAAAATTCCACTTTTGAAAAACTCCATTAGACTCACAGCAAAGGAACATAAGCATTAGCTTTTCTCCTTATCCTGGTAACTTCAGGTTGGTTAATTTTTTTGTAGTAACCACTGGGGGTTCTACTTTCCTGTGCTCAGAAGACTGTTACCCACTGTAGAAAACAGCTGAAGCTAAGTACCACTTAGGTGACCCCTAAGTGCCTGTCTTTGCTTCAGCAAATTCCTGTTCTTTTTCCTTTGTCTCAGTAGCTTCAAGATGTCCCAGTTTCTACTAAAGAAGTCTAACTCCGAGACATTCTGATGTTCCCTTTCCCCTTTTGACTGGGGTATAAAAAATTTACAGTATTGAAACCCTATGAGACAATTATCTGCTTCAAAGTTAAATAACTGGCTGGTTGTCAAATAAAGACCAGGCAAAATCCTACCCCCTAGAGAATGGTCTTTATTCCGCAAAAGTTGCAATCTGCATCAATGGGGGGAGCATTCCTACCAACAACTGAAGTGCCAAGGTATTTAGGCAGAACTCAGCAGTCACTTCTTATATTCATAATGGATACTGGGTAGCTAGGTCAAGCAGTAGATAGGGTACCTGACCTAAAGTCAGAAAGACTCATCTTCCTGAGTTCAAATTCGGTTTGAGATGCTTACT
Organism: Phalanger gymnotis; assembly: GCA_028646595.1. Classification (NCBI taxonomy): domain Eukaryota; kingdom Metazoa; phylum Chordata; class Mammalia; order Diprotodontia; family Phalangeridae; genus Phalanger; species Phalanger gymnotis. Next base: position 121,361,928 of record CM053626.1, on the reverse strand, counting down.
AGCTACGTGACCCTAGGCAAGCTGCTTAACTATGTTTGCTTCAGTTTCCTCAACTCTAAAATGAGCTGAAGAAGGAAAGGACAAACCATTCTATTGTCTTTGCCAATAAAACCCCAAATAGGGTCATGAAGCGTCAGACAGAGCTGAAAAAAACAACTGAACAGGTAAACCTTTTCTTCCACAGCAAGGCATTAAGCAACTTAAATTTATTCATCACTTTTTTTACTTTATCATAAAAAAAAATTGTTCATGTGAGCTAACACTGCTGAAAACAAATTAAGTAGATGTGGGCTTTTGTCATGGTTTTACAACTTTGTGACTTCACTTTTTTCTTTACTTTGTTTCCTTGTAAATGAGGGAGTTGTGCCAAAATTGTCTCCAAGGTCAATTCTAGCTCTAAATCCTATGACGCTTTCACCTATAAGACTTAGGTCAGGATTTCTTTGCCTTTTTTCTGTCATAGACTTCTTTGGCAGTCTGGTGAAGCCTATGGATCTCATCTCAGAATAACATTTTAAAATGCATAAAACACGTAGCATTGCAAAGGAAGCCGATTATATAGAAATATGGTTATCAAAATATTTTTTAATTCTAAAAATAAATGTATAGCCTGCAGGTTAAGAATCCCTGGTCCAGAAGTTCACAGTGATACTCTAGACCAGTGGTTCAAAGTTACTGAAGACTCCCCGAAGCACTTTTAATAATGTGAGTTATATCTACCCATATTTTTCATGTTAGAAATTAAAGCATCTTGGTATTATTATGAAAATAATTTTTACCTTAAGCCTCCCCTAAGTGAGTCTCAAGGACTGCCAGGGATCCCTGGACCACATTTTGATAACCACTGCTCCAGTCTAGAGACCAATCTCCTGAAATATAGACCATAAGGACAAAAATTAAGAATGTGCGGTTGCAGGCTTTTCCGTTCCACTTTCAATGAGCTCAGTCAACCAGCTGCTTAGTCTGTTATGAGATTTCACAGGTCCATCAATTCCTCATATAGCAAGAGGACAGGGCATGCATGATTCTGGGTATGGAATGAGGGAAGCTACTAAAAAAATTGCGAGAGACAAAAATAGCAACACATGAAACACGATAAACTAGTCAACTCTGTAACAAAGGTTTTGGTTCCAGTCCATCGCTTCCTGTGGCTAGTTTGTACAGTGAGGGTTATTAATAGAGTCTGTGGCATTCGAGGGTCCATACAACTAGGAGGTGTAGACAGTAATGATCAAGAAAAGTATTATACTACAGATTAGGGCTTGATTTATTGTTTTGTTGATTGTCTGGACTTGGGGAAATGATAGAGAAAATGTGAATATTAAACTTAAAAGTATGTCATGCATACTTTTTTTCAGTCCATTGTCAAACGTTTATCAAAACATTTACCAGCACACTGCTAAATCCTGTCTGTACCTCTGACACACAAAAAAGCAAAAATCAGGTAACAATCTCTATTGAAATCTCGACAGTGAACAACGTTCATACTACTAAAACCTCAGAGAAAGACTGTAAGAATTAAACAAAGGCTTAGAGGGATTCACTCAAACCCAGCTTGCCAAAAAAGGAAATCCCACACCAGGAGGCTCCCCTGGGATGACGTAAATATAAACCAGCCCATGACTTTGATGCAGGTGAAAACAATGTGGCTTAAGAGAAACCTGTCGAGAGCTTCTCAAAATAGAGGCTGCTGAAATTAAATCAATGTAAATTAGAATTCAGGAAAGGGGGAAGAAGCTGTAACAACCCCAAGATAAAGAACAGATGTGTACCCAGAAATTAGGTGACACACGAGAAACAGAAGGAGTGTGTGGGTGTTGCAATCTGAAAAAAAGAAATGTGGTAAACAGGATGAAACAATGGAGATCTTGAGTTTTGGATGACTGCTTTGGAATACAGAAAAGGAGGAATTTTGAAGGGTGACACAGGCAATATGATCCTGGCTGTCCTTGGGAGAAAGATGTCCTGTCTCCCTTTCGCAAGAGCAGTTTAGACAAACAAGTCCCCTGCAGAATTAACATGTTACCTTCCAACCAGTTCTTCCACAGCCTGTATTGATTTAAAAAAAAAAAGCTTAAGATATTTCCAAAAGCTTCATCTCTGATTCTATATCCAATAAGCAACTTTCCGATCTATATTAAGTTCCTTGTATCAAAAGTGGAGAGAAATGACATCAATATATCACATTACATTTGCAGAGCACTTCAAAGTTTTTTGTATACATTGGCTAATTTGCCTCTCCTGAAAGAAAAAAAGCCCTCTTAGAAATGTCATCCCATTTTATAGATGAGGAAACTGAGGTTCGTAAAATTAAGTAATTTGGACAAGTTCATATTTGGAGCAGAGAAAGAAAATCCAGGTCTCCTAACCCCAGAATATTTCCATAGTACCACAGTAAGTGAAGAAGAATCAGTTCTCTTGGTACAGAATCCCCACTGTAAACTTAAATTAGGTCACCTTGTAAGAATTCTGCCAGTGAGTGTCTCCATAGGGTACAAAGAGTGGTTTCTGTGCTCTGTATCAACCTATAAACAGTGGTGGGATTCAAATAAATTAACCGGTTCTCCATGGAATGGAGCTGACGTGCCGCCACCACCTGCTGACATGGCCGGCGCAGGCCCAGCTCCCGCTAACAACTGGTTTACCAAACTTGACCTAAAATTAGGTAGCGGTTCTGCCGAACGGGTGCAAACCGGCTAAATCTCACCACTGCCTATAAACTAGCTGGTGTCCTGAGTACAGCATTATAAATGGAAAAAAGGTGGGAAAAGGAAACTGAACACAGTATTGGAGTTGGAGTTAGAAGAACTGGGTTCAAATCTCACCGAGGCTATCTGCTACGGGTGTGATGTTGGGTAGGTCACTTCATTTCTCTGGGCCTTCATTTTTCATCTAACAGATGAAGGAGTTGAACTGGAGGACATCTAGGGTTCCTTCCTGAACTTAATGTATGACCCTAATTAGGAGGACCAAGGTTGGTAGCAGACCAGAGCTGAGAAAATGCACTTTCCTCCATTATATGTGGGAAAACAGAGAGGTAGAATATTGCCTTTCCTGTTGATGTGTTGATTAATTTTGCTGAACTACTATTTTTTCCTCTTTATTTTATAATCTTGGTTTCTAGGTATGATTCACTGGATAGAAGATAGATGGATACATTCAGAAATGAATCTGATGCAAAAAACAAAAGACACAAATGAAAACAGGAATATGCCCAACAAACTAAGGATCTTGGGAGCATAGATTTCGAGCTAAAAGAGACCTGGTAGATCATCCATTCCAAACTCCTTATTTTACTGGAAAGGAAACTGAGGATCACACCATTTAAGGACCTTGAGATCAGAATTGTGGTGACTAGTGTGGACTTGCAAACCCAGGTTTCTACTGCTTCCAGGTATCCACTTACTGCCTAAGACATTCCTCATCATCACAGATGTCTGCTTCATGGATCTCAAGAAGAGACTTCTGCATATGCTATACAATTATAACCAAGGATAGAAGGGGTGAGAGTATTGGAATTTGTTGTAACCAAAACTGTTGGGTGAAAATGGATTAATAAAGATGAGCTATTCCACCTTTTTGAAGTAATGGCAACCTGACTCTTTTAAGTTCAACTGTCCTTTTGATTCTTTGAGCAGTGACTTGACCTCAGAGTAGAGATGAGAACTAACTGCGTTTTTCAAAGACCCTGGCAAACATTGTACCTGTGTCACTATGTTACAAGGTCATCCAATTTTATTCTTTCTTTTAGAAAAAGGTTCCTTTTTGTGTTTTCCTTTAGTAAGCAGAAGAGAGAATTTGAACCCAGGTTCTTTCAGCAATTTTTTTCTACTGCACCATGTGGAAAAAAAAAATGATCCTAGTGACTACTATAGAAAGAAAGCATTTTTAATGAGCCTAATGACAAATCTTGAGGCCACCTCCTATTTCAATTATCTCATAAGTCTGCTGTACCCTTAAATCCATTAGGGTGCTAGGACTCATGGGATCTTTTGGGCTTGGTCTTCTATCTTTTAGCATATTATCAAAGCTGAATTCACAAAATAACTACACAGTTTTGTTGTAAAGATGTTTAATATGAATTATCAGAATATAGACCACAAGGGAATTCAACTCAATAATGAGCATTCCAATCTAAATTGAACTACCTAAAACATGCACTATCAACAGTCAGAGAAATCCTTAGCTCCGCAACATAAATCTATCAACGGTAAGACCTATAGAATAAAAATACAGCCCTTCACAATAATACAAGGTATATCATTATCACTATAAAGAGAATAGTACTGGATGACCTGCTCTACCTACGGAAGTCAAACCTCAGGTCAGCCTTTTTAGAGGTAATGTAATACCTATCCACATTGGAAACTTGAAGTTGGCTCAATGCCCATCCACAATGAAGACTGCCGGAACACGTTGGTTTGGGAGTTTGACCCCCCCATTAAGTGAACAGAGATCCATCATCCTCCTCAGAGGCCACAGAACATGACCTCAAAAGAATACTGCCCTAGGTCTAGGATAAGATCCTGCTTCCTCCCATCTGTGACCAAGTGGGGAACATATCTGCACTGGCAGAATCCCTTTTATTTCCCTCCTCCTCCATTTAAATAGCCAGGAGCTATACCTTCAATCATGACATTACAAAGGATATTGGAGCTGAGGACACCTTGGACCATTTCTCCATCATTCCCATTGGTGGACCGATGATATAATACCCATCATCACTTATGCTCACCATATTATTTAGGGTGGGAGAAGTTAAAGAATCAGTTGGCAAGTATGGCATTATCAAGGAAAGGGAGGAGCTAGAGACACCTTGCAACAACAGTTGCCACCTACTACTATCTTAACTGTTACTGAGCACAAAATTCTCACTTTTGCTTCTGTTTATATTTTGCCTCTAACTGCCTTGTGCTTTAGTCTGATCTTTTAGGGCCAAGTACATATTCACACAGACTGCAAATATCTGTGACTTTGTCCAACAGAAGAGCTATAAATGTATTCAGCCTCACACATCTGGGCTTTTAAGATTAGAATTAGAGTCCTACATTTTTTCATCTATATCTTTAACGTTGTTGTTGTTGTTGTCATTCTCCAGTCGTTTTAGGTCACGTCCAATTCTTCATGGCCTCGTTTATGGATTTTTTGGCAAGGATGCAAGAGTGGCTGGCCATTTCCTTTTCCAGTTCATTTTACAGATGAGGAAACTGAGGTAAATAGGGTTAAGTGACTTCTCCAGGTTCACACAGCTAATAAGTGTCTGAGGACAGATTTGAACTCAGGAAGATGAGTCTTCCTGACTCCAGATGCAGCACTCTACCCATTGTACCACCTAGCTGCCCTATAGCTTTATATTTTTGTATCTTTGATAATAGGAAAGAATAACTGATTTGGATCTAACATACAGCAACCCTTAATATTGCACACTTTTTTAAAATTTTATTGCCAGCTTTATTTAGCAAGAGACTTATGAAATGCCCTTGTTCATCACCTCAATCCTACAAGTTGGACGCATTCCAGAGATTATGGCAAAATGCTCACCCAGAAGTACGAAGACTTACTTGGTTGCTCCAGTAGACTACCAGGAAGTTTCATCTAATAGAGAAACAAATACAGTATGTTTCCCCTTTCCTAGTTGATATGGCAATAACACTATAACCAAACATTTCATCCCAAAGGATAGTCTATTCCTATATTTATGAATATAATCAACTACAAATTATGTCTATTTTAAAGCCATATTTATTGCAGACAACTTTATGGAAATATAAAATATTCAGCTTTCATTTTAACAAGAACATTGAGTGCTGGGAAGGTATGTTCTCCTTATCCAAACATCCACGCACTATTGGGGCTGACCGTATGCATTATCCTATAACTAGAAAGAGGCTAAGTGAAGTCTGTAAGGAAGATAGCTCAAATGAGGCAAGCTCTCTTTAACTGCCAGACCCAAGAACTATGGAGAATTGCCTCCATAGGAGAAGCCATCTTCTGAGCTATATAACTCTTTGTTTCAGACGATAACCCTTACTATTTGAAAAGGGTCATAAGTAGCAACATCCTTCACAAAATTGTTACTTCCTTGAGGGGTTCTGTGACATATGTTTGATATTTCAGTTCAGGTTTTAGCATCAGGTTGCTTGTGACATTACCATAGTCTGCTATGTGTTCATAAGGTTCATTTAGAGAAGCAGTCTCTCAGTTGATAAATGGTCAAAGGATGTAAACAGGCAGTTTTCAGATGAAGAAATCAAAGATATCTATAGTCATATGAAGAAGTGCTCTAAATCATCTTGATTAGAGAAATACAAATTAAAACAACTCTGAGGGACCACCTCTGAGGTACCTATCAGACTAATAGGACAAAAAAGGAAAATGATAAACGTTGGAGAGGATATGGGAAAATTGGGACACTAATGCACTGTTGGTGGAGTTATGAACTGATCCAACCATTCTGGAGAACGATTTGGAACTATACCAAAAGAGCAATCAAATTGTGCATACCCTTTGATCCAGCAATACTACTACTAGATCTGAATCCCAAAGAGATTATAAAAAAGAGAAAAGGACATAAATGTACAGAAATATTTATAGCAGCTCTTTTCGTGATGGCAAAATGTCGGAAATTGAGGGGATGCCTATTAATTGCAGAATGGCTGAACAAATTGTGCTATATAAATATAATGGAATGCTATTGTGCAATAAGAAATGATGAACAGGAAGATATCAGAAAAACCTGGGAAGACTTGTACAAACTGATGCAAAGTGAAATGAGCAGAACCAGGAAAAAATTGTACATAGTAACAGCAACATTGTGTGATGATCAATTATGAATGACTTAGCTCTTCTCAGCAACACAATGATCCAAGACAATTAATTACAAAGGATTCATGATGGAAAATGCTATTTACATCCAGACAAAGAACTGGTGGACTCAATACAGATCGAAGCATACTTTTTTCACTTTATTTTTTTCATGTTTTTTTTTCTTTTGGTCTGTTTCTTCTTTCACAACTGTGACTACTATGGAAATATGTTTTACATGAATGCACATTTATAAGCTATATCAAATTGCTTAGCATTTTAGGAAGAATGAAGGGACGAGAGAAAAATTTGGAATTCAAAATCTTGTAAAAATGAATGCCAAAAATTGTCTTTACGTACATTTGGGAAACAATAAAATACTATTAGAGAAGCAGTCAACAAACATTCAAACAAGTGTTTTGTTTTGTTTTGTTTTTATGTGTCAAGTATCGTGATCAGGAATGGAGATACTGAGAAAGACTCAACCCCCAAAAAATAGCTTCTGTTCTCAAAGAGCTTCCATTGTAATGAGTGATAACACATGTAAATAATTAGACACATATAAGATATCTACAGAGTAGATGAAAGCAATTCAAAAGGGGAGGCTATGAGTAACTGGGGGCACTGGAAAGACCTCCTGAAGAGGGTAAAATTTAAATTGTGTCCTTAAGGAAGCCAGGGAAATCTGGAAGGAGATGTGTCCTTCTGGAAGCCAGAAATCTTCTGAATAAATATGGTTATTGCATTGAAATCACAAAGTGAAATAGCATAGAGCAGAAGGTCTTAAACTTTTTTTCCATACTATTGGACCCCTTTGGCAGTCTGGTAAAACTTATGGACCACTTCTTAGAATAATGTTTTTTAAATTAATGAAACAAAATATATAGGATTACAAAGGAAACTAATTATACTAAAAAGTTATCAATATGTTTTAAAATAATTTCATGGGCCCTAGATTAAGACCCCTTGGCACATGGAAAAAGAAGGAGGGAACCCAGGACAGAGTTTGGGGGAACATCCATGATTAGTGGAGCATGACATGGATGAAGAAGTAGCAAAGGAGACTGAGAAGAAACAGTCAAATAGATATGGAGTCTGCCAGAGGAGGGAAGGAGAGCACTATCAGAAAAATCTAGAGAAGAAAGTACCCGGGAGAAAGTGATCAATAGAGGCAAATGCTGCAGAGAAGTCAGGGATCAGGATTGAGAAAAGACCATTAGATTTGGCAATTAAGAGCTCACTGGGAACTTTGCAGAGAACAATTTCAGTTAAATGATGAGGTCAGAAGCCAAGTGCAGAGTGTGTAGGAGCAAATGAAAGGAGATGAAGTAAAGGCACAGATTATAGGCAAATGACAAATGGCCTTTGCCTCCTTCCCTTCTCTACCTGAGTATATGTTGGCAATATTTTCAGATCTTTATCTGGGAGTATCATACTCTCCTACCATTTTTCTTCATAGCTTTATACAATTTGATGTTCAAACTAGGGAAATTAGAAATTTCCTCCAGGTCAAACAACTCCTGAAACCTATCCACAAATTTATTTTCCTTATCTAACCTAAATTTCATGACCCAGAGGATAATGGTAGTGTCTTTACATAGGTGGTCAAAGGTGGTAAGGAGCTCATCCAGGAAGGGGTGGGCATATACAACATCTGTGGCTAGGATATAGTCAAAATGGTTTGAAGACCTGGGGAAATTCTTCTCTAAAGCCATCCCCCAAGATAACTCCTTCACCAGAGGCTGATGCTTGCATTTCATTTTGGTATTTCGGGAAACATTATACTGAAGGTTTCCAAGTAAATTGGGCAGGTCTGTGGCAATCACTCGAGCACCTATAACACAAAGGAACAATAATGAAAGTTACCTCTTCAGTATGGGATAAAGTAGTCAAAAATCATCCCCACAAACATCCAGAAAGACCACACTGACCCAAGAGCTATTACGACCCAAGGGCCCAAGTATTCAAACAACCTATGTTGAAATGAAAGCCCAAATAAGTATTCAAGTAGCCATTTCAAAATGTTGGACTTACATAGCACTAAAAGATAGACTAAAAAGTAAATACTATTTAGCTAAGTTCTTTCCCTATGTACCTACTATAAGCTGAGGGGAAAGGATCTTATCAATAAATGGTATTGAAAATAAGTGGCAGTTCCCCTTCTATGAAAGTGGTCATTGGGAGGTAACCGGCAGTCACAGCAGAGAAGATCCTTTGCCAATTACCTACCTAAGTAAAGACTACCAAACCTTACAAAATGAGTTAAAACTAGCACATTTAGGGGATCTATGTCTTGTTTTCCACTACCAATTTTGTCAAAAGAATGGACATTCAATTAACTAAATTTATCTCAAAAGTTAGTGATTTATGGGCATAAATCAAACATCGGGCAGCTAGGTGGCAGAGTGGATAGAATGCTGATGAGGTCAGAACGACCTAGGTTCAAATTTCTAGCTGCATAACTTACTTACTACCACTTACTACTTACTGAAAATACCACTTACTAGCTGCATAACCCTTGGCAAGTCACTTTAATTTTCTCAGCTGCAGTTTTCCTCATCTGTAGAATGGAGATCATAATAGCAGCTACTTCACAAAATTGTTGTGTGGATTAAAAGAGATAATATATATAAAGCACTCTGTAAACTTTAATGTGCTATGTAAATTAGCTATTACAATTATTTCTACCTATACCAAGTGGAGATTCAACTCAAGAATTTTAGCGCACACTAGATTCTTTGGTGTCGATCATGAATGTCATTTAGCCGGTTAGAAAAGTACAAATTGCTGAGACCTGGGGGCCCTCTCAAGGTTTTCTAGTGCCAGGTGTGTACTTCCAAAGATCACCAAAATCAAGACAGATCAATATCTATGCATAAAAGAATAAGGCTGACTTAAAGCAAACAGAATGGATTTTTTTATGAGAAAAATTGAAATAGACTTAAGCATGTCTATAGCACATGCAGCCAGATGAAAAAAAAAAGAGTGAAAATGAACAAAAGAAACAATTACAACTACAAATAACTAGAAATAGAAGCAAATTGTGAGAAGATAAGTTCCATTCTCAACCCATCTGCATGGCTATTGAAACAGGTGTTCCTTCAGAAAGGAGAAGGAATACGCTCCCCAAAAGGGAATGCACAGCTATGTGGAGGGCATTAGAACGTGGCTACCAGTCATATCATGTTAGAATCATTAATAAACATAGGTTATGCCCATCTCTAATTTCTTTCCCATCATTCTACTTGTCAGACTTTTTAGGGGGTGCTGTCCACTCACTGTTGGTTTATGATATAACTATACCTTCACGAAACATTCTGAATGAGCCATTAATACTTAACTTTTAAGTTGGTAGATTTTCCTGATGAAGTCTATTGAAAGAGTTTGAAAAGCTAAAATAGGGACACAATATATTTTGCCTGATGGTGATAGCCACTAATGTTATTTTTCATTAGAGCCCCTAACTCCAGCCAATCAAAAGTACCCAACTTACCAAGTAAACTTGCCACTATTGAGACCAGTCCTGTCCCAGCCCCAATTTCAATTACATTTTTGTCAGCCAGATTATATTGCTTTGAATTTGTTTCCAGAAAGTGACAGAGAACTAGAGCCTGTGAGGGAGAGAATAAAAGGAAATATTATGCTAGCCCATCACAACTGAAAATGAAACTTCTGCTTTCATTGACCTAGAAAATGTACTTTGCATAGACTCTCTACTCAACATATATGCAACACATCAGAAGAATGTCAACAGAAAAAAAATATTCCAATGAAATCAACAATCCCCTTAAAGAAAACTATGAACATAAACGTGGAATATTCTAAAAGCTTGAAGTTTAGTCATTTAGGTTCAATCAGGTCTCAAAAGTGGAAGGGGGCAGGGAATAACCTTTTACAAACAATGTTAAACAAACAATGGTTGTTTAGGATGAGAATAAGAAGTTACTACTGGTGAATTTTCATAATGAGGCAGATTAGTGATTGTCCCCAAAATCATTTCCTTGAAGGTCTGATGCTTTTTTAGAATATTATTAGTGTCAGGGCTGAGAATGAATTTATTTTTAGTTATTTGTCATGAACATAGCTACTTTAGTATGAAAGGAGGAATTTTAATTTTCTACCAAGCACCTGAGGTCTTGAAAAACTAAGTATCTAAACAGTGCTTTCTGCCAGATCTTCAACCCAAAGCCAATAATCTTGAAAAACCATAAATGGCCTGATAAAAGCAATTTCCCAGTTATGTAGTATCTATCCTTTAGTGTTGTTTCTGTTACCGTACTCACTATCTTTCACTGAACGTTCTACTACATAACCAGAAACTCTCTTTTTGAACTGATAGAGATTGAAGCATATTATATTTCACATTTTTTGGTAGGAGGGTTTTTTGGTCTGTGTTTTCTTTCACAACATCACTAATGGGGAAATATGTTTTGCATGATTGCACATGTATAACCTGTATCAAGTTGTTTATATCTTAGGAAGAGAAGACAGGAGGGAAAAAGAAGAGAATTGAAGCTCAAAATTTTTTTTATAATGTTAAAAATTGTTTTTACATGCAATAGGGAAAAATAAAATATTATATTCATAAAAAAGAAACTCTTTCCTAGAAAATAATTTAAATATTGAAAATAATACCGATGGCCAGACAACAGCACCATAGCAATCAGTGGCTTCTGTAATTCTTATCTCATGTCCAGCAAAATGAAAACCTTCCCAGGAAGTGGTTGTTATCAGAGATGGAAAAAAACATCTTGCCATGATCTCTGAGACCACCTGTTTGTCTTCATTTTCTCCATTTTCTCCTGGAAGTAAATGACAAGAGACAAAGAGAGTTTTATCAAATATATATATATATATATGTATATATATATATATACACACAATATATATATAATATAGCTTTTTTGCTCCATAAAAAGGAAATATATTTATAATTTTATAGACTGATTAGGAATTATATGGGAAATTAGAAAGTACAGAGAGATAATAAATATAATCTTACCTAAAGTTACCTTCTTGACTTTTAAATGCAATAAATATTGACCCCCTTCCCCAAACTTGAACTCACCTATGTGACAATATGGATTATAAAAAGGGACCATTCAAGTCATGGAGTCATTCTGATGACAAAACTGTCCATCACTAGCACAGACTTGTCAATCCGCACAAAAATTAATCACTTGCAACTTTCCTAACCTTCAATGAAGGTATGCTAGTAGTAGAATGAATAATCTCAGTACTCATTGAGAATGAAATCTACTCACCTGGAATAAATTGTCATCTTCCCTGAGTAAGCACATGAGAATATGCTATGAAGTATCACACAGAATTCAATCAGACGTGTTAAATCTGCTCCCCTTAGGGACGTGGCTGAATAATTTCTTCTAATTTCTCACTTTAATTTGAAAAATCACCCTGGCATGGATGTTAGACCCAATGATTAACATTCAGTTTTTATTGGGTCATTTTCCTCAAATGGTATCTAATGATGACTAGAGACTGTATTTGTACATGTATTATGTATGCTTCTTCTACAGCTTTCTGTAACCATTTTGGTCATAAAATAGTATAAATAAATAGATTCTATAAGTAGGCAGAGTAGCTAGTTCTCTATATGATATGTTTTGACAGACATGAAAAGGAAGCACTAACCAAAAACATGTCCCTGCCAGACTCAGTCATAATCCCAATTGTTAAGTGAATAATATTTGGGGCATCTTGGTGGGACAGCAAATAGAGCCTGGAGTCAGGAAGACCTGAGTTCAAATATGACATCAAACACTTACTAGCTATGTTACCCTAAGTCACTTAACCCTATTTACTTCAGTTTCCTCACCTATAAAATGATCTGGAGAAGGCAATGGCAAACCAGTTCAGTATCTTTGCCAAAAAAAACCCCAAATGGAGACACAAAGATTCAGACACAACTGAAATGAGTAACAACGACAACCAGGTATGTATATGAATATCTATAATACAAGGCAGCATTTATTATGTCATGTGATTTGTAGAGACAAAGAAGTTCAGAAGGACATAAATGCAAAAATGTCCAGTGTGCAGTTGGACGTGTGGGACTGGAGCTAGGAACAATGATACTGATTCTAAAGATCATTGATTTAGAGTTGGAAAAAAACCTTAGAGATCTTCTAGCCCAGGGGTTCTTAAGCACTAAAGAATCTATGGATAGATTGGGGTGGCCTGGAAGAGGGTCAGTGAGTTAGATGGGGAAAAGAATTTGTAATGTTAATCCGACCAAAGATCTTCCCCACCCATTCAGTAGGGCTGGGGTGGGTTTAGGTGGGGAAGCCTGATTATATATTTGTTTGTTAGTAGACCTAAAGCCCCTACTTACTAGGTGCTAAGCCAATGTGGATATGAAGCCCTCAGGGCCCTAAAGGGAGCTGCTAAAACCAGAGTCAGTGGTATGTGCCCTGAGTTCTAGTCGAGGACTGTATAAAAAGAGAGCCCAGAACTGGGAGCAGCCGAGCAGAGAGCAGCCAGGATTCAGAAGCAGAGAGCCAGCATGGATAGAGTGCAGAGCGGAGAGTGCTGGACAAGCAAGAGTTGCAGAGATCAAGGACTCAGCAGAGCTGCAGGAGACAGTGCTGAGCAGAGAGTTAGGATTCGTGAGTGATCTTTAATTGGAAGGCCCTAGCATCGAGGGGAAGCTTGACTCCTTGGCTTGGTTCCTTGCTATAATCTTTTGTTATAATTTCCTTGTTACTACAGCGAGGTGGACTTATCGGTTTTGGAATACTATTGCTACAATATCAAATTAGGGGCATCGGTCCTTGAATCTGATCCTCTGGAGTCTAAATAAATGTTATACATCCTCTGCTTACCTAGAAAATTCCTTATACTTCATGATTCCGAACCACTCAGGCATGTCCGTGGCCCTCTCTGAGGTCATAAATTTTGCTTTACTGCTTTAGAATTACATCTTTATTTTCACTAACCTCTAACTGAAATTTAGCACTTCTTTCAATTATTTAAAAACATCATTCTGAGAAAGGGTCTATAGGTTTCACCAGACTAGTCAAAGGGCCCATGACACCAAAAAAAAAAAAAAGAATAAGAACCCTTTCTAGTCCAACCACCTCATTTTACAGATTAGGAAACTGAGGACCAGAGAGGTTCAGTGATTTCACACAAGATCAGACAGGTAGTAAATAGCAGAACAAGAATTTGAACACGTCTTCTATCCTGGAATCCAATATTTCTTTCCATGGCACCATCACTGTTATTGTTCAGTCATTTCAGTCATGTCCGTATCTCCATGATTCCATTTGGGGTTTTCTTGACAGAGACAGTGGAGTGATATGCCATTTCCTTCTCCAGTTCATTTTATGGAGGAGGAAGCTGAGGTACTTGCCCTGAGTCACAGATCTAGTAAGGGTCTGTGGCTGGATTTGGACTCATGAAGTCTTCTTAACTCCAAGACTGGCACTCTATTGACTGTACAATCTAGCTGCCCATGCTGGCACTAAAATAGAAGCTGTCAGGTCCTGTGACCAGCAAACTGATGGAATATTTGTTTTCCATAAACCTCTCCAACCTAAAGAAGGTATGAAATACAAGCAACATGGAATGCATGAAGAAAGAGCTTCTGTGCCTAAGAGAAAGGGGAACAGAACCCTCACCAGACCAGTCACCTCCTCCAAGAATTTACTTTGGGCAGGGATGCTGGCCAGGTCCCCGCAACCCCTGTTCAAGGAGGCTGAGGATGCCCAGCCCCTGGGGGTTGTGTACCCCTAGTAGAAGAGAATGAACCAAAGAAAAAGGAGAAAAGCCAAAGATAGATGAGTAGGACTGCAAGATCTAGACTGGAAAACTAAAGTCCGAGTGAGAAAAACTGAATAAAAACCTCTCTCACGAGCAGTTAAAGCAACAAAGATGTTAATAAAGATAGAAGAAAGAATGAGTAAAAACTCAAACACAGGTCAAATACAATGAACAAGTATTAAAGTATCATGCTATAAAAGAAACTTTAGCCAATAGAAGACTTCTTCAGACTCCTCTGATGTCATGAAGGAACAACGAGAAACTCTGGAATGGCACAAAAGAGAAAAGAAACTTAAAAAGAAGGCAAGAAATGTAATTAGATCATATATCAGAGCTCCTAGTGCAGAATTTCAAGAAACAATAGAGCACAGAATTTAAAAGACAAGAAGGACAGAATCATAGAATTTTTAGTTAGAAGGGATTTTCATAGCTACTAACTCTAAGACACATACAAAAGGAACTCTCACTATAAAATACTCAACATGTGATGATCCAACCTCTAGACTTGAAGGTTTCCAATGGGAAGCAATTACAAATGATTAAAAGAAATTGTTTTCCTGAAATTGAAAAACGTGCAGCGAGGGTGAGAAAAGAAAGCATCAACAGCGTCGACTTGCATTAAATATCTTTAATGAGGGTCTGAAATATAAGATATGCCCAAATGATAAAGGGAAATGAACAAATCTCAAAAGGAAAAGTAGAAACTATTAGTAATCATATGAAAGAATGCTCCAAATCATAGAAAATTAGAGAAATGCACATCAAAACAACTCTGAGGTTTCACCTCACATCCAGCCAATTGGCAAAGATTATAAAACATAGAAATAGTCAGAGTTGAAAAAGCTAAAGACAGGCAAATTTGATACATTATTGGGGTTGTGAATTGGCTCAATCATTATAGAAATCAATTTGGAATTGTGCTAAGAAAATAACTAAAATGTCTATATCCTTTAACCCAGAAATGCCACTGCTAGGTGCAAGGTCAAACACAAGAAGAAAGATCCTACACACACCTTTTGGTGGTGGCAAAGAGCTAGATACAGTCTGATTGGGAGAGAGTAAAATAAATGTGGTATATGGTAATGAAGTAAGAAGAACCAAAAAAAAAGTGCCCAAATGACTAAAAGAATGTAAATAGATCACAAAAAAGTCAAAATTAAATCCTATGTACCTATAATGACTAAGTTTGCTCCACCTCCCTCCAAAAAAAAAAAAAAACCAAATATCCCACCAAAAAAGAGATAAGAAAATTCACCTTTCTTCCTTCGTTAGAGAAGTGAGATATTCTGGATGTATAATATTGCATATCCATAAGGCTTGATTGATACATTGGTTAGTTTTACAATTTTTTTGCTTTTTTGTCATAAGGAATGGCTCTTTGCATAGAGGCAGTGGAGAGCTATATTTGGAAATGAAGTTTGTGTTAAAAGATATCAATTGAAAAGGCCATATCCACACCATGACATTTAGTACTTTGGCTTCCACCTCTGACCTGAAACGTAAGCTCCCACCTTGGGAACCTCCAGCTTCGGACTGGTACACATTCATCTTATGTTGTCCAGATCCAGACTCATCACACCACTTCCAGTCATCTGTGTCCCCTTCTCTTCCAACCCAAATCACCCCACTTTCCAACTTCAGCTCTGAAATCAACAATCCAATTGAGTACCTTTCTAGAATGAGCATGTCAATCGATTACCCTATTTTTCCAATTACCATTCACTTTGACTTCTGACAAAAACACTCCTCCTTCCTCACTGCTCCCCCATTAGAATGAGCTCCTTGAGGTTAGAGACAGTCTTGCTTCCTAGTATTTGTACCTCCATTATGTAACACAGTGTCCAGTGCATGGCAAACAAAATGCTCCCTTCGTTCATTCATTCATTGGACGTGTCTGTATTTGGAGAAGCAACATGGTATGGCAAGTACACTGATGACCTTGAAGTCTGACTCTGATACATATTGGCTGTGTGACCCTGGTCAAGTCATTTAACTTCTCAGTGATCTAGGTAATTCTCTAAGACTATAAGTTGCAGGTAAAGAAAGGACCCAACATGAATCACCTTCACTGTTCATGCCTCCATTACCCTTTGGGTAACTTAACTTCCATTCTCTATAGACTGTGGCATTCCAAGACTTGCAGCAATACAATATTGCCAGGAGAGCACTGATATTAAAAAGTAGGTCTTTCGTTTTTGAGAGAAGTAGAAGGCAGGGGGAAATGGGCAGCTCTTGCTGGTATGACCTTTCCCGAGGCCAGATCCCTAACAGGCACTTCCTGCCAAGTTGGTTAATTGTCCAGCCTCTTGTAAATCTAATACAGTACTGTTGCAAGAGCCGAGAGAGCCAATAGTTTCCCGTGGAAACCCCACCATCACCACACACCAAACACCACCATCATTCACAGACCATAGAAGCATTTACCCAAAGAAGATGATTCCATAACAAAATGATATGCTTTAGCAACAGCCAACTCTTCCTTTAAATTTCACTACATTTTCCCCTGTACAACTGGTTGAAACCACATTCAGGAAGCAGCTCTGGCAGGCATCAGGTAACATCTCTGATGTGCCTCATCTGACCTTTAGCTTTCATTTCACCATATTCACTTGTCTTTGCTAACATTTTTTTGGCATCGTCTGCTCTTCCAGTTCTTTAGGGAAAAAGAGAGAACTTTTAATTGCTTCCTTGACCTTTATCTGAACTTGTCCTCATGGGGCCCTGTGCACACTCCTTCCAGATAGGAGCAATGTTTTGACATGTCACCTAAGGTTTCAGGGACTAATAGAAGTTAGAGCACACTAAATCCCAAGTGCAGCACTAGGTTCTGAGTCTTTGATATAAAAAGTTTGCCAATGAGCATTTGCCAAGATAACCTCACGTCACTGCCAATGCACTTTCCTATAAGGGCTGGTTGAACAAAGCAATGCAGCGATGATGGCAAAATCTTCCACCGTTTTCACCTAAAAACCTCTTTTAATAGATATAACTAATAATTTCTTTCCAAGCATGGCCATATTGTGCTCCTTTGCCTCCAGGGGGAAAAGGGGGAAACGAGTGGGGACATTTCCATGTGGATGCAATATATCAATAAGTTATATAATACAAAATTTAGGATCAATATATTTGTATTTCCCAGACAAGATACAGGATATACACCCATCAGTGGGCCGAATCTGCTTACCATATAGAGTGATTCAGAATAACTTATAACCAGGAGGGAGAAGTTATGTTTTATACGAAAAACATTATAATACTTAGAATTCATAAGCTACAGGCAGGTTGAATAAAACTTAATTGACAATGGTTCATATTCATGTTCCTTTTTGCATTTAAATGCTATCATGAATACTATAGACATCCCATAAGAAGCCATCCTTATAAAAATAATTAGCCTGTTAACAGCATGAGACCAAAGTGGATTGGTCTTTAGTTCTTTACTACAATGTGTCTTGGAATTACTTATGGGATTAGAAAATGACAAAGCTCTTTTCTCTTTTCTGAATGAAAGTTTTAAGCCTTTATTTTCCTTTATTCTGTCACAGTGAGATTTTTAAGTTTCCTTTGCTTTCATTTCTTATAAGGGCAGCATTTTCGTTCACATCCTTTGGTCCCAACTGAAGCCAAAAACAGACAATTCTAAGGACTGAGAATTTCTAAAAATTCAGGATTTAAAAAATAATCCACAAATGAGAAGTTGAACTTTATCCTTCCAAAGCAGCATGAAAAGCACATATACCCTGAAATGTGAATGATCGATCAACTGTTGGGTACTCTGGCAAAAACAAATGACTTTTTCATGAATTAGTTTGTCTTCTGCTTTCAATTTGGATACAAATATTTTCTTTTGACAACAAATGGTATTAAATGAATGGAATTCTATTCTAATTTTTTGAGAAAAAAAATTACTTTTCCACCAAGGATCTCCTTTTGTTACCTGTGGTTAGGCCTCCGGAAATAAGTAAACTAGTATTGCAAATCCAGCTTCCACCCTGAATCTGTTAGCTCAGCTGCATCACACTGCCTTCACTATCCTCCAGACTAGAATCATCCTGATTTCTGCAATCTAAGCAAAAAATGCTGCTGCAAATCTGAAATATCAAGTTATCATCTCAAAAAATAAATCCTCCACTAACATTGGTGTTCTGGAAAGAGCAGATAATCGAGATCACTGCATCACAACATGTACTTCATGGATTTCTTTGGTTAACACATTACATTAATTATTTGTGATAGCACATTTCATTAATGTAATGAAGTCTTAGAAACCTGAGATTTTATGCCAGCTCTCTGCTATTAAATCTTTTCCAAGAGGTGAGGAAAGACTCCCAGGTGCTCCTGTTTTCCTGAGAATTAGAGAGGGTTTGTACATGAAGTGAAAATTAGCAGGTTTTACCACATTATGAAGATGATTTTCTTGAGTGGAAAATTAAAGAGTGTTCTATAGTGAACTCAATTCCTTTGTTTGGTTTCAGCAATTCTTCATGTATGGGGGCCCTGTCTACTGCTTCTTATTCCTATTATAGGCCAACAAAAACATGGACTTACAGAAGGCTGGGTTCACAGAAATGCCTCAGTACTTTACCTCAATTCTCTGTCTGATATACATTTAAACAAGTCTTGAAAGGCCATCACAAGTGAATTCAAGCTTCCATTTGGAGATTCTCAGGGAAATCTGGGTCTGTGCAAAATTCAAAGAGAAACCCCTCTACGTGATGAAAGAAGCTGTCAGTCAGTGGGGACATCTATTTGAGGATGAATGTCATGTGCCTCTTGCAAACGCCTAGAGATAAAAAGTCAGCATTTAAGATCACGGCCAACCTGAAAGATAAAACCCTGAATTCCTTAGTCATGTCAAAGTCTCAGGCCCTTCTTTCCCAAACAATTCTTGGAAGTTATTCCACGAGTATTGTCTGTCTTTAGTTCTGATCAGCTTCATGAACTATTTAGTAACTACTGTTCTAATCTAACAAAGACTGAAGCACTATGCTTGGACGTAGTGGGAACTTAATAAAAGCTTCTTGACTGACTGACTGACCAAATGACACTATCTTTTACAAGCGTATAGAAGGTAATGTTACATCTAATATTGCAAGGCCATAAATGTCAAAAAAAAAATAGAAAGATGTCGTTGTTCTGTTGTGTCCAACTCTTTGCAATCCCATTTGGAGTTTCCTTGGGAAAGATACTAGAGTGGTTGGCCATTTCCTTCTCCAGAGCATTTAAAGTCTGGACACATAGGTAAAAATGCCTATTTTCAAGAAACGAAATGAATGAAATTTTTGTTTACTTGGAATATTTACAAATAACGTCTTCAATATGCTTTCCATCATTTGTGATGCAAAGGTTGATACGCTTTGCAAGATTCACGTGAACTCGATGTAATAACTCCACATGGCTGTCAACTGCCTATGTGTCCAGACTTTAGGAACACCTTGTAGAGAAGAAACTGAAGCAAACAGGATTAAGTGACTTTCCTAGGGTCACACAGCTAATAAGTGTCTGAGGCCAGATTCGAACTCATAAAGATGAGTCTTCCTGACTCCAGGCCTGGTACTCTATCTACTATGCCACCCTGTCGCCCAAATAGGAAGATAGAGATTAGTTAAAACTTGAGTATCAACTAAATTAGACAGTTAATTTTTTTCAAATAACATATTTTTTAAAAATTACTTTTCATTCACATTGCTACAATTTACTTTACATGTGTCTTAGAATCTCACCTTGGAACAAGCTATTAAAGTAAATATCTCCCTCCAAGGAGGAGGATCTGTTACTTTTCAATATATTTTAAATGTTCCTTTTAAATGAATAGATTTACTCAGTAAGTATATGCAATATAGTGACTTGGCTCACCAACTTTAGCTTACCATCCCTTAAATGTGAAGGATGTTCTTCCATATCAGTAAAGTTTTATTTTGTTTCTGTCTTTGCATCACCAGCACTTAACACAGTGACTGACACATTGGGGAAGACGAGGAGAGAGTCTGGGGGAAGATGAAGGAAAAAGAAAGATGGAACAAGGGAGACCTATGAGTTTATTAGTGTAGGGGAAGCCTAGTGGGGAAGCTCCCTCTACCAATGCAGATCAGAAAATGCTCTATAAACTATAGCCTTAGAAAGTTACCTTAAGTATCAGGGGTTATTGCCCAGGGACATACAGTCAGCATTGTAAAAGGCAGGCTCTGAACCAAAGTCTTCTTTATGCCAAGGCCATCTCTCTATCCACTTGGCCGGGTTATCCCTTTGCTGAGAGCTAATAGAGGCTTAATAAATGCTTGTTAAAATGAAATGAATTCAATTAAATTGAAAGTTGCTCAAGTCAACTTTCTCTTCCTTCTAAAAGGGAAAGATCATTACATAAATTTCATCTTCTATAGATTCCAAGTGGACACCCTAAACTATTCCAACCTCAGACATGTTTACAAGTCAACACAAACTCGAGATTCTTAAAATGTCACAAAATGGTCTTTTTACAGTTTATTCCTTTTCATGTGATACCCCTGAGAATCCTGTCTGTAAGTTAGCTATAGTTATTCAAAGGCATGGAAACAATGAAACTCACCAGATTACCCATGATGGGTATATATTAGACACAGTGATGATCTATTCAGATAGACAACATAGGTGGCTTCATCATACTACCATATCAGATATGCCGTATAGAAGTCATTGAATATTGTCAAGACACAGTGGGTGCGGGGTACTTGAAGTGGTCATGAATGAGAATTAATGCAGCAAGGAACATAGACAACGATCTATCAATATAGTGCCAGATAGTGAGAGCTCAGAAAATACACAATACAAATTAGTTTTGCTTGACTTTGCATATTATACAGGTTTGTAATGCAGGTTTTGGTTTGTGGTGCACAGGAGATAAAATAGATTTTAGTTAATTAAGAAAAATTAATTTTTTAGAAGAAAGTGCTTAGCATCCAGCACAGGGCACATTTTTGATATGTGTAGTATTTTGTAAGGTCACATGGCTTATGGGTTGCTTTAGGTAAGAATGAAACATGAGTCCTGGTGGCACATGGTGCTAAAAAGTTTGCTGATCCCTGTCCAAGAATAAGATACTGAGTGTAACAGAACTAGGGCAGGAAAGGCCAACTGTGCTTTAGTACTTTAAAGTACTTCATGTTCTTCTAAGCAGAAGCCTTTCCAAACTAACTTTACCTGATTGCCATCACTCTAGCTGCAATTATGGATGGATGCCCATTAGCTGGAGGATGGTTAAATGGAATATTATTATTGCTGTATAAGAAATTATGAAGGAAGGAGCAGCTAGGTGGCCCAGTGAGTAGAGCACCGGCCCTGAAGTCAGGAGTATCTGAGTTCAAATCTAGCCTTAGACACTTGGCACACTTGCTAGCTGTGTGACCCTGGGCAAGTCACTTAACCCTAATTGCCCTGCCTTCTCCCCTCCAAAAAAAGAAATTATGAAAAGGAGAGTTTTAGGGAAATATGGTAATGTTTGTATGAACTGATGCAGAATGAAGTGAACCAGGAGAACAATTCATACATCAGCAAAAACATGATAAAGACCAAATAACTTTGAAAAACTTAAGAACTCTAATCAATACAATGACTAATCATGATTCCAAAAGAGGATTCAATCAAACATGTTACCCACCCACCCAGATAGAAAGATTGACTAAGGAGGCAGATATATAGACATATATAGATACACACACACGTGTACATACACACACACATATGTATGTATATATATTTATATATGGAGATGAACAATGTAGGAATTTGTGGACTATGCATATTTGTTATGAGGGGTTTTTTCTTTATTTTCCAATAGTTAGAGAGGTAGGGAGGGAGAGAACAGATTTTTATTCATTAAAAAAATAAAATTAATTTCTAAAAAACTCAAACTCTCTTGGTATGATATTTATATGCCTTTTAAAAATATTTATACTTGCTACATATAGCTGAGCGATTTTTTAAAAAATCTTTATTCATATTGGATTCCCTGTCCCAAACTTATATTGTTTTATACTTCCTTTGTAAGTTTCCAAAGTGCTGTGTACACAGTTCTCCTTAACTGCCATTAATGACTAAGAAAATGATGTCTACAATTCAATAATATTCATGATATCCACAGAAATGTGGAGTAATTCAAGCAAGTTTGATGGGATATTTCCTGAAGTTGGCGGAAGTTCCCAACAGGGCACCCCAAATCACATTCAAATAACCCAGGCAGGTCAACACTGAACATTTAGCCAGCTGTCCTGGCCGGAGGAAGACCTCCTGACCAAGGCAGATCCACTAGATGTGAAAGATAGACCAAAGAAGGAAAAAAACATTTTCAGTTCCCAGAAGCATTCCATACAATACATGGGGAGAAGAGCAGTTCATTCAAACTCATCATTCCTATTAATGATACGGAGAAATGGCTGCTATGACTGCTCTGTACACTCATGTCAATCACGGCACTGTTTCATCAATATTTGTGTGGTTGCCCTTTTAATCTCAAGATGCTGATGATTGTGTGGGCATAGCGATATTGTGTGTTTCCATGCAGTCACAGTTGAGATCTTCACCAAACATGGGATCAATTCCAAAGACATAGCACTGGGAACAGAATTCAAAATTAAAATTCTCACTGCTTCTGGAAGGCAAATTGTTGAGATCACAAGAGCCCAGATCTAGAGCCGAAAAGGACCTCAGGTCATCTAGTCCGCCTCCCTCATTTTACAAATGAGGAAACTGAGGCCCAAGGAGGTTATATGATTTGTTCAATATCACACAGGTGAAGTAGAATTTTAACTGCAGTCTCTGGATCCAGAGGCAAGTCTATTTTCCATTACATGGACATATTACACACTTGCCATAAATCAGTCTAAACTGACTGGAGGTGGGGTGGGGGTGAAGGGGTCTGGATATATGATTTTACTGGTATAGGGAACTCCTAGACAGAAAATCGTCTCAATCAATGTATTCCTACAACTCCTCTTCAGTTTAGAAGTTTATAGCCTAGAGCACTAGGCCTGGAGTCAGGAAGGTCTGAGTTCAAATTCAGCCTCAGATATTTACTAGCTGTGTGACCCTGAGCAAGTCACTTAACTTCTATTTGCCTCAGTTTTCTCATCTATAAAATAGGGATAATAATAGCACCTATTTTCCAGAGTTATTATGACAATCAAATGAGATAATTGTAAAAGTGCTTAGCGCAGTGCCTGGCATATAGGAAGCGCTGTTTAAATGGTGGTGGTTATTATTTGGCCATGGTCACAGAGCCTCTCATCTACTAAATATATATTTACTGTATTTTTTATGTAATGCACATATATAATATAGAAACATTTGTGGAGCTACTCACTAAATTTCTAAGGCTACTCCTTCCCATTCACATTCACACTGGTAGGTTCAGTACCCTGGGGGATAATTACTAAGCAAGGTATCAAAAGTAAGTCTATACTCCCAAAATTCTGGTTCATGAACCCCACAATGGTGAGCTTGTCTCTAATTGTCAACCAGTAGATACAATCAGGACAAAAAAAAGGCAATTACTAATGTGGCATGGAAAAAATACTCTGCCCCCGCCCACCCCCCTCCCAAAAAAACCCTAGAGCCTGCTTTCATACAAATACACATAGAGTCCATCATGAGCATGGGTAATCTTCATATAGCCAATTCCAAGCTCCCCTCCCAACTCAACCAGGGAAACTTTTTCTCCTTTTATACAGGGATAATAGGGCATTGACCTACTTTCACACTTACTTTCATATATTAACACTACATTGCCTCTGTTATTTGTCTCTTACTTTCAGATATTCAGTGGAGCTGAGGAGGAGGTGAGACCCTATAATACGGGCCTTTTTACCGAATGAATAATTTTTAGATGTTTGAATATATGCTGACTTTTTAACATATATATGAATTTCTACTTAAACATTTTCTATACATGATAATTTAGTCTCAATCTTTTATTAAAACTTAACTTACTCTTATAATTTATAAACATGAACTCTTATAATTTATAAGCAAACCTATTGTTTAGGCCTCCAATCCAGAAAGACTTGATTACTTAAAATAACAAAATATTCAAGTCATACATTTAATATGTTAAATATATATTATCATATATCATATATTATAGTTAAATATATTTATATTTACTATTTTTTTTTACAATTTGTGCTTCAATTATACCACATAAGGTATATGTATATGATACCAGTATCATTGGTGCTATGGAAATGGACACTAAGCAAGCATTAAATCTAAAAATGATTATAGTACTGCTAGACATGATAGATATGCTAAAAGGCCCTTTGCATTCTGGCTTCCAACTCAACTAAGATTGCTCTCTCCAAAGTTACCAATTATCTCTTGATTGCTAAATCTTACGATCTCGTCTCAGTCTCATCCCTCTTGACCTCCCTGCTGCTTTTAATACTGTTTAGTCATCTTCTAGTGGATACTCTCTATTAACTGGGTTTTCATAACACTACTATTTCTTGGTTCTTCTCCTAACTATTTGGCCATTTCTTCTCAGGATCCTTTGCTGTATTACCATCATATCATCCTATATCATATTCTCTAACTATGGATATTCCCTAAGACTCTGCCCTGGGCCCTCTAATCTTTCTATACTCTCTCTTAGAGACTTGATCATCTGCCACGGGTTTACTTATCTCTATGAAGATGATTCATAGACCTATACATCCAGCCCCAGTTCTACCCTACCCCCTAAGCTGCAGTCTACTATCACCAGGTGCTTATTAGGTATTTGCAACTGGATGTCCTAGAGACACCTCAAACTCATATCCAAAAGAGAACTCATTTTCTCTCCTCCCAAACCCATCCCTCTTCCAAACTTTCCTAATTTACGTCAAAGACACCACAGTTCTTCTAGTCTCCTGGGTTTGGAACTCTGTGCTACAAACAATATTTCTCTTTGTTTCTTACACACAACACTCCAACTCTTACCTCCATGACTTTGCCCTGGCCCTCTCCCATACTTTGAAAGCAGTTCTGCCTCATCTTGGCCTCAGAGACCCCCTCTCTTCCTTCAACATACAGCTCAAGCACTTTCTTCTATATACTTCCTTGATCTCCCCAACTAATAGTGCCCTGCCTCCCTCCTTACCTCATATTTATTTGTATTTATTCTCTTTATATTTAATCTGAATACTTATATATGCATATATGTGTGTTAGATATGTATACATATATGAGTACACACACACATATATATATATATCATGTATACATTCTATATACATATGTACTTATTGCTTCCCCAGACAGAATGTAAGGTCCTTGAGAACAATGCTTGTCTCATTCTGTGCATTTGGGTCCCCAACACCAGCACAATACATTCCCAGTACTTAGTACAGGCAGTAGACACTTAATAAATGTTTATTGAGCATTATATAGAGATAGCTTGGTGGCTCGGTAGATAGACCACTGGGCCTGGGGTCAGGAAGACCTAAGTTTAAAACTGGCCTCAGATACTTACCAGTTGTGTAACCCTGGACACCGTGACACTCTGTGGGCCTCAGTTTCCTCAACTGCAAATTAGAGGTAGTAATAATGCCTACCTCTCAGGGTTGTTGAGGATAAAATGAAATAATATTGATAAAACACTTGGTACATAGTAGGCACTATATAAATGCTTATGCCTTTCTGCCACCTGTCTCCTCTTCCCACCTCAATCCCCCACCCCAGCCTCAGCTGCCTGACAGTGGCTGGTGCTTAATAAATGTTTATTCTTTGTCTTTTTTTTTGGAGGGAAGAAGGGAAGGCAATTAGGGTTAAGTCACTTAGTAAGCATTCCAAAGATAAAAGTTATGCACTTCCAATCACTATCTTTTTAGCATCGATCAAGAAATATAATGAAATATATTCATAAAAGGTTTTATTTTTCTTGCCTTCTCAATGGGTGGGGGAGGAGAAAATAAAAGGGAGAGAATTTGGAACTAAAAACAAAATAAAATTGAATTTGAAAAAGAAATAGAATGAAAGAGAAGTATTGTTTACCTCCTTGAGCTTCTGATTCCATTATTTCATCAGTTAATAAATTATCATATTGTGATTTCATTTCCATTCTGTAGACTAAACAAGATACCATACAATGAGTTTATTAAAATAGCAAGTCATTGAAAATTAATACTGAACATTTAAGTTTAGTCGATATCCTCTTATTTCTAGTAGAATGCACCAAAAGAGATTAAATTAAAATTGCAAATTTTTATCTAGAAGAGATTTTTTGAATCCAAACAGATTTTGTCCCATAGAAATATGGCTTTTAAGAAAGAGGACTCAACAAACTTAGATATTTTAGATGTTCTTGGTGGGAAGGTTAACGAACATATCATTCACAACAGACCTCTACATCTTTGTGTTGACTAGTGAAATAAAACCCTATAAACTTAGCAGCACTGAAAAGCCAGTAGAGAGGGGATTGCTGTTTTCAGATTAGTGAAACCACAGGATCAGCTTCAACATAAGTTTGTTTCATGACAGTCAAACAAAACTGTCCTTTATCTCTATCCATTGCCTGCAGATTGTTATCAAACATTATTGTTAGCAAACAGCTCAATATACAAATGTTCTATTTAGCAGCATCTACTTACCCTAAGTTCTCTCTCTCTCTCTTTCTTTCTTTCTCTCTCTCTCTCTCTCTCTCTCTCTCTCTTTCTCTCTCTCTCTCTTTCCCATCTCTCTTCCACTATCACTCTCTCATTCCCTCTGCCCTTCCCTCTCCCCAATCTTTCTCTCGCCTTCTCTCCTTCTTCCTCCCCACCTCACATTCACACACACACACTCTCTCTCTCTGTCTCTCTCTCTCTCTCTCTCTCTCTCTCTCTCTCTCTCTCTCTCTCTCTCTCTCTCTCTCTCTCTCTCCCCACTGGATAAAGACTTCCAAGTCAAAATATTTTTTGTTTCTCAAACCTAGCATCGAACATGAACAAATGCAATATTTTAACGCTCACTGGAACTTCAGGACTTATTGATTTGCTACTTTCCATCTCAAACTTGGGTCTGTAACAAGTTTGAATCATACTACCTTGCATTGATATAGCACCACTTTTCTCCTGAAGACTTCAAATTACCCCATCCACACAGCCACCTTCCTCTTCACAGCATCCCTGCAAGTTAAGCTGGAGACAGGAATTCTCTTCCCTATATTTCATAGAGAAGGACATGAGTGGTTAAATTACAGCCATATCTAGGGTTACACAGTTAATCAGTGGCAGTACTGGGACTCCTCGTTCCCTGTTCAGGGTTCTTTCCAGTAAACAAAGTGGTCTCCATTTACTGTAAATTTGCATTAAGCCTACTGCTTATTGATCTGGTGGTAAGTCTAAACATACCCAAATGTTTCAGTCATGTTTTCCTGAAGGCATAGAGGCTCATCCAAAGCTGCTGCTGCTTCTTTTTTTTCCCGATGAGACCACTGATTACCCTGAGAGAGCAGCACTAAAATGAGCTAGTACTGTAAAAAGTTGGCAAGGATACCTCAGAATAGGGATTAAGGATCATGACAGCTGCAGCTGGGTGCCTCTGGCTGTCTAGCACTGAAGGCCTGGAACATCTATGAGCTAGGGAGCAACCACAGGACATCATATAATGAAGGAGTAGCGCAGAACTACAACACATCGTAATTTGACTCTGCACACATTAATTATATGCCTAGTACTCACAACGCACTGTGATAGATGTTGGGGACCAAAGATCTTTCAGTTTAGGGGCAGATTTGGGGGGAGGGCAACATGTTCACAAGTAATAATAATTTAAAGAGGAGGCAGCTAGTGAATAGAGCACCGGCCCTGGAGTCAGGAGGATCTGAATTCAAATCCGGCCTCAGACACTTGACACACTTACTAGCTGTGTGACCTTGAGCAAATCGCTCAACCCCAATTGCCCTGCCTTCCCCTCTCCAAAAAAAAAAACTACCCCTCTCCCAGTATAACCATTTAGAAATAGCTAAAATGAGTAACTATTTTATACAAAAGAGGAGCAAGAGGAAGAAAGGATGCAGAGGATTTAGATGAGGGGAGAGGGCTGGTAGTTCTGGTAACCTACTTTCATCGAGAATGGGTTTAAGAGGGAACAATACATATATATTTAGAAGACTATAAAAATCTTCTAAATTTAGAAGAAATAAAATGGTAGGGGTTTAGTGTGGCAGGAGAGGACAAGGGAGGGATTTTTAGAGCCGAGAATGAGGGAATAGGTAAAGGATGTTTAGATTAATGGGAATGGGAGGATAGGGGAGGGATCCTTGGAGGGGAAAAGGCAAGTAATAGGAGGGCAGGGTGGTTGGTGCAGGAGAGGGGTAGGCAAGTAATATGAGGGTGATATAGCAGGTAGAAGTAAAGTAGAGGAGGCAGGAGGGATAGAAAACAAGAGATATGTGCAAACATAAAAACAAAGCTCAGGAGTAGAGTATGTTTGGGAAAATATGTCTTATATATGAATATATGGATACATACATATGGATATATGTATAAGTGTGTGTATATATCTGTATGTACGTATATAGTGAGAAACATATCTAAACTATATTGTAGCCTTCTAGTGGAATGGGGGGGAGGGAAAAAAGAACCAAGCACACAGCAGAGAACAAAAGAAAACACAAGGAAGCAAAGAAAAAATGGACAATTGTCAACACCATCACGCAGGCTTTCTTGAAATGAAAATGTATTGTTACCTATTTTGAATCCTCTCTCATGTTCTGCTATGCACATGACATTTTTTTTACTTTGTATTTAAGTTTCAGTACTTAAGTTTATGATATGTTTTGTTTCTTTTCTCTATTCTGTATTTGTGTTCTGGCAAAATAAAAAAAATTTAAAAGATAATTTAAAGAATGAGTAAGTGTATGAAATCAAGGGATCTGGAAGATCATCTACTTCAATCCTTTAGTTGTACAGCTAAGAAAACTGAGGCCCAGAGAGGTGACCAAAGGTCACTCAAGTATTAAGTAATAGACGTGGAATTCGAACCAAGGTTCTCTGACTCCGAAACCAGTGTTCTTTCCACTGTTCACACTTCTCTATATCAAACATGGTGTCACCAGATATATAAATATATGTGTAATATACATAATATTTCAGCCATGTCGGATTCTTCACAACTGCTATTTGGGACTTCCTTGGAAAAGATACTGGAGTGATTTGCCATTCTTTCTCCAATTCCTTTTACAGATGAGGAAACTGTGGCAAACAGGGTTAAGTGACTTGCCTAGAGTCAGCTAGTAAGTGCCTGAGGCCTGATTTGAACTCAGGATTGGGGCCATCTCCAGTCATTCTGATTTATAGCTTGCCACGGGACCCAGATGGCTCCAGAGGAGAAAGTGAGGCTGGTAACTTTGCATAGCCCTCCCTCACTTAAATCCCATTAACTTGCAAGTCATGGCATCACCACGGTCCTCTTTAAGAACTAAGGACAAAAAACAACCTGAACTCAAGAAGATGAGTCTTCCTGACTCCAGGACTGGCACTTTATCCATCTGCCTACATAATATATGCATCTATATTATAGATGTGTATACATCTATGATATATGTTTATGTGTGATAGGCAATGGGGAGCCATTTGACAAACATAGCAGCCCTGGGAGTAACAGCACTCCCAAATTACCAGTATTGCTTCCAGAACAGACCTCACATCCATGGATGTGATTCCTGTAGAGAAAGGATCAGACTTTCTCACCAATGGCCACCAACTACTACCCACAGGGCAGGTAAGTTAGCCTAATGAAGCAGCAAGGCACCTTGGGAGAGAGACAGACGGTAGGTAGCATGCACCAGGCAGGTCAGGCTACTATCACTACCTTTAATACCATCTCCACTCAGACTCTGATGGAGAAGGCCCAGGACCTTGAGCCCAAGAGCCTGGGAATGGCAATGCTTCTAGCCCAGTGCTCATTGCTAAAATCCTGGGAAGCATCCGCTGTGGAGATGAAATCTGATAGCTCCTGTAGATGCTAGTCACATCTACCAAATACCAAGAAATCTTGTCACCTAAGTTCTTGGCACTGTGAAATGGCTCAACGTCAGAAACTGGTATGAATTTATCAGCGAATGTAGCATTAAAGAAGAGGCATTACTATCTGGTTTGCTGCTGTACTCTGAGGACTATGGGAACTTTTCATATGTCTTGCACCTGAAACCTCCCATGTTTATTGTCTTCCTCTTCTAGACTGTGAGTTCCTTGATAGCAGGGATTGTCCTTCTTTTCTATTTGTATGGAAGCACTTGACACAATGCTTATATATAGTAATTATTCACTAAAGGTTTTTGAATAAGGAAATGATTGGAGAAGGCCTTTACATTAGGAAATTAGGAAACATACTTCACCAGACGTATGAATGAAAAGATTGAAGTGGACAGAAATTAGAGTTGGGCAGACTAATTAGGAGGCCAGAGACAGGTAATGAGGGCCTGTACTAAGGTGGGGACAGTAGAAATAGAAAGAAGGAAGAGCTGAGAGAGGGCGTTTAGAAAATCAAGATGATACGGCAACTCATTGACGATAGTGGGTAGGGGAAAGGAATAAGGAAGAAAAATTAATAGATATGACTGGGAGAATGGGCCTGAGTGATTGGAAGAGTTACCACTGTTAGCAGGTATACAGTACCTCCCCTCCACCCACCCAGAAGTTCTGAATCAGAAAGATCAGTGAGACACCAGGGAAGAAAAGGAAAGCCATATAAAATCATCCAAACCCCAAACATCCCCTAGTGTTCTTTTCCTTCGACTTTGAAGAGATTTCCGGGCCATGATTCCAGACAATTCTTTCCATGCTACTGGTGGCAAGGTTAGCCATGGCCGGCCATTTCTTTTCCTTTTCTTTTTTTTTTCCAAGGGGGGAAGGCAAGGCAATTGGGGTTAAGTGACTTACCCAAGGTCACACAGTTAGTGTGTCAAGTGTCTGATGTCATATTTGAACTCAGGTCCTCCTGACTCCAGGACCGGTACTCTATTCACTGCACCACCTAGCTGCCCCAGCTGGCCATTTGTGTCCAGCATTTGTTGCCTGATGCTGCTGAGGCTGTATTGAGGCTGCCTTAGTTCAATGACTCATAAGCAGACCTTGCAGAACTGTGGTAGCTGATACCAGAAGTGCAGATGGGGCATAGGAGCTGAGAATATGAGATGGATCAAAGGCCACTGGCAAAGAAAGAGACTGAATGGGGCTGACAGCTTCCATAAGAGGTGGGCAAGAGACCATTCCCCACTAGGACTTCTCCTATTCTGTACACTTGCATAGCCAATCTTGGGAGAATTCCTTCCCACCACTCCACCACCTATGTAACTTCTTCCCCTAATTCTCTCCCCATGCATGCCTCAGGAGCAGGAAGGGTGGGGAGGAGGAGGAGAAGAGGCAAGGAGTGTATTGGAGCCAATTCAAACTAGCTCTAGAGAACCAAATGTTAAATTTTTAGTGTAAGCATTTGCACCTTGGAAATTAATAAATGTTATTATTTATTGTTGATTTATTGTTTTGTTGATTTACTGTGTTGTTTCTAGATTTAAGAAAGTGACGGGGAAATGTTAATAATGCGGATTGATCTTAAAAGCGTGTCATGAATATCTTTTTTTTCTGGAGAGTGGGTGGTTAAATATTTGCCAGCACACTACAGAGTAGGGAATTGCTGTGAAGCAGTTTCTTTATAGCTGCTAAAAAGAACTGTCATATAGAAGAACTATACTATGGTATCGTAATGAATTACATGGTCACAAAAAAGTTGATTATCTGAGTGTCAAAGTCAAGAGCAGGTTTCATAGGTGGGGGGGGGAGGTGGTACAGAGCCCCTGAGAAAGCTATGCCAAGATTTCCACAATTATTACATTTTCAATAGTCGATTTCTTTCTCCCATGTTAAATTTTGAATCAGGCTTTTGAGCGCCCTCTGGTGAGCAGCGGTGATAATGCAGCCATTTGGGAAGCCACTTGTGCGGTCACATTCGGGAACCCATTTTGCTACTTGTTTGATAGTACTGCCACCTGGTGACCAAAATGTGTAATACACTCTCCAGCTGATAATTTCTTATTTAAGATATTTGACAAAGAGAATTATGATATTATCTACAAGCATCAGAATTAAATAAAACTATTCTCTGTCGTGGAATTTATTAAAGATAGGTAAAATCTGTGATTATTTGTGGAGAAGGAAAATAATGCTACTTATAGAGGATTTAGAAGTGGAAATCTACAGGGTAGTTTGGAAGGCAGGAAGAGATGGATTAAGCTTAATATAGTTAATAACACCCCTTAGTTTTCATAGCGTTTAGAGTAGTTATAGACTTCAGATTCAAACAGCCACGTTGCTGCACATTTGCTATTTTGAGAAGCCCCAATAGGTTTGCCATGAAAATGACACTGCCAAACTATCTCTCCAAATGATAATGGTCTCCTAGAAGCTAATTGAAAAGTTAAAGTCAGTCACTAATATACTCAGTATTTCATGTTTCCTATTTGCCAGGTACCGTGCTAATCCCGGG
Source organism: Phalanger gymnotis (assembly GCA_028646595.1). NCBI lineage: Eukaryota > Metazoa > Chordata > Mammalia > Diprotodontia > Phalangeridae > Phalanger > Phalanger gymnotis. The sequence goes on along the minus strand of CM053626.1, from coordinate 121,328,868 downwards.
GGATATATTTTTAAAAAAACGCAGTTGCTGCCTTCAAAGATTTCTCATACATTAACGGAGTTAACATGCTAGAAGGAATTATGTATAGATAGATAGATGGATGGATGAAAGGAGAGAGAGAGAGAGAATAAAAATAAATGTAGAAGGTATTTCCAGAAGGTATTAGTAGTGGGAGCTGGAGATGGATGAAAAAGGCCTTTTGCAGAACATGGGATTTGATCTGAATCTCACAAGAGGCCATGGAAGCCAAGTGGCCAAAATAAGGAGCTACAGGCATGGGGTACATCTAGTGAAAAGACACGGAATCAGGAAATGGGAGTAACTTATGTGAGGAAATGCAAACAGGCCAGTGTTTTGGGATCACAGAGTATGTAGAAGGATATAACAGCATAAGAAGACTGTAGGATTTTATATCTGCTCTTGGAGGTAACAGACAATGAAGTTTAAAGGGAAAAGGGCAATGGTGACACGGTCAAATTTGGACCTTAGGAAAATCACTTTGGCGGCTGAATTTAGAGTGGATTGGAGTGAGGAGAGACTTGAGGCAGGGAGATTGAACAGAAGTCTGCTGCAATTGTCCAGGGGAGAGAAGATGAAGTCCTCAGAAGGTGGTGGTTCTGTATAGAGAAGGGGATGTATACAAGGGACGTTGAAAAGGTAGAAACAAAAAGACTTAACAAGAGATGGGATATGGGAAGTAAACTAAAGTGAGAAATCAAGGATGACAATGAGATTGTGAGCCTAAGTGACTGTGAGAATGGTGGTTCCCTCCAAAGTACTCTTGGGAAGAAAGAGAATACCTAAAGAAAATTTAGTTCAGGATTGTCCAAAAGGTAAATGATGAGGTGAGATTGGAGCTCAGGAGAAATTAGGGCTGGATGTAAATCATCTGCATAAAGATGATATTGGCACTTACTGGAGCTGAGATCACTGAAATAGTATAAAGGGAGAAGACCTAAGTTAGAGCCCTGAGGCACACACATAATTAACGGACATGACATGATCCATCCAGCAAGGGAGGCAAATGGTCAGATGGGTAGTGGAACCAGGAGAGGGCAATGTCAACTTAGAGGAGAAAAAAATCTAAGGGGTGAAAATAATTGACAGTGTCATGGGCTGCAACAGGGTCAGGAAAGATGAAGGTTGGAAAAAAAGAGCCATTAAGATTTGGCAATTCAGAGATTATTAGCAGCTTTGGGGAAAACATTTTTGGCTGAATAATGCAATCAGAAGTTGAGGGTTTAGAAGCAAGTGAAAGAGGTGAAGGCATGGTATTGTCAGTTTTCTTAAGTCTTGCAAGAAGAGAAATAAAAGATGGTAGCTAGGTAGTTGGGATGGCAAAATAAATTGAAGTATTTTTAAGTCTGGGAGAGATGAGTATGTTCATAGGCAGCAGATAAAGAAAATTAAATTAAATATCATTAATTAAATAAATTAAAAATTAGAGACAATGGACAGAGGACAATCTGCTGGAAAAGATGGGAAGGAATTTGATCAATGGTACATGCTGAGGAGTTTGCCTTGCCTAAGAGAAGGGCACATGAGATGTGGGTGAAGGAGATGGGGAAGGAACGTATCTAAGTGATGTGAAATCAGGAAGGGGGGCAGCCCTCAGTGCTTTTCAGTGAAGTATGAGGCAAGATCCTCAGCTAAAAAGGCAGGGATAAGACGTTTGGGAAGGAATGAAAAGGTTTGGAGTAGTTTCTGTAGTGAGGAGGGAAGTGAATTAATAATAAAAATAGCTAATATCTATATATGGAATATATACTATGTCCCAAGAACTCTGCTAAGCACTTCACAATTATTTCCTTTGATCCTCACAGCCCTAGGAGGTAGGGGCTATTATTATCCCCATTTGACAGACAAGGAAACTGAAGCAAACAGAGGCCGAGTGATTGCTCAGGACCACAGAGCCGGAGGGTCCTCCTAACACCAGATCCTACTCTTACCACTGCACTACCTAGCTATAAAAGTATTGCCTTACTTCAGTGTTAACTGCAGTTATGATTATGTAATATAAATTTATAGTAGACCCAGTCAACATGATTCTGACTTTTTCCAGCTTTGTTCAGCAACATGTGAACAGAAGGAAATGGTGAAAAGTAAGGTAAAGATGTGTATGTAATTATCATAAAAGGGAGGCCTAGACCAAGTGCTGATAAATTTAAGCAACAGACTGCATTCAATGGGAGTGTGTTAGGGTTAGGGAAAGCTTCATAAAAGAGGTAGCCCCCAAATCAGGACCAGAAACTTCTTCAACGGAAGCATTGGGAGATGGTGTTGGAAGCCACCAAGAATAGGCGAACAATGCAAAGACATGGAGGGTAACCCAATGGGGCAGGTACACAGAGTATATTAATACTTTGATTCATCTTTAGCTTGAATTAAACTAAAACCCCTTATTTTCACATGAAGAATGCCACAAGTCTATTCTTGTACAGTTGATTTTGTGAAACTAAGTTCAGGACTTTGCATTTGTCACTACTAAATTTAATCCTAATTTTGACTTTCCATACAGGAGACTCTTCAAATATTTTTTTATCCTGATTGTCACCCAACATCCCAGCTAATAAAATGAAAATTTATATTATTTGCCAAAGTCATTGATAAGATACTAAATGATATAACCATAATCATTAATAAACTACAGCCATACACCCCCACTTATAAACCCCACTATCAAAACCATGTTGTAGTGAATAGTGCTGCACTTAGAATTGCAGAAATAGATTAGATTCCTTCTTCAGACACTGCAAAGGTATGTAATCCTAGGCTTCTTTGAGCTTCAGTTTCCCCATCTATAAAATCTCACAGAGCTGTTATAAGGATCAAATGAAATAATGTGTGTAAAGCACTCTGAAAATTAAAGTACTATATAGGCATAAGCCACCATTACAGTACTAAAAAATGAATCATTCTGGTGAAACATTCATGGGAGTAGTACGGCATAATGACTTTCTTAAATATTTATTGCAACCAAAGGACAGTTCCCAAATACTCTCTGGTAGTGGGCTTCCTTCTCTCCTAACTGAACCTTGAGAAAAGTGGAGAAAAGCATCCTATTTTTCACACAATTGTTAAAGATCTTCTCTCTTCCAATGTCCACGAATGACAGTCCAAACAGAATGTGAATCCAGGCTAAGGTTAACACATTTCATATGTGGTAGCAAGAACATCCAAGAATATTCAGATGAATGGAAACATGGAGTAACACTGTCAGGGAGAAAATTAACAGTGATGGAAAAAAATGCCACATTGGGAAAACCAGAATGGGATATAAATGGCATGTAACAAAACCATGGAGGGCTTTAAGATTTAGATGAAAAATAGAAAAACAAAACATTCAAAAACAAATTAGGGCTTGCTGAATTTTATTTTCTCTATATAACAAATTCATTACGAAATTTCATTACACCTGATTTCTCTCTTTATAAATAGATATATATCTTTCTAGATCCAGATTTGTGATTTCATGAGCACAAGTAACTTCTGGTAAAGAAAATTCCTCTACCAACGCAGACTAGCAACTATTCTAAAACTTAGTCTTAAACAGTGGCCTGCAGCAACAAGAGGTTAAGTGACTTGCCTAGAGTCACACAGTCATTAATATGTATCAGAGACAGGATTGGAATCCAGGTCATCTTGACTCTGGGGCCAGCCCTTTATCATTTTCATAGCTACAAAAAGACCTAGGGGTAAGTTATGTTTTTCTTTTCTTCCCCCTCACATTTCGTTTCCTTTTTTTTTTCTCAAACACAGATCTAGCAGTCACCATAACCATTTGAGTTCCTTTTCCATCATCATCACTGGAGCTGCTGGTCCCTTCTCCATTCTTCTCAGAATTATGTTGTGTTATCTCCTGAAAGCCTAAAGAGACAGTATTTGACTGCGTAGGAGGTTTTCTCCTCTTGACCTTGTTTGAAGATGCACTTTCAGAATCCTTCCTTAAAGATACATCAAATGATTCTGGGAAATAGGCTTCCCCAACAAAGCCACCTGCACCACATTGATTCTGCTGACAGGCACTGGAAAGCACTTTTCTTTTTAAATTTTGAGGTTTTTCCAATTTATTCTCTATGTTTTTCTTCTCATTTTTGTCTTTTGTTTTTTCAAGCGCTTTACATTCTCTCTCCATGACAGCAGTGGCTGCTTCTATTTCACCAGCTTCTTCTTCCCTTTCTTTCCTGAGCATACACGTCACAGCTCTGTTGAGTCTTTGACTCTTCATTCCTTTAACATGTTGTTTCTTGTGTTGTATCAGCCTGAAGAAAGAATCAATGTGGAGCTGCGTCTATAAAAAATGAAACAAAAACAAATCAGAAAAGGAGGTGAAGTTTATGACTATCTACTCCAAAGAAGGATAATGTGAACACTAGTAAATGACACCTGATTACTATTTCAGAAAATAATAATTTGTTGCCTTCCAAATGAAGTCAATTCTATCATAGGTAGATTATCTAAAGTAGATCTTATTTTCTAGGCCTTCTTGATTATCCACAGGAAAAAGAAAGAAAAAAAACCAACCTCTTACTTTCTAGGTTTTACTGACAGCACCTGCACTGACTCTGCTAATTAAGACCTTTGTTTATATACACATCATCTACCAGATGTATTCCTATTCACTCTCTTTCTGGATGTCATCTTAAGCATTACTCAGGAAATACATTTTTTAAAACCATAGAAGTCCTCCTCTTAAAAAAAAAGTTAAATATCCTTTGGGAACAATTTGTATTGGTTATATTGTTTCACTGTGAATTCTCTTGATTACTGCTTTTAAAAAATAAATATTGCCACTGGACGTGGTAGCACACACCTGTAATCCTTTCTACCAGGGAGACTGAGGCCACTGGACTTGGGAACTGCAGTAGATTAAGCCAGCAGTGTATCTGCATTAAATCAGTAGCAGTAAAGTAACTCCTTGGGAAGAGAAAGCCACCAGACAGCCTAAAGAAGGGAGAACCTGCTTAAATAAGAAACAGAGCTAGTCAAAGCTCTTGTGCTGACTGGTGGTAGATTCTGGACCCTGAGTGGATGCTGCACTTCCAGCCTGGGTAGGAACAACCAGTGTCAAAAAAAACTGCCCCTAAATTTAGCAAGAATCAGTGAAGTACTAGATGTTATTCCAATTACAATCTACCCAGTTATCTTATACTCTTCTTGTAAAATACATGAAATAATAGTAATCTCTTGAAAATAACATCTGATACAAAGCAGAGCCAAGATGGCAGAGGAAGCACTATAGCCAAGCTCTCCCAACACTCCCCTCCAAATAACTTTAAAATAAGACCTAAAATCAAATTCCAGAGCGATAAACAGTCAGAGTTAGACATTTTTCCAACCCAAGACAACTTAGGAGGTAGTAAGGAGGGATCTGTGACACCAGAGGGGAAGCTGTGAGCCTTGGAAGCAGCGACAAGCAGCAGCAGCAGCAGCTTCAGGAGCTCTCAAGCCAGAAACATTAGGACATTGGACAACTGGTCAGAAAGAGATTACAGGGGACCCTGAGCTGACACTGGGCACAGGACTAGGTCTACTTGGCAACTTCATTGCCCATATGCAGTTGTGGGTCACAGTTCCAGGGTGAACAGAAGAGCTTTTGGTCACAAAAGATCAAGGGCCCACCCTGGGACAGGACCAGAACGTAGACCAGGAGACCACTGACCACACCTTTATCCAAACCATCCCATCTTGGAAGCACTAAAAATTTCTAAACACCCAGAAGCAGCTCTAAAACCAAAAGCTTTAAAAAGCCTGAAACTTGGTAAAGTGCCTGCTTCCTGACCGCCCCAAGTGAACAGAGCCCAAACGAAACATAAAGCACAAAGTCAAGAAAAAGGCTGAAAAAACAAGCAAGCAATAACAACAAAAAAGAAACTGACCGCAAAAAACTACTATGGTAACAGTGAAGATCAGGAAACAAACTCAGGAGACAATCATGTCAAAACATCTATAAGCAATGCCTCAAAGGGGAAAAAAATGTGAATTGGACACAAGCCTAACAAGAATTCATGAAAGAGCTAAAGAAAAATGATTTTGAAAATAAAATGACAGTGGTAGATGAAATATTGGGAAAAGAAATGAGAGCGACACAAGAAAATGATGAAAAGACAATTAACAGAATGTTAAAAGAGGCACAAAAAAATACTGAAAATAACACTTAAAAAAAAACCTGGCCAAATAGTAAAAGAAGTACAATTCTCCACTGAAGAAAAGAACTTAAAAAGCACAACTGGCCAGAAAGAAAAAAGAAAGAAAAGCTTATTGAAGAAAATAATTCCTCAAAAATTACAACTGGGGAAGTGGAAGCTAGTGATTCCAAGAGACATCAAGACTCATAATAATAATAAAATAAAGACAGAAGAATGGGGGAAAAAAAGGAAAATGTGAAATATCTCTTCAGAAAAACAACCTGGAAAATAGAATTACTGGACTATCTCAATGCCATAATCAAAGAAAGAATCTAGACATAATATTTCAAGAAATTATACATCCTAGAACCAAATGGCAAAATAGAAAATTAAAGAATCCATCAATTACTTCCTGAATAAGATCCTAAAATTAAAACTCAAAGGAATAACACTGCCAAATTCCAGAGCTCCAAGGTTTAAGAGAAAATACTTCAAGCGCCAGAAAGAAATCATTCAAATACCACAGAATCAGGTTCACAAAAGATTTAGCAGCTACCATGTTAAATGAGCAGAGGGCTTGGAATATAACCCAAAGACAAAAGAGCTAGGATTACAACCAAAAATAATGTATCCAGCAAAGCTGAATATAATCCTCATTTGATGAATATGAGATATTTAATGAAAGAGAAGACCATCAAACAGTCCTGATGAAAAGACTAGAAATGAATAAAAAATAGTGTTCTTTAAATACAAGACTCAAGTATAAAAAGGTAAACATGAAAGAGAAATCATAAGTGACTCAATAAAGTCAAACTGTTTACATTCCTACATGGGAAGATAATCATGTAACACCTAAGAACTTTATAATCATTAGGGCAGTCAGAAGGCTTCTACATAGATAGAAGACACAGGAGTGAACTGATTATATTGGGATGATCTTTAAAAAAAAAAGTAGAAGGGCAAGAAAGCAGGTTATACTGGGAGATAGGGAGAGAGAGAAGTGGGGGAAATCATCTTACATAACAAAGGCATGCAAGGAAAATGAGTAGGTGAGGAGAAAATGCTTGAACCTCACTGTCATCTAAATTGGTTCAAAGAAGGAAGAATATGTATATGTATATATATATATATACATATATATGTGTATGTGTGTGTACATATATATATGTATATATATGTGTGTGTGTGTGTGTATATATATATATATGTATATATATATATATATATATATATATATATACACATATATATATATATATACACGCGCACGCACACACACACACTCAGTTGGGTACAGAAATCTAGCTTAACCAACAGGGAAGTAGGAGGGGAAGGGAATAAGAAAAAGTGGGAGGAAGAGTGATAAAAGAGAAGGCTGATTAAGGGAAGCAGTGGTGGTCAGAAGCAAAACAGACTTTTGAGGAGGGAACAGGATAAAAAATAGGGAAAAATAAAAGAAAATTTGACAGAGGGAAAGACATAGTAATCATAACTGGGAATGTGAATGGAATGAACTCCCCCATAAAAGAGAAGCAAATAGAAGAGTGGAGCAGAAACCAGAATCCAACAATATGTTGCTTATTACAAGAAACACTTGAAACGGAAAGTCACACAGACTTAAAATGAGGGGCTGGAAAAGAATCTATTATGCTTCAGCTGAAGTAAGAAAGGCAGGAATAGCGATAACGATCTTGTAAAATAGATCTAGTTGAAAAAGATAAGCAGAGAAACGGCATCTTGCTAAAACGTACCACATTCACCAAATGGTATAGCTTCCAGATATATGTTGTTAGCATAGTACAGGTACCAATATATATATGAACAAAATGGCATAGCATCCAAATTCTTAATGGAAAAGTTAAACGAGTTACAAGAGGAAATAAAAGACTAAAACTATATTAGTGGAGGACCTCACTTTCCTCTTTCAAAGCAAGATAAATCTAATCATAAAATAAATTTAAAAAGAAGTTAAGGAGATGAATAGAATTTTAGAAAATTTAGAAACAATAGACCTCTGGAGAAAACTGAACAAAAATAGAAAGGAGTAAACCTTTGTCTTAACTATACATGGCACCTTCACAATAAAAAAAAAAAATGGCCATGTCTTGGGATATAAAAACTTCACAACCAAAGCAGAAAAGTAGAAATATTAATATACTCTTTTCAGAGCACAACATATTTTTTGGGGGGGAAGGCAGGGCAATTTGGGGTTAAGTGACTTGCCCAAGGTCACACAGCTAGTGTGTCATGTATCTAAGGCCATATTTGAACTCAGGTCCTCTTGACTTCAAGGCCAGTGCTCTACTCACTATGCCACCTAGCTGCCCAGGGCATAATGTAATAATAAACTCATTGGAAACTAATCTAATCCTAGAGAATGAGTGAGTCAAAGAACAAATCATAGAAACAATCAATAATTTCATTAAAAAGAATGACAACAATGAGACAACATACCAAAAATTGTGGGATTCAACCAAAACAGTAATTAGGGGAAAATTTGTAGCTCTAAACTTACATCAATAAAACAGAGAAAGAGCAGATCAATAAAAGGGGCACACAAATAAAAAAACTAGAAAAAGAACAAATTAAAAATCCTCAATTAAACACCAAAATGGAAAGGTCTGAAAATCAAAGAAGCGATTAATAAAATGGCAGAGGGGGGGGAGCCACTGAAGTAATAAATATAACTAGGAGCTGGTTTCATGTAAAAAAATAAAATGGATATACCATCGATTACTTTTATTTTTAAAAAGAAAACCACAAAATTAAGAGTATTAAAAATAAAAAGGTGAATGTACCACCAATGAAGATGAAATTAAAACAATTATTGGGAGTTATTTTACCCAATTATATGCCAATAAATTTAATAATCTAAGTGAAATGGATGAATATTTACAATAATATAAATTGCCCAGCTATGTAGAAGAGGAAATAGAACACTTAAATAACCCTATTTTAGGAAAAGGAATTGAACAAGCCATAAATGAGTTCCGTAAGAAAAAATCCGAGGGCCAGATGAGTTTACAAGAGAATTCTACCAAACATTTAAGGAATAATCAATCCCAATTCTATATAAACTATATGGGGGAAAAAATAAGCAAATAAGTTCTTCTAAATTCCTTTTATGACACAAATATAATTTTGATACCCAAACCAGGGACAGCAAAAACAGAGAAAGAAAAATATAGGCCAATTTCCCTAATAAATAAATTTCCCTAATAAATATTGATGCAGAATTTTTAAATAAAATACTAGGAAAGGAGATTACAGCAATATATACAAAGATCATACAAGGCCAGGTGGGATTTATACCAGGAATGCAGGGTTGGCTCAAAATTAGGAAAACTGTATCTGAACTGATCAATAGCCAAAACAATAAAAATTATATGATTACATCGATAGATACAGAAAAAGCTTTTGACAAACTACAACAATTATTCCAATTAAAAACACCAGAAAGCATAGGAATGAATGGAATTTTTCTTCAAATGATCAAAAGTAGTATTTATCTAAAACCAAGAGTAAATATTATGTGGAATCAGGATAGTAAGCTAGAAGCCCTCCCAATAAGATCAGAGATGAAGCAAGGGTGTTCATTATTACCATTATTATTCAATACTGTATTAGAAATATCAGCTCTCACACTGACAAGAAAAAGAAATTGAAGAAAGAAAAACAGGCAATGAGGAAACTATCAGTCTTCACAGAAGATATTATGGCATACTTAGAACCCTAGATAATCAACTAAAAAACCGGCTGAAATAATTAACAACTTTAGCAAAGTTGCAGGATATAAAGTATACCCACATAAATCATAAGCATCTCTGTATAGTACCAACAAAGTCCAACAGCAAGGGATAGAGAAAACACATTATAAATAGTCACAGACATTACAAAATACTTGGGAATTTACTTGCCAAGATAAACTCAAGGATTATGAAAACACATTCACAAAATACTTTTCACACAAAGCCAAGTCTAAAACAACGGAAGGTTCATTACTCACAGGTAGGCTGGGTCAATATAATAAAAATGACAATTTTACCTAAACCAATTTGCTTATTTAGTGCCATACCAATCAAACTACCAAAGAATTACTTTCTAAACTTGAAAAAAATAATAATAAAATTCCACTGAAAGAACGAAAGGTCAAGAATATCAAGGAAATGTTTTTTTTTCTTTTGTTTTTGGGGTTTTTTTGGTTTTGTTTCTTTTTTCTCCTGATCCATTCCATTAGTCGTAATTCTTCTTTACAACTTGACTATTGTGTAAATAAGTTCAATGTGAAGTTATATGTAGAAGATATATCGAATTCCATGCCGTCTTGGGGGGGGGGGGGAAGGGGGAACAAAATCTGGCACTCAAAATTATGTGGAACTGAGCATTGTAAACTAAAAATAAAAAATCTTAATTATAAAAAAAAGAATATCAAGGTAATCAACGGGAGAAAATGAAGGAAGGTGGCCTAGAAGTACCAGATTATAAACTATATTACAAAATAGTAATCATCAAACCAATTTGGTACTAGCAAAGAAATAAACTAGTAGATCAGTGAAACACAATTTGGTATGCAATACATAGTAGTAAATGACCATAGTAACTTAAGTGTTTGATAAACCAAAGATGTTTTTGGGTTAAGAACTCACCATTTGACAAGAATTGCTAGGAAAACAAGAAAACAGTTTGGAAAGAACTAGGCATAGGCCAGCATCTCATACCATATACCAAAATAAGGTCAAAAATAGGTAAATGGTTTAGAAATAAAGGGCGACATCATAAGTAAATAAGGTGAGCATGAAAAAAATTACCTATCAGATCTACAGAGAAGGGAACAGTTTAAAACCAAACAAAAGAGAGTACTGCAGGAAGTAAAATGGATACTTTTGATTACATTAAATTAAAAAGGTTTTGCATGAACGAAACCAATGCAGTCAAGATTAGAAGGAAAGTAGGAAATTGGAAGGAAGAAAATTTACATCAAGTTTCTCTGATTAAGACCTTATTTCTCAAATGTATAGAGAACTAAGTAAAATTTATAAGAATATGAGTCATTCCCCAAATGATAAATAGTCAAGGATATGAACAGTCAGTTTTCAGAAAAGGAAATCAAACTATCTAGAGTCACATGAAAAAAGGCTCTATATCACTACTGATTAAAGAAATGCAAATTAAAACAGTTCTGAGATACCATTTCCGCCTATCATTTTGGCTAACATGATAGAAAAGGAAAATGATAAATGCTGGAGGGAATATGAAAACTAGAAAACTAATGCACTGCTGGTAGAGTTGTGAATTGGTCCAACCATTCTGGACAGCAATTTGGAACTATGTCTAAAAAGTTATAAAATTACACACACCCTTTGGCATAGCAATACCACTACTAGGTCCATATTCCAAAAAGATCAAAGAAAAGAAAAAAAGGACCTATATGTAAACATAGTTATTTGTAGCACCTCTTTTTGTAGGGGCGAACTACTGGAAACTGAGAGGATATACATAATGGGGAATGGCTGAACAAGTTGTGGTATATGATTGTGATGGAAAACTACTGTTTTATAAGAAATGACAAACTGGGTGGTCTCAGAAAAATCTAGGAAGATTTATATGAACTGACTCAAAGTGAATTGAGCAGAACCAGGAGAACATTTTACATAGTAATTGGTAATATCATAATAATGATCAACTGTGAAAGACTTAGCTACTCTGAGAAAGACAATGATCTAAGACAAATCCAAAGGATCTATGATGAAAAATGCAATCTATCTCCAGAAAGTGAAGTGAGAGCAAACTTGTAGTGCATTTTTTCACTCACCATATTTTTCTTGCTTTTTTCTTGGCTACATGGCTAATATGGAAATGTTTTACATGACTTTACATGTACAATTGATAGAATACTGCCTGCCTTCTCAAGGATGAAGGAAGGGTGGGAGAGAGAAAATTTGGAATTCACAATTTTAAAAAATGAATGTTAAAAATTAATAACTAGACTCATGACGGAAAAAGAGATTCACATCAGGAAATCTGAATGCAGATTGAAGCAAACTATTTGCTCTCTTTTTTGTTTATTTTTGTTTCTGTTTTGTTTCTTCTTTCTCTTGGTTCATTCCATTGGTTATAGTTCTTCTTTACAACTTGACTAATGTGAAAATAAGTTTAATGTGAAGATATATGTAGAACCTACATCAGATTACATGCCATCTTGGGAGGGGGAGGGGGAGGAGAAGGAGAAAATTTGAAACTCAAAAACTTGAGGAACTGAATGTGGTAAACTAAAACTAATTAAATAACTTTTTTTAAAAGAGGGAACTATAGAAAATAGCATCTAAATGAATCAAGCCACAATTATGATTTGATTCTAAGTAAAGTCAATTTATAAAGTCTCACTATAGAAAGCTTCCTTTTTGATAAATAGCTCCTTCTTAAGGGTGTGGATGCCAAATTAGACTCACAGGATATCTATATGGGATAATGTTAGGGCACACTGATAAGACCCCATGCTCCTCGCAAATTTCCACTTCTCAGGAAGATTATGAATTGCTCTGTTTCTGTTTCTCTAGGCCTAAATCTGTTCATCTTTATAATCAAGAGACTGAACCAGATTATCATAAAGGTATATTTGAGTTAGAAATCTTGTGGTATGACGAATATAAATGCAACTAGGCAGCTCAATACACTAAGTCACTAACGTGATGATATGCATTAATTTATCAAATCAATTTTCCCTGAATACATAGGGGATCTTGAAAAAGAGATAGCAGAAAAATATAATCTACTTCCCAATTCTGTGTAAGGCCAGCCCTGAAAGTCAAAATTGCAGGTTTTCCAACATGTACTTATACAATGCAATCATAATTTTTAATTGTATATGACAGAGACCAGACCTGTGAATTCACTGATAAATGGAAATCCCAAGTGAGGAAATTCTCAATACATCAAAAAGGAGATCTCCACCTTCTCTGCAACTTACAATCTTAAGAGAGCTGCCTAGAGCAGCCAGTATCAAACTCAAATAGAAATGAATCCCTTCCAAACCACAAACTGACTTGGAAAACCACAAATTAACATTACATATGCTGCACTGTATTTTTATTCATTTTGTTATACATTTCCCAATTGCATTTTAATCTAGCTGGCCTGAGCTTTGACTACTGAAAGGTTAAGCACTGAAGACTGAGCACTGAAAGATTAAGTGACCTGACCAAGATCACGCAGGATGTATCAGAAGCAGGAAAGTCTTCTTCGCTCCAAATCCAACTCTCCATCCACTATGCAACACTGCCTCAGGTAGTCAATGAAATAACAAAGAACAGTAAGTTGATATTTTTCTCAATTTAAAAATCAATATAGTCCTTTAGGGCTGATTTGATCTTTTCACTCATAGTTACAAAGCAGTCAAATACTCCACTTTTAATCATTACCTGATGTATATTGAGCTGTTTTATTACAGGTAACAAAGATTCATCTGTCTTTGTTCTGTTCCAGCCAAAATAACGCTGACAAAACATGAGGGTTGGTTAAGGCTTTAAATTTCTTTAAAAAAAAATTTTTTACAACAAAGTGATCAAAGGAGCCCCTACAATATCAAATAGAATTATATTTTAAAATTTAAAAACCACAATTGATATTTTAAAATACATAGTTTGTAAAACTACAACAGTAAGGTCAAGAAATAAAAAAGCCAATTAAGTGTGATGCCAAATAGAAGTATTTGGTATCATTTTCTACTTAACATCCTTTGAATAAAAACTATTTCAGAATACAGATCTTCCATCAAAGAAAAGCAAAACAAAAAAAAATCTCTGCAAGGAATGAAGAATTCATATCAGTCTTTCTCTAGGAATTAACAATCAAGGGCTGATAACAAGCTTCCTTTGAATTTCCAGTTGTCCCCTTGGGGAATGCTTCCTTTAATTCTGCCCAAGAAAGCTTTGCAAATACAAACAATACACTAGGGTGACAAATTGTTGACATTTTTTTTGGCTTGTGCAACTGATTAATAAAATGAATAATGACTATATTCTTTATAAACTGATAATAAAATGAATAATATAACTTCTCCTTCTAATTGTTCACATCATATTTCATTGGGTCAATAGCCATTAGTCCACATACAAAGCTGACAAGGATAATTCACTAAACAAGGCATAAATACCCATGTTTAGTTATAAACATGTATAGTTATCCACAAATATTTGTCCAAGTCTTTGCTCTCTAGGTGGCTCACTCAACAACAGGTAAGGCACTAGTTGTAAAGTGTAACCTTTAGTATGAAATACACACTAGTCAGGTTCAAAATCAGAGGTCCTGGGTTCAAATTCTAGCTCTGGTACTTACTACCTGGGTATCCTTAGGCAGATTATTTTATTCTCTTCACTTTAGTTTCTTCATGTGTAAAAGAAGGAAGAGGTTAAACTGGATGACATTCTGAGGATACTTTCAGTTTTAAACAATGAGTCTATGAACAACCTCAATGCCGAATGAGAAATAAATAAGCCAGATGAGTCCAAAATAGACATCTGTTACCATTTTCTTCCTAATATTTACTGTCTTGTAAACATGTATGTCCCTAATAAATTTATCACTATTCCTTTTCCCAGGGAGGTACATGGTAATAACATGAACAAAATTAGTATTCTCTTCTACTCTTTTGGAATAAACCATACTCAGCCTGAATAAGCATAATCATGTATCACTTCCAATTTTTAATAAAGAAGGTACCTATTTTGCAGTAAGATTAAAATCTTGAGTAAAAATTCAAAGAAAAACCTGATTTAGTTTCACTTCCTATGGATGTGAAATGATCTAAAGTAAGAAATAAAGTAAAATAAAAATTTGATTCATTTTTCCTTTAATTTATATGTTAAGCAGCAAAAGGATATTCTCTGATTTTTTCAAGATCTGGTTTTCCCCATAAGAATGCTCCTTTTGAGTCATCCACCACAGGTTTCAGATAAGCTTCTGCAACAGCTGGGTTAGGGAAACCAGGAGAAAGTTGTAATTGTCGCAATTTCTTTTTCACCTTGGTATCATGAGGATTGGGTCTTATTTTCTTAGTCTTTTGAGCTTCATTCCACCATTCTCTGAAGAATAAAGAGAAATGCTATCCACAAAACACTCAAGTAACCACAGCAAATTTGTTTTCATCAGCATTTTTTAAATTTTGTTTTTTCTTCAGTTCAAATTCTTTTCCTCATTCCATTCTTCCCCCCCCTCTGAGAAGGCAAGAAATACAATACTCATTACATGTACATATTTCCACATTCATAATATATTTATTCTCCCTCCATAATACTAAAGGGAAAAAAAATCAAGAACAATGTATTTGTATACCAGTCTCCTTTTGCCATCTCAAATTTTATTTATCCTCTCTTTGGAGGCTGCTTAAAAACCATCTACATTTCACTCTGCAGCAAGGCGGGGACCTAAAATATAAGCGGCAACATTTGTCTAGCCCTTCTTTCCCTATAACAAAAGTGCTTACCTTCCAACCCCAACACAAGACAAGCACTAGGCAGGAATTTAAATATTTACTGACTGAAAGGAAAATACAAAATCATCTTGCAATCACTTTTCAAATTATCTCTGCCAATCTCTGCCTTCCTTAGAAACATGATAGTATATGTGACCTGAAAACTTCATACACAACTTTCTACTAATGTGCTCTGTGCTTAAGGGATTTTCCATCAGAAATAAGATAATATGTATTTAAATTCGCTAATGAAATTCAACCCATACCCACTTATAAAATTTAATCATTAATAAAACGTATCCTCTGCAGCAGAACAGAAATAACAAGGGAAGAAATGGAACTGAGGGGAAGCAGCATGGGACAGTAAGTAAAAAGAAGCCTGGCTTTGGGGTCCGAGGACCTGGGCTTGAAGCCTGGCATAGCCATTTACTGCCTCTGTGGCCTTATGCAAATCACCTTACCCTTCAGGCCTTGTTTTCCCATCATTAAAATGATGGGGTGGCCTAAATGATTTCTACAGTCCCTTCTAGCTCTAGAGTATGCGATCCTATTTTTTCCAATGTGGTAATTTATAAAGCTAAAGACTAAACTAGGGTGACAGTGAGCACATACTATCTTCCTTTATAAAAGAAAATCAGTAAATTAAACTCTCTTAAAGATAAGGTTACAATTCTAAAATGTATCTGTTTAGGTGAAATTGAAACTAAAGTTACAGAGAAAAATTAATATAGGTGTTAGCCTTTAAAACAGAACCAACCAAAAAACTCAAATTCTTGCTATATACGGCCTGTTAATAGTAAAAGTTTCTCAAGTAATTAGGTCAGAAAATTTGAAAATTGATGTAGTGAGATTCCAGCCTTTTTCTTTCTAGTGTAGGTGGGCTTTAAACAGATGCCTCACCATGAGGATGAGGGGGAGTTTGCAAGCAAACCCACTAACTTCCTGGTTAAGCAGAAAGGAAAATAGTTTGGAATCAAAAACCATCCTCTCAAGATCACATTACATGACAATTAGTCAACATCCAGGCTATCTGTCTAACAGATTAACAATTTCAGAAGAAAAAGGCAAAATTAGAATCATGAATAGGACAAAAATTTGAACATATCAGATGGAAAACATCTTTAAAGTTCTTTTAAGAACTTCTCAAAACGTATTTACTAAGTAAAACGAGACACTCATGAAATAACATGATAAAACATACTCAATGAGATACTAAATCATATTTATCTATTACATAGCCTACCTATAATGTTAAAATGCTAGAATTCCCATGGCTTACATTTATATTACCCTCTAAGGCTTAGAAAGTGCTTTCCTCACAAACACACTGAGATAAGACATATATATAATAATCCCTATTTTATAGAACAAGAGGCTCTGAGAAATCGCAATCCACCTATAACAGCTAGATGTACATCAGAGTTTCAGAGCTAGGACTTCATTTGCAGCCTTTTGATTCTAAATCCAATGATCTTTACATTACACCACACTGAAGATAAGTGTTCTAAAGCAGTAATACAAGTATGCCATAGATATTCTGTAGCAGACACACTAAAAGCAAAAACTTCTGTGTAAGACACAGAACCTTGGAATTTTAGGTCTAGATGAGATATTAGAGATTATCTAAGCCAACACTCTTACTTTTTACTTAAGTACACGGAGAAACCTGAGATCTACTAGTCAAAAATTGCAGGTTCGATTTTTATTTCTAATAATCCAAAAAGCTTCATATGCTTTAAAGGTTGATTCAGGATAAGGGGAGAGTTGATATCAGTGGCACTAGCCACGGATCTTTAAAATTAGCTAGGCACATGTGGCTACCTAGTACAAATCTTAAAGAGTCACATACATCCTTGATTCAGTATGCTGCAGCCGGCCTGATACTGCTCTAAAAACTAAAGGCCTGTTAGTCTCGGAGATGCTAAATTACACCACTGGACACACTGGCTCCCTGAAATGACATGCAGCAAAAGGAAGGAAAGGCAGCCTGTATGGTGAGAGAAATTCTCTAAGGCATTACATACCAAACGCTAATTTGTACATTGTGATATTCCTCAGGATAAAAAAAAAAAGTTTGTCTACCCACATCCAGCCTCCTTCCCTCTCTCCCTAGAATGTACACACACATGCAGAATGACATAAAACAATGCCTCTTTGGGACTTTAAATCCAAGTAAGGCCACCTCCTCTTTACCTCTAGATAATAGTAATATTTGAGGCTTTCATTATGCAACATTGGTTGGCTACATTGTCAATGCTTCCTTTCTCTCTCTTTTTAGTTAAAAATCATCAATAAAAAGGCCTGTATATGCCTTTTATTTAAAAAAAAAATAAAGCATACTATATATGGACTCACGAAAACTTTAAGAGAGGCTCCAAGCCACGTCCAGGAAATTCATTGAGAATTTCCATGGCTGTTACACAGCCAACAGTCGGTATCCCTTCTGTGTAATCACTTCCAAGCAAATAGGCCAAATTAATCAGTTTGCTCCGGTCTAATCCTATAGGGTAAGAGACATTAATCAATTAACATTTATTAATCACCTACCATGTGTTAGACACTGTGTGCAAGTACAGTCACATTTCTTCAAGATATCAATGTATTTACCATTTTAAAAAGAAAAGTTATTGATCAAATAAGCATTTTTAGATTATTTAAGAAACAGCTATCAATTCCTGGTATACCAGCTCTAGAAGTATAGGGTTCAGAGGTCTAACAGAATTAACATAATTAACCTGTTCCCCTAATTCTACCCTCTCTGGCTTCTGCCTAGGTATAACTGTGAATCTTCTAAACATGATCCCCATGTTTCCCACTATCTAACCAGCCAATTATTTAAACTAAAATAACAGCCTGAATATTCTCAATTTCCAGTTTCTTCTTAAATCTAATTCCAAACACAATGATCATGGGTTTATGAATATATGAAAGTTTATATGTACAATTCCACCATTAAAACTAGGTCATCACATCAGTCCCCAGATAGAAAATTACATTTAAAGCCTGAAGACTTTTTTTTAGAAAGCAATCCCATATACAACTCTTATCTCTAGGTACTGAAATATAAGCTCCTACAAAGATAAATAAAACAATAAACTCAGCTTTTGAACCTTCCCCTATCGGTGCATTCCAAAAAGCAGATATTTAATAAATTTTTATTAGTATGAACAAACAAATATGTAAACATAACCCTTCAAGGTCTTACCTAGTTGGTTGTGAAAGTCTATATACTGGTAATATTCTACAAACTTGTCTTTACTAAAGAAGTTTTTATACACATGCCGTGCTCCAAAAAGCCAGATATCACTATCATCAGTGATTGTTCCAGATGTCTGATCAGTCAAGTCCAAAATGGCACACTGAGCCTCTGCCTCCATAGGAGCCTCAATGTAAGGAATGCCAAATAATCGTAGAAGTTCCTATTGAGATTAAGAATGCAGTTGAGGCTTATTAAAAAGCATATCAGCTTGCTTTGAGCTCAGAGTGAAATCCATATTTTAAGGGTTTAACACAATTTCCCAAACCATGTCTCCTGTGAAATGCTGAAAATCTACACCAGTTGCCTCTAAACTTTTTTGATTGTGTACCTTTATTAGTAAAAAAAAATTTGAGCATGCACCCCTAACATTTACTAACTTATAAACAACATACATGTACTATTATACTAATAATCACGTTATAAAACTTAATTTTGTCTGCATAGCTGCTTCAGGTACATGGACTGAGTTAGGTAATACTCTCTTTTAGGGGTCGAAGCCTAAGGTAGGCACATAGAAGGCCCCTGGTAGGAGCAGGGAGAGTAAGTGTTGAAAAGGATGTTGTACAGGAAAATAATAAATGTTAGGGAGGATGTGGGAAAATTGGAACATTGTTACATTGTTGGTGGAGTTGTGAACCGATCCAGCCATTCTGAAGAGCAATTCAGAACTATGCCTAAGGCTATATCCCAAAGAGATCATAAAAATACAATCGTACAAAAATATTTATAGCAGTTCTTTTTGTGGTAGCAAAGAACTAGAAATCAAGGGGATGCCCATCAGTTGGGGAATGGCTAAACAAATTGTGGTATATGAATGTAACGGAATACTATTGTGCAAAAAGAAACGAGGAACAGACAGGCTTCATTATAACCTGGAATGATTTATAGGAAGTGATGCTGAGTGAAGGGAGCAGAGCCAGAAGATCATTATACATGACTACAGACACACAGTCTCTGTAGGGACTCTAACTTTAATAGACTTGACTCCTCTCATCAGTGCAAGGTTCAAAGACAGCTCCAAAAGACTCATGATGGAAAAAGCTATGCACATCCAGAGAAAGAATTATGGAGTCTGAATGCAGATTGAGGCAAACGTTTTTTGCTCTCTTTTTTTGTTTGTTTTTATCTCTCCTTTCTCATGATTCTTTCCATTGGTTATAATTTTTCCTTACAACTAGACTATTATGTAAATAAGTTCAATGTGAAGGTATATGTAGAACCTACATTGGATTACATGCCATCTTGGTGGGGAGGGGGGAGGGAAGGGAGGGAGAGAAAATTTGGAACCCAGAAACTTGTGGAACTGAGTGTTGTAAACTAAAAATAAAAAATATATTTATTATTAAAAAAAAAAAGGATGCTGTAAATGCGCTGAGAACAAGTCCATGCTGACTGCAGATGTTCCACTCCTCAACTTGTTAATCACGTGATCAACATGTGATAAAGTTGCAGTTCATTCCATGGCCACCGCTTTAGAAACTACTAATCTATACATCCATAGGGATTATGCAAGAAAATTTTACTGTTAGCAATAACGTTTTGGATCTTTTAAAGGGAAATGTGAATATTTCGAAAATGCATTTTACAAGAGAAATTTTCAAAGCAAACATTAGCTCAATTTTTTCTGTTTTAATACTTTTTTTAAGGGATTTTAATCCAGAAGATATACAGCAGGGCTAACAAACATTTACCTGCTACAATGTTTTCCATTGTGATTTAGGGTAATTTCATTCCCCCCAAGTCCCCTGGACCTAGGTTTCTGGGTTCTGCCAAAATACTTAAGCTTTAAAGTATCCTATAGCCAAATTTACTTGGTGCAATGCTGAAACCCAAACCATTTTTTTTATCATCCCTAGATCTCCAGAACATACCTTACCCCACTATCAACCAGGACACCAAGCCCTTCCCAGCATGGACATCTAACTATCTGCCTTGCCGTTGGGTCAGAACCCTGTCCCAGGTTGCTCCAGCTTTTCAGCTCCTGCTGAGGAAACAATCAAATCAATACTGCCACTGCTACTGAAAAGGGCATGACAATCCACTGCATTATGGCTCCACTCACCATGCCTGTAACTATGTAGATCAAAGATCCCTTCTCTAGTTACCACTTTCCTATGGGTTGTAAAAGTAACACATAAGTTCTTTGAGGCCAGGGAATATCTCACTTTTACATTTTTATCCCCAGCACCCAGCACAGTACGGCATATAGCAAGTGCTAAATAAATGTTTATTGATTGAAGTAAAAATATCAGAAGTTAAAGGAAGCTTACAACAGAATAAACCTACCTGACTTTCCAAGAACATCTGGCCTGTTACAGTTGCAGCAATCCGTTCTTGTTGCTGTTTCTGAGCTTTCAGGGAATTCTGTTCAACTAAAAGATCGTTCTCCAGAGCTTCCAGTTCCTCCTGCATATGAATTATATTTTAAGTAACTTACATCTAATTTAATATAACTAGGTGGTACAGTGTATAGAGTGCTAGACCTGGAATAAGGAAGGCAGACTTCAAATTCAGCCTCAGATACTTAACAGCTGACCTGAGGCCAGCCACTTAACCTCTTTCTGCCTCAGTTTCTTCATCTGTAAAATAGAGACAATAACGGTACTTACCTCCTAAGGTTGTTCTGAGGATAACATAATATTTATAAAGTGTTTTGCAAACCTTTGAGTACTATATAAATTATAATAATTGTAAAGTGCTTAGTATAAATGATTATACATTAGTATACGTTAGTAGCCTGGTACACAATAAGCACTATATAAATGTTAGCTCTCACTTTTTTAATTGAAATTATGTGAGAAATAATTCATTTGGACCCCTATTCTATTCCAATCAGTATTAATCAATTTGGTATGATTCTATAGGGGGAGTGATCATACATTCTGTATATGAGGCCCTAGAGCCGTGAGCTACAGACTGCAAGTTCACTTGCTTAATCATAGGAAACTAACTAGAGGCCCTCCACCCTTGTTTTTTCTTGTCATGGTGACCAAGCCCAGTGTGGTGGAGGTGACTCAATTACATGGAAAGTCCTCTAACTTATTTTTGCACCATGCCTCTTCTGCATATTTGGGTATCAAACTCTATAAATTTATAAACAAGGTCCCGGAATAAGGGGTCATGTCAGATCGTGAGGAAGATCTGAGGTCCATTAGATCATGAGGTTCATTAGAGGGGACCATGGACCTTTAATAAAGTGCCACAGGCTCAGAGCTCTGCTTCAGTCTCTTTCATTATAGGTTGGACAATTTTAATCCCCACAATTACCAACATGTTTTTCTCCTTATAAGGAATTCCACTTGACTTTCAGATTAAAACCAGTATTTTTGGCATGTCTTCACTAAATAAAGCACAAGGAAAAGCAGAGTCTATCAGATCATTACATGAAAAGGAGATGATCTGCAAAAATAAATGAAGAAACATCCAAATATGTCGCTGTGTTGTTCCAATAAGTCCTTGAAAACTAACTGGTACTTCTTCGAAGTTCCCTTTAATAGTAAGGTAAAATATAATTCAACTATTTACCAAATTAATATCTTGCCATTCATTGATCATTTCATCTGTTTCTTTTTCAGTCTCTTCCTCTGGCTGCTTGGCTGACTCCATGCTTTCAGGAGAGTCTCTCAGGAGGTTTACAGCGGCCCCAACAGCTCCTTTTCTCTTGGTGTCTGTAGCCTCCTCTTCAGGAACTGACTTTTCCCCATGCTCAGTGAGAGGTCTGAATACTTCAGGTAAGTCACACTGAAGTTCATCACTACTACTTTCATTGTCTACTTCAATGAAACTACCTGTTCCAAAATAAGAGTCATTTTTTTCAGCATTAATATTTGACAACAGAAACAATTCTAAGAACTACTTGTGGGGCAGCTAGGTGGCACTGGCCCTGGAGTCAGGGGACCCGAGTTCAAATCCAGCCTCAGACACCTGACACACTCACTAGCTGTGTGACCTTGGGCAAGTCACTTACCTCCAATTGCCTTGCCTTCCCCCCTCAAAAAAAAACTACTTGCAAAAGCTTTCCAAAAAGTGTGTTCCTTAAAAAATTGAAACGCTTGATTCATATGGCTTTAATAATTTACAAGTCTTTCGAGAACTGTTTGTTCATATCCTTTAACCACTTATTCAAGAGAAAATGGTTCTTGCTCTTTCATATTTAAGTTACCTCCCCATATGTCTTAAATGAGACCCTTATCAAAAATATCTGATGCCAAGACTTTTTTCTCCAATTGACAGCTCCTTTGCTACTCGTATTGATTTTGTTCATATAAAAGCTTTTCAATTTCATGTAACCTGAAATGACCTATTTTATTATTTCTGATCACCTCTATCCCTTGTTTGGTTCAGAACTCGCCCCTTTGGCTCTACTATTAAAAGGTCTCGTCTAATTTTTTTTTAATACAATGATTATAAAAATTCAAATCACATATCCATTGATAAAAGCAAGAATTGCTTTTCAACAGTAAAATTTTAATGGGAAAGCATTAAATTTGACAAATGAATACCACTTTCCCTCATACTAGTAAGAAAGACTGTATCCAATTTGTCTTTATTCAAATTGAGATCAAATATTTTAAGTAACCATTTAAAAATTAATTCATTTAATTCTCTCAAATACTAATTTTAGTACTATTTGGACAGAAAATGTTTACGTTAACCAGTGTTCTGTTTTTTCAAAAATTCCCTTCAGAGATAGAAAACTCAGCTCCAATTTAGCTTTCCAAAGTTCTATTATTGCCCTACCCACATTGCAAGTTCCCAAAATTGGCTTACTATCTGTTCCCCCAGCTTAGTATTCTATGCCCCATTGACACAGGTTACCCCTAGGCCTGGAACATATATCCTCCATGCCTCTACTTCTTGGAATCGATTCCTTCAAAGCCCAATTCCAGCACCATCCCTATAGTAAGCTTTTTCTTACCCCCTAAGTGCTTAGCACAGTGCCTGGCACATAGTAAGAACTTAATAATTGCCTGTTGCCTACCTGCTGCCTGTATTTATCTCTATACAGGTCATATCCCTAAAGTACACTGTTAATAAGTTTGTTGAACTGAATTAACAGTATCAAGGAATGTGGACTTAATTATAATCAGATGTTTATTTCAACATGCTTTCATACTTCCTACTAAGAACTTAAAGGTTAAAAAAAAAAAGACAGTACCTACCATCAGATTCACTCTCTTCTGAGTCCATTTCTGTTAATGCCACAGTCTCTGGTGTTGCTGAAATTAAATCCTGAGCTAAAGATTCATTCTTTTCAACATCTTGTAGGGTTTCCTGCAAATTCTCATGTTCACTGGGCTTACAGCTTCCTACAGTTTTTGCTGTAGCAAGATGACTTCCTGCCATCAAAGGGGCATTTACTGCTTCTAAGTTGTTCACTTCTTGGAAAGAGTTAGTTTCAATTTCAGAAGACTGATTTTTTTTATACTGTATTTCCTTATCACTTGAAACAATCAAAACAGAAGAATCACACTTATCTGGAGATATGAAAATATCCTTTTCTAATTCAGGAGTCATAGGGTTTTCTTTATCTTCAGATACAAAAACTGTGCTTGTCAACTGAGTTGTCACTTTGGAGTCTTTTCTATCCTCAACCCTAAATTCACCAATATCTACATTAACTGTGCTCTCTGAATGAGTTGTAAGAATTACTTCTTCTTCATCCTTAAAAACAGATTTAACATTTGGCCCAAAGACTGAATTTGCTGAATGCCTTAGTGATGTTGGTTCTTCTATAACAATGGATTCATCCTTTCCTAAAAGAACAATACTTGATGACTGAGCTGCAGGTACAGATTTGTGTTCATTCTTAATGTTGTATTCATTTCCTTGTGCAAATATCCTATTTTCTGAATGAGACACCGTTGCAAATTGTATTCCTTTGCTTTCTCTAACTTTAAGGAACTCATCTTCCTCTTCTGACCTATTTATAAGAATGTCTTTAACTTCTGACACTCCATTCTGAGAGTTTTTTCTGTCATTTTTCACAGCATCATCATCATCATCATCAAGAACTCCTTGAATTGCTAATAGAGTTCTAGGTGACACAGAGCCTTCATCTACTGCAGTGGGGGTATGTGCTTTTTTCACAATGAACTGCTTTTCATTTTCATTATCCAGCTCTTCTTCAGAGCTACCTTCCATCATAGCAGCCTGGATAGCTAATAAAGTCCTTGGGGAAGGAGGGGCTGCTGCATCAGTATAAGTGTCTTTCTCTGTCTTTGGCTTCTCAAATGATGACGATTTGGCATCAAAAGGATGTGGGCTATACATTTTACTAGAAGAAGGAAGAACTGATTTAGTATCCATTTCTTCAGCTTTCTTAGCTTGACTGCCTTAAAAAAAATTAAAGTTAAGAGATTTTTAATATGTACTGTCACAATATGACAACACGATTTAACATGATGAATAAAAACAGGAGTTTATCAGAGTTAATTTCAGTATCTAAGTTCATGAAAACAGCAATTAACATCTTACTTCTACATTCAATGACTTCAAAGGAGATTAAAATAAGAAAAGTAGTAGCTGACTCTTAAGCATACTTTTTAATCTCGACTAGCCAGCCTACTCAGTGCTCTTTCTGTATAATAAGTTACACATGATTGCTGAACTGAATCCATTAACAGTTTTACTAATTGTGTTGTGAAGCACATAAGAATTCATTAAGTTCACCAATTATACTCTCCTGGACTACAATTTACAGAATTCATAGATGAAAGACAAATTCTGCTGTTATAATTTCAGCTTGCCAGCAAATTAAGGACTTATAACTGATACCTTTTATCAAGATGTAATGAGAAGTATCCTCAGAAATTACTTTCCTTGATTCCACCACCTTCATAAAACCCCCTTCATTTTCATATTGTCTTTGGATGTCACCTGAATGCTGCTGATTCATCTCTTTTTGTACATTTTCTATGTGTCGGTTCAAGTTGTTTTTTTTAAGCAAGCCCTTGAGTTGATATGCTGAAAAATCATTGGACTCCTTAAAGCAAAATAAATAATTTAGATAGGGATAATATAACTGTATTTCCCCAAAATCCAACAATTGATTTCTTTTCATAGGTGATATTTTTCTTTGATGATGCTATCATTTCACTAAATTATTAAAAATTAAATCTGGGATAAAAACAAGGAAGTAGAATAAAGACATTCTGTGCCACACTACCCAGGAGCCCTTGGGAAAGTCCAAAACTCTCAGGGCCTCAGTTTACCCATCTGTCAAGAGAAAGGATAGGACTAAATTATTTCAAATGATTCTAGCACTAAATCTATGATCATACAACTCCATGAAAGACTACAAAATTTATTTTAAAAACACATTAAAATAGCAAGAATTGAACAAAAAAGAGAATTCATGGATATATTTTATATTCAATGAGACTTTTGAAAATTTAAGTTTAGTTTAGGCATAAAAAAATGGTCTTCCTTCAGAACAAAGAATTTCAGAGTTGGAAGGGATCTTAGGAATGATGAATCTAGTCCAACTTGTACCTGACCAAGAAGAATCCCTCCTGTGGCATGCCCAGCAAGTGGTCATCTAGCCATTATTTAAAGACTTCTGGTGAGAAGTAATTCTAGGCAGCCCATTCAACTTCAGGAAAAATCTAAGTGTTAGAAAGTTTTTCCTTATATTGAAATGTTCTTTTAAAGATTTTCCTTTGTAAACAGAGTAGTTCCATATATAATGCTCCATAAAGAGTGCCAAAATATTTATGGTTCTGTGATTCGGAGTTGTAGTACCATAGATGGGAATTTTCAGATATGAGATACTTAATTTCCTTTTAGAGCAATACTAAAATTATTCGAAGAATGAATACACTACGTATTTTACCTCGGGCATTGCTTCAAACAATGTTCTTCTTCGCTTGGTAAATTCCTTCATATCTGTCAAGATTTCATGCTTTATTTCTGGTGGTAGACAGCTGAAGTCTTCAGATTCAATGTCGATAGCATGAGGATTATGAAAGAACTCTTCCTATTTGTATTAAAACATAATACTGTGAAATTAAATATCTATAAGTGTCTATCTACAAAGTGAATTCCTTAACAAAAAAAAAAGTAACTTAAAACTAAACTAGAACGAAAACTGCTTCACTCTCAAAACAGAATGGTGCTGATGGGGGAGGGGCATACACATAGCATGAATGAACAGATATGTGTTTATACTTATGAAAATACATGCACACGCTATATATGTGTGCGTATATAAAATATACTGGGGGTAGAAGTTGGCAGGAGTGATCCAGACCAACAGCTTCATCAGTGTGGGGAATTCTCAGCATATCAATGGAGATCAGCCACTTATATAAAAGTTACAGTCTTAAAGAGATGCCTGGGCCTCTAAGAAGTAACTTGCTCATGGTCATACAATAAAGAATCCGACTGACAGCCTGAACCCAGGTCTTTACGCCACGTGTATTGGCACTATTAAACACAGCACTTTTGGTAAATATTCAATAAATATTCACTAAGGGTATACTATGTGCAAAGAAAAATACTAGGTGCAGGGAGAGACATGAAGCTTATATTTATAATTAGAGTCTTCTAGAACCAGGAGAACAATTTAATCAGTAACTATATTATAAAGAAAAATTACTCTGAAAGACTTCAGAACTTTGGTCAATGCAAAAACCAAACACAATTCCAGGCCACCAGTGAAAAAGCATGCTGTCTTCTGAGGAAAAAAGAGATGGGCTCAGGATGCAGGATGAGACATAAGTTTTCACTGAAGCACTTTTTTTTAAATGTGTAAAAGACAACATAAGGAACCCACAGAAGAAAACCTGGACAAGCAGTATAGTTCTGAAAGTTATATTAGAATTTACCTTACAGTTAAAGTTTGAATAAAAACATTTTTAAAAACATAACAGCTTAGATCTATATAGCATTTACAATATGCCTTCCTAAATAGGACATGGTCCAGGACCTCAAGGAACTTATAATCTGGTAAGAAAAACAATAATTTGACAATAGGTAAATAACTACAACACAAGACAGTCTATTTTGAACTTTAAAAAGCAATTAAAATTTTTGTAACAATTATTTTAAAGAAATGCAAATATGAAACAAATAATATTACATATATCTATTATGCCTCCTGGTAGTATTTAAAATCACTTCACCAAAAAAGACATTTCTTGTTACAATGCTTATATGAAAAAGGTAACTTTGCTAAGTACATTTTTTCTGTATTGCAAGGTAAAGTTTAAAATGTCCATGGCTTTACCTAAATTAATACTCAAGAGTATATGATGCAATTCTAATAATTCTTAGGAATAAGCCTTTTATTGACTTTTTAAAATACTTCATTTTAATACCACATTCCCTTCTGCACAATTTCACAACTGTTCACATTCAAGTATGGAATGCAAAAAAATAGTCTAGCAGAGTTATATGAAAAGAAGTAAAAAATTCTTGAGATTAGGAAAAAAAAAAGGACATCCCAATAGTTCCATCACTTCTAAAGAAGAGACTAGATGTAATACTAGGAGGATAATATTGGCTCAGGGTAAAAAGGCAAGTTCGATCTTTGGAATTATATTATAAAGGAAGGAAAAAAATCACTAAGTCAGGATAAACTACCATTAATTATGATACATTCTTATATTTACTTAGGTACAAAAGACAGACTTGGATCCCTACTGTTATGTTGGGACCCACAATTAAGAATTCTGACTGGTAGAAGTATATAGAAGAAAATAGCACCTATCACAAAAATAACTAAGAATTTCAAACTGAAATTCTTTAGCATTTTCCAAACATTGATTTATATATCATTATTAAAGATGTGGAATTTGATCACTTTTGATTTCAGTGATAAAACTTCCAAATAAAGAAACTCCTTCCACCAATGCAAGTTGGCACCTTCTGGGCAATTAATAGTCTCAAAGAGTTGTCTAAAGTCGTGAGAGGTTAAGTTACTTGCCCAGGATCACAAAGTCAAGTATGTGTCAGAGGCAAGAATTCAAGTCTTTCTGTTCCAAGGCTGACTCTCTATCCACTAAGGCATAATATCAGCAATGATAAGTAATTCATTTTAGTCAAATAAGAAAATTTCATCTAATAGAATGTTTTTAACTAACATTTAAGCACTTCCTAGCTCTGAGAAACCAAAAATAATGTTTTATTCATCTTTATCTTATTTTATAACAAATATTTTGATGGAACTTTGATCTCACCAATGGGAATAGTCCTTCCACCAGTACAGATTGCAACCCAGCCAAAGCTGGTCCTCCAAAAAATCCTCCAACAAGTATATCCCCAAGGTGCTGGGGACTTATCTCTAGATCTCAACACTACACAGATACCAACAGAACATATGGACTATAAATCTGTTTTCCTGCTCTCTCACTATATGAACAATCTACCTCCTTCTCTAGTCATACATCTCTCAATTTTTAAAATCTTTTTAAATAAGAGATATTAAAATATAATTACATCCAGAAAGAACTGCCATACAATAGTTCTGCTTGTAATGCATACCTTCCCTACTAATCAAAAACTATGCCAAGGAAGCACAAGTTCTCATTAAGTCCTACAAATCTGGGAAAGGATTTAATAATGAACCGTGTGTTTGTGATCCAAAGAACAGACTAAGGGAATACAAACAAAGTTGGCTCCCAAAAGATAATTTCTTTTTTCAGCCACAGAAACTAAAGAAAACCACCTAAAGAAAACAAGGTGGTTATAATCTACATGAAGTAAAAGGAATATCTACACTGATTAAATCAAAAACCCTTGAATTACTGACAAAAAAAGACAATTGTGCTACCAAAGAATGTTAATGTCTCTGTTTAATAAGCTTGAAAGTAAGAGCTCCTGCAGATAATCCAGCCATTTCACACAGTTCTAAACAGAACAGAGAAAGTATCAGTTCTAATTTTTAAAAAACATTTTTGCAAATGCATACCATATATGCTGATTATTTTTGCATTCCAAGAAAAGTATCTCTAGCTTTTGAAAGGCATTTCTGATTACCTGTAATGCCTGTTTCTGACTCATTCTTATTTGCCATTCTTTTTCATCTTCCTCTTCTGAGCTAAAATTTCAATTAACAAACAAGGATGGAAGTTTTAGTGCACATTAAAATATTTTCTATAAACACACACTAAATAACTATAACTCCAGTTATATGCATATGTACATATGTATATGTGTATGTGTATATATGTATACATATATATATGTGTATATATATATATATATACTCCAGTTATATATATAATAATGTATACTACATGATGTGGATAATACAAAGTATTCATAATTCATGCCCTCAAAAACTTTATAATCTATTTGGAAGAGACAGGACATGGAAAGTTAGAAACATAAAAGCTAAGAAACCATGCAAAGACACAGATGTCAAGACAGCATATTATGACCGAGTGATAATACAAATGGCATAGATAACAAAGAAAGGATAAGAAGGTTTCATGAAGTTAAGTGGAGATCAAGCTGGGTCTTGAAGAGTGGGCTATTCCAGGAACAGAGAACACAGAACCAAGGACTAGGGTCAGAATGTACAAGGTAGATACAGAGGGGTTAGTAATACCACAAGTCTGGCTGAAGTATTTTGTTCATATTTATCAATGGTGGCAGATAATTTTGGAAAAATTTTGGAGTATATATGTGTGTATATATATTTGGAAAAATAGTTTGCAGTCTGAGATCAGACTGCAGAGGTCCATGAATACCAGGTTAAAGAATTTTAATTTTTGGCAATGGAGGACCATTTAAGGTTTTTGAGGAGCTGAGTGACAACATGAAAATGGGGGCCACAGAAAATCTAACAGCAGTGTAGATAGTTACATAACTGAAAAAGTCAAAGTATGAGGTGAAGTGAGTCTGAATTTAATATAATGGCAATGGTAAAAGAAAGTAAGATATGGACTCAAGAGACATTACGAAGGAATTGACAGGGTCTGATACTCATTGGAGGAAGAGGAAAGAGAGAAATGCAGTCAAAATGATTTACAAGTTTTGAGATAATTCTAATGTGATGACAGAAATGAGGATTTTAACAAGGTGACAAGCTCTGAAATACTGTAAAACAATAAAAATCTTTACATGCAAAATATCATATAATAGTTCTTTTTCTCAACACAGACACAAGATGATATAAAATAACCTGACAGTTCCAGATTTTGTTACAGAGTTGCCATACTTTAAAATCAAGTCTTTTCACATACTGTTCATTCATTACACGTTAATTATTTAGGTAGCTTAGTCCTATTCCAAATAAGCACTATGACAAACACCCATAGTCTAAAAATGTCCTGAAATTTGGAAACTGTTGAAAAATTAGATAAATTAAATCATAATTCAATTCTATAGAGGTTCAAATTACAAGGCTGTAATCCATTTTGTGGGAAGACTTCTTAATTATGAGGATATATAGCCTTCTGAACATCAGCCATAAAAATTAAATATTCTCCAATAGAAGCTTAAAAAAAAATCTTAAATCATATTGCAAGTTCTGAACATATACACTTTGATTACCAAGGCAAAAATACAAAAGCCTTCCACTAAGAAAACAAATAATGCATTACCAATCACAATAGAAAATTTGCTAAATGAGTCACCTTATAATATAGTTCTAAAAAGAGATATCAATTCCCAACTGGCTTTGTCTATGTTAGAGATTAAGGTTTAAACATGTTATGATTGCATTAGTTATAGCTATTATTTTTTAAAGCAAAAAAAATTTACCTATTTTTCTCCTCCTCTTGTAATGAAGGCAAAACATACATGTCATCTTCTCTTCGAACTTGGGTAAGACTAGGAAGTGCTTCATCTCTTAGAGAAAATTTTTAAACAGAGATATAAAAAACCAGGACCTCAAATTCAAAAAACCACCCTTCCAACCATGCAGTAGCTTTACTTTGACCTCTCTGGGATGAAATAAAAAAGCAACACATTTCTCCCATGACCTAATTTGCCTTCTGCTGCTACTTATGAAGCAGATGCATACTTGCTCTTTGAAACTATATTCCAAGCTGCCTCCTCTTCTCCTACTGCTTCAGGAGAACAGGAAGAGAAAAATGATAGAGTAAAGATTATATAGTAGCAATTTAGATTTGATGATCTTTCCCACCCATTAATAGGCCATGTGACCTGCTTACATCACAGAAAGACTAAGTCACATGTGGTAGGAGCAGCTTCCTGACAGGAAAAGAAGTTATGTCACAGAAAATGCTGTGAGAGAGAGAGAGAGGGAGAGGGGGGCAAAGGGGGAGAGGGGGAGGGAGAGAGAGGGAGAGAGAGAAGGAGAGAGGGAGGGAGAGAAGGAGAGAGGGAGGGAGAGGAGAGGGAGAGAGGGAGAGAGAGAACACAGTTACGGCTGCTAACGGCCGCCCTCATGATTGTTAGAACTGAACAGGCTACCTCAGCTGTACTGTGAGTTTGTTTTGGGGAAGACCCCAGCAGGGGGTAGGAGAGGTTTGGGCATGGCGAGTCTCCAGGTAGTGATGTTGTATACTGAATGTTTTACCGCTCTGACAGATTAGAAAACAGCTTGTAGGATCTGGTTCTCTGGTGTCTGAATAAATGGTTTACTCCTTCTACCTTCTATGTGGTGAGTCTCATATACTTTGCAATACAGAACCACACAGGCATTTTGACAATTATCATCTACATTGTTATTATTGCCTTACTGGTACAGATTACAGCACTGAAACATTCCCATCTTTTCATATTTCTTTTTGCTTATATTTGTATTCACAGCACAGTGCTGTGCATATGTTGACCATTTAATAAGTGCCTGTTTCCTTCCTTCGTTATTTTTATCACCCTAGAAGGTCCACGGTCGTTCAAATTAGGAAATTTTTCACATAACCAATAATGTGGTTTTAAATATGTTATATTAAATGTGCTCTGAATAATCTTATTTGATCCCTAAAAACAAACTTGTTTAAATGGGCACAATAATTATTTTTACCTCCACGTGGCATATGAGGAAAGAGACTCAAAGAGATTAAGTAATTTGCAGAAGGGAGACCCTAAAACCCAGGTTTTCTTATTTGTCACACAATACTATTCGCACTATACTGTGCTGTGGTCTGCACGTAAGATTTCTGTCTCATACAAGTTGGGAGCTGAAGAAAGGTTAAATGGACAGCTACCTAAACCAATGATGTTATCTAATTTCAAACACATCAAACATCTAACCTTTGGCCTCTCAAAGTAGTTTTGATAGCTTGTCTTTTTAAGAATGTCTTCAAAAGTTTTTCTGTAGTTTTCTTGGAGTCAGCGGATGCCAAATCTTTTCTTTGTCTTCTCTTAGCCTACAGAGAGAGTGTTTTATGTCAGAGAATAAACTGGCTCTGAGATGCCTTCAGAGCCATTCTGTAAAATACAAAAGAAAAATCCATCTCATTACTTTGTAAGCATTTGTTATTGGTTTGGTTGTTCTGTTTTTTAATCACACCTCTCTGCTTTTCTCCATCACTGCCAACCATTTTCATTGACCCCAAATGGAAGAAGGAATAGGGCAAGAAGGAAAGAGCTCAACAGTCTGTGAAATTGATGGTTATGAGGAGGAGCAGGTTTAGGAAAAGTTAGGCAGTAGAAGAAACAGATATGGATCTGTGATCAGAAAAGGGAATTTTAGGACCTCCCCACCTTAAGCATCAACCATTACAAGTAATAATGAAGTCTAGAGATGTGGCCACACCTGAGTGGCTATGGTAGAATGGAAATGGAAATCAAGGGAGTTAAGGAAATTGGTAATAAAAAAAAATTGCACATACCAAAGTCTGTTTCTTCAACAGTGGTGCTTCTCCGTCAAAAACAAAAATTGGACGAATTCTGAAAAATAATAGCTTGCAAAGTCGATGAAACAAAGTTAAAAGATGGGGATTTTCAATTGAGTTTCCATGCCTGTCCCTGACTCCTTTAAGTGCCTGATTCAACCAAATGCTAATATCTGTAAGAATCATCAATGGAAAACACTTTGGAATTTTGAAATATACATTTAACATTCAATGGAAATCAACTACAACCTGAACATTTATTTCTAATTATTTTAAATACAAAGTCATTTAACTCTGTTTGGCCTTTTGCTACTATACACCAAATTTTTTTTTGTAAATTATTTGTGAAATCAAAACTCAAAATCTTAATTTTAATCAATTAACTTATATTCTTATAGAACAATATTTTAGATTTAATTTGTGTTCTGGTAAATGTACTAAAGCACAATTTATTACTAAGGCAACACACATCTTGTCATTTTTGAAGAGGATGAGTGACATCACAAGGTGATGTCTTGACTCAAGCACAAAACTGGATTTAAGTGAGGCAGAAATGCACAGTCAGAAGGCTCACTCTCTCTTCTACAGTCAACAAAATCCAGTGGCAGGACAAAAGTCAAGATGATAGGTGATGGCCCGGGATATAGTGGATAACCTTGGCATCTTGAATGTCTAACCAAGCTCTAAGATCTCCAGAGTACCTGCTTCAGCTACCTTCATGGCCACTGGAATAAAGTGTTCTCATCCACCCATTCTGCCAGCAAGTCATCACATGCTTGGGGTAGACATTCTCCTAACTCACAGACAGGTTTGAGGCCTTGGTTACTCTCAACCTGGTTTAGCTCATCTGCCAAGACAGTTTTACTGGGGTGTAGCCACTGCGTATGCTACAACTTCTTGGAGCCACAGGTGAGAGCTGGATGACAGGTGCATACCAAAGGTGGATGAGCAGCCCTGAAAAGGGCTCAGCAAGCCCTCATACCAGAGGTGCTAGTCCTCCCTGAACTCCTCATACACCCTGCCCCAAATGTCTTGGAAGGGAGGAGGGGCTCCCCCAGTGCAGGAGCTGGACAAAACAAACAGCTAATACATAAACTACATACTGATGACTGGCAGGACTCTAAGGTCAATATCTGCCCTCTGAAAATCTAGTTCAGTCTATTCTAATAATTCATTATTTGTTAATGCTGTATAAAACAAAGGAACTTATACAAATTACTGTTGTAGGAATAATTGAAGGAGAAAAGGACTAGACCTATAATTTCACCGACAAGCAGGTCAGCACCTTCTCTGCATCTCACCTAAAGTCAATAAAAGTACAAAAAAAGTTTAATTATATCATCGAAAGACTTTCTAGAAGGGACATAACAGTCCACTTAGTCCAACTCTTCTCGTTTTAGATAAGGCAAATGAAGCACAGAGCGACTTGCCTAAGGTCTCACAGGCAGTCCTAAATAAACAGCAAAGCACATCAGTTTTAAGCCTTACAACTTACTTACCTATGGAAGTTAGCATAACTAGAGATGGGGGAAAAGGTCCAAAAAATTAAATGAGCTGAAATATTTTGAGCAAGTGAACGTTTCTAATTACACCAAGACTTAAAAAAGTCAGACACACTGCATCCATACTTCTATGTGAGACTGAAAAAAAGTATGTTTGTAGCAAATTAACGTGCCATACTAATGAGCCTGGGCTATAAGAAGATGCAAAATTCTAAAAGAGGAGGCAGATTCCTAGGTGGCTTTAATTCTACAACCAGGTCTATACAAGAAAAGAACAGCTGAAACATATTTAGCACTCTAATGCATTAAAAAAGCACTTTCCTCACAACACTACTGTGACTTAGGTGATACAAATATTATCTTCATTTATAAAAAAGCAAACAGACTCCAAGAGGTTAGATGACTTGTCCAGATCACAAAGATAATAAAAGTGAAATCCAAGTCCAGCACCTTTCCTACTGTCACAATGTTTTGGCAGAGAGTTTAAAAAAAAAAACACATTTAAGGTCATCTAAGTCACTTGAAGCTGAAAGTGTCTCAGAATTCATCTTGTCCCACTTGTGCTTCTATAAAAATTACCCCTACACCTTCTCTATCAAATGGTTCCTCCTGTTGGTACGTGAAGACGTCCAGTAAGAAAGAAGCCATTACATTCTAAGGTCATTCTTGAATAACTCCAATTTGAGTTAGATACTGAGACTATATCTGCCTCCTTGTAACTTTCACCCAATCCTCCTGGTTCTGTAAAGTATCAAATTAATTTGGTAAAATTTGGACTCCTTTCACAAGGGAAGTCCCAAACAACCCAAAGATCAATAACTTGAACATTCTAGTTTTATTCTTAACTTGATAATTCGTTGTTCAGGGAATCAGAACATACTCTTTATGCTATTTTTCCAGTTTTATACACTGACCTGTCCTAGTAAACTAAAATGCAAGATTTTGCATTTTGCATTCCCGAAAAGTCAAGTTTATTTTTTATGAATGGCAATAAAAATAGTGCCTTCATTTGCTATTGTTGGCTTTTAAGCAATTTTCCCTCATCTAAACTTTAACCGGCAGTACTAAACAAAGTCCGCCAGATGTGGCACCAACACTCGAATTTCACCCCTTTCAATCTTAGCAGAGCACCAGTGCCTTGCTTTTAAGAAAAAAAAAATGAGCTATTAATATTATCTCTCCCTCTCCCATGATATTTTGGAGGGAAAGCAGTGGCTCTAGAGTACGAAGGTGTGGTTTCAAATCCCACCTCTGACATTATGTTTGACATTAGGCAGTCACTTAACCTCCCTGAGCCTTTTTTCTTCAAATGGGGTGTTCAAGTAGTTGGCTTCTGATGTACCTTGCAACTGTGAAGTGATGATCCTAGGATTCAGCAGAGATAAGTAGTGCATATCTAGAATCAAGTAGGATGTTGGTGCAGTGGAAAGAATTCTGAAACTAGATTTACAGGGATGAAATTTAAAACTGGTATTCTGCCACTTACTAGGTGTGTAACCTAGAACAAGTCACTTAACTTCTCTGGGTTTCTCTTTCCAAACCTGTAAACTGATGAGGCTCTGGACTCTATGACCTCTATTGTCCCTTCTAGCTCTAGATCAACGATTCTCATAAATGGAAAGCAAGTCTGGTATTAGGAAGTAAAGAATGCTTATAATCCTAACAAGTCACAGGGTACCATTCATCATCCAGGAAAATATCATTTGTTCAAGAGATAAGAATCAATTAGCATTTATTAAGCATCTATTATATGCCGGACACTGTGCTATGCAGTAGTAGTCAGCTAAATCAGGACGGAGAAAACAGAATTGCGCTTGGAAACGATCTCAAAGACTTAATCTAAACTTCTTTTATAAATAATATCGCGGCAGCGATAGGATTCAAAGAAAGGCGTTTCCCGTCTCACAAAAGCACAATGATAATTTTAAGGATACCGACAGCAAGAATTTTTCCTTCCAGCGTTTCTGGATTGATCTGTCTTCCCGAGCACTCAAGCAGCTTCCAAAGTCCCTGGACTCCCATTGCGCCTGGGTTTTCTCAAATCACGGCTAAGGAGCCCAACCTGTTGGAAACAAGCTGCGAGTCTGTTTCCTCCAGGAGGACGGAGGAGCAGGCGTTCTAGATGTTTGGGACTCTTAAGTTCTACGCTCCCTTGTAGGCGGTCAATACGCCGTTAAGCACTGGCTTCCTGAAGCAGGAAGGAGAAAGGAAGAACGCAACGGCCAACACGGACTAACCTCCAGGCCCATTTCTAACCTCGAACTTTATCCCCGGCTTCTTCTAGTTCCCAATGAAAGGGGAAAAAACCCCTCAGGCCTAAGAAATGGAACAACTCCTTCCCAAGCCGGAAG
Source organism: Phalanger gymnotis (assembly GCA_028646595.1). Taxonomy (NCBI): domain Eukaryota; kingdom Metazoa; phylum Chordata; class Mammalia; order Diprotodontia; family Phalangeridae; genus Phalanger; species Phalanger gymnotis. The sequence goes on along the minus strand of CM053626.1, from coordinate 121,291,406 downwards.
TTGAACAAATTCTTATTCCGCTCCTCAAATCTTCCGTTGGACAGTTAGTTTAGGATTCGGAAGAACCAAGTGACCACCAGGTGTCCCCAGCAGATCACCTTTCAGGTGCCCGTCAGAGACCCAACTACAGCAGCCGGAACCCGACTTCGGCCCTGAACTTCCGGCTTCCGCAAAAAGTCACTCCCTTCTTCCTTCAGGAAGTCCCGCCTTATCACTTCCACTAGCCCAATCACTATTTGCCGTCGCAGGATACGTTGCGTCACGCAGAGAGACGAGCGGACGTAGGGGACGTCCTATACGCATAACTTTTGGAAAAAGTTGCGGACACATCTTCCATCCGTCTATTGTGTGGAGCCGGATGTGGATTTTCGCCTGTGAAGTACTCAGCTCCTAAACTACGTGTGGGCGTGGGCGATGGAGCAACTGAGACTGGCAATTAACCGTGGCTTTAGCCAATATGGCTTCGTATTCCCCGAGAGACTCGTCGCCATCCCCGGACCCTACCGGCGACTTGACATCCGTAGTCTCCTTCCCCACCGCTACCTTTCCTTTCTGCCATATTACTTCAATACCACCCCACCTTCCTCCGGAACTTTTACATTTTCCCTTCTTCGCGCACTCTTCCCTGGAGAATGTTTTCATAGTAAAATTGCCAGCCTGATTTCCCAGCTCCTCGAGGGTAGGGACTTTGTCTCGTTCATTTTTGTATCTCCCTACTCCCAGCTCCTCAGCACGCTTGGCCCAATACCTTGCACCAGCCGAGTAGGCAGGCGGTGTGTTTGAATGAATGAATGTTGCGTTTATTTATACATAATGTAGCACTCCTTTGGAGAGGGTAGCTTCTAAAGTTTGTTGTTTTTTAATGTAATCTGATGATTGAAATGGAAGTAAGACAGTTAAAAAAAATGTGAAGTTTTTCACAAAAGAATGTAGACGTGTACGTTAATATTATAACGATGACATTGAAAAAATCTTTTCCACCTCTTTAAAAGTAATGGCTGATGTAAAAATAAAAGATAGCAATGAAGTTTTTTTTTATTGTTTCAAAAGGAAAAAAAAACTTTTTAGCCTCTTTTTCTAGTTGGAAATTTTTTGCTGAACAAAATTTTGAGGGCTGAAATGGTTTAAGGTCTGTTCCTACCAATAAATCATTTTAAAGGATTTTTGTCATCTCTGCTACTGTTATATATCACTCTGAATTAAGAAGCATTTATGTGCCTTTTTTCCAATTTGTTTGCAATCTATTTTGTGTGCTATTTGGAAAATGAAGGTGATATAAAAACAAAGGTAGCAATTGACACTTTTTACAAATTTTAAAAGAAAAATGTATTTTTGCCTCTTTTTCTAGTTGTAAATTGACTTAACTGGGCAGCTTGGTAGTGTAGTGAATAGTGCTGGGCCTGGAGACAGGAAGACTCATCTTCTCAAGTTCAAATTTGGCCCCAGACACTAACTGTGTTACCTTGGGCAAGTCCCTTAATCTTGTTTGCCTTAGTTTCCTCAACAGTAAAATGAGCTGGAGAAAGAAACGGCAAAACCTCGGGTATCTTTTTTAAGAAAACGTCATGGGGGCAGCTAGGTGGCTCAGTGAATAGAGCACCGGCCTTGGAGTAAGGAGGACCTACATTCAAATTCAGCCTCAGACACTTGACACACTTCCTAGCTGTGTGACCTTGGGCAAGTCACTTAACCCCAATTGCTTTGCCTTCCCCCCCCCCCAAAAGAAAAAAAGACACAACTGAACAAAAAATTTATCTTCCTGATCTTCAGGTTTTTATAAGAAAGAAAAATTTAGAAATCAGTTTCTTCATGTAGTTTCTTCATGATCTTTTGGTCACTGAACACTGTATGAGTGCTTCTGTAAATGAGTATACTAATTGCCTTGATTTTCTTGAGCTCCCCAATTATCCAGGTAACCAAGAAGAGCTGTATGAGGACTGGGTGTATTAACTAAAACACAGAGTGGCTAGACATACCAACATTCTATTTCAGTAACCCAGAGTAAGCCTAGCTGGAAGTGCAGAAAATCAGCAACTCTGAAGCCAATTAAGACTATCCAGCTTTGAAGCAGACATTGAGCCATTTGGTTTATGGACCTTTAAGAAACAGACTTATCTTCAGAGATTCTCCTAACTTTGGTTGTGGTGCTCTTAGACACATTCTGGTTTTGGTGACATCTCCTTATCTTATTGTCTGTGCTCATGCCTTGAATTATAGACTACTTATCACCAAGAATGCCTTCTGATTTGTGTATCAAAAGGGCCACAGCTCTGACACATAGAGTTTTTCACTCCCCCCCCTCCCTTTTGGAATAGGACTCACTGACTCATTCCTTTCTAAGCCCACCTTTCCCCAAAATTTTTAACCTTCCTTTGTTTAAAAGGTATATTACTTCACGTTCTGTTCAGCATAGGCCAGACAGTTCCCATGTGAATTTTTTTTTCTTCCCTGCTTAATAAAAACCCTTCTTTAATTTCACAGACATTGTCTTCCTCTGGTTTTGTTGTTGTTTTGTTTTGTTTTTCCTTTAGGGAAAGGGGGGATTTAGTTCTTGAGAACTGGCCTTTGTATTCTCTGGGTATCTTCCCCTTTAGGGAAAAGATCTCAATTCCCTAAAGACAAAGTCCACCTCAGTTTACACCACCAATGAGGAGAGAGTCCCTTACCAGTATGCTTTGAGGCTGGGTTACATTCATACAGTCATAGATTTAAACCTGGAAACTTATTGGGCATCTAGTCCAAACCTTTCATCTTACAAAGCCCAGCAAGGTTAAGTAACTTACTCTATTGCACAGTAAGTGGCAGTCAAGATTCAAACCCAAGTCTTTTGATTCAAAATCCAGTATATTCTCCATTGCTCTGAACACCTTCAGTTTTTCAAATACGGTAGATTTTCAAATTATAGAATCTTGGATTAAGCTAAAACCCTTTTGAGTACTAGTCCATATCAGGGAGATTTTGATTACTAAACAAGTGTTCCTCACCTTTGCTTATCAATATATTAAGTCCTATGAACTCTACAGCTGTCTATAACTGCCCCCCAAAGTGCTAATTCATATAAATTGAGATCTTAGAGAAGATCGTGTATTTAACATGAGTGACCTTACTTATTCCAGGAATAGTTAAGTTTTTTAAAGTAATCATATATTTGTTTTTTGGTTTATTGTAACTCAACAACTAGTATATTTGATTCAAAGCCTTCCTTTTGTAACATTTACCTTTTTTCTTTGTTCTTTAGGGATTGAGATTGGAAGAATGACTGAATTTACATAGGGAAATTTGAGGTAACTCAATGCATGTCAGCACTTACTCTACAATTTATAATATTAGTTGCCTAGAGTAATGAGTAAAATGATGAGGTTAAGTGAGTTTCCCAAGGTCAAATAGCCAATATCAGATGGAACAAGATGGAAGCTAGGTTATCCTGGCTTGAAGGTCAGTTCTATGAACTACACTATAATTGCCTCTTATTTTTGCCTACTTAGAGTAGCAAAAAATTAACTACTGCATTTTTTAAGTAGTTTATAAAAACTTGAAACAATGATTCCTGAGAAATTTTTGTGGAGACCTTCAATTTCATAGATATAGGAACTTCTTCCACTAATAAGGAACTGCAGTTTGTCTATAACTTCTAGCCTTACCATATACAACTAATAAAACGAAGTATATTAAACATTTTAAAACAACATATTAAAAATACACTCTTGAAGAAACAGACTCAATTTGAAATTATGTGACTCAATTATTATGACTAAAGGTCACTTAAGTAATAGAAGTAGCAATCAAGAATTGAGCCTAAATTCTCTACTCCAAATCCATGGTTCTTTCCACTATGCTGCATAATGAAAGCCATTGATATACCCTGGTGTATGGTACATAGTAGTAGTGCTTTGTTTAACTGATCTCCAAAGATACTGTTTGAAGAATAATACAGCATTAGAAATGTTTCTGCTAACTCCTATTTATGTAATCACTTTCTGTGGCAAAAGTACAGAATTTGATTGCATGCTATTGAACTTAATTGTGGCCTCCTAACTAGCTAGCCTCTAAACTATTTTGCATCACAGTGTTAGAATATCCTTAAAAGGGGGCGGAGCCAAGATGGCGACTGGAAAGCAGTAACTGGCGTGAGCTCCCCACCAAGTCCCTCCAAAAACCTATGAAAAAATGGCTCTGAACCAATTCTAGAACTACAGAACCCACAAAGGGGCAGGGGGAAGCAGGA
>CM053626.1:121259345-121286681 GCA_028646595.1 Phalanger gymnotis | reverse complement strand
CCAAAGACACCTGGACCCTTAGATTACCTAATTAGCATGCCTGGCATTCCTCTCCCATGCCTCCTTTCTATGTAAGTTCTAGATTCACCCCCCATTAGGGTGCAAGTTCCCCAAAGGGACTTCACCCACTTCTATTGGCATTATAATGAACTGTGTCATGACTGAAAGAAGGCTTAAGTGTGTGAATTCATTACAGGCGACTCTGCCTTGGCATTCTCGGTGTCCCAGAACCCCCACCCCCTGCCTCTCGCCTCCTCAGTGCCACTGTAAAAGAACTTCACCTCATCAGTCAGAACTAGTCAGATGGACAGAAATGGTTGAGTAAATTATTATTATTGTTGTGATTTCATCTGTGTAGGGAATTCCTAAATGAGGAAGCTCTTGCTGGTATAAATCTTCAGATGTTCTAAAGTTTGCATGGGGCACTGAGAGGTTAAGTTACTTGCCCAAGATCACCTAACCAATATGCATCAGTAGTAGCCGAACTTGAACCCAGATCTTCTCAACCTAGGCCAGCTCACTGTCTACTACTAAACTAAACTTCGTGGTTATTGAACAATAAATGCCCAAATTCACAAATATTTCCATGACTAAAAGTAAAAAAAAACCAAAGCTTTATTTAAAGAACAAAGTTTTCTAAAAGTTCCAGTCTTAGTTAACAAAATCAGCAATCTACAAATCCTAACCCCTTTTATTTAAACATAGGTTTAGTGTTCCCTTTAGGAAAAAAAAAATGAACATCCTATTACCATGTTCTCATTTGTAGATTACACAAGTGGATACTCAATATGGAGTTAAAAAATAAATAAACTAGGAATCACCTTTTACTAGAGGTATATTTCAAAGGAATTGCCAAAGTCTCACTGCTTTGCAATAATGACAGTATTTGAATATCCCCAAAAGACCCTTGAAAAGGAAGAAAAGCAAGAAAACCCCAGCTTGTATAATTCACAAATTGGCAACAATGACAGTAGGGTTCAGAATCTCCCCAGTGAGAGCAGAGTTCTAACATGTGAAATCCACCCCCTAAGGTTTTTATTTTTGTCTTTAATACTATGTGTCAATTGCTTATGTGGATAGGATTCACGGATTCAGCAGCAGATACATGGATCTTACAGTAAGACTGAATCGGACAAGTAAAACAACAGCTTCCTTGCACTCAGTGAATTCAAGATTCCTTAATATTTGTATTTACTTTTGCCTCCATCCTAGAGTGAGACCAATCAGGTCCTAGGAGATCCCATTCTGTATCACCATGTAGTCGTTTGAAGTTCCAGACACCTAACCCATCCCTCCCCCAAATTAAATAAAAAATCTATAAGCTCCATGGATTACAAATAGGATCCAGATTTCTAGTCTATGTTTTACAGAACTTTATCAGGTCAAAAAAGACAAGAGTATATTGAGTCAATGGACTAAATTACCTACAACCGATAGATGATAAATATTGAGTTCCAAGATGTTTCATTTCTGATAAAGGCTGACAAGCAAAAAGTCAAGTGTAGTGGTAGTGACACTCATAATTGTATAGAGATCTACCAAAGCACACTGGACAATTTCAGAGGAACCTTTATCCTTATATGCCTTAGCTGAAATTAGTAATTGGTAGCTCTATCAGCTACCCTTTTTAAAAGGGATGATGGAGACCTACATTTTAATCTTATATGCAGAATAATCTTCAATGTTCATCCAAGAAAAGCTATTTTAAAATTTCATGCTTGGTTAAGTAGTTCATTTCTTGATTCTGTTAAACATACTTTATCTTCAGCTACTTTGGAAAGTAATCACAGTTCGATTTTGGTTCTAAAAAAGAAATTGCTTTCCAATTTTGACTGCTTATTTTCTTTAATTTTACAAGATCAATACTCTGTGCTTATCTGTTCACATATTTAAGATCACCCATCACAATCATATACAGGTTTAGGTACTGAAAAACTACAAGACTGTGTTTTATCCCACACAATGAGACCTATTCATACATAACACAAGCTTAGTAAAACTCCCTACTACTGCATGTCCTACTCCAAGTTTTCATGCACAACTGTTCAGTACCCACCCATTTAATCATTTCCATCATAATCACTATAACCCAAATAGGCACTATTTCTTCTTTCATTAATACTAGACATCTTTTTCCACGCTGATTCCTGATGAAAACTAGCACTCAGAGATCGGCCCAGACGCCCATGGTGCTTCTTAGAGATGTTGTCTTCACTCTCTGATTTGGCAAGTCCCTGTGTATGTGCTGGAGGTTGTGTTTCTTGTCGGATATTTCCAAATGGGAAGTTCCAAAGGCCAAATCTTTGCCAATTAAGTCTCTGAAAGGCTATGATGCAATGTAGATTCCCTCCTACCTAGAAGACAAATATTCAACAAATAGGCATTGAGCACCTAATATACAAGTTCCTAGCTAAGTCTTTCCAGAGAAAGATAAATAAAATTCAGTCCCAACCCTCAAGGAACTCACAATCTACTTGGGAAGATAAGATCTTTTTTCTTTTGAAGGGAGAGGGGTATCTGGACCTGTGATTATATCTATGTAAGGAAGTCCCAGTGTGGAATGATGAAAATCTGCAACTCAGGGTTTTAGAAATTTGCCTAGAGCACTGAGATTAAGTTATCTCATTGAGTCACATAGCTAGTATGTGGCAAAGACATAACTTGAACACATATTCCTGCGGCCAAGGCCAACCTTATTAACTACATAATTCTTCCTGTCAATAGATGAGGTAAGATACCAAAATAAACAAAGGATAATACAAAATAGGATATAGTAAGTGACATAATAGGGCCTTGAATGCTTGGGCCTTATTTTGTGAAGACAAAGAAGGAAAATTGTATGCACAAAAGTATGTCTCTTTTAATAAAGCATAATAATAATAATAATAATAATAATAATAATAGCATTTTGTAGTGTTTTACATATCTTATCTCATTTGATCCTGGGAGATAGGTGTTATTATTATCCTCATTAAACGGTTGAGGAAACTGAGGCACAGAAAGGTTAAGTGATTGCACAGATCACATAGCTTGAGTATCTAAGGCAGGATTTTAACTTGGGCTTTCCTGTCTCTAAGTCCAACACTACATCCAATATACCACCTAGCCCCCTTTAAGGGTATGGAGTGGTTTTGCTGTGTGGTCACAGTGCCTAGCACATGGGCACTTAATAAATGCTTGCTGATTGACTGATTAAAGCCCTAAAATCGCCTTATAACTCCCCTTTCTTTCTTCCTACCTGTCTCAAAAGTACATTGCCCTTCCCAGATTCTACCTCCTTTTTCTTTTCTATCTTCCTACTGCTTGCCTTTCTTCAAATGATCAAAGATCCAAAGCACTTCTCAACCACACTCCTTTCATTGAGCAGTTCAGTGCCCTCAACAATTGATACCTCCATTTACTGGTCTCCTCCTCTACCCCCCCCCATTGAAAATAAGAAGGAACCCTTTGTATCCCATTCAGTTCTCCACATCTATTCTGTATTTCTTACCTGTTCTAATTACCTTCGCTTTTTTGCAGACAATAGTTTAAAGGACTAGGGAGAGAAAAATCACAATCTCAAAGTACTTGAGCATGGGTGACAGTTTTTGGTCTGTTAGGAAATGTGTCTTTGAGTAGGATCTTGTCTTACCTTCTTTGTTTTTCTATACTGTAGTCCCCTTTCTAGATGTCGAATATCGAGATACTCTGGATTTTGAGTGTTAAGGTCAACAACAATGTCTGCCCATCTAGAGTTAAGAAGAAAATTTAGGAGTTTTTTTTTTAAGAACTAAAGTGGGGGTGGGGGAGCAGAGCCAAGATGGCAGAATAAAAGCAGAGACTTGTTTGATCTCGCCCCCAAACCCCTCTAAATAACTATAAAAAATGACTCCAAACAAATTCTGGAGCAGCAGAACCCACAAAATGAGAGCAAAACAAATTTCCATCCCAAGACAACCTTGGGATGTCAGGAAGGTCGACAGAAAATGTCTGCTGCACCAGTCTGAGAGAAGAGCACAATCCAGGGTGGGCCAAGCAGCTAAAGATGAAGCTGGAGCAGGCCTCAGGGGACTGAATCACTGGCAGCTGTGGGGGTTTCCAGACTTCTCAACCCCAAAACGCCAAGAACAACTTGGAAAGTTAGTGGGAAGAGTCTATTGGACCTATGTGAGAGAGGAGAATGGCCGGCCCTAGACCCAGGGTGGCAGTAGTGGCAAGTGGCAACAGTAACTGCTTCTGGAGCTCTCAGCCCAAAGGCAGTGGGGAGGATTGAGCAGCTGATCAGAGGGGGATTGCAGGGATCTCTTTGCTGGCGCTGAGGCAGGATTCTCTTGCTTTGCCCATCATTCGATCTGGATCATGGTCCTGGGTGGTGATCCTGGGGTGAGGAGGAGCGCTAGCATGGCAAAGCTTGTGGTTGTGGTGAAGAGGGAATCTTCCTCACAGTTCCAAGGCAGAAAAGAATACTTGTAGTCACTCACAGACCAGAGCACAGACTAGGAGAGGAGTAAACACTCTCCTTTGATCATACAACCCTGGGAGAACTGAAAATTTACAGGTCCCTGGAAATATTTCTGAAAGCAGCTGCATAAAACCCATGAAGCTTGGGACAGTACACTTTCCACACTAGAAGCAGAGACCTTAATAAAGAGCTAAAAAGTCAAGTAACTGGCTGGGAAAATAAGCAAACAGCAGAAAAAAAACTTAGACTATAGAATCTTACTTTGGTGACAAGGAAGATCAAAACATAAAACCAGAAGAAGACAACAAAGTCAAAGCTCCTACATCCAAAGCCTCCAAGAAAAATATGAATTGGTCACAGGTCATAGAAGAGCTCAAAAAGGATTTTGAAAATCAAGTGAGAGAAATAGAGGGAAAATTGGGAAGAGAAATGAGTGATGCAAGAAAATCATGAAAAACAAGTCAACAGGTTGCTAAATTAGGAGACCGAAAAAAATACTGAAGAAAATTACACCTTAAAAAATAGACTAACCCAAATGGCAAAAGAGGTCCAAAAAGCCAATGAGGAGAAGAATATCTTAAAAAGCAGAATTGGCCAAGTGGAAAAGGAGGTCCAAAAGCTCACTGAAGAAAATAATTCCTTAAAAATTAGAATGAAGCAAATGGAAGCTAATGACTATGAGAAATCAAGAAATTATAAAACAAAACCAAAAGAATGAAAAAACAGAAGACAACGTGAAATATCTCATTGGAAAAACAATTGATCTGGAAAGTAGATCCAGGGGAGATAATTTAAAAATTATTGGACTACCTCAAAGCTATGATCAAAGAAAGAGCCATCATTCAAGAAATTATCAAGGAAAACTATCCTGATATTCTAGAACCAGAGGGTAAAGTAGAAATTGAAAGAATCCACCGATTGCCTCTTGAAAAAGATCCCAAAAAGAAAATTCCTAGGAATATTGTAGCCAAATTCCAGAGTTCCCAAGTCAAGGAGAAAATATTGCAAGCAGCCAGAAAGAAACAATTCAAGTACTGTGGAAACACAATCAAGATAATACAAGGTTTAGCAGCTTCTACATTAAGGGATTGAAGGACTTAGATTATGATATTCTGGAGGTCAAAGGAGCTAGGATTAAAACCAAGGAGCACCTACCCTTTAAAACTGAGTATATCCTAGAGGGGAAGAGGTAATCAGAATGCATGCCATCTTGGGGTGGGGTGGGGGAGAGAGATGAGGACAAAATTTGGAACTCAAAATCTTGTGGAAGTAAATGTTGAAAACTAAAAATAAATTGATTAGTAAATAAAATTAAAAAAAAAGTAGAAGAATGCTCAAAAAAAAAGAACCAAAGTAAAACATTTAATGAATTTTTTCATCTAGGCAAATTGCTACAGAGTTAATGGTTATTGGAATATAAACTGCCTCAGAGCAGAATGATTTCATTTTTGCCTGAGTGTCTTTAGTGGATATTTACTAAATGTAAGATCACAGATTTAGAGTTGGAAGGACCTTAGCAGTCATCTAGTCTGACCTCATTTTACATCTGAAGAAACTGAGAGAGAAAATTGTAAGTGGCAAAGACAAGATTCAAACCCAAGTTCCCTGACTCCAGTTCCAGCACTCTTTAAACTGTACCACAATGACTCCAAAAATGTTGGTTGAATTGAATGACCTTTATCATGGCAATAATTAATTTTTCAAATTATTCTTTTACCATTACAAGACATGATATAATTGTAAGCAATGGTCTTCATAACAATATGTGGGTTTTTTTAATCCAAAATTCCAGGTCAGTAATTGAGTTTTCTAATATATATGTGTTTATGTGTATGTATATGTATATACACACATATATACACATATATAATATATACATATAGAGAGATATATACACATACAAAGAGAGAGAGCATGGTATATACATATAATGATAGTGACACATCGAGATTATGCACAAAAACTGTATATTTTCCTTTAGTTGCAGGCAAGTCCAGATAAAGAATTAAATGTAATTACAGTACTTCAACTTACTTTTTACAGTGAATGGTAGGATGTTTTCTACTTGGCTCTCCAATTAAGATCCAGTATTCTACTTCTTGCTGCAACAAATGACTCCTGCTAAATAAAAAGTACATTCAGAATACACTCTGGTCACAATGTCTTAATCAAAATGAAGGTCTTTAGTTTCCTTAAGATTTCTGCATTAATTATAACAAGACAACAATTTGGTTCCAATGGAAAAATATATAGTACTACAAAGGGCACTAAAAGCAGAGAAAGCTAAAAGAATTTAGGCACTTTAAAATTTCTGACAACCATTAGAAAAATGGGGTCTATTATTTAGTCTCATCTCATGTTCCCAATGACTGGGACTAGAAGAATTGATATATCTCAGACTCTAGAAGAAGAGAAAAGGTCACATTCTTCTTTGTGGACCAATTACTGAAGACTACTGCAATGGAAGCAATAGTCCTTAAGGGCGAGGTGTTAAAAAAGGAAATTCACATTTCACAATGATTGAGGTTCTCTGAAATAAAGTAAAATTCCAAGATATCATTGAAACAACAGAAACATATCACTATTTCTATTAATTATGAGGATGCCTTTGAACAACACACATTGCCAGAAACTTCCTACTAAAGGAAAAATAGGCAACAAAGAGACTTGTTCTCGCATATGGATTTCCTTCCTACCTCACCTTTGTCAGATACTTCCCACTAAGAAGTGGCTTGTGACTCATTGATTTTCTAGGGAGAGATTCTGCCTTCCTCAGGAGGATATTTTGATAATGAAAGACATGTGTTCCTGGCATATACATGTTCCCCAAAATACATTATTCCCATCTAACCAGGCCACTTGAATGGTTCTTCCCTCAGCTATGTCCAGGACCTATATGCTGTTCATTTACTGCCAAAGGTTTTAGGGTTGGTAAACCAACCCTAAAAAGTTCAGATTATCCCTTGGGAAACTTCTGTACCCAAGATGAATTTAGTCAGATGGATGCTATTCTCAGAGGATTCCTTATTTACCTTCTCCATCCTCAACCAAGATCCATAGCATAACATTTCACTGTGCCAGTATATTACTTCAACCTATCATAAAGAAGCCATTTCTATGCAATTTAAACATAACAAGTAGGACTGAGATGCCTAAATTTTCTTTGCTGACAGATTCTTTGGGCATCGTTCCTGAGGCATTTCTGAAGCACTTTTGTGTTTAAGTTTTTCAAAGATTCCTTTCAAGTTTATTTTCTCCAATTAAAGTTTCAGTCATATATAAGAACAAACAAAAGAAAATTTTTAAAAACATAAACATTAAATAGCAAGCAAGGTGTCAACAAAAGACACACTTGCTACTCTTTTGAGTGCCTAGCAAAACATGAAGTCACACTCCCTGTTGCTATAGAACCAAACCAAAAAACAGATAGCTTTCTGCAAAAGAAAAAATTACCACCATCGAAGAATTCCCATCGATAATGCTTACCTGTATGCTTTATTAGCTTTAACTGGTGTTGCTTCAAATCCAATTGGACAAAAGTAATGATTCTGGCAATGGTAAATGTAAGCCAGTGATTCATCTTTCAGTCCATGTGTTAATTTTGACAATGCCCCTGAAGCTACAAAGAGATAAATACCTGAGTCTCCAGAAAATGAGTAACAACATTTTACAGAAATTTCTATGAGAAAATGTCACTTGGTACACAAAGAAAATTGCTGAATGCATTAGCAAAGGACAGGTCACCAAAAGTTTCACATTTTAGCTTCTACTTCAGAGAAAAAAGTAAATCAAAATAACTTTATACTTTTAAAGTGAAAGTATAAAATACTGAAGTTTTTGCTTCCCAACATGTTTTGAGTAGTACATGTCCTAACAGTCCATAAACTTTAACCATCAATCCTGTGCTTATTTCCCCTAATTTACAAATCAATGTAAATTTCATAAATCAACAGACTCTTCTCAACATGCAAGCTCCTATTTAAAATAAAGAGATATTATAATATTTCTCAAGAGCTATAGATTAGAGGTGAACTCATCTTTTAAGTGGTGACACACAAAAGCTTCTTTAAGGAGACACTCCATCTTTCTGGCAGAAGCAGCAGTAAGCTTCTCACCTCGATCTTTTTACTTGTATTTTTCTGACATTTATCTGTCAAGTAACATGGAGGTGTATTATGCCAAGAATATAGTTCTTACCAAGCCTCAGAACTGAGACTACCAACTAAAATTCAATTAACTTGTACTTCCAGTAAAAAAACTAAATTATTCATTAACCAAAAAGTCCATTAAGGCAGAAATACTAACAATAACTGAAGTAGATGATGAGATTCTGAATCAGAATAATAATGATGGCAGTTAATTGATTTTGTGGCTGCTAAAAGAGCTGAAGATAGCTAAGAAAAGCCTATTTAGTGAGTGCAACACGAAAGTAAGGAGACGAGGCATGCTTACTTATAGTCCTCAGCACTACCCAGACCTTCTGGACCCTTAAGCCTTCAAATCATTTTCCAAGGACAGCCCCTTCTCTAGGTCTTTGTTAATAAGTGTAAAGTGCATCACTTTATTACACAGGCCTCTCTTTTCCACAGATTTATTTCATAACTGTAGTGGCTAAGAAAGCCTTCCTTATTAATGATAAGGTTCTCCAAATGTCCCTATTTGAAGACGATGTCATACTATCTACATAGAATACTAAAAACCTCAGTTAAATTCACCATAGGTCAAAAGAGATTTAACTATACATACCACAAAAACAAAATGTTTTAAAAAAAATACATTGTCCAGATTATGACATGTAGTTAGTTACACAAGAAGACAATCAAGTTATTTCATTTGCAGCTGAACACATACATATTAACATATCTATTTACTCATATACAAATATATACAACACACACAAAGCTTAGACAGTCACTACAATTGGACAATGAACAGGGTTTAGAATTGAGTAAGCAGATAAAATCAAGATAGAATGCATTTGGGAATATTCACAGAAATTTCAATGTTTCCAAACTGCTCACTAAAGCAAAAACCCATCTCTTTTATGAGATATTACTAACAACTGAAATATACTAATTACCATATAATATGTAATATGATATAATAAATTACTAGTAACTGAAATAACTAAAATCTTGGGAGAGTCCAAAATGCAGGTGACTCAAAGGACAAGACACAGGATAAGTTTAGGTAAGCTCTAATATGTTACCTATGATGCTCTGCTTGCCTAAGAGGAATGGAATAAAAGACATAATTGAGGATATGTAAGACCAGGAAAAAGGCAGACCAGTCAGGTACTGAGAATAAGAAACACCAGATGGACAGAGAGCCCAAGTGTTATAGCAGTGTCCCTCAAAACATGAAAAGAATCTGAGTAATACCTGCAATGCATTAGGTAGCTCTCCTGTGTAGAATTTACAGAAATTTATGTACGAAAATTGTTCTTATGCAAAATGAGGCATGGAATAGCTGCTATCTAGATCAATGAAATCATGGATCCATCAAAATACTAAAGGAAAACCTTTTTATAAATTTTATTTAAAGTCCCAAAATATAAAAAGTGACACATTATAGTGATATAAATGAAAAGGCATACAAGAATTAAAATGTATGTGATATAACATGATAGAAATTGAGTGTTCTATTTTCTATAATTGGTGTTCACTCTGGAAAAGTTGCAGGTGGTTGAGAAAATGTAAAGAATGGCTTTTGGCAATTAAATAATTCATAAATAATTTAAATATGTAAGAATTAAAGTAACTTGTACACTCAATATTCAAGGATGTAATGAAAGAACTTGGTAGAGTGATAGCTTATTACTTGGCATCTGTGGAAAAGGAAGTATAACAATGTGGGAAAGGAGACTGATAACAGAAATAGGTGAAGTCTGGTAAGAGAGCTGACTGTGGGGAAAGGGGAGGGTGAAGGGAAAATAGCAAGGAAGGAGGGAAAGATGATAAGAGTTATTTTTTTTAAAAAGGGGGGAGAGAATAAATCATACGTAGTCAAAATTGACAACTAAGGAGTATATGAAAACATTCTTAAACAATATAATAAAGGCAGAAATAGGGAAATAAATCCATCCCAAACAAATATAAATGAGATACTAAAAAAATTAAAAAGAGTGATACTAAAAATATTAAGAGTATTAACACTCTCAAGATAGAAATCATTTTTCAAATCTATGTATGCTCAGTAATGTCTTTAAAAGCACTGTTATTGCCCTGTTACTATCCATCATCCTCTGAGCAACCCTGAGGATCATCCTTGATTTCTTTTTCTTCCTCACCCCACATATCCAATATTTTTGCCAAATCTTATGGTTTTTACCTTCACAATATCTCTAACATATTCCCCCTTTTCTTTACTTCTCATTGAATTCCAGTGGCTACCTATTACCTCCAGGATCAAAAGAAACTTCTCTAGCATGTAAAACTCTTTCTAACATAACCCTTTTCCTACCTTTCCATTCATTTTATACATTACCCTCCACTTGTGCTATGATTCAGCTATACCATCCTACTTAAAAGTTCCTTTAAGGAGACACTTAATTTCCAATTGCTATGCCTTTGCATAGGATTACTCTACTGTGCTTATAATGTTCTGCTCCCTTGCCCCTACTTCTAAGTTTCCCTGGCTTTCTTCAAGACAGTTCAAATCCCATTTTCTGAAGAAGCCCTTCTAGTCTCCACCCCCAACTAGTGACTGTTGCTTTAAGATTACCTTCCTGGGGAAGCTAGGTGGCTCAGTGGGTATAGAGTACCGGCTCTGGAGTCAGGAGGACCTGAATTCAAATCCAGCCTCAGACACTTGACACACTTACTAACTGTGTGACCTTGGACAAGTCATTTAACCCCAATTGCCCTGCCTTCCTCCCTACAAAAAACAAACAAAAAAAATAAGATTACCTTCCTCCTTTTCAGTATAGATCTTATATACAACTAGTTATTCTCACGTTTATTAGAACATGTACTCTTTGAGGGCAGAAATTATAGGGTTTGGTTTGCTTTGGTTTTGCCTTTGTTTGTATTGCCAGCTCACAGTATAGTGCCTGCCTGCCTGCCTATTAAATATAAATAATGGGTTTTCTATAATAATGTATTTTAAACACATACATTGGAGTTAACATTTACATAGTGCCTATTGTGTGCAGGTGTTTTAAAATTATCATCTCATTTGATCCTCACAACAACCCTGAGAGGTAGATGCTAATATCCCTATTTTACACATGAGGAAACTGAGGCAAACAGGATAAATGACTTTCTCAGTATCACAGAGCTAGAATGTCTGAGACCAGATTTGAACTCAGGTCTTCTTGATGCCAGACCCAGTGCTCTATGTATTACACCACCTAGCTACCTCACGGATTTTAGAATTGGAAGGTGAATTTAAGAGTTCACCTAATCTAATTCATTCCTCATCTTTAAAATCAAGCTAATGACACACTGTGTATCTCACCAGATTGTTGAGGAAAAAAGTACTTTGTAAACCTTTAAAGTACTCTATGTGATCAAATCAATCTAATAAGCATTTATTAAGTCCCTAAAGGTTTGTGGGTTGGTTGGTTATTGTCCTTCACGCTCAGGGGACCACTATTTTGAGGTCAAGTTACAGTGTGTCCAGCTGTGGCTGATTAGACCAGGAGAGGTAATACATCAGGGCTGTCTAGCCTTAGGTTTTTATTGAAACAACAGACAGTATATTTTGATTTGCCATTTTAGTGAGAGCTCTGCGGTAGCGCAGCTTCCTTTACTAAAGCATTTATGTAAATGTCTATGCTTGTAGGTGGGCAGTATAAATAGCATTGCTGGCTGCATGTGGCCCCTGGGCAGCATTTTGGACAGCCCTGGATTGCACCAATATGAGCTCAGAATGCTCTACCATAGGTTGGGCACAAATAGTCCATAAGAACATTTCGGGTGAGGATATCTCTAAATTTTCGCATTTCCTGTTTCTTTTGTGCAACTGCAATTCTGCTTCACTCATAGAGCACAGCTCCTTCTTTGATGCAGGCACACCATGCTGAGTGGTCCATTGCCAGCATGTCTCATGTCACACAATCAACTCTAAAGTTATTCCTAAGTCTCTACTGTGCACAAAGTACAATACTAGATACTAAGGTGCAAAGGTAGAACAAGAAACCGTATCTGCCTTTAAGGAGCCTACATTCTTTTTGGAGAGATAAGACATGTAAACAGATAAATATATTCATGACAATTTGAAGACAAGAGAGCACTAATGACCAAAGGCCTCAAGAAAGGCACAGTCTAGCTTCAACCTACCTTTCCAGGCTAATTTCACCTTATTCCACTTTCACAACTCTACATTCCAGCCAAATAATCTTACATTTTCCCTCAGATTTGTCACTCTTATCTCCTGCCTTTGTGACTTTGTACACAGGCTGTCCATAGTTCCTTGAATGCCCTTCCTTCTAATCTCTAAATTTTCACATTTCCTGTTTCTTTTGTGCAACTGCAATTCTGCTTCACTTCCTGAAATCTCTCCCTTCATTCTAGAATCATCTCCTGTCAACTTATGGAAAGCCTTTCTTGAGGCCTTTGGTCATTAGTGTTCTTGGGCTGGGGAATGACATGGTCAAACCATCTTTAGAAGCATATAAAACTGTGAGTTATTATTTTATAGATGAGGAAACTGAAGCCTAGAGAGGTTACATGCTTGCCCAGGGCTCTTTGTAAATTATAAAGTACAATATGAGATATTGTTATCATTAATGCAATAAGTTGCAATACAACCCACATCCCATGTTTTCCCATCTCTGCACCTTTGTTCTGTGCCTGAAATGTCCTTACGCCCTCCTCACCCTTCATCTTAACCTCTTGTAATCTACATCATCCTTTAATGCTTAACTCAAATGTCATCTTGCTACATGAAGCCTTTTAAGGTTTCATGAAGTCTCCAAATTTCCCTTGTCAAATTTCCAGAGCAATTTGTTTAGACTTTTCTTATGCATTTACGAGGAACCATTTTACATTGTAATCATTTGTATACATTAAATACCCCAACTAAACTGAAAGCTTTATGTGAGCAGGGATGGTGTCATTTATCATCTTATTTTTTCAAGTGTCTATACATAAGTAGTTAATACATTTGTTAAATTTAATCACATTAAAGGAATATAAAATTTACTCTGTTGTTAAATTAGATTACTTAATGGCTTGTTTGTGTTAGTAGAGTAAGGAAATACTATAGTTCAGCTTCCTTAGTACTTTTGCCATAAAATCTTACAGCATGCTAATACAGCTCAAATGCACTATCATTCAAAAACATCTCTTCAGTTTATGGAAAGGAGTATAGTTGTACAAGTTGTTCTTGTATCAAGCAACTCAAGATGCAGATTAACAGTTCAGTTTCAATGGATAAGCCATTTTTTATGACTTTGAGAACACGACTAGTGGATGCTCCCACTGCATTCACGGCCATCACCAGTCATCTTGACCGATGTCTTGCCACTGGACTCAGATGACCTTAGAGGAAAGAGTAAGGCTGATGACTCTACACATCTCTGCTTCACTTAAATTCAATTCACTTGCCAAGTCAAGACATCACCCTCCTGATGTCATTGGTCCTTTTCAAGAATGAAGGACAAACAACAACAAATCTATGATCCACTCAGAACTTACCAGGTCCTGGAATTAATGACATACAGTCCATCACCAATCCTATACTCAAAGTCTTTCCAGCTTTGTAAGACCTGCTGGACCTTTAATTTGATTGGCATAGTCTTTAAGACACAGGGTCACCAGCCCTCCATAACAATTCATCAAAGTAGAAATGATATGGAGCATCACATACTCCCTCCAATATTTCCAAGATCTATTAGTGAGGATCTCCCTTCACAAAGATTATACCATGCTCCCTTCTACTATGACTTCTGTAGATAATCAGTGAGAGTTTTAGTGGCCAGAATTTGCCACCTGAAGCTAACCAGGTGAAAAGCTGTAATTTAGCTATGTCAGGCCTTAGATACAGAGTCTATAGCTAGACATATAGTTAAAGACTTTCCAGACTTACAGGACCCAACAAAGTTTATGCTCTTTTAACGTAACTTTCAAGCACTCAGGGTTACTTCTATGCAGCTAAATGACAAGAGAGCAGAGCTTTGATAGAGATGCAAACAGCTATAATAAAATAAGTATACAAGTGTGTGAGAGAAGCATAAGGCAGGATATACCTATAGCTGCATAGGCAAAAGAAAAAAATGGAACACTGAGATTTTCTGAATATTTCGAGGTTGTGGTGTGTTGTTTTTTTTTACTTTTAACATCATTGCTTCAATTATTCACTGATTAAATAGGCATCTTGAAATAAAAGATGAACAAAGGTTGAAGCCAATTTTTCTGCTAAGCCAGCAACACTCACAAGTCTTTACCTTGGTTTATTCTCTTCTAAAATACTGGATCACTATCATGGTCTGACTACTAATCCTGCATTTCATCAGAAAAAGGTAGATTCCACTTGCTAGTTATATCAAAAAAGTAGTGAAATACTACTAAGTGGAAAAGGTCCTTCATACAGTGTTAAGGAGGAAAGCTTGAAAAACCTAAAACGCAAAATTCTTTATGTTAGATAAGCTGGTTTTTTAGATTGCAAAAAAGTATTTCATGCAAAATAAATCTAATTATATGCTCCTGATAATCTCTAGCTATTACATGAGTAACCCAATAGTTTCTAGAATTCATAGCAAAATCAATATAGTGAATCACTTAAACTCAACTCTCTCATATGAAAAACATCGTGTCTCAAAATCTTATAGACGGTTTGAAATGAAAAAAAAAACCAAGAAATCAATTAAGAGTTTAAAAACATAAGAAAGAATCATGACTAAATCAAATTTAAGTAGAAATAAGTAGAGAAAGGTCTCTGATTCCCATGTATCATGTTTTCATATTGACAAAAAAATTTTATATTGACAAAAAAAGTTGAACACATTATGCAGTACTAAATATCAACTTGCTAGAGTTTACAATTAGTTCCTAGAAAGAAACGAAGTACTAATTTCCAGAAAAAGTTTAAAGTCAATCAGTTATTCAGATCATAAAAGTATCCTTCACATTTCTGACAAAACCAGCACTGATGGGAATCAGAAGACCTTGCCTTTGACACTTTCCTGTGTGACCTGGGGCAAGTCACTTAACCTCTATGAGATTCAGTTTCCTCTTCTATAAAATGAGAGGATTAGTTTCATGACCTCTAGGGTGCCTCTCATTCAGATTTAGATTTATAATCCTATAATCTTATGTGAAAGCAATTCATACCGATGGTTTTGTTGAAGATTTATATGTCTGTGTATATATATATGTAAAATATACATGATCTATTATATACATTTATATATAACACATCATATATATATTCAAGTAGTTTTGTCAAAGACTTAAGAGTATTATGTTTATTATAATTATATATAACATGTATATGATAAAAATATAATTATATAATGTGTTATATATTATATGATATATTTATATATTATATCTATATAATATAATCACATATAATGTGACATGATAAATTGATATATGGTATAATAAATATATCCTTTAAGTCTTTGACAAAACCGCTTGAATATGCATATAATATATAAATACATAATGGATCACATATTAATATAATATATACAAATAATATACATGTCTATATGTCTACATACATGTAACATATAATATTCTCTTATGTCCTTCACAAAACCATCTGACAATATATTATAAATTTTATATATCATATATATATATATGTATATATATATATATATATATATGTATCTAGTTCAGTCTCTTTACAGATGAGGAAACAGAAGCCCGAAGACTTGTATTTCTTTTAAGTGAACTTATGTAACTCTTAATCTAATTCTTTTCTAAGAATTTTAGAATTCTGCCAATGATCAATACCACGTTCACTGGGATACAGTTTCCAGACTTACTTTTTTTGGAAAGTAAGCCAACGCTGTTCCTGTTTTAAGGCCTTTTCATATCTCTCCCATACATGATTTCACAGGTGATCATATCTATAAATTCTTTCAATATCTTACAATGTTATTTGTCTGACTTAAAGTTTTGAACTTGTTTAAAGCAGGTAGTCTCTCTCTCTATGTCTTCTTTTTGATGTTTGTTCTACCCTTTCTATTTTGAAAGTCACTTTTCTTAATAGAGAAGACAAGAACAAAATGCCTTCTGTCATAACACATCACATCATAATTTTTAAAAGCCCATCTGTTCACAATTTACCATCTCTCTAAATACTGACACTTTCCTCCCCTTGTTTTTTTTTTATTCTAAGCAGGATTTATCACAGAAAACTGCTCTTTGCTTTAACATTTTTTTCCTCGTCTAAGCTCCCTTTGAGCTTTAGCATTCTTTATACTATTCTCTAAATGTGTGCCATTTTTGCACTACCCTCACTGCTCTTGGTTATGTGCCAATCCTATCTTTTATGCATGCCTTTCTTAAAACTGAACTTAGAGATCTCTTTGTGTGGCCACATCAGCTTCTTTAGCTAAATACCCTCATTTCTTCCTCATTAGCACAGTTGAGACTAGGGACAGACAAATAGGCAACCATCTAAGATGTGGTATATAAAGAATGCAATTAAGGACAGAGGTTTTATAAATTAACCTAGTTTTAATGTTAGAAAGTGCTGCTCTGTAGTATATAGGTATTTATTTTGTAGTAGGTTATCATATATACTAATATGAAACTTCAAAGCCTCTGATGTGTAGGAGGTATAATTTTCAGACACTGATGGATGTCTTTTTCAGACTGATCAGGGTGTCTAAATGCTTCATACTAGTTCTATTCATTAGTAACATTCAAGTGGTTAGCCTAAACTTAATTATTTTTCATAGTCATTTACTCTTGAAATATTTGATCATTAAAAACTAAGTCACATTAGCTCTCCTAAGAATATTCTGAAATCTACATTCCTAAAGTTTAGGCACATTATTTATGTTGTCTAATGCTGTATTTCTCCACTTTTATAAGTTCCAAGGTGGCAAAAGCATCTGTCTGCTTTTAAACGATCACTTGAGCAGGACACAAGATGATTTTAAAATTCAAAAGAATAGCATTCAACAGAATTGGCCAGGTTGAATAATAAAATATTTCTTTGTTTACACTAAAATTGATTTATATGTCCCTGAGATTGGAAAATGTCAAAATGTATAAGATGTATTCAAAGGGGGAGAGGGGTGGAGAATATCCATTCAACTAAAATCATCCAATTTTTTTCCCTAGAATACAGAATTATGTCATTGTTTAGTTGAAAAAATGTTTGTTTGTATGTAATTGGAAGGCAGGTAATTCAGGAAAAAATAAAAATATAAAATTATTTCTAAATATGCCATGATATCATTTATATATATTTTCATTTCAAAGCATTTTATGTTTCAATCAATCCATGACATGGGGAGCAAATGTTATCTATATTTTGAAGACTGTCATAGATGTGTTAAAGGATTTATCCAATTAAATCAAAGGAAACTAAAATTGATCTTGCTATCCACTTTTATTTTCTTTCTAAAATACAATTTCTCTTTCATTAAATAGCAAATATTTTCATGGAAGATAATTTATATTAATTATATTTTATTATACTATATTATATTACATTATATATACACAGATGTATTACATACATATATATAAAATACTACGGGTAAATATACATATACACACACCCATATATATGTATATATACCTCTGTCCAGAATCGATAGACACATACATGCACATATAATAGATACAGGTATATATACATATATGTGTATATACACACATCTAAATCAGATGTGCTTAAAACCATGGACATACTTTGGCAATGAATGTGAAGCCCTGTGACAACAAAAATTAAAAAGTAGCTACAGGAGTGAAACTATTTCTAGGAACACTGCAGTTGAGAGGAAAAAAAATGCAAACTTTCTGTACTAACTCTTAAACTAATCAGACCTAAAGATTTTACTCTGAAGACCTGAATGCTAACGTAACCAAATGTAAATCAATAATATTTTTTGAGCACCAATCTTGGGCCCAACATTTCTCTACCAAGTACTAAGGAGGACAAAGCATAAGATTGGGGGGAAGGGTAGAGAATAGGATTCACAGAAGAGAGAAGGGAGAAGAAACCAAACAAATGAAAGACATTTTTATAACACAGACAGTGGCAAAATACTACTACATAGTTTGCAATTAAATTAGAAAAGCTTGGTGTTAAAAAGAGTTTCCAAGCTCTCTGAATGCACCTTTATAAGAAAAGGAATTAGTGAGAAAATGGTACTAGACATCAAGAAGACAAACTCTAATGAATCAAGAAACCTAAAGAAAGTCACAAGTGTGGAACAAGTTGTATCATCTTTTAAGAAATTAAAATTAAATAGGAACAGACATGCCTTTTCAAGAGAACGCAAAAGAATAAGAAATGCTAAGGAGGAAGAAGTATAAAATGGAAATGAAAAGGTAAAAAAAAAACAGAAAACCACAAGACATTAAAACTTCTATGAAGAAAGGGCAACAATAACTGAAAAGGGAAAACCGAGGTTTTTTTTCTTTGTATCCACTTTTAACAGGGAAATAGGAAAAATGGAAATTCAGATTTTTGCCCACTGCCCAGAAAAAAAAAGAAAAGATGGTAATTATAAGGAAAGGAGGAAGCAGATGGATAGACTGGGGGTAATTTTAAACATATAAATGTCAGTAGAACCAAGAGACATGCATCCTAAAAGTGTTAAGGGAATTTGCTAATAAACTTACCGAACCATAAATATTTATTTTTGAAAAGTCATGAAGAACTGGGGAGGTACCAGAATATTGGAAAAAAGCAAATGCAGTACTGATCTTCAAAAGAGGAAGAGAAGTGATCCTGGAAGTTACCATCCAGTAAGTCTAACGTCAATTCCTATTAAAATAATGGAATAGAATCTTAGAGTTGGAATGGACCTTCAGAGGTCATACACATTTCAGAGAAAAACTTTGGAATTCCAGAATGTTGCTTCCTAAACTTTCTCTGATCCAGGACCCTCCTACCATTTGGTTACATCCTAAGGATTGTCCCTTTCCCCCAACATATGGCACCTGATGAAATGTTTACATTTAACTTCTCTCTTTCCTCATAAATCATACCAAGCTATGTTTCTTTACTTTTATAGTATCAGAATGGACATTGTCACCTGGGATCACTTCATATATCCCACTATACTGTCAAACTTGAAGCAACATCAATCAATCCAGTTCATCCCAAGCTTGTTCACCTGACCCTACAGTTCTTTCCTACCTCTTGAATTGCGACTGTTATCCAAAATAGCAAAGAACTGGTAAAAATTTCTCTTAGTCAGAGATGGCCATAGCTAGGCAAGGGTTACAGAGAACAATCTAGAAGCAGTCCCACCTTTTCCTACTGATCATACACTCCTGGGACATAGCTTTGAAGACAACATTAGAATAGTCTATCAGTGTACCAGATACCTTTAGTTCTTTGCTATGCATGATATCCTCTTCAGTATCATTTCTTTTAATCTCTGGCTTCCTTTGTTTCCCTTTTCTTTCTGAACTCATGTCTAGTTCCACTTCAGTCAGCTAGAATTTACACTGGCAATGCCTCATGCATGGTTTTGGAAATACTGATCTATATCAGTGTATTTCAACATTTTCATTTGTAAATGTATATACCTAAAGAAGGAGAATATCATTCCTACTAAGGAAATCTCTTGTAAAGGCATAAAAGGTAAGGGTAAAAAGGGACAATAAGGAGTGAAGGTAGTCTCAAACCCTACACAACCTCCGTATATCAGAGTTCATTAAAGATAAACTTTCAGTCCCAAGAGATTCACAAAATATGTCACAAAGCTCAATGCATATTCCCTAGATGCCCCCTCCTTCCCATCATCTGATCCATTCTTTGGTATGTGTCTTCACCTGACCCTCACTGGTTCTAGAAAGAATGTGGAACACCAAGAAGGCAGTCCTAGCCCATTGGTAGGCTGGTAAGCACTGATCTCAGAAACATTGAAATGTCAATGATGAGCAATACTGAATATGATTCTTCTATTCCTTTGCAAGAGTCAATGTGGGCTGAGGTCAGGCATTTAAGAATGCTAAAATATGTTTATAAAGAATCATCTGCATATTTTTTGGACTCTAAGTGAAGTCAGTCTTTGCTGATTCATTTTAGAAAAGGTGTTAGCAAAATAATTACACAGTTTTATAATTCCCTTTAATTGACATGTGTTTTCTATAAGCTATGGAATTCAAAAAGATAATGCAGACTTTGTATTAAAAGTATGTCAAAAATTATTTCATATTTAAGTAAGACAACCCCCCCCAAAAAAAAGTTACTACTGTGCTGTCACATGGTCTGAAAAATAGCAATATTGAGCTAAGTTTATCATAGTGGCAACAATTGAAAATGAGAGGATTACTATAATGTTGTACATATTACTGGCATGTGTGAGTTCCAAAGTAAGCTTTTACCACTAAAAATCAGAGTATTATTCCTGATAACAAATATCTTTAAATACAGACATATACACAAACATTCTTTGAAAATGTCATCTAGTTACATAGAAATATATGTACATGCTTTTAGTCTTAAAGCCAAAAACATAACAGTGAATTCAATCAAACTAAACTTTTTTTAAATTGGTAAAAACTGTGTGTGTGTGTGTGTGTGTGTGTGTGTGTGTGTGTTTTGTATAGTTGGTTGGAAAAGACATACCTTAAAAACCTCAAAATAGTAGGCAGGTACTGAGAGGGCAGAAAGCTCAGGGTAATAGTGGACAGTAAAGTAAATGTGTGGTCATGCGGATAATTTGGACCACATATGAAGAGGCATAAGTTTTCTATCTGCTCGATCAGGTTTTCTGCTCCACTGAAATGACTAGATGGACTAGAAAAGTCCATCAAAGCAAAGAACAAATTATGCATACTAACGTAGCCTTAGTGTCAGAGAATAGGACAAATTTATATTGTCTATCCCAAAATATTCTTAAGAGTATCAGCATTATTCTACTATATTTAACATGCTAACATTTAAAGGCTTTATGCTACACCTTGAAAAATGCAGTTAGACAATATTGAACTGAACTGAATTAGATTTAATGGTAAAAGGTCATGAGGAATAGGACACAACTGAAAAATTAATGAACAGCAACAAATACTGAGGACTGGTAAAGAAAAAAAGGAAAAAAGAATGGGAAACTTTATAGAACTTTTTGGGTCTGGACAAAATAATAGCAACACGAAAATAAAATAACAACAAAATTCTCCTAAAGGCACTAAAGGGCAAGAATCTTAAAGGAAATAATGAAAAATAGTAGGAATGAAGTGGGTCTACCATTACCAGATCTCAAGTTATACTATAAAGCAATGACTATCAAAACTATTTTGAACAGATTAAATAAGTAAGACCCACCACAGTAGCCTAAAGATTTCCTATTTGACCAAGACTGCATGAAGAGACTAAAAAACTGAAAAAGTTTGGCAAAAATTAGGTTTAAATTAATCATACCATTTATATACCACAATAAATTGCAAATGTATACACAATCTCAGTGTAAAAGGACATATCAAAAAAATTAGCAGAGAATGAAAGGACAAATATATTTAAGGGGAGAATTCTTAACTAAATAATGGACAGAGGTGATCAAAGAAGAAAAACTGACAACTTTGATTATACAGATTCAAAAATATTTGCAGAAACAAAATCAATGAAGTTAGAATTAGAACAGAAATTAGTAGGAGAAATTCATTGTAAGAAATATCTCTGTTGGGGCAGCTAGATGGCACAGTGAGTAAAGCACCAGCCCTGAAGTCAGGAGGACCTGCATTCAAATCCGACCTCAAATACTTGACACACTTCCTAGCAGTGTGACCTTGGGCAAGTCACTTTACCCCAATTGCCCTGCCTACCCTCTGCAAAAAAAAAAAAAAAATTTAAATCTTCTAGAGGTCTAAAATGCAAGCTATATAGGGAATCAATAGAAATACATGAATAAGAACGATCTAGCAAAGATGAATAGTTAAAGAATATGATAGTTATTAAAAGCCAGTATAAAAATAAGAAATGTAAACTCTCAAACAAAAATGTTTCAAATCACTAATAAGAAGAGAACTGAGATTAATAGCAGAACATATTGGATAAAGAGCTGGCCTCGGAGTCAGCAGACCTAGGTTCAAGTCCCACCTTTGACTGGCTGTGTGACCTAGGGTGAAAAAAGAAAGATGCAAATTCAAACAACTCTAAGGCTTTACTCCATGCCCTTCAGATCAGCAAAAGACAAAAATGGCTTCACAAAGACAGGAACACTATTTGGACTGTTAGTAGAGCTATAAATTTGAACAAGTGTGGGAAATAATTTTAAGTTGTAATATCAATAGCTAGCATTTATTTTGTGCTTTAAGGTTTTCAAAGTTCTTTACATGTTATCCTCTCACCAATCCTATGAGATGAGTACTATTATTATCCCTATTTTACAGATGAGGAAACAGGCTGAGAAAGGTTAAGTAACTTGCCCAGGATCACAGAGCAAGGAAAGGTCTGCGGCAGGATCTGAATTCAGATTTCCCTGCCTCCAAGTCCAATACTCTATTTGCTGTTCCAGGTAGTTGCCCGACAGTAAATAATACCCTGACCAATGATACAAGTACTAGGCATACACTCAAGGGAGTTAGAGACAGAGGAGAAGATAGATACAAAAACAGACTTTTCGTACTTCCAAATCACTGAATGACTAAACAAATTGTGGTCCATGAATGTAATGGAATATTATTGTGCTGTAAGACATGGAAAATGGAAAGAAGTCAGAGCAA
This sequence comes from Phalanger gymnotis, assembly GCA_028646595.1. Taxonomy (NCBI): domain Eukaryota; kingdom Metazoa; phylum Chordata; class Mammalia; order Diprotodontia; family Phalangeridae; genus Phalanger; species Phalanger gymnotis. The sequence goes on along the minus strand of CM053626.1, from coordinate 121,263,425 downwards.
CTTGGGAAGACTTTATGAACTTGTGCCCAGTGAAATAAAAAGCAGAAGAACAATTTACATTTACATGATGACCACAATAATGAAAAGAAAAGCAAAACATAGACTTCTGAACTCTGATCCATGGAGTGACTAATCATAACTTCACCAGAATGATGGTAATGCATGCCTTTCTGTTTCTCTCACCAACAGATGGAGAAATATAGTGTGACATAGAGCATACATTTACAGAGATACTAATTTGTCTTCTGACTATATTTGTCATGTGACATGTACATTTACATATATGTACATATGTGTGTATACATATACTTACACGCACATGCACACAAACATATGCCTTAAGGGTCCTCTCTGTTGGATGAGAGTGGGAGAAGTCAGAGGCAAGTGATAATGATATAAGAAAGAGCGTCAAAAAATTATATCCCCAAAATTAATATTTTAAGTCATCCAAATTATGATTTTTTCTATGTTATGAATGTAATTTAATGTTATGGTAAGATCATAAAAGACCACTCCAGAGAATGAAAGTGAAGTTAGTAACGTGAGTTTATGGTACATCAGTCCTTGCAGCTCCACTAGTGAACTGTGATGGAGGCATGGGGGAAGGGAGGATGGCGCTATGGAGAGGAGCAAAAGGTGCAATAACATGATATTGTGGGAGCCAGCATGGACTGAGAAGTGTTCCTGAGAATTAATACAAACTCCTTTTAGATAACTCTAAGATCATTTATCAAACAAGAGGTGAAATTTTGAGTATTCCACTGATACAGATCTACTAGACAGCATTCTAAATAAATCAATAGAAACCCTTTACACCCAGGGAGTTGTGACTAAACTATAGATGGCTATCGTACAAATAAGGAAGGGCTTATTTAAAGCCTATCTAAGCTATCTAAAAACAGTTAGAAACAAGAAATATCAAATATATTGCTTATTGTGAATATAAAAGGAAATAACAGGAAAATAAAGCTTAGTTTTGACTACATACTCCTATAATGATATCTAATCATCTCTAGAAATGGATCCTAAGGAGGGGAGAGAAATAGACACACACACATACTTACACATTCTAGAGAATAAGCCTATCCATAATCACATATATTTAAACTCTAAAATATCTTCCTTTTTTCCTGTTTACCCATAAAATTAATATGAAAAAAATTACTGAAAATATTTTAAACAGTATATTTTGGACTATGGTAAATATTCATTTTAGAATAAAATTATTGTGGTACACAAACTCAAACATTTATGGTAATGAATATAAATTCCTTAGGCCTGCCCCCTTCATCCTTCCCTTAACTTGTCTGAAACTGTTTTCTGACAAATGGACTAATCTTGAAAACCTAAGGTCAAAAGGGAAACTCTGGATTGTTACCCATCTTGGATTTAAGAACAGGTATCATTACCTCTGCAGTTCAAGATGCCTTTTTATGCCTCCAGAAATTCTCCTTCCTAGGATAATTAACCAGGTATGACATGCTGACTAACTACTGATGGCATAACAACAGCTAAGACTTCTATAGCATTTCACATACATTATCTCATTTGAGCCTCACAATAATCCTGTGAAGTTGAGTATTATTCCCATTTTTACAAATAAGAAACTGAGGCCCATCCAGGTTAAGTGATTGCCAAGTTTACCCAGCTTGCAAATAGCAGCTGGGGCTTAACAACCCCAGAGTTTATGATTCTGTAGTTAGTATTTTCTTTAACTTCAACATAGCTGCCCTACCAAAATTCAAACACCTATGTGGGTAAAATAAAAGTGTTTTTAAAAGTGTGGAGAGGGGAGCAGTTTGATGAATCAATCTGTAGCTGCTGAGCAGCAATCCCAAGATTTTCATCTCTCCTGTCTTCTAAATTTCAGATAGTCATCCCTATCGAAATATTAGATTTACAAATAAGAATTTACAGGGTTTCTTTCCCACCCCTCCCTTGTTTTGGTATCTGGCCAAGATTGAAATAATAAGCCTCTACATGCTTTAAATGATTCTTTGACTAGGATACAAAGCACTAGGGAAAGGGAGTGGAAGTCTAGAGGGGGAAGCAAAGTATGTATCTGCTGAATTTGGACAATGTAGATGTGAAGCCTATCAGAACAATAACAAAAAACTACATAACTGAATTATCCACTTAGGTCGTTTATACTGGCCAAATTACACAGACAATTGTTCAAACTTTTGTTTCTTTGCCATTATAGAATGGATAAAAAAAGTTTTCTTTTTTAACTATGCAATATGTACAAATAGTTCTGTACCATTTAGGCCTACCTAAACAACAGCATTTGGTGCCTTTCCTTTGGGTGAACAGCTCTTTGGTCCTTTCCTTCAGAATACTCAGTAAAGAGACAGCACACTTTAGCGGAAAAACTGTTAGATGAGGCGTCAGAGAAGCCGGGTTCATATCCTAGCTTCGGCACTTACTATATAACCCTGGGCAAGTGCCTTAGTTTCTTGATGCCTCAGTTTCCTCATCTATAAAATGAGAGTTATATGTAAGGTCCCTTTTAGCTCTAAATCTAAGACACTAAGCTGTCTATATAAAAATTAATAAGTTAACCTTTAACTTTGGTGATTAGTAGAAGTTATACTCAAAATATGGTAAAAGAAAAAACACACATTAATTGTCTTAATGTTATACTTACCAGTTTCTCCCGCTGTTTTATTCTTCCCATGAGGTTTATAGAGAACATAAGAACAGCCTTTTACATGGAAGTGGTCGTTAATTTGTCGAAACCATCTGAAAAAGCAAGAAGACTTATTATGGAACAGAGTTTTTGAAGAAAACAGTCAACACAAATTCAAATGAAACTTTAAGAGTCAAAAATATGGCATATTTAATGTAATAATAATATTTACAGAAAGCTCAAATCAAATATGAGCCTTGCTATCAAGTAAACATCCTGCAGTACTAATGCTTTTAAAAATAAGTATATAACTGGAAACAAGGTAGGTGTCCATTGATTGAGTAATAGCAGAGGGGGAAAGCTACAATATGTGAATGTCATATAATTGTACAGTAAGAAATGAATAATAGAAAAATTCAGAGAAACATGGGAAGATTTCTATGAACTGATGCAGGGATGTGAGAGAACAATGTACAAAATGGTTACAACAATATAAATGAAAAAATCATTAAAAACAAATTGAACTCCAAGTAACTGAAAAAGCAATAAAGGTCTCAGAGAACAGACGATGAGACCTGCTTCCCCCATCTTCACAGGAGGGAGGCAGAGGACTGCTGGGACAGAAGACTATACATGTACACTGTCAAATGTGGTTTCTGTATCTTGTGTTTGGCTTAACTTTTTTCTTTCTCATAGAGGAAGGTTTAATCTTAGGGGGAATTTGTGAACTGATAAAAAAAACCAGCAATAACATCTATGTTAAAAATAAAAATTAGAATCTGTGATTAAAAGATAGAAGTTATCTTGTTGCATATAGGTTGCTTTAACTTGCATAAACTAATGCAAAGTGAAGTGAACAAGACTAAGAGGACTATTTATGTAATAACAACACTTTTGACAAGACAAATAGCTTTGAAAGACTGAGGAACTCTGATCAATTTAGTGACCAAGAAGTCTCTTAATGAAACGTGCTACCCATCTCCAGACAGAGAGGCAATGGATTCTGAGTGTAAAATGAGGGAGTATGTATGTATGTAGGTGTATTCACACATACAGTTTATATGTATGTATATACATATACATGTATATTCACATACATATGTGTATATACATGTGTGTTCATATATACATGAGTGAGATGGCCAACAGAATTTGTTTTGCTTGACATTACATGTTTGCAACAGATTTTGTTTCTCTTGCTTTCTCCGTGGGGCTGGAGGGTTAGGGCAGGAGATCTAGGGAAGAGGATTCAGACCTGAAAATAAAATAAAATTGAATTTTCACTAAGGATGCTTCCTACCTCATTAAGGTGGTATATTTTGGGGTATGGCCAAGTCATGATTTTGTTTTATTTGAATATATATGTTTGTAACAGGTTTTGTTTTTCTTGCTCTCTTAGCGAGGGATAGGGTCTGTAGAAGAAGATGGGGGGCAGCGTGTGTGTGTGTGTG
>CM053626.1:121219512-121258845 GCA_028646595.1 Phalanger gymnotis | reverse complement strand
ATATATATATATGCATATTCCCCTCAGCTACCCTAATACTGAGGTCTCATGAATCATACACATCATCTTTCCATGTAGGAGTGTAAACAAAACAGTTCAACTTTAGTAAGTCCCTTGTGATTTCTTTTTCTTGTTTACCTTTTCATGCTTCTCTTGATTCTTGTGTTTGAAAGTCAAATTTTCTATTCAGCTCTGGTCTTTTTGCTGAGAAAGCTTGAAAGACCTTTACTTTATTGAAATTCCATATTTTGCCTTGGAGACCCAATGCAAATCTAATCATAGGCTAAGCAGATACCTTAAGTCAAGTTCAAAAAGCATTTGGGGAACACTGTATATCAATGAACAGGTATGACTTACTTTCCAGCTCCCATTGTGCTATACAAGAAATTCCAACAAGATATCAACGAGGAGATACCACAGGAAGTCTTATACTGAGGTCGACTGATACAGTACCTGAGAAAAGAATAGTTTGTTTTGGTTATTTGAATACAAGCTATGCAAATGGATAGTTTATTAAAGTTCATGTGATCACTGCAGGTTTCAGTTTATGAAATATCAATCCAGAAGCATTTATTAAGCACCTACTATTTGCTAGACTCTGTACTAGGGACACAAACAATGAATGAATAAATCTCTATTTTCAAGAGGTTTAAAAACTAGTGAAGAAAGCAACAGTTTCATATTTAAATATATACAAAATAGATTAAAAAAAGAATAAACACAAAGTAGTTTGGGAGGGAAGGCAAGAGCAGCTAGGAGAACAGGAAAAGTTTCACGCAGAAGCTTGCTTAAGCTGTGTTTTGAGGAAAGAGAGGAATTTTATGAGGCAAAGATGAGGGGGAGGGGCATTCTAGGCATAAGGAAAAGCCAACGCAGAAGCACAGAGGGCAAAGATGAAAGGCTAGAGGTCAAGAAAGGAGTTAGGGTTAGATAAATAGATCTGAGAATCATCTGTATAGTGATAACTCCACCTCCCATCAGCCTTTTCAATGGCTGTTCCCCATACAGGGAATGCTCTCCTTCCTCCCCTCCTTCACCTCCTGACTTCCCTAGCTTCCTTCACCACTCTCCTCAGATCCCACTTTATGAAACAGGCTTTCTCAGTTCATCCCGCCCCCACCCTCACCCCTACTGATACAATGCACTGCTAATACCTTCTGTCTGAGATATCTTCCATTTACTTTGCATATAGCTTGTATGTACATGTTTGTTTCGTGTAGTCTCTCATTAGAACACGGGCTTCTCAAAAGTAAAGACTGTTTTTGGCACTTATAGTGCCTGACATGTGGTAAGTACACAATAAATGTTTGGTGACAGACTAACTGACTTGCTCAAGACCATACAAGAGCTAAATAAAGGAGTTGGGGTTAGAACCTAAGTCTAGGGATTTCTAGAACCCAGTGTTCTTTCTATTTACTATTCTTCTCAGTCCTTCAGTGGCCCCTTGAGATCTCTAATGGGATACCCCCTCCCGATAGTTTAGATCATAACCCATATATATCTCATCATGTAAGATTCATATCAATGACCTTCTGCATTTCTCAATATGAATTGAAAGTAAGGTACAATCCCATATTTCTTCAAATTATTTTAAACTGATATTTCAGCCGATTTATCCGTACTTCAAAAAAACTTTATATACCAGTGTTGTCATAGAGCAGACATATACCAATGTGCAGAAGACATCTTTAAATCAAATATTAATCATGTGTCTACTTTATTCAAAGCACTATGACTCATAGCACTTTAAAAGAAGCATAAAATAGAATCCCTGCTACCAAACATTAGAGCTATAGTGGCCCTTAGAGATCATCTAGTCCAATGTTCTCATTCAAAAAAAAAAAAAAAAAGAGGAAATTGAAGCTCAGAAATGTTAACTGACTCGTCCAAAGTCACATAGCTTGTTAGTAGCACACACAAAATTAAAAGCCAGAGTTCCTAGTCCAATGTCCTTTTCCCAACACTTCAAGGAATTTATAACCTAATTTCTGGAAACAGATATATGCTTAAATAGTTCAGTAAAATGAAAAAGACTCGAAAAAACCCACTGAATTTGACTCATATCATCTTTCTTCCAATAGGGTTAGTGAACAATGTAACTGCCCTAAAGATGGGGGAAAGGAAAACAGGAAGCTTTGATAAACTGTAATCTATATTATTTTTACCACAATCATCTAGTGTGGGCCAAAAATAGAAAAAATATAGAAATTCTCCAAAGAACACATCACACCTATTCTATTTCAATATTTCAATTCTTTGATAACAAGTAGGTAGTTATTGCCAACAAGATCTAAATTATGTTGCGATATGGATGCTAATGACTTGTTCTCAAAGATAGCATTATACACTTCACTCCTTGTATGTAAACCTTTCATCACTCTCTATTTCCCATAGGATAAACTCCACTCTCCTTTAACTGATATTTAAGACATTTAACAATATAGTCTTCCCCTACCTCTCCAACCTTCTCTTCTCACAAATGCCCTAAACAAAACCAAATTGTTCTACTATTCTACAAAGGATCATACAAATTTCCCACCTGGGCGCCTTTGCTCACACTCTCCTGGCCTGAAATACCTTCTCTCTCATCTCAATTTATTTATATTCTAGCTTTCCATAAAGTTCAGATTAAATACTGCTTCTTCCATTAGCCTTCCTGGATTGCCTCATCCTCGATGATCATTCCCTCCCCACAAGTCCAACCCCCTCATTTTCCAGATGAAGAAACTGAGGCTGAGGTTAAGTGACTTGCCCAGCATCACAATGCTGCTACATGCCTGAGGTAGGATTTGAACTCAGTTATTTTTGACTCCAAGTCCACTAAATCCATTTCACTAGAAGAGACCTTAGAGGTTACTAACTCCAATCCTCTCACTTTACAGATGAGAAAATTGAGGTCCAGAGACTTGGTCAAAGTAGCAAAAATAGGATTTGACATATACTTTGTTATGTATCTTTTATGTCTATTTTCTGTCTCTATAATCAAACTACAAACCCCATGAGGACAGGCACTATTTTTTACTTTGTATCTTCCACCTCCCTACATGTAAAATAGGCATTGACCATATTGACACTGGAATTTCATATAAATTAGTGAGTAACAAACATGTTTATGTCAACAATAATTTTAACTATTTAATAACTGCCATTAAAATACTACCATCGCCTGAGGTCTAATACTTTCCGCTGCTTAATGTCTTCAAGAGTGGAATACTGAGGACACTCCTTGTTATGTTTTCCCTTTTTTTCTGAAGTCTTTTTTTTGGAAACTTGTTTCTTCACATTGCCTGAAAAAGGAAATCTTGGAATTACTAACTACTTCATAGTATGTTCCAATTACAATCACTTCTGAATGTACAGTAAAACTTAAAAGGATTTTGTCAACATCATTAAAAATGATAATCTCAAGCATATTTAAATAACCAATTTATTTCTGGGAATGCACCCTTGCTATAAAAAAATTCCTAACTGAAATATCAAAAATGTTTCTTTTCCAGAGTCTCACATTTCTGTTACTCAGCTTAGAAATTAGCTACTTAACTTTAGTCACATCTGGAAAGTGAGATAACCATGTAGCAATATTATTTAAATTGCTTTTTAAAAAATCTTTTTACTTATAAAACCATAAAATTATATTTTATCCTAATAAAGCCATTAAAAGCATTAAGGTAATATCTGAAAAAGTACTATTTTTGAAAACTTCAGACCACAGACTTTTAAAAATAATTATATACACAAAGTGCTTAAAAACATCACTGGCTCCAGGACAAGAGGCAAAAACATTTGTAACCTTCACATTGACATATAAGCCAATAAAATCCTAATTTTATTGAAATTCTATTTAAATTAATGATAATAATTGACATTTATATTCCACTTTAAAGATTACAAAGCATTTAACAAACAATATTTCATTTGAGCCTCATAACAGCTTATGAGTTATGTACAACAGGTACTATTGTCCCCATTTTATTAATGAGGACCCTGGGACTGAGAGAAGATCCACTTGCTTATGCTCACAAAGTTATTAAGTATCAGAAACAGGATTTGAACTTAGGCCTTCTGGATTGCAAGCTTAGTACTTGATTTAAACATAAATAAGTTGAAATAGTTGAACAGATTAAATATTTTAAAATATTTGATTATGTCATGTGTGTTTTTCTTTATCTAAATAAAATATGCATTATTTTATTGACTTGAATTATCTAAAAGCTAGTACTTTCTTATTATGAGTCTTTTCAGGGAGTTTGTGGGTACAGCAGGTTCAGAGCTGTGACTGCACCAGTACAAGAGACTCTTAGTGCAGAATTTTCTCCAGTGATTTAGATCAGCAACTCATCTGTTACTTATACTCTTCCATGGTTGCCTGGGATATTTAGAAGTGCCTTGTACATAGTTATATAGCTAGTATGTGTCAATGGCAGGATATGAACCTAAGGTTTCACAACTCCATGATTCTATCCCCACATGCTACCTCTATGAGTCTTTTAGCAATCTTGAAATGTAAATATTCAAAAATGTACTAAGAAAAAGACTAGCAAAACACTGGGCATCAGCTTTAATCCATATTGGCACACTTGATGTACACTGTAATGGTCTGTAATGCAGCCAATTATTAGTTAGAATTACATGTGTTATTGGTAGAAAGGGAATTTCATTATTCAAAATGAAATTCTGTAGTAATGAAAACTTTAAGAATAGGGAACAAATTTTCCCCTTGAGTCATTTCTTTTGATCCTTCTCAGATACAACTTAATTTTTCATAGGGTTTAACCACTACTGGCAAAACATTACCAAAGCTTCTTATGCCAAATTGGATACTTACTCTCTGACTCTTGGTTCCTTTGTATGTAAAAAGTAGGCATTGTACTACATCATCTCCAAAGTGCTTTTTAGTCTTAATATCATCATAGCCTATGATTCAATGAAAGTTTTCCCACTTTTAGCTGTGAGACTTGGTTTCCAGAACCACAGAAGAAAGAAAACCTATCTTCTGCCATGCTTCCTGGGTTTCTTTTTTTTTTTAACTTTTTTTTTTTTAGTTTACAACACTTAGTTCCACAAGTTTTTGAGTTCTGAATTTTCTCTCCCTCTCCCCCCGACCCCCAACGGCATATAATCTGATACAGGTTCTCCATATACCTTCACATTAAACTTCTTTTCCAATAATCAAATTGTAAAGAAGAATTATAACCAGCTTCCTTGGTTTCTAATCATCTTTCAGTCACTTAAAAATAATGTATCTGGGACCTGACAGGCAAGAGAACTAAGATTAAAGTACAAGGCTGTGAACAGCCAATCTCAACCCCCCAGTCATAGCTCAAATAGGCCCACATGTAATGGAACTATTTGTGTTCATATGTTGCCTCTGTTCCTTAGTATTTAATTCCTATGATCCTCATGAGACATATGTGTCGTACATTCCAAATGAGCATATGCCATGAAATGCAAGCATCCTAACTTGACAGTGAGCAGGCTCAAAGCCTCAGCTGCATTCAGTGTTGCAGAAGGCAACTGGGGCCATTTAGATTACTAGATATTCTTGGGGTGGGGAGAAGAAAGATGTAGGAGTTTACCACAAACTAATCCTGATAGCAAATCCCTGCTTTTCCCCTCTACCTCAATCATGCCCACCCCAGCCACCTGTCTACTAAAGGAAAAAGGGGCAGAAGTAGCATTTATAAATACTTTAAGCTTCAGAAGCTCTTTCCCCATAATGACTATCAGATTGGTAGACCTGGGTTCTAATTTTAACTTAAGTATGTCCTTTACTAAAGGCCTGCATTTTTCTTTACATTTGAATTGAGTGATTCCTTACCTGATTTATTTTTCGAATTTGCAGTCACTCCATTAAATTCAGACTTATCGATTTCCCAGGCAAGTGGCAGCTTGCCAAAACTATTAGATAAGCTTTCCAAGTTACTATCTTCATTGTAGATGATCTCTGAGGAACTAGTTGGGATACCTATGTATCTGGCTGAATTATTTCCAACAGTCACAGAAGTGCTGTTGGCAAGGCAAGAAGAAAGAGTAGAATTTGGAGTTTTATAGATTGAGGTTGCCTGGTTGAGAAAGGCATAGTCTGAGCAAATGGCATAGATTTTTTCACGAGTATGAGTCACCGGACAACTCCATGGATAACGACCATCTCCACCAGAACCCAATGGTGATGTTGGGGCATTGGTGGGGCAGAAGGATTTGACAGCAACTTTCAAATTCTGCTCTGGAGACTTTCTTTCAGGCTTATGGTCACTGTTTCCAGAATCATTTGATCTTTCTGTGTCTACAATGTTAGGCATTGAATGAAATGGCAAAATGTTGTTTCCAGGAAAATTTCTTGCAACGACTCCAACAGCCTACAGCATTCTCCAAAGATTTACATGGGGTTATTTGGAACACCTAAATAAAGACAGGAGACAAAGAGAAATAGATCAGTAAGCAATTACATGCCCCAAAGAGAAAGGAAATGTTTAGTATTAAATGATATTCACTCTTAGTTATAAGTGGTCTCTGGAGCAACTGGCAGCTGCTACTTATATTATTTTAAAATGAAACATTATTTTGAAAAGCAATCAATCAACAAGCATTTATTAAGTGCCTACTATGTGTCACTCACTGTGCTAGGAAATTATTAACAGTTTTTTAAGGTAAAGTACCATACAAATTCAAAACACGAAAGATGAAGTTCACAGAACTTCACTAAAATCTCTCAATAAGTAAACTATAAATAACCTATATAGAAATCTGTCACCTGACAAGAAGCAATCCTAACAATTTAAGAAGAGGATTGGTTTTCAAGTCCAGGCTAGTTACTTTTGGAAGAAAGTGAAGAAAAGTTTAAACAAGTAACTGAATACAGAACTTGGGAATTGGAGATAGAGTACAACAGAGACCCCCCCCCCCAGGTGAATCCAATCAAAAGTAGCTTTAGCAGAAAATCTTGCTCAGTAGGAGGCACACACCTTCAGACCAGAGACTTTCAAAGGACTTAATCCCCGTTCCACCATTCTTTGATCTTTCCCACTCTTGGCAAAACGGGTAGCTCCTTCATCCATTTCCTTATTTATAGAAGCACAGAATATTGGAGCTGAAAGGAACCTGAAAGGCCACGTAGTCCAACCTCCACCCCAACGGTGTAAAATAGCAGGTGAAAGTAGAGCAGGGGAGGAGCAAATATCTGTTTACAGACTATCTGTATGAAAGTACTTTGTGACAAAATTCATTCACTCAACAAACATACATATTCCTATATAAATACAAGCTTTCATTATTTTTAGGTGATTCCAAAATCCACTCTGCTATTTAATTATATCCACTGGAAGAGAATTAATCTGCTTTAAATCCATCACAATGAATTTTAAAACTACTTTTTTTTAATCTTAGCATCCCTTAAGCAAATGTGATGTTGGGTTTTTTTGAGGTAAACTTTGATTCCATTGGTACAGGAACTCTAAGTATGGAATTTCCTTCTGCTGAAATAGATCAGACTTGCTCTGCACCTTATAGTCTTAGACCTGCCTCATACACATAGAGGTTAAGTCAAGTCAACAAATCATTTAAGAGCCTACTATGTGCCAGTCACTATGCTAAGGAGTATGGATAAAATGAAAGGCAAAAAATGGTTTCTATCCTCAAAGAGCTTACAGTCTAATAAGGGAGATAATATGCAAACAACTATGTAGAAATGGGATAAAAACAGGAGAAATTGGAAAAAATCAAGGAAGGGAAGGCATTATTAGCATTAAGGGGGATACAGAGAGGAGCCGAGGAAGCCAAAGGGCAGAGATAAAATAGATATTTTCAGGTATCAAGGACAGGCAATGAAAACGCATGGAGTAGGAAGATGCAATGCCTCATGTAAGGAATAGCAACAAAGTCACTGGATTGAGTATATGTGGTGAAGTAATGTATGAATGTGGTGAAGTAATGTGGTGAAGCATATGTAAACTGGAAAAGTAGGAGGGTATCACATTATGTTGGGCTTTTTGACTTGCCATTAGTCTCACAGTCAGTATGTCAGAGGTAAGATTGGGAAAAAGATCTTCCCAATTCTATGACCAGCACTCTACCACATTACAATATTTTTTTTATGAAGCTGTCTAATAAACATTAAATATTGTGATTGGCATGTTTTTCTATTAAAATTACTTTTCAAAAGGTCTTAAATATCTTAATAGAGTAAGAGTATACTTAGAGGTGGTAAAAGTTTTCTTATGGGAAGGACAATGTCTTTCTTATGAGATAGACAATATTATTTGAATTTTTGTTCAGTACTATAAGGAATACGGACACAGAAGAAACAAACAATGGGAGGACAATGTCAGAAGTTAACTAAGAAACTGATCATTTCAGAAAAAAAGAAAAAAAAAGGCAAGTCATAGCTAGAAGTTGGATTTCTACCTAAGTAATCACAGTAAAAGATATAAACATTTCTTAAAACAAGAATTACATACTATTAACCATATGAAAGGATGTTCCAAAGCACTAACATAAATGCAAATCAAAAACAACTCTGAGGTTTCACCTTGTGCCCAGTAAATAGCAAAAATGACCAAAAATGGGAATAGTAATTGTTGGAGGAGTTGTAGAAAGACATACACACTGATACATTGTTGGTGAATTATGCGAAGAGAGTGACTAAAATGCCAATAACCTTTGACCCAGAGATTCCAGTGCAGGACACATAGTCAAAAGAGGTCAATGACAAAAATAAATACATGCCCCCTCATAACAAAATATTCATAGTAGCAATTTTTGTAGTAGCAAAGAAACAGAAACAGTATGTAGATAGCCATCAATTGGGGAATTGCCTGACAATGTATATTACACAAATGTAACATTACTGTCAAAAAAAAAATAAAAAATAAAAACTGAATGCTGGGAAATTATAACTACCAATCTTGGTCCCAAACAAGAGATATGAGAAGACACATCATCAAGCTTCTTTGCAGAGTTGGGGATCCATGGGTATGGAACAATGCCTATGACATCAAACTTTTTTTTATATGTTAGTTAATTTTGCTGATTTTCTTTTCTTTCTTTTCATTCTATATTGTAAACTTTAAGGATAGTTCACAGGTAAAGGGATCTATTGGGATGTACACGATGTCTCTCCAATAATTTTTTAAAGGCCTCACAGGTAATAAAGGCAACCATGGTTTACATTAGAGATTTGGCAGAAATATGCTAATTACAGAAAAAAATTCTCCTGCTATAGATAGATCCAAATCAGACAGCCCAGTGATAGGGTCCCTATCCAATGACCAGAAGTTTGCTATGGTGGTTAACTATAGTAGTTAGTCATGAGAGTTAGCAATGAATACAACAGAGACTCAGGTCCAACAATTACAGAAAACAGTAGCAATTTTCTCTGTGCCCTTAAACACTGTAATCTGTGTTTCCATCAGAGTAAAGTAACATTAATACGTAAGCAAAATAAAGATTAGGCTCCCTACTATGGGAGAAGGTGAAAGGGCTAGAGCAATGTGTAACACCAATATAGTAATAAGCTCATCTTAAGCCTAGGGGTAACATTAATGGCCCATAAAATCCTGTGGCTTTATGGAGTTTTTTCATGATGAAAAGTTATAAGTTCAATTAAAATTGCTCTAACTCCCCATAAGAAAATTCCTAACATAAGAGGTTAGTCTCTTTATCTAAATTTACATTTATATTTATCTCTTTAACCCCTGAACTCTCTGTTAATGCAAAAATTCAGGTTACTAGAGATGTTTGGGTAACAAAACAGCAGATTATATTAGAGTTTCTATGGTACCAGTGGAAGATAAGGAAAGAGCAGATCTTTTTCTGGGAAAAGGTCCTTGAGTACATGGGTATAATGGTGGAATCAGCCTTGTTCTGCTCTGATATGCCTGTAGAGCTGCCAGTGCTCTTGACTATCTTATCTCTCTTCTGTATCACAGCTCAGGACTACCTTCTCATTCTCCTTTCACTGGTTGCCCAGGGCTCATAGTTCTTGGCTTTGCTCTTATAACCTCACTTTTTCTCTCTTGCAGATACTCAAAATCTCTATGTGGCTCTGAAATTACTCCTTCCTTTTATACAAATTCCTTAGGAAATCACCAAGTCTCTCTCACGATGGTTTTTATCGCTTCAAAGAGGTATAAGTACAGGCCCTGTTCATACTTTATTCTGATTGACATATTTAACCAAAAAGTGTTCTTACTCAACAAAGGTAATTGCATTTATGTGGATGGAAAAATCGATGGATCACCAACTTCAAAAGAAAAACAAAAAAGAAAAAAAAAGAATCTCAAAATGTAAAAGAGAATCCTAATCTATGTCAGCAGGTTGGAGCTTAGAAGGATATATCCCCTAAAAGGAAGAGGAATAGGACTATTAAACCTTTGGAGCTGAACACCTATACAGATATATATTTCCTATAGACAATAGAGCTGTATCCACTTGAGAGAAGGCAGCCTCTCAGGAAGGAATAAGATGAGTATTCATAAGTAGAATTTAGAGTGAGGCCACCCAATATTAGTCAGAGAGAAAAAAGAGGAGTTGAAGTAAATGGTGATTCTCTGTTGAGAGGTACCAAGGGAGCCATGTTGATCTGACCTCATCAGTGAGGAAGCATACTGTCTTCCTGAGACATGTATCTGGGACATGACAGTCTCACAAGACTTGCCAAAACTAATGACCAGTACTCAATTTTAGCAATTCTCACAGGAACAGTGAGAAGACAGGAGACCATGCCAGTGAAGGAATTGGGTATGTTTAATCTTGAAAAGAAAAACTTGGGGTAGGGGCTATAATTGCTGTATTCAAATATTTCTATCATATAAAAGCAGGATAAAACTTAATCTACTTAGTTCCAGAGACAGAACTAGGAAAAATAGTGGCATTACAACCAGGAATCTTCACCTAGATATAAGAAACAGTTTTGCAATAATTAGAGCTCTACAAAAATCTCAGGAATGGATGCCCCTGAAGTCCATCCCTAGAGATCTTCGATTAGAAGTATGCTAATCATTGTTGCAGATATTGGAGAGAAGATTCATGTTGATATTTGATTTGGACAAGATGGCTCCTGAGGTGCCTTCCAACTGGGCTTGTGTGATCCTATCAGTATGGAACAAGAGCAATCCAGAGGTTAAAATAGTTTCAGAGGTATTGTTGTCTTTAGTTAATTCTCTAGCTCTACTAAAAGGATATCTTCAAAAACAAATAGTAAACTCTGGATGGGATTGATTATGCAATCTAGAGATTATTGAGAACCAGATTCTTCTCATCCTCCTATTTGCCTTGTCCTCCATTAGAGGAGAAGTGTATTAAATACCAATCTTCTTAGGTTTGTAGTTATCATCATCTCTGGCCTAGCAGGAGAAAGTTGAAAACTCTGGTTTATCAAAGATTTAAATATTATGTGCAGAGTTATATTATCTGTGCTGTCCCTGTTCTCCTTTAATTACAATATAATAATATAAAATCAACTGTGAGGTTAAAGCTTTAGGTGAATATATAAATGTACATACATGTATGCATATGTGTGCATGTATGTGTAAATGCACAACTTTTTCTCGCAATCTGAAGCCTAAGAGAAAAGCATTCTGGAAGAAAACAGGGATATCAGTCTTTAATCTCTTTCCTTTTTTTTTTTTTTTTTTTTTTGCTGTTCAAGTAACGTAATGCTTTATTTTCCTAATAGTTGAAGCTTCTTCTTCTAAATGTCAGAAAAAAAAAAAAACTTGACCATTGTGGATGGAAAGCTTTCTAAAACTTGCTACGTATTTCTCTTCCTTCTCAAACATAACCCACTGAACATAATTAAAACTTTTCTTCAATACTCAAGGTCATAATATGAATAACAATTTTATTTTACAGCCCAGTGATTCTTTCAGGGGCTACTGAAGTATGTTGAGCAACTTGTCTCAGACTGCTATATTTTTTTTTTGAAAATTTTGTCTGTTTTTATAAAATTCAGCCTCTTTCCTCACTCTCAGTTCAAGTACAATATGATCCCCCAGGTATTAGTACTCTCCCCCCAAATTTGGTTAGGATTATGCTTTGGAGGGGGAAATTTTTCAATCATAGACAAGATCCAAATCAGACATTCTAATATTTGTATTTGATATTGGCATGTTTCTATACATGTTTTTATCCCCAGTAAAGAGTAATTCCTTAAAGGTATAGATGTTTTATTTTTTTGTCTTTGTAATCCCCTTACCTAGCATAGTGCTTTGAACATAGCTGGCACTGATAGATAACAAATGAATAGATGGATGAATGAATGAAATGGTCAAGCAATAATTTCTCCCTTATTGATGCTATCGGTATGATATATCTAGACATCCCTTCTCCTAATTTGCTGTTTGAAATCTGACATGGACTATGAAAACAAATAACTAAGCTTTTTCGAAATGTACCTGCGTTCAAATGCAGATCTGATACTAGCTCTGGGAGCAAGGCACTTAACTTCTATGAGCTACTAGTTTACTCATATTTTACAAAGTGATATTTGCATTAGCTACCTAATGGAGTGATTTTGAGGAAAATTCTTTGTAAACCAGAAAGCACTACATAAATGTATTATTGTCATTATTAACTTTACCTATCTATTTAGGCTTTTTTGAAGCTTCTTCTCCTCTATTTATCAGCTGCACCCCAGACAAGTTGCCAGATAACTGGTAATGTCAGATGTTGCTGTTTAAGAGTTAATGAAATGCAACTGTGAGCTCAGCTCTGGTTTCTTCTAAAAGAAAGCTCTTCATAATTTATTTATAAACACATTTATAACAAGTGCTCCTCACCTTAGACATCAATCATTCCTGAAAAGTTGTATGTAAACTGAACCTCAGATGAATATTTTAAAAGCAGGAGAAGTTTACTGTTTAAAAGAATCATATTAAAACCAATAAAAACAAGAAAGGTTTTGCAATGCAGAAAACCACCTAGTTTGTTTGTCGCTGCTGTTTTGTGAGCTATGGTTGTTAAATATCAAGTTTAAAGAGGGAGATGCACTACTGCTAGTGCGCCCATGTTCACATAGGGGGAAACTGAGGCATTGGGCAATTAAGTGACTTTACCAAGGTCAAATATCAGGTCAACAGCAGAGCCAGGACTAGATCGTTGATTGCATCTCTCTGTAGCGTTAGTCCCCATCAAGACAATAACGAAGCACAGGACTGCAGTCAGCCTTCCTCCCCTCCATTCCTCTTTCCCCGTCGGTACAGTTCAGCTTTCATCTATCCTCAAGACCATATTCCTTCCTCCCCCTTCTCCTTCCTAATCCAGTTCCAGGGCTCAGGATCTCCAAGAGGAAGCCTAGACTACCTAGCTGACCTCTAAGGTCTCTTCCAAAGCTAGGATCCTGATAAGGGCACACAAGGGACAAGCATCCTGATTGCTTGGGGAGCCGTGGGGAGGGGGAGGTGGCCTGAAGACAGGAACTGCTTTCCCTCTCTTTTTCCCGCAGCTTAGGGACGCGGTGCCTGCTCCCTTGGCTCCGCTTGGAGGCCGGCAGCGGGGGAGGGAAGCGGGACAGGAGACTTAGGGTAGTCGGTCTCGGACCTTTTCTCCGGTCGAAGTGGCACCTCGACAGGTCCAAAGAAGTGGGGAGCGACAGGGCAGTGCTGCTAGCTGTTCTAGCGGCGGCTGTGGGCTCGCACAGCAGGGCCTCGGCCAGGGGAAGATGCGAGCTAGGAGAGAGGTAGCCCCGGGACCGGCCGCATGCACGCACGCACGCACTCACTCACCCCGGGCAGCTGCAGAGCCAGAGCAGCCTCGCGGTTCCAGCCCCAGCCAGCCCCGTCTCCCTCCCCTCCGGAGATGTGGTTTCTACCTCCCCGGGGTTGGCCAAATAAGAGAAGGGGTGGAGAAAGGCACAGCCTGTCAGAGGATGCAAGGATAGACCGCCCCGTCCCCAGCACCGGAAGCTCAGGGCTCGGATCCCAAATGGGTGGCCGGAGGGCGGGACGGAGGACTATGCTCGGTCCTTTACCATGGATTCGCATTCTCTTGCCAGCTTCTGTGTCCCGGGGGAAAGGTCACAGTAGCTGCAGCAGGAAAGGTTGTAAGCGTCTGTATGCATTTCTTCAATAAAGCAAAAATGAATTCTGGCCTTGCTTCGTAGAGGCCATCTCCCACTGCCTACTTAGTGGCAGCCAGAGAGGAGGCAAGAGACAAAAGTAACAGCTGGTCCAGTTCTGGCACTGAGCCTGAAAAAAAAGACGTGGACAAATGAAATGTAAGAGGAGAAAGCAGATTGGAATGAGGAAAGGCCCCAACGGGTTTGTTTAATAGTACTTGGCTCTTGGATAGCATTTAAAGGCCTCTCCTCCAATTTCTTTTTATTTCAATAGCTGTAGCAGGCACAGAATAAGGCAACCCAGATCTTAAAGGGACTAAAGACTGCACCAAGAAGATTGACTGAAGGAACTGTCAGCCATTCAGCAAGCATTTATTTAACCCTTAGTATGTGAGAGGCCCTGTGCTAAGGAGTTAGAGTGGCATGAGGTTTGACATAGTCAGACTGTAAAGAATTTTAAATCATGTCCCTTTTTTTTTTTTTTCCAATTTTGAAGTCCCTGCAATAATGTTAAAAGACAGAAGGGCTCATTTTGCAAGTCAGGTCCTCATGGACTTATTTTTTTAAAGATCCTTCTTTGCAGTGGATGAAAGATGAAATAACTGAGGAAAACAAAGGTTCAATCTTAGCATATCAATTTATTAAGAAATACAGGCCAATTACTTAACAAATTGGGACCAGGTCCCTTCTTCACCTCAGGGCTGATTTGTTAGTCAATTGGTCTGTATTGCTTAATAATTGATAGGCTCAGAAGACTGAATCTTTGTTTTCCTCAATCATTTTTCATCTTTCACCTACTAAAGTTTTTTGGCAAGCCATGCTGGGCGGAGTCAGAACTCAGACCCCTGGCCAACAGCCTTCCATAAAAACTTCCTGGAGTACTACATTTCACTGAGGGACTTTTTCTTGGAAGACTGCCTCCAGAGGTAGGACTCCACTCCTGATCTCTATTTCTTCTGGGCTAAAGTAAGGTTTAGGTTTAGATTTAGATTAAGTTTGCTCCAGAGAATGGGGCTGTTTAAATTTAGGTTAATTTTGCCCCGAGAACTGGTGTGGGCCCACCTCAGAGATTCCGGGGCAGCTAGGTGGTACAGTAAATAGAGTACTGGTACTGAGGTCAGGAAAACTAATCTTCCTAAATTCAAATCTGGCCTCAGACACTTAACTAGCTGTGTGACCTAGGCGAGTCATTTAACCCTGTTTGCCTCAGTTTCCTCATCTGTAAAATGAGCTGGAAAAGGAAATGGCAAACCACTCCAGTACCTTTGCCAAGAAAACCCCAAATGGGCTCAAAAGAGTCAGACATGACTGAACAACACAAAATTCTAAAATATTGGAAAAATCAATCAATTATTAAATCAACAGTCATTTATTAAGCACCTATTATATGCTAGTCCCTGGCAATTCACTTAACCTCAATTTGCCTTAATCGACTGGAGAAGGAAATGGCAAACCACTCCAGTGTCTTTGCCAAGAAAACTCCACAGACAGTAAGGTCTACAAGGTATTAAAAACAAAAGGTTTGGATTAGGTTTGCCCCAGTGATAGGAGAAGTTTAAATGAGAGTTAGTTTGCCCTAGGAATTGGGGAGGTTTAGGTAAGGTCAAAATAGGTTTGCCCCAGGAAGTGGAGGCCAGATAACAATTTTCTTGGACTGCTGTAGTGGGGATTTTTGTTCAGGTATGGATTGGACAAGACAGCCTCTGAAATGTTTTCCAACTCTGATCTTCCCAATGGAACAGGCATTATAAGTACTAATGGTTTGTTTTCTTAGGTGAGGCATGTAATTTCATTTATATGAGATGAAAGATTTAGAGATTAATGACCTTTGTCTAATAGTCTAATAAAGGCCCAGAGAAGGTAAAGGACTTGCCAGTGGTCAAAAGAAGTAATAAGTGGCACAGTCACCATCAGGTCCTTTGATTTTAAATACTTCATTGTTTCCACCACATCAGACTGACTTTCAGTAACACCTAGTATGCAAACTCTATCAATGCTGGTCTGTAACTATTTCACAAGTTACCTTGAACATTGAGAGGTTAAACAATGAATATATGGTCTCATATGGCACACACATATCTAGTGTGTGTCAAAGGTAAGACTTGATCCTAGGTCTTCCTGATTCTAAGGCCAGTTCTTTAACCATTATACCATGCTTTCTAAGTATCCTCAGTAAAAGAAGAGGAAATAGAGACTAATGGGTATTAAATGATTTGCCCAAGGTGAAAAGTAGGGGCTTGAACCTAGGAACTTATGATTCTAAATTTGTTGTGATTTTTCACTAATCTATGATGAAGCTTTGCGTTTTTTGTTGTTTTTTTTAAGTAGGTGTTCCTACTTTCTAGGCCACTGTTTAAGGAGTAAAGTTAATCATTGCATTAAAAAGACTAAAAAAATTTTCTACAAACTCTTGCAGATTTTACCCTTCTAAGATCAGTAGGAACCTGAGACCACTAAGGATCCTTGTTTATTGTGAGGTCTAGTATACAAGAACACACCTTAACTGTGATCCTTAGTCTGTATCCAGTCAGGAGGGAGTCTGCAGTACACAAATTTAAGACCAACTCTGATCTCTACCCTTTCCCATAGCCCCAGTTAGTACCTCCTGCATGTCTAATGGAGGACATCTCTGGTCACTACAACTCAGTCTAGAAATACTACAACTTCCAGAATGCAACCTTTCCTTCCTTCCCTCCCTCTCTTATTGTCTCACTCAAATCCTGTCCTACGGGACTCTGGGAATTGAAGTTTCTTTTCCTATCTTCAGAAGACCCTCCCCCGCCACTACTCGCCCCCACACCTTTTGAGGGTAGTAAGGGATAGGGAAGATATTTGTACCCAAAGAGTTCAAGTCTTAATTAAGTCATTCAATTCTGAAATGATGATTTGTTCACCTTTAAGTTCTGACCTGTGAACATAGCGAGATCCAGTGATTATGAAAGTGTAAATTGCTGAGAGTTGAGATTTGGAGAAGCAAATTGGGTCCTTTGTGACTCCAGATTGCAATGCTTCATAGTCTGAGTATTTATTAGTATGAATGATAATTTTTCCTCTTGCCGAAAACAGGTAATGTGTTGAATAAATGACATTCTGTTAAATGTTATCCCTCTCAGATTTCTGCCACTTTATTTACATGAACTACAGATCCCAGAATGCCCCTAATATTTAGCAATTACATCCATTTGGAAAAGAGATTATTTAGCAAGTCTTTGAGAAAAGAGCCAATCACTTTTGCTTTTCTCGTTGGCTGGTCCTGGGGTCCGACTCACCCAAGGTGATGCTCTAGCTCCAAGAGTGTAAAAGAGTTGCAAAAGCAACAGCGTGGTGCTTGGTGAAATCCTCTGTAGGGTTAGCATACTTTAAAGAGAATCCCTGTCTCCTGCTGGTAACTCTGCTGGAAGAAAGTAGAGGTATTCGAGCTTTGAATTGTTATTATTAAGGAAAACCTACTTCAAATGTACATGGTGTTGGAACTGGCAGATGTGTTCATAGCTATAATTGGTGAATGAACGTTTCTTCACGGACAAAGTGGGACGTTCCCTGCTGGTGCTAGGCGCATTGGAAACTTTGTTGTCAGTGTGGTGTTTTGCCAGTAAATTTTGTAAATGTTTAGCATTTTGTTGCTTTCTTACCTCTTTCTGGGAACAACACCAGCATTTGCTGCGACTGGTGAAGAGCGACGAGTGAACCCAGAAAACTGTCTGATATGGGGACCTGGCCTAAAAGCCAATGTTGTTCTGCCTGCCCGGTATTTCTATATTCAGGCTGTGGATTCCACAGGTCAGAAGTAAGTAACACAGTTTCTCCTTAATACTATTTTTGAGCATGGTTAAAATCTATCCTAATTTCATAGGTTATTTCTGGGGAAGGGGAAGAAAGAGGAAAGGATGAAGGAAAAAGCAAGGGAAATTCTGCAAATAAATTTTATTTTCTAGAATTTTCAGGTCTTTATCTAAAAAAAATTGCTGAATTCCCCTACTACAAATAGTGTTAACCTTATAACTGCCAGCTCGCCCAACTTCTGCCTTTTATTGACCAATAAGGCTTGACCACCAAGCCTTTTATTGACACTTTTTCTTAAACGTGATGGAGAATAATCTCAACCAAGAGGCTGAAAAGCCATCCCGCCAGTCCCAGCCTTCCAATATCTCTTTTGCTTGGAAAGAGCCTCCTTTGTTTTAAATCTCTAACTTTTCCAGCAGCAAGAAAATGAGCTTCTTGAGGGCAGGGACCAGTTTTTTGCCTCTCTTTGTATCCCCGGTGCTTACCCATAGTGCCTGGCAAATGGTGAGTGCTTAATAAATACTTTTTGACTGACTGATCCAGGGTTTAAGACATCTGAAATCAATTTCAACCCAGCTTTTACTCTAGAGTAGACAACAAGCTACATTTCAGCTCCATCTAGTGGTCTCCCCATTTCTCTTCCTTAGATTGTTCCCTACCTTTCACCTGAAGTTAAACTTAATGTTTTGTAACCTAATGTTCAAAGGAAAACTGCAACATTCTTTCTAACACAGAGGTAACAAAGTATGAAATCTCAGAGTTGTTTGTTAAAAGAGAAATATTACCACTGTAAGAGGTTGAATTCACCAAAAGTGATTTATAGTCAATACTTTTTAAAAAAAATATTTTTAAACAAATACTTCTGAATTCATTAATTTCACTAATGTTCTATAGAAGCAAAATCTTTCAAACTGGCCAGTTAATCAGATATAGAAAAGTTTGTTTTGGGGTATGAGTAGAGCACTAGCCCTGGAGTCAGGAGGACCTGAGTTCAAATACAGCCTCAGACACTTGACACATGTACTAGCTGTGTGAGTGAGTCACTTAACCCCAATTGCCTTGCCTTCCCCCTCCAAAAAAAAAACACACACACAAAAAAAATTAAAGGATGGTGACTGGTCACCTGGTGAAAAATCAGTGTCCTAATGTATATGCACAGAGGTCAATAACCATTCCTTTTAAGTTCTTCACTTCTGTTCATTTGAAGTAGTTGGTGGGGTGGGAGTGATACATACATGGAGGTTACAGGTAATAGGATATAATAATGTGTCAACTCTGCTAAAATGCATTTTATGCAAGATTAATCTTGCTCACATAGATATCTAACACTATTCTTGGACAATTTTTTACTGAAAACATTATCGCTGCTACCTTAACAACTGCCTTCTCTTTTTTTTTTCTTTTGGAGGAGGGAAGGCAGGACAATTGGGGTTAAGTGACTTGCCCAAGGTCACACAGCTAGTATGTGTGTCAAGTGTCTGAGGCTAGATTTGCACTCAGGTCATCCTGACTCCAGGGCCGGTGCTTTACTCACTGCGCCACCTACCTGCCCCAACAACTGCCTTTTCTCCATCTTTCTGCATTTGTAGTACATCTTTGGCACTTCTATACCAGACATGTACGGCAGAAAATGGAGAAGCAGAGAGTAAAATAAAAGGCAAAGGAGAGTAATAAAGGCTATTTACTATCATGATCAGGCAACAAATTTTCTCTGGGTACAATTTGGAGAACATTTAGAGAACTTTATTAAAAGTTTTTTTTTTTTATGTCCTAACTTGTCATAATTCCTGTTATAGGTTTACTACCTCTCCAGGTGAAAAGGTATTCCAAGTTAAGATCTCTGCACCAGATGAACAGTTCACACGAGTTGGAGTACAGGTTTTGGACCGAAAGGATGGTTCCTTCATTGTGAGATACAGAATGTATGCAAGCTATAAAAGTCTGAAGATAGAAGTTAAAGTCCAGGGTCAACATGTGGCCAAGTCTCCATATATTTTGAAAGGTAATTTAAGAAATGGTTAATTGCATGACATATTTCTGAAAACCCAGAAGTAAATAATAATTTCTCATTCTTTAGTGGAAACATTTTGACATCAGTTCATAAATATCGTATTTGGAAGGCCCTTAAGGAATAAATTGAAACTGAATATGTCAGTGCACTTCTGTAATCTCTGCTACAAGAGAGGCTGAGACTTGTGAATTGCTTGAGCTTGGGAGTTCTAAGCCATAGTAAATTGGGTATCTACATTACCATTACTTTGGCGGGCCCTGGGATAGGGGAGGCCATTAGGCTACCTAAAGAGGGGCAGATGGGACCAAGTTAGAAGCAGAGTGATTGAAAACTCCCATGCAAGTCAATAGTGGGATCGGGCCTGTAAATGATGGTGGCACACCCAGCCTCATTGCAATAAGGAGACAAAGCCTCCAAAAAGAAGAGAAAATTGAAGCTACCCATATGAAGGAGTGATTCAGAAGCTTGACAAAAAGAGAAAAGGTCAGAAAAGAATGTATAGCTTAGCTAAAGAGGAATGAGAATATTTAAAAAAAAGAACACAATCTATGAAGGAAAAAACTAGACAAGTAAGCAGTTAGGGTTGTTATTTTTTTCTTCTCAGAAGAGCCACCATTATTTCTTGGGTGTAGAGACTGTCAAATATTCAAATCATAAGCTCTCCATCTATTATTTGATTGTCTTCATTGGGTTCTTGTGACCCCCACCCACCCAAAAATCCCCACCTGGTGAGTGGGCTAGCCTGGGCTTGGCAGCTAAGTAAGGAAAACCAAATATTCTCGCAGTTATAACATGTCATGTTTATATATTAGAAACCAATTTGATAGTTTTTAAGATATTTGATCATTTTTTAATAAAAGGTATTTATGGCAAAGCATAAATATGGTCACTTCTTTCTTCTCCTGCCTAGCATTTCATTAAATGTTAAGTGATGTGCAGAGTACTATGCAAGACATTGTGGAATATACAAACAATAAGATTCCCTGCCTCCCAGGAGTTTACAGTCTACTTAAACTTATTTCATCCACATCACTTAGCATAGGTTGAATGATATAGGGGAAGTAAAAGATCATTTTTAAACTTATTGGAGAGTGTCATGGCTACCTACAAAGGGAAGAATTACAAAACTTTATGCTCCCCAAACTGGCACAATTGCCAGTTCTTGAGACAAACATAACCTCTATTTCAACAAGTAAAATAAGAAAATAATGATCTATTTCCCAGAGGGAAGTTCAAGTCCAGCATGAAAAATGGTCAGATAAGTAGCTATTTAACAGCTTAGGGCTCTGAGTTGAGTTTTAAGTTTATGTTTTAAAAATAACTGCCCATTAAAATTAAGTTCACCATCAATAACACAAGAATTCAACCTTGAATAGAAGCAGTTCTTTATTTAGACACTGTATTTTCATATTACAAAGCATCCTAACTCTACCAATTACTACTTGAATAACTAAGGCCAGATATCCATCTGCTCTATTAAATTGCCTATCAATATAATCATTCTTACTTTTAATATAAGCTCTTGTCCACAGTTGGTGGTGGTGGTGGTGGTGGTGGTGGTGGTGGTGGTGATGGTGGTAGTGATTGTCTTCATGGTTAGCTTAGTAGAGAAAACAACATGAACTCAAAAGGACAGTATAACTGTAAAAAAAAAAATTTCCAGCACATAACAGAATTTAGTATATAGTGGGTCCTTCTTGACCCCCAGGTAAGTTTGGTTCTTATCATCCTGGAAGAATTGGCACTAAAATTATTCTAGCATAATAAAAAAAAATTTAATAATCATTTCCCTCTAATTTGTCCAAAAGCTTTTACTTTATATGTAATGGTGATATACTGTGAATGTGAGAATACTAAATGACATTATTGCTGCTGCATTTTGATATATGACTTGTATATAATTAGGGCCTGTCTACCATGAGAACTGTAACTGTCCTATTGAAGACAGTGCTAACTGGCTAGAGGAGATGAACTGCCCCCAAAGCATTCCCCAGATCCAGAGAGACCTTGAACCTTTCCCCACAGTGGATCCAGATAAGATTGCAGTAGAAATCCCACAGAGGTTTGGACAAAGACAGAGCTTGTGCCACTACACTGTGAAAGACAACAAGGTACTGTTAAAAGGAAAAGTCTATGTTGGGGCCTTCGCCCCTTAGTAAGAGAAAGTTAAAAAGGCATTTATTATTAAGGCAGAATGCATTGGTGGGTCAGTGCTGGGGCTACACAGATTTCAGGGGTGACCAGCTTTTATAGACAGAAGTAAGCATCTTCCATATAAGGTCAAAGGCATTTTGATTGGATCACGGAATTGTGAGGAGGTGGGATTAGTGCTGTCTCAATGCTTCTCTGTGTATTTTGATTGGTCCAGAATTTTAATGAGGAGATGGATGGTGTTGGGGAGCTTGAGTAGAATCTGTCACTATTGATTATGAGGAGATGGAATTAGTGATAAGGAAATACTATTAGAGCTAATGCACATCTCCCTCTCCTGAAGAACCGTCTCCCTCAAAGTCAAACAAGATTAAAAGACGGGGTCATGCTGAAAGTTCTCTGCATTAGTGACTGATTTTACATAGTACAGTAATGCATGAAGTAATGTTTTTCATTTGTTTTCAATTTGTTATCATTATTATTATATATCATGTATATATACATATATGCATATATATATATCACTAGCTAGAGTTTTATCAAAAATCACAATAATAATTATGTTACTTGCTTGTTCTTAATGAAGGCAATACTTTTTGACTGGTATGACTGATTTCAAATATTCTTTCAGATTTATATCAAGACTCATGGTGAACACGTAGGTTTTAGGATTTTCATGGATGCCATACTACTTTCTTTGACTAGAAAAGTGAGTATATTTTATCTCTTGATTAGAGCGTCCATCTCAAGTTCAATCTTCTTTCTATGCAGTATTTACAGACTATTAAATATCATTGGCGTTCTATATTATATCATTATTTAAATGCTTCCCTTACAGTCCAAGTCAGAGGACAACCTCATAGATTAAACAGCCTTAGAATGAAGTGTTTTGGATTCCATATGTAAAGCCTACATACATTGGGAGGGGGGAGAGTGAAAATTCTAATGCAATATTTTGGCATTCATATTTAAGTAACTCATATTAGACAGTGCTGATAAAAATCAGACACCAACTCTTGATACTACAAACTGCCTACTGGACATCTCCAACTTGATTTTTCCATATGATCAAATTTTTTTTAAAAATCACCTTTTTTCCAAAACCACCTCCCCGTCCTAACTGCCTTATTTCCATTGAAAACTCCACCTGGTCACTCAGATTCACCATTATTCTCAACTCCGCCTTTATCTTCTCCTCCTATGTCCAACCAGTTGCCAAGGCTTATCAATAATACCTCCACAGTCTCTCTGACATCATTCCTCTCTAGCCAGTCATATAGCAACTCGACTAGTTCAGGACCTCATTACCTTTCACCAGGACAATTACAATGGCCTCTGAATTGGTCTCCCTGCAGTATCCTTCCCTTCCCTCCTCCCTGCCCTGGTCTCTTCAATACATCCTCCACACTGGTAGCAAATTGATATTCTTCAAGCTAAGCTTTTTTTTATGATTTAAAGATGAACTGCTAGATCAAAAACTGAAGTTTTAACTTGTTTGCAAAGGGATACCTGTAAGTCCAATACTTCTCTCCCCACCACAGTCTCTCTTTCCCTCCCTACTCATTCCTATTCCTCCTCCCTCCCTCTTCTTTCCTTCTCCCTTCCCCACTCTCTTTCCCCTGTTTTTCCAACTCTCTGCTTATCCCTCTGCAGGTAATTTTGCGATTTCTTATTTTATTGTTTCTAAATCATTCTCATTTTTCTTTTGTAGAAGAAATGGATCTCTTTTTTAAGAGAAACATTTATCAATAAAAATCAGTAATGACAACTGTGAAATGATAGGTCCCTGGGCCATGATATGTAGGCCTAAGCAAATTTAAAAAGAAGAATAATTCTACCTAGCAAATGTATACCGTGTGACACTTTCCAAAATGCTTTCGTACACTATATATTTGCTGAGTGGAACCATCCTTATTATGATTAAACCTGCTTGGTCTCACACATTACAGCCTGACAACCCAACATTTCATTGGATTTTCATTTTTGATTTGACTGATAAATATTTTTTGAAGAAAGAACTATATAACACACCTAACTACTCTAATGGCAGTCACCAGAATTATCTTTGTTTTCTTAGGTGAAAATGCCAGATGTTGAGTTTTTTGTTAATTTAGGAGATTGGCCTTTGGAGAAAAGGAAATCCAATGCAAACCTCCATCCCATATTTTCCTGGTGTGGATCTACTGATTCCAAAGATATTGTGATGCCAACCTATGACTTGACTGATTCTGTTTTAGAAACTATGGGCCGGTAAGTAGTCACTTAGAGTTTTCTCAAAGCAGGGGATTTATTTCTCTGCTGACTTTTATCCAAATAAAATTATGATCTATGAGCCATCAGTTCTGTAATTACTTAGGATTATGTAATATTCTAATATAAAGAACCTTTGAATTTTAGAAGGGAAAATCTTTTGATTTTTCTGTTTTCTAGAGTGAGTTTGGATATGATGTCTGTCCAAGCTAACACAGGACCCCCATGGGAGAGCAAAAATACTACAGCCCTCTGGAGAGGGAGAGACAGCCGGAAAGAAAGACTTGATCTTGTAAAACTCAGTAGAAAACACCCAGAACTCATAGATGCTGCTTTTACCAACTTTTTCTTTTTTAAACATGATGAAAGTTTATATGGTCCCATTGTGAAGCACATTTCATTTTTTGATTTCTTTAAGGTAAGACATCAAAAGTTTTTATAACTTCTCAGTATTTTAATTTTTGTAATTAACCTTCATAAGTCCCAAGTTTTTGCTCTTGTTTAAATTCTGTATTCTGTTTTATTAAAGCACTTTGCCCACAAAGCATTTTACCCCATCCTCTATTTTTCCCAAAGCCACATAATATTTACAGCTAGCTCAGGATAAGAATTACTTGGCATCCAAGTGGCTATTCCCAAGCCATCTGGTTGGAAAGATATATTAGCTTCCGGCCAAATGCTACATTACCTCTATTTTCTTAAGATCAAAAGGGGCTTCTTAGGCCTAACATGTGAATTGCTCTGACTACCTGGGGAATAGCCCCAACCCACCAAACCCTTTTCCAGTCTGTGAAATGCTTTGCTTCACATTAGGCTACTGTGTAATCTTTGAAAATCCATTGGTGGTGGTAGAGGTGGGGAGGCAGATGAGCCAAGGCAAGGTAGCCCTACGATTAGGAACCTGAATGCGTACTGGATTTTCCATTCCGACATGTCTTATTTCTATCAGATTTCTTTTTTGTGTGTGAAATTATCAGTCATCAACAAACACAACATTTTGCTATACAAAGAATAAAGGGCTTGTATAAGAAACTGAGTTGTAACACTTTGCTTTGATTATATATTAAATTTAGCAAGGTGATAACAAAACTGTTTTATTTGTATCCCCTTCCGGACTTTTTGTGTTTTCTTCTGTGCATTAAGGAAATGTTTCATTGATGTGTCTTTTTTTTTTTTGCACATCTGTCACTACCTACTGATCAACCAGCCCCTCACAACTCCACTATAGAATTCCATGCATATACATATACATGTGTATGTGTGTGTGTGTGTGTGTGTGTGTGTATGTGTGTGTATATGTATTCTAGTAAAACAAATCAGAACGTTGGCCATGGCTGTGAATTCCTATGTCAGTCTAGTCTCAAGAGATGGAAGGTATATTTAATCATTAGTCTTTTGAAGTCATTCATTGCTTTGAACAGAGACTGGAAGTCTTTTAAACTTGTTTTCCTTGACATTATTTTTACTGCCATTGAGTAAAATGTTCTCTTGATTTTTCTTATTTCATTTCACATCAATTCATTTTTATAATGAAAAATAGGTTTGTTTGGTGTTTCTTAAATAGCTCTACTTGTATTTTGTTAATCATTAAATGTTTTGTTGTGTACCTCCTACCACCAACAGCTGCACAAAACATTTATGAAGCACTTTAGATTACGGTACTATGCTAGGTGCCCAGAAAACAAAGAGTTCTTACAAATCTCCTATTTTTCTGAATTCATGTTTGTCATTTCCTAGAGCTGCAACATTATTCCATTATGTTCATATACCACAATTTGTTCAGCTATTTTCCAGTTGGTGTCTTCTATTTTCCAATTTTTTTATTAGAAAAAGTGTTGTTAAAAATAGGCTTATACATATATATATATATATATATATATATATATATATATATATATATGGATCCTTTATCTCTGTTGTTGATCTCTGGAATATATCCCTAGAATTAGTATTTCTGGGTCAGAGGCTATACAATTTAGTGACATTTTTTAGTATAGTGCCAAATTTTTTTTTCCTCAAAGTGGTCAAACCAACTCACAGTTCCATTGGTGTACCTACTTTCCTTCTGATGACTGAGTTCTCAAAGGCCTTTGTTATTTTCATATTAACTTTTTTTCTTCATTTCAATCCAAAGCACTTTCTATATAGTGGAGGCTTCCAATTATAACACTTCTGCAAGCATTCCAGTTTTCACGCTCTTTTGTCCCAAGGTTTGTTATTCCCAGAAGACATTTGTGTAGCCATCTGGTGTTTAAGAGAGACAGTTGACAGTACAGAACGTGATCTCATTAGGCGCACAAGTGAAGTAAATAAACGACTACAGCCATTACACTCTCACAGATTAACACAACATTCCTCATGCTATCACCTTCTGAGTAAAATCTGCAATTAAAAAAAAATTCTTTCAAAGTTAGCCTTGTTACTGATTCTGTGATCTCCAGGGCAGCATCCAAATTGAACATTTAGTTCCCAATCAGCATGCATGGAGAAATAGAACATTAACACCATAACATTAACTAAAAAGTGAGAGCAGGGAAGAAAATCAGCAGGCCAAAGTGCCTCAGGGGATGAGAAGGAAACCTAATTGCAATTCTTGTCTGGTGTATCTTGTTTTACAGCACAAGTATCAGATTAATGTCGATGGTACTGTTGCAGCATACCGGCTGCCTTATCTACTAGTTGGCAACAGTGTTGTGCTAAAGCAAGACTCTATTTATTATGAACACTTTTACAAAGAGCTGCAGCCCTGGAAACATTACATACCAGTGAAAAGCAACCTGAGTGATCTCTTGGAAAAACTTCAATGGGCTAAAGACCACGATGAAGAGGTAAGGCAAAACTTTCATCAATTCGACAAATATGTATTAAGCATTGACTGTACGCCTTGTGGTAGTTGAGGAGGTGGAGATTTGAAATGTAGTTAAGATATCAGTTAACATTTATAAGAGCCTACTATGTGCCAGGTACTGTGCTAAGTGCCAGGGCTACAAAGATGAAAAAGAATGACAGTCCCTGCCCTCAAGGAGCTTACAACCTACAGGAAGCTAAAAAGGAGCTGTGAGGGGAGGTGGGGAGAAGAAAATGTACTGGCAAGGGGCCCAGTGGAGAAATCCAAAGGAGATGTCTACAAAATTGATCATTAAATGGTCTGGATCTGGCAAGCCTTTAGGATCGTATTGTATAGACCACCTCCAGAAAAGAATAATCTTTTCCTATTTTAATTTCCCTCCTCTTCCACCCTCAGAGTTTTTACGCAAGAGAAGATGCTCAGTCTAATTCCCCATTATGTACTTGTTACACAAATAACACATGGAAGGCTCTGGAGTTTTTGGACTCCAGACTCTAACAGGTTCATTCTTAATCTGGTGAGACAACGACAGGAAGACAACTTCAGAGGGATTAATAATCTTTCTTTATTCTAGTCTAGTCTTCTCAAGACGGAGTTGCTGATAATGGGAGCACCAGCTCCTCTAGCATTCCCTAATCAGTGACTACCTATGTCTCTATGGGGTCAATCAAGACAGGCACAGCTTGTATACTCCCCTAAATCCTCTCAAGCCTTGATGGGTGCCAGTCAAGGTACACACAGATTCCGCTATGGATTCCCTATGGTTTCCCCACTCACTCACCAGTGCCTACTTGCTTTATAAAGCAACAAACAAAGAAGGCCATTTTGCCAACGTTAAGCTCACAGGTTAACTTTAGCAATATCGTCATTCTGTGCAAGCGTAGTAAATATCACATTATGTCACCCCATATCTTATGGCATAGCCGCAGTAGGACTGCCTATCACTATGATTCTAGGAATTACTATCTAGGATTCTTGGGATCATTCTGGGAGTTATTATCTAATACCTGGAAACTAGACATGCCATGGCCATGGATCCTGAGAAACTGAACTCTAAAAAGGATAACAAAATCCTCCTTACTTACAATACTTGTGGCTGAAAAAGTACGTTTAGATTGTATGTTTTTCTATCCATCAATGACTTTGTCTTCCATAAACCAGCAGCAGCTATGCCACTTAATATAGCAAATGGATGACTGCTAGTGGCAATAAGAAAATGAAAGGGTCGTTAGGACTCCAATAGGGAGCTAGCACTCCTCTATTGTTAAGGGGTGATTGTAGTTTTCATTAAAATGAGGAGTTTTAGGAAAGCAGCCTCTAAAATAAAAGAATTGAAATTGGATTCTTATTTATTTCATGAGGCCATTGTCTCCTCATTTATTTTATACATCCGTGGGGAGGGAGGTGGGAACTTATGTCTTCCAATTCTTTTGGGGTACTTTTCTCTCTAATTTGAATTCCCAAACCACCTGGCTTTAATATGCCTCTGCTTGGCCTGTGAGGAGAACACTCTATTAAATGTCTTCCTTACCGAATAAGAACCCCATCCATGCCATCTTCTATTTTTCTGGCTTCATCTCATTACTCCGCTGCCATTTCAAATACACGAATAGGAACATTTTATTCACTTCAAAAAAGAAGCCTCATTGTAAAATTATATAATAATGACAGGTGTCATTTTCCTCCACAGGCAAAGGCAATAGCAAAAGCAGGGCAAGAATTTGCAAGAGACAACCTAATGGGCGATAACATATTTTGCTATTATTTCAAGCTTTTCCAGGTCAGTATTTGCAAAGGTAGTTTGAACATGACTTATGGTTGTAAATGCCTCCACAGTAAATGTGATATTCTGCTAGATAATTTGTAAGCGCACACACACAATAGTGTAACTATATCTTTTTGCAATTGTGAATGGTAGAAAATCAGAGACACAATGTAAATAATCAAAAACCAAAGGACAAATAATGGAAAAGGTCACTTTCAGTTGATAATATGTAATTACCCAAGGGGGATAGAGATAGGTAGTGATCTATTTTCAGTAAACTGGTCTATAATCATGCAGCACTGTACATAGATTAATATGTGTTCCTTATGAAATATTTCTTACAGTAAGATCTCTTTGTTTAAACACTACAAATTATGTTTTGATTTGTTGCTATGCTTCTTTTAAAAAAGAAGCAGTAAGGAACCTAAGAAATTGTTGCCACAGACACAAACTCTTAGGGCTAATATTCCAAACATAATTGACAATAAAATATAGCTTCACTCTAGTGTGCCCTGCTGTAGCATAAAGCTTGGCATAGCCAGGGTCTGTAAGGATGTGCTTCCCAACACCCATTTTTTCTTTGATTTAGAAGATAGTACATCACACCTGTGGGACAAGGAGCCAGTGAATTTTCATTGTTCAAATCGTAATGGCTTATGAAAAAATTGCTGCTTGGATTTCTTCTGTCCCATTCATTCATAAATGTGTGAGCTATTTATTCATTGTTTATTCTATATAGGACATCATGCTACATACTATGCAGGATTCAAATTCACATGAGGAAATGTGCCTACCCTCAAGGAACTTATACTCAAGCAGGGGAGACAAAGTACACATATACCTTTTTATAACATAAGTCAAATCAGTTCTGTACTGCGTGTAGAGCCCTGTGTTGGCAGCTAAGAGAGATACAAAGTTTAGATAATGTACCACCTTCACTTTCATGGAATCTATTGCCTAGTTGAAGGATACGACACATACAGAGATAAACAAAGACAAATTATGATATGTGCTAAGTGATAGATCGGTGTTAGCTATTCAGAGAAAGAAGGAATCAGAAACTAGTACTGTGTGTATACTCAGAACAGTTGGAAGCTCTCCCCACCCCACACTGGTGAGGGATCTCTCCCCACCCCCACACAGAGTGAGGGATCTTGTCATAACAGAAGTCTATAACATGGATCTTGTTAGCACAGATTCAACTCAGCAAACATTTATTGTATAAAAGCAAAGCTCTAGCATTTTCAGGTCTTTAGAAGGTATTAGAAGTCCTGTATCTTATAATGGAAATGTAGTGTTCTTCTTTAACTAGGAATATGCTAGTTTACAAGTGACTGAACCCAAAGTCCGAGATGGCATGGAGAAGGTGGAACCTCAGTCTGAAGATGACCTCTTTCCCTGTAACTGCCATAGAAAAAAAGTAGGTCTGACTATTGTTCTATTTCGCCAAACTATGCTTATCCTGACCTTACTCTTTACTGTTACTGGTACTACCATTCATTTAGTCTCCTATGTTTGAAAACTTGGTGATATCCTTGACTCTTCCTTCTTACTCATCCCCAAATCCAATTTGCCAAGTCCCTTTAATTACACCTCCACAGTACCTTCTCACATCTGTCCCTTCCTCTATATTCAAGCTACTACCCTAGGATGGGATTTCTTGGATGAATCCTTGGAACATATCACTTGAATCTCTAGTTTGGCGTCAGCGTATTAATCATTACATTTTAGGTACTGTTAAGAACTGGTTCTGAATTTGCCGTAAGAAAATGGTCATCTACCACATCTTCATTTTGTCCCCAAAGAATGTGAGATTTTGTCAAATGCTGTGTAGAATTCAGCTGTATTATGGCTACAGCATTCCCCTGACATACCTGTGTTGGTAACCCTATAATGTCAGTCTGGTATAGCAGTCACGTAGAAGAAGGTTAGCTTTGGTTTCTATTTCCCCAAAGGCCATCTCTCAGATCAATATGGGGGGCGGGGCACAGAATCTTTGCAATAGATCAGTTTAAAAGCATAATAGGATGTTTGGGGAAATGATTGGTTTCTCATCACTGGAGATATTAAAGCAGAAGTTTAATGATCACAATAGCTATAACTATAATAATAGCCAGAATTTGTATAGTGCTTTAAGGTTTGCCAAATGCTTTACATCTGTCATCCTGTTTAATTCTCTGGACAACCCTGTGAGGTAGGTGCCTTTATTTCCCCATTTTACAGCTGAGGAAATCAAGGCTCACAGAGGCTAAGTGACTTAACCAGAATCATGTAGATAATATATGTCCAGTGTGGGATTTTGACTCAGGACTTCCAGATTCCAAGTCAGGCATTCTATCTAGTACAGTCTAGCTGCCTGCTTAGCTAATCACATAACTACTTAACTGTCGGGGATGATGTGGAGGGAAGTCTGCACAGGTTCATTTTGAGCTAGTTAATCACAGAGATCCTGCTGAAGAGAAATAAGATGATGACTCGAGGGCATGGGATGATCAAGGGAAATATTTGTTTGTTTTGAAGGATTCCTGAGCTGAGATTGCTTATTTTCAAAAACTGGAAAGGAAGCTAGAAGAAAGGGTGAGATTAGAGATGGTAAAGTAAGATAGAATGATAATTGATATAGAAAGATATTGGACACACAAGTAGAAGGGTTAGTGTTGGCAGAGAAAAGGAGTATCTTATCCTCAAAGATTAGAAGGAAGAAGAAAATAGGTAAAGAGAAGTTTTGGGATGTAGACAAAGGGAAATAAGGAAGTTCATGATGGATGGCCTCAATCTCTGTAAATAGGGCATCTGTCTGGAGGGAAAAGAGTTGGACAGGGTGTTAGGGGCAATAATAGAATTAGAGCCTAGGGCTGAAAAAGCTACTGTGGAGAGTTCATTAGGGAATTAATCAAAGATAAATGAAAGGATTGGTATGCCCTACTGTATACCTGGACAGCTACGTGAAGCAATGGATAGAGTGCTGGCCCCAGAATCAGGAAGACCCATCTTCCTGAGTCCAAATCTGGCCTCAGACACTTACTAGCTGTGTGACCCTAGGCAAGTCACTTAACCCTGTTTACCTCAGTTTCCTCATCTGTAAAATGATCTGGAGAATGAAATGGCAACCCACTCCAATATCTTTGTCAAGAAAACTAAACAAGGTCACAAAGAGTTGGAAAGAACTGAAAAGACTGAACAACAACATCAATGACAACGAGATACCCAGTTGAAGTCTGATAAAGTGAACATGTAGTGGATCCATTCAGCATACTTTTTCAATGATTCGGGAGATGGCCAATGATGAGGGTCCCTCATGGGTATTGGGTATCAGAAGGACAGTGTCAAGATAAAGGATTCAGTGGCAGAAGACAGGTCCTTATTGAATACACACACACACATGTGTGCACACATGCATGATTTATAGATATGGATCTTGCAAAAAGGCCAAATAGACTTTATTAAAGGTCCCTGAGATAAGGAAACAGATAAGAGTGAGTTTTCCAGGAGCTTATGTAAAACCTATTATAGTTTTTTTTAATCTAGCTGTGCATACCTCTTAGTCTTTTACATTTTTTTAAATGAGCAGTTCAGTATACCTGAACTTTATTGAGTTAAAAATTTATGTGTATGTTCATGCAAAGCTTTTTGATATAATTGATTTTAATAAGTCCCTGGAGGAGAAATACCAATTAATTAGTAGAACATATAAAGACTTCTGTGTAAACATGCTTTGAAAGTGAGTAGGTGTCTATTAATATCTATTTTTATTTTATTTTTAATGCATGAAGACTATATTTCATTTTAAAAAATACATTAATTGATTTCCCCTATAAGTGTTTATAATAGTATAGAATTGATTTGGGGAGGGGGGCTATCTTCTTAGATTCTCCAAACTTTATTATTTTTTAAAATCTCAATTAGAGCAAGAGTTTCTCCTTATGAATAAGTCTTCTATTTTTATATTAGTCTCTCCTTTAGATCCCTAGTGTAGTAGTAATATAAAAAACCTATAATACTCATATTTGCGTTAACTAGTCAATCATCCTTCTCTACTAGCATAATGAAGGACTCGGTTTTTTAGAGATGATTTTATAATGTAAGATTACTGAAATCCATTACCTACAACTGTTATAATTATTGCATAATCTGTTCTACCACCCACCCCAACCTTCCTAGTGGTTAACTAGGCAAAGACCCAGGAGGTAATTGGTAGGAAAGAAGATAGCTCACTGCTGGTTATTGGAAGGAAGGAAAACATTAGCTATTCTACATAATCAGGCTATAATTTTACCTTAGTATATTACTTAGGGAAAGTAAAGACTGGGCAGTAGGACTGCCTCTCTTCCACACCCTGCCTTTTTATGATTTGAAGTAAATACAGAAAACCTTAGAGATTGTCAAGTCTGAGACCTTCTTTTAGGAGGTGGGAAAAGGGAATCCTATACGTTTCAGTTGCCTAAGGTCACACATCCAAGTATTTGGCAAGATTATAATCAAAGCCAGTAGTAAAACCCAGTTTCCCATATTCCTAATCTCTCTTCTTTCTCTTTCTCTCTGCCATCTTCTCTTTTCTCCTTAGTGACTGTTATTGGCATTCATTTCACCTAATTTCTCCTAAACAAAATGTGAGAGTGTCCACAACATTATTTACCTTGGTTCCAGAAACCCCATAGTGAGAGCCCTGCTTCTCCTTCCTTTGTTACACAATAAGAAATAATAAAAAATAAGTAATAGCAATGAAAGGATTGTGGAGATATTAATAACTTGGTTCTTTGTAATTTCAGGCCAAAGATGAACTCTGAAGTTAAGAAATGTCTTTTCTTGGAATGTTGGTGCTCAGAATAGTTCCTTAAGGAGAAGAAAAAAGATTATTTTTATTATAATACTCAAGAGAACAAAAAAACTTTGCAGCACAATGTTTCGAATTATGAAAAGACAATTTTTTCTTTTATTATACAGTGTTATTCCCAGGACTTTGAAACACATTTTTACAGTTTTGTAATAAAAGAATAAAATCATCATTATATTAAAGTCTTATGTTATATGGAGTGAATTGTTTATTATAGCTATAAAATGAAAGATTTTTTTTTTCCTAGATAACATTTTCAAAAAGTAGATTCAGAGTTTTTCTTAAGATGAATTTGCCATTTCAGGAGATAGACTCATTCTTTCAAGTCACTAGTGATCCATATAGTGCCAAATGTTAAAAGATAATTGAATAATTGGAAGCAATATTTCTTACAATTGGAAGGAATATTTCTTAATCAAATTTAATTTTTTCAATTAACAAACATTTATTTTTTTCTTCCTCTCAAACCTCCCACCCCCCAAGTTGGTTAAAGAAAAAAGAAAGGAAAAAAATTTAAAAATAAGCCCCTGTAATAAATATACATAGTTGAGTAAAACAAATTCCTTCATTGGCCATGTCCAAAAAATGTATGTCTCATTCTGCACTTGAATCCATAATTTCTCTGTCACAGGATGGGTAGCAGAATTCATCATAGATCCCCTGAAATGGTGCTTGGTCATTTTATTGATTAGAACTCTTAAGCCATTGAAAGTTTTTTCTTTACAATGTTGTTATTGTATAAATTATTTTCCTAGTTTTTCTCCCTTCACTTTGCATCAGTTCATACAAGTCTCTCCAGATTTCTCTAAGCCATCCCTTTTGTCATTTCTCATAGCATAATAACATTTCATTATGTTCATGTAGTATAATTTGTTCAATATAATAATAGTAATACTAGGTAAAAGGATGTTTGGTGACTCTGGGGGCATAATTACAAATTGCTTTCCAAAATGGCTCTACCAATGATGAATTAAAGTCCCTGTTTTCTCAAAGTCCTTCCATCACTTATAATTCTCTTTTGATTTCCTGTAACTCCTATCCATTAGCCCAAGTTTTGCTCTCTAGTGCCACACAGTACATAATACTTAATAAATTTTGTTTTGTTTTGTTCTGTAATTGAAGGTCATGGTCTGCTGGAGATAGGCTCAAAAGCTTCCACGTTTCAGTTAAGACTCACTGAAACTTCAGTTGCTTTGGTCATTAATCTCTTAGCCATTTTTTAAAAAATTACACTTATTAATTTATTTTTAGTTTTCAACATTCACTTCCATAAGATTTTGAGTTCCAAATTTTCTCCCAGTCTCTCACCTTTCTTCACAGTAAGACAGCATGTAATTTGATATAGGCTCTACATGTACGTTCATATTAAACCTATTTTCACATTAGTCATGTTGTAAAGAAGAATTAGAACCAATGGGAGAAACTACAAGAAAGAAGAAACAAATAAGCAAAAAAAAAAAAAAAAGACTCCATAGTTCCATAGCTCTTTTTCTGGATGTGGACAGCATTTTCCATCATGAGTCTTTTGGAGTTGCCTTAGATCAACTGGTCATCACACAGTGTTACTGTTACTGTGTACAATGTCCTTGTTCTGGTCACTTCACTCAGCATCAGTTCCTGCAAGTCTTTCCAAGGTTTTCTGAAATCTGCCAGCTCACCATTTCTTATGGAACAATAGTATTCCATTACATTCATATACCACAACTTGTTCAGCCACTCCCCAACTGATGAGCATTCCCTCAATGTCCGGTTCTTTGCCATCACAAAAAGATCTGCTATACAATACCACTTCTAGGACTGTATACCAAAGACATCGTACAAATGGGAAAAAGACCCACATGTGCAAAAATGTTCATAGCAGCTTTTTGTGATGTCGAAGAAAAAGATTGGGCATTCTCTTGGGGAGGGGGGTGGAGAAAGAGAGAGGGAGAAAATTTGAAGCTGGAATCTTGTGGAAGTGAATGTCAAAAACTAGAAATAAATTAATTTTTTCAAAAAGAGCTGCTACAAAAAGTTTTGTACATATGGGTCTTTTTCCCATTTGTATGATCTCTTTGGAATACAGACCTAGAAGTGGTATTTCTGTGTCAAAGGGTATGCAGTTTTATAGCCTTTTGGTCATAGTTCCAAATCACTCTCCAGAATGGTTGGATCAGTTCACAACTCCACCAACAATGCATTAGTGTTCCAATTTTCCCACATCTTCTCCAGCATTTATCATTTTCCTGTTCTGTCATGCTAACCAATCTGTTAGGTGTGATGGGGTATCTCAGAGTTGTTTTGATTTGCATTTCTCTAATCAAAAGTGATTTAGATCATTTTTCATATGCCTACAGATAGCTTTAATTTCTTCATCTGAAAACTTCCTGTTTATATCCTTTAACCATTTATTAATTAGGGAATGACTTGTATTCTTATAAATTTGACTCAGTTCTCTATATATTTTAGAAATGAGGTCTTTATCAGAGACACTGGTTGTAAAAATTCTTTCCCAGTTTTCTGCTTCCCTCCTGATCTTGGATGCATTTACTTTGTGTAAAACCTTTTCAATTTAATGTAATCAAAATTATCTATTTTGCATTTGATTGTGTTCTCTATCTCTTGTTTAGTCATAAATTCTTCTGTTCTCCATAAATCTGACAGGTAAACTATACCTTGCTCTCCCAGTTTGCTTATAGTATCAACCTTCATATCTAAATCATGTACCTATTTTGACTTTATTTTGGTAAAGGGTGTAAGATGTTGGTCTATGTCTAGTTTCTGCCATACTATTTTCCAGTTTTCCCGGTAGTTTTTATGAAATAGTGAGTTCTTATCGTGGAAGCTGGAATCTGTGTGTTTATCAAACCATAGATTACTATAGTCATTGACTACTGTGTCTTATGTACCTAACCGATTCCACTGATCCACCACTCTATTTCCTAGCCAGTACCAAGTAGTTTTGATGACTGCTGCTTTCTCTCTTAGCCTTTTTTATGTATAATTTATTTATTTTCAGTTTTCAACATTCACTTCCAAAAGATTTTGAATTCCAAATTTTCTCCCCAACTGTCCCCTCCCCTACTCCAGGACAGCATGCACTCTGAGCACTCCTTTCCCCAATCTACCCTCAGTTCTATCACCCCACCTTCTCCCATCCCCCTCTCCTCTATTTTCCAGTAGGGCAAGATAGACTTCTATATCCCATTGCTGTACATCTCATTTCCCGGTTGCATGCAAAAACAATTTTAACATTCATTTTTTTTTAAAGCTTTGAGTTCCACATTCTCTCCCTTCCTCCCTCCCCGCCCACCCTCATTGAGGAAGCAAGCAATTAGATACAAGTCGTACATGTGTAGCCATGCTCATGAAAGACTAACCACATTTCCCTCTATCCTGTCCTTCCCTCCATTTATTCCATTCTCTCTCCCTTGACCTGTGCCACCACAAAAGTGTTTGCTTCTGATTACCCCTTCCCCCAAACTGCTGTCTCTTCTATTATCCCCCCTCTCTTATCCTCTTTCCCCTGCTTTCCTGCAAGGTAAGATACGTTTCTATACCCAACTGAGTGTGTGTTATTCCCTCCTTAAGCCAAATCTAATGAGAGTAAGGCTCACTTATTCCCTCTCGCCGCCTCCCTGCCACTTCCCCTCCATTGTAAAATCTCTTAGCCTTTTTTAATGAGATACTATGTACCTGGGCAATATTGTTGAAAGGATGGTTGACTTTATATGTCTTAGGTATTATCATTAAATGTGTTTGCTGTTAAATAAGCCAGATGTTCCCCATGCCTAAATGTAACCAGAGAGCACCCCATGTGTTACTGGGACGTATTTGGTGTGTTTTGGGAAGACATTTTGTGTATTTATCAGGAAACACTATTTGTTATTGAGAAATTTTGATGTATGATCAAGGAATTGCACTGTGCAACTGAGAGATGTTCCATGTGTCAATGGGAAAGGGAAAATGCCAGAGCAAAAAGAACACTGAACCTGGGAGTCAGAAGACTTGTGTTTTAATATTAGCTCTACTATGTGCTAGCTATGTGATCTTGGGCAAGTCCTTTAACTTCTCTGGGACTCGGTTTCTTCATCTGAAAAAAAAGTGAAATCTCTTTTTCTTTTTTTAATTATGAAGTTAACAAATAACCTTTCCTTATGCAAAGAACAGAAAAACTGGATTGTATGACATTGTGAAATTACATTATTTTGGTTTTCAAAATGTGGTCTGTGGACCCCTGGGGACATACACACACATGTACATACATGATGAGGTTAGGGAACCATATGTTTAGGCTTAGGGGTGTTAGAGACTCCAAAATACCAACATGCCGGGTCCTGCTCAAATGAATTTGACTCAAGTCTTTTCACAAAAGAAAAACATAGTTTATTAAAGATTCTACCATAATGGGTAGAGTCTTAAGAAATCTCACCATTTGTGATGCTTATCTGCCAAGTTGGTGAGACTCCTGAATCTGAGCACCTTCATGGAGGCAAGATGACACTTATATACAGAAAAATTGTGGGAGGGATCTAGAGGTCCTGGGGTGATGGAAGGAGGGGTTTAGGGAGGGTCTTGAGGAGGAGTCTAAGGAATAACTTGATGGGACTGGGGTGAGGTCAGACTCCAGGAACCAAGAGAATGAGATTTAAGGTGGGAAGTAGCTGAAGGCTACCTGAAGATAACAGACATTGTAGGGCTAGACTAGTTTAAGGCTAACAGATTTGGGCATAGACATTTTGGTATGATCAAGGGTGAGAAGTAGCCTGACATGGAGGGCTAGGCTAGTTTAAGAGTAACCTAGGGATTTGGGCCTAGCCTTTATGAAAGGCTTATGGCCTCAGGCAAATAAATGCCTAATCTAGTGGGAAGATTCAAGCAGAGTTCAAGGGGGCTCCCACAGTCTAAACCCCATCAGTACTCCCTTAGTTTTAAGTTCTTTGCCAACACAATAAAGAGCTGCCATAAACACTTTTATTCACATGGATCCTTTTCTTCTTCCTTTGATCCTTATGGGCTACAGGCCTAGTAGAAGTAGCACCAGGTCAAGTCAAGTCAGGTCAACAAGTAAAGTCAACGTGAGTTTATTGTACTTACTTTGTCAGGCACTGTGCTAAGTGCAAGAAATACAAATGCAAGAAGAAATACAATCGCTGCCCTCAAGAAGCTTATATTCTAATGGTAGTGATGGTATAGGTTATGAATACTGATGGGATATAAACTATGGGAACCCCCTTGTGCTCTCCCTGAATTCTTCCTACTTGACCTGGCTTTTCATTCCCAAATAGCCTAGCCTACCCTTCTGGTTACCTCCGGATTGCTTTCTGGCCATTTCCCATCCTTGATCCTACCAAAATATCTATATTCAAGTCTGTTATCATCTCCAGGTAGCCTTCAGCTATTTCCCACCCTGAAGTCTGACCTCACCCCAGTCCTCCCT
Organism: Phalanger gymnotis; assembly: GCA_028646595.1. Lineage (NCBI taxonomy): Eukaryota > Metazoa > Chordata > Mammalia > Diprotodontia > Phalangeridae > Phalanger > Phalanger gymnotis. The sequence continues at coordinate 121,219,734 of CM053626.1, read as the reverse complement.
AAGCCCCTCCTCCCATCACCCCAAACTACTTGACCACCCTACATCCCTCCCACAACCTTTCTGTATATAAGATCCACCTTGCTGTAGTAGGAAGGCCAAATTTATGATCTCAAAAAGGATCATATAAATATCTGAATGGTTCGAAATCGATGGGTATACAGAATTCTCCAAGCAGAAGGCATCAAAAAATTTATTCAGGGCCCAGAGCAACAAATTAGCGAA
>CM053626.1:121165196-121219012 GCA_028646595.1 Phalanger gymnotis | reverse complement strand
ACTAGAGACCAGAGTCCAGAGACCCATTGGTTCCCGAATTGGCCCCTTTTAAGTCTTTAATCTACGCCCACAGGGGTTTCACACCTGATAGGGCTTTGGGCCTAGGGCTTAGCATTTAACGGGTGAAAGTACTTTCACCATAAACAAAAGCCAAGGGCACCCGTTAAACTAAGCCCATTTTGCCTTACTGGCACACTTGCCTCCATGAAGGTGCTCAGATTCCATCTAGCTTTGCTCAGACTGTTCGGGTTCCCTGGCATTAGCATCACAAATGCCCAGGCTCCCTAAGAGTCTACCCGTTATGGCTAATCTTTTATAAACTTTGTTTTTCTTTGGCTGAAAGAAGGTTTGAGTTGAATTCACTGGGCAGGACCCAGTATGTTAGTATTTTGGGTTCTTGAGCGCCCCTAAACCTCAACAGTAGATTAAAAAGGAAGCTGAAAAGCAGGAGGGAGATGAAGATACAAGGTTGGAAAAGATAGTGTAGATATTTAGAAATGCATCTTGGAGAGAAATTAAGACAAGGCTAACCTAGGCATCCTCCTTAAAATGGAGGCTGTCGAAGGAACCACAAAATCAAAGGAATGGATGGTACTTTCGATCTTTTAAATTCAAAGTGAGTATAGTGATCTTCCAGGGTAGAGTTTTCCATAGAATGAGAGATAAAATCTAGAAACTCAGGAGTGCAATCATTTTAGTGATTGGGAAATAATTCTAAATTATTTTCTAGAATAAATTGTTCTGTTCGTTTCTCCACCAATGATGCATTAATGTGCCTGTTTCCCCTGCAGCTCCTCTAATATTTGCCATTTTCCTTTTTTGTCAACTCTGCCAATCCGATAGACATAAGTTAGAACCTCAGAGTTGCTTGAAATTTGCTTTTCTCTATTAGGGATTTGAAGCATTTTTTTTTCACATAGTTGCAATACCTTGGATATTTTTCTTTGAGAACTGTCTATTCATAAAAAAAGTATGTATAAAGATGTTTAATTATAGAATCAACTGTTTATTATGTGCACTATTACTTATACAAATCTTAAGTTATCTGAAGCAATTTTGTAGTATATGGTATGGTTCCCAGCATCATTCAGAAAGTGCTTTAAATTAGAGAAAACACTCACCTTGAACTCAAACATAATGAGGAAGGTAAATTTGTTGTGCTTTCATGGTGTGTTGTGGGGGTCGTCTTAAAGAATTCAGACTCAGACCACCTCCAATCTAAGTGAAGGCATTTATTGAGAGTGACACCTCCCCAGTGGGCTAAATTCCAAGAGGAATCAGCAGTTTCAGTAAGACAAGACAGGCAATTTTATAGTATAATGATGCTGATTATACAACAGAAATTATGAATATTAAAAAGGCAGGAGGGGTTTGTCAAGTGATTAGGTAACAGGCAAAGGGTCCCAGCCTTGGTGGAACTGCACATGTGACTACCCACAATGCACTACAGAAAAACCCTTTGTGGGGGGCATTAATATGATAATGATATTGTAATAAGCCTCTCTGTTGAGGGTTGAGGGAGACGAGGTCCAGGAACCCCAAGACTAGAGTTGAGGGGGAGTACCCCTCAAGGACCTGAGTACTAGAGAGGGTTAGGCCATCTAGAATGAATTTGTGATCTTAACTATTCTTTAAGTCAAGGTGGCAAAGATTTATTATGCTTTACAGTGGGCAAGAGTTCTTAGGGAACTTGCAACCTTACAGGGGTGCAGATAAAGTTTATATAGGCCAAATATGTTAATTAGTTGTTTTGGGGTAGGATTAGGGAGTGGTTAAGGGGTGGTCACTTCTTAAAGGAACATATACTTTTTGTATCTACTGTGCAGGTATCTTACCCAGAGTTCACTGGGAAATAGCCCAGGGCAGGAGGAGGGTGGGGTGGCTACCTGGAGGTGTGGTATTAGGCCTGTAACATCACTAAGTCAATTAACTATCAGGGCTGACTGGAAATATCCAGGCTGCTTCCATCAATGTCTTGTTAGACAAGATGAATGCAAGGGAGTATACACATGCGCAGGTCTACCATGCATATGATAGGTCAGTGAGTGGTACATATCGTTATGGCCCAGTGCACAGCCAGTTTAGCGTGTAGTACATATGGAGTGCAAACTAATAAATTATATAGGTACAGCTGGCTGCAGTATCAGGAGGAGAGATAAGTGTTTTGCTAGGGCATGCTGCCCCTGAACTGGAGAGGAACTGTCTGAGATAGTATTTTGAGGCTACAGAGAGATGTGATTTTAGAACTGGATGTGGTTTTAGAACTGGGATCCAGGCACAGGCACCCAAGCACCCCATCATCTCCACATCATAAGTTTACTCTAGGTCAGTTGTTTACTATTACTGTGCAGGTGCCTACTTAGGGAAAGTCCCTTCTATTGTGCATCCTGGTGGTGCTGCTTTCTGATTGTCTGACTATCGTGGTCTTGTCTGAGATTAGATGGATGTGGTTGTGGTTGAGTGCATGGACATACTTGGTGTTTCTGTGGCAATTATGAGGAATGGGTCTGGGGCAGTGGGTCTGCTGTTTAGTGAGGCCTATGATTCAGTCTAGGGGCCTGTGGTGTGGTTAAAGCCAGACTGAGTGGTTAAATTAGGACATGTTTGCTGTTCAGTGTGGCTCATAAGGAAGTTACAATGTTGTGGTTGGGAACAGCTTTCTTAGGATTTCATCAAATTTACTGGGGAATTGACACAAATGGGATGGAAAAGAGAATAAACAAGTGAATGAATGAAAAAGCATTTGTTAAAGTGCTAAAGTTAAATACATACTATGTGCCATACACTGTTCTAAAGACCTAGAGAAAAGCATCAAATATTTCATTCCACAGCCCCATAAAATCTTTTTATATTATTTGCTGCTTTCTGATCTTCATCCTTGTGGTCTTTTGATCTCTTCCAATGATGTTGATGTGAAAGAAGGACTTTCTACATACAGTCTGTACACACATTATCTAAGGACTAACTCTTTCAACCTTGACAGATAAAACAATCTCCTTTGGGACCTTCAACACCATTATTACTAATCTTTGGAATTAGGGCTATTTTATGCAAATTTACGTGTCAAGAAGTTCAGGACTCATTACTGAACAACTAAAGAACATGTAATCTCCTAGTACTTTAAACCCCTGAAAACATTTCCTAAATGCTACCAAATGCTAAAAATTCCTTTCTCATTATCTTGCCCCAGGCCCTTTACAAGCTGTTACAGGGTTGGAGAATCTTGGAGAAGAAAAAAAGAATTCATTTTACCTTTTGATTACTGTGAAATTTTCCCTGTTGTGAAATTTCATTAGCAAGTTTTTTAGGAAATTTTTTAAAGGCTATAATTGTCAAGGCAATTAGCAAGTGCCTAAAGGAGACTAACGAATGCTCTCAGTGTACTTCCACATTTATACCCTGGAATCATCTATCACTTTCCGAAGTGCTATTTGAAAAAGTCTGGTAACAAAGTGCTTTGGCAATTTCGTTCCTCTATATATACTTCATCCAAGAGAGAAAGAGAGCTGGACCTGGGCCAGGAAACCCGGGGAAAAGCAGTTTTGTTTGCATATTGGGCAGAGCACTTCTGCAGGGAGCCATGGGTATGCAGGGAGGAAAAAAACTACCACAAATTTCAGTTTAGAGCAAGAGTTCCCCCAGGTTGGATCCTTTCTCTGCTATTGTCTATCTGAGTGACTTGCCCATTTCCCCTCTCTCAGCATCTTCATCTGCAACATGACGGGTTTCAGGTTGAATCCTTAACCTTTTTGTGGTGTCAGTGATCTCTTTAGTGAAGCTTATGGGAGCCCTTCTCAGAATGATGTTTTTTTAAAATAAAATGGATGATTACAAAGAAAACCAACTACTGAAACACTGTTATCAAAATATTTTAAAAGTTCACAGACCCCAGGCTGAGAAACCTTAGATTAGATGACCTCTAATAGATACCATGGGGTCAGGTAGGTGGTACAGTAGATGGAACACCGAGCTTGGAGTCAGGAAGATCTGAATTCAAATTCGACCTCAGACACTTATTAGTTGTGTGACCCTGGACAAGTTACTTAACTCAATGTTAAGTGCCTCAATTCCTCATCTGTAAAATTAGGACACACTGGAGAAGGGAATGGCAAACTCCAATATCATTGCCATGAAAACCCAACGTGCAAAATTAAATAGGACACGACTGAACAACAAATAGATCCCTTAAGAAGTAATTTTCCCCCTTTCTCTATAATTTAATTTTATGGGGCATGGGGGTGCTCAGCGATGGGGCTGCAAGGAAGGGGCCTGTTATGTGTCAGTCTTCCGGGTCGGTAGCTGTGAAGATGAGCGTTTGCTCAAAGAGATCTGTGCTGGTGGATTGAGCACCGGTGTCCGAGAAGCCCTTGGTTCAAATTCTAACTCCGACATTTAACTAGCCGTGTGACCTGGGGTAAAATGAGGCTCATCCCTTCCCTACCGTCAAGAGGTTTGGGCAGTGCCGGGCACATAGTAGGTGCTTAAGAAATGTAGGTTCCCTTCTTTTCTTTTTCCCCTTCCAGGACTAAATCCCACGGGAGACTTTAGTTTTTTCTCTCTCCGGCGCTGGATTGCAGGTCAGGAGCTCCCTTAGCTCTCACCCACCCACCCCGCGGATTCGCGTTATTAGCAGCTGAAAACCGAAGCTTGCACACAGCAGCCGCTCAAGAAACGTTCACGGACTATTTTATTACTGAGTAGCTGCGGCAGCAGAGATGTACGGGAAGGCAGCAAACGACAATGACACGCAAGCGGCGCCTCCCGCAGCGCGGGGAGGGGCCAAAATCCAGGAAAAGGCTAAGTAGACCAGGGGTCTAGCATCGGGAAGGGTCGGAGGTGGGGTGGCCAAAGCCTAGCGCTGCAAAGCCCTCCCGTGTACTCCGAGCTTTTCCAGGTAAGCAGGTTTGGAGCAAAGCAAGTGAGCCCTCCCGGCCCCTGTACACAATTGCGCCTACGTATGCACAATTGCATGGGCGTGCAAACGTGGAAAGGAACCTCCAGGCTAGCATGATTGGTGCAACCGGATTCAATGTATCAATTCCCTAGGCGCGTCTTCCCGCCCTTCATTTCTTCCTGTGCGAATTCTGGAGCCCGTGCTCCAGGTGCTGCTTTTCAGCGCCCTGATTGGAGGAATTGTCACCATGGAGGAAGTTCTCCGTGCTTAATTGCAATGCAACTCTTTTAGTGGCCGGGAAAGCCGTTGGATAAAACTTTAGAGATTGCAGTCCTCTTTCCCCTGCTAGATTGTAAGCTCCCCGAAGGGCGGGAACAGGGGTTGCTTGTGTATTTCCATGCCCAGCGCACAGCACCGCATCTGACTGGTGGTGGTAGCTCCAGGATTGTTTTACTCAGCTTTCCTCACTCGCGTTTCTGCTCTGCGTTCCAGCATTCCCCTCAATGCTGCACCAGGTTTAATTTCCCACTCATAGCGTAAGAGGACATGGAGTACCTCGTGGAGTATTTAGCTTGCTTTGTTCTCTTACATGGGCTGAGGTGGGGTAACCAAACAGGCTCCTGCGAGGCTGCAACGGACTTAGCTAGGGGTTTCAAGACCCAAAGGGAAAGAGGGAAAGCATTCACAGAATCCTAGATTGACAGCTGGAAGTCATCTATGTAATACAACCCCCTCATTTTACAGATGGGAAAATTGAGGCTCAAGATCGTAGCCATAGTAAGTGATAGAAGGGGAATTTGAACTCAGGCCTTCCAGGTAGAGCTCAATGCTAGTAGTGTTACCATTCTGCTGTTTCTTTTTTTTTTTAATTTAATTAATAGAAATCTACTTTCTCTCTTATCCCCCAGCCCATTTAATACTTAATAGTATAGTTAAAAATCTGGTATTGCTATTGATACTTTAGTTCCCACTTTTTCCATGATTTCCCTTGAGATTCTTGAGCTTTTATCCACTGTATAAATTTTATTTTTTTCTAGTTCTGTAAAATAACCCTTTAGTTACTGATTGATGCAGCTTTGAATAAGAAAATTAATTTGGCAAGTATTGTCATTTTATTATATTGACTTTTCCTGCCCATGGGCAATGAGCATTTTTCCAGTTATTTAGGTCTATATTTTGTTAAACAGTGGTTCGTAGTTGTATTTATATATTTCTCATGCAGACCTTTGTTTATCAACTTTCAAGTACTTTATAAGTTCTGCAGTTATTTTGAATGAAATGTCACTTTCCATCTCCGTTCCTGCTGAATTTTATTGGCATTATGTGGAACTCTTGACAATTCGTGTGGATTTATTTTATATCCTGTAAGTTTGCTGAAATTATTGTTTTAATTAATTTTTAGTCGACTCTTTAGGATTCTTTAAGTATGGCATTGTTTCATCTGCAAAAAGCAATAGTTTTTTTTTTCTTTTCCTGTCATTTCTTTTTCTTGTCTTTTTGCTACAGCCAGAATTTCTAGTACTGTGTTATTTAGAAATGGTGACAAGGGACATTCTTATTTCACCTCTGATTTTATTGGAAAGAAATCTAGTTTATGTCTCTTAACATATTAGCTATTCGTTATAGGAGGCAGATGGAGCAAGCTGGATGTAAGATAGGAGGTAAGATGAGGGAGGGAGGTAACCTGCCAGAAGAGTGATCGAGGAAGACAGTGACCTTTACCCTTTTTCCCAAAGATTTCTCCTGCCTAGTGGTTGAGTTGGTGAAATGATTCAGATGAGAATGAGTTCATCCCACTCACATGCACAGTTATGATTACTAACTGTATATTTCTCTTTAATATAAAAGCAGCTAAACCTTGTGTTATGCTGAATGTGGCTCCATGATATTTGAATTGTTTCTTTCTGGCAGCTTGCAACATTTCTCCTTGACCTGGGAGCTTTGGAATTTGGCTGTAATATCCCTGGGAGTTTTCATTTTGGGATCTCTTTTTTTATGTAAATAATATATTTTTTTAATTGCATGTAAAGATAGTTTTCAACATTCATTTTTATAAGATTTGAGTTCCAAATTCTTTTCCCTCTCTTGCTCTGCTTCCCCTCCCCAAGACAGCAAGCAATCTGATATAGGTTATACATGTGCAATCACATTAAACATGTTTCCAGATTAGTGATGTTGCGAAAGAAGAAAGAGAACAAAAGGTAAAAAGAAAATGGGGAAAAAAAACAAAGTGAAAATGATTTGCTTTGATCTGCATCCAGACTCCATCAGTTCTTTCTCTGGATGTGAATAGCATTTTCCATGATGAACTTTGTGGAATTGTCTTGGGTCATTGTATTGCTGAGAAGAGCTAAGTTTATCACAGCTGATCATCACACAATGTTGTTGTAACGGTGTACAATGTTCTCTTGGTTCTGCTCACTTCACTCAGCGTCAGTTCATGTAAGTCCAGGTTTTTCTGAAATCTGCCTGCTCATCATTTATTACCCAATAATATTTCATTACATTCATAATAACTTGTTTAGCCATTCCCTAATTGATGGGCATCCCTTCAGTTTCCAATTCTTTGCCACCACAAAAAGAGTTGCTATAAATGTTTTTGTACATGTAGGTCCTTTTCCCTTTTTAATGATCTCTTTGGGATACAGACCTATTAGTGGTATTGATGGGTCAAAGGGTATGCATAATTTTATAGCCCTTTGGGCATAGTTCCAAATTGCTCTCCAGAATGGTCGATGGTCTAAGACAATGATCAATTCACAACTCCACCAACAATACATTAGTGTTCCAGTTTTCCTTCATCTCCAACATTTATCATTTCCTTTTTCTGTCATATTAGCTAGTCTAATAGGTAGGAGTTGTTTTAATTTGCAGAAAATTTGCAAAATTAATTTGCATTTCTCTAATCAAAAGTGATTTAAAGCACTTTTTCATGTGCCTGTAGATAGCTTTAATTTCTTCATCTGAAAACTACCAGTTCATATCCCATGACTATTTATCAATTGAGGAGTTCCTTGTAATTTATAAATTTGACTCACTTCTCCATATATTTGAGAAATGAGGCCTTTATCAGAAACACTTGCTTTAAAAAATTGTTTCCTTGCTTTCTGCTTTCCTTTTAATCTTGGTTGCATTGATTTTGTTTGTGTAAACCCTTTTTTATTTAATGTGATCAAAATTATCTATTTTGCATTTCATAATGTTCTCTCTCTCTTTTTTGGTCATAAATTCTTCCTTTCTCCATAGAGCCGGTAGGTAAACTATTCTTCGCTCTCCTAATTTGTGTATGCTATCACCCTTTATCTCTAAATTATGTGTCCATTTTGACTTGGTATACAGTGTGAGACGTTGGTCTCTACCTAGTTTCTGCCACGCTATTTTCTTGAGATCTCTTTCAGGAGTTAATTGGTGGATTCTTTCAATGTCTGTTTTACCCTCTGGTTCTAGGATACCAGGGCAATTTTCCTTGATAATTTTTTGAAATATAGTATCTAGGCTCTTTTTTTTGATCATGGCTTTCAGGTAGTCTAATAAGTCTTAAATTATATCTTCTCAGTGTATTTTCCAGGTCATTTGTTTTTCTAACAAGATGCGAACATTTTCTTTTTATTTTTTCATTTTCTTGATTTTGTTTTTTTTCTTGATATCTCATGAAGTTATTAGCTTTCATTTTCCCAATTCTAATTTTTAAGGAATAATTTTCTTCAGTGAGCTTTTATATCTTTTTTTTCCATTTGGCCAATTCAGCTTTTTAAGGAGTTCTTTTCTTCAGGGGATTTTTGTGCCTCTTCGGCCAATACTGTTTTTTAAGATACTATTTTCTTCAGTATTTTTTTTGTTTCTTGTACCAAGCTGTTGCTTCTCTTTTTCATAATTTTCTTTCATCACTCTCATTTTTCTCCCAGTTTTTTCTTTCTTATTTGATTTTTAAAATCTTTTTTGAACTCTTTCAGGAATTCTTTTCGGATTTACATTCAATTCACATTTTTCTTTGAGGTGTTGCATATAACTATTTTGACTTGTCTTCTAATGAGTTGATCTATAAGCCTTGATATTCCCTGTCACCATAGTAACTTCCTGTGGCCAGGTTCTTGTTTTGTTGTTTGTTCATTTTTCTAACGTACTTCTTAACTTTAAACTTTATGTTAAAATTGAGCTCTGCTCCCAGATTGGAGGGGATACCGTCCCAAGTTTCAGGTTTTCGTGTTGCTTTTGTTTTCAGAGCTAGTTCTGAGGGGAGTCTGTAAGTTTTCAGCTCTTCCAAGGTGGTATAATCCAAGGAAAGGTGTGGCTACTGCTCTCCTAGCCTGCACTCTGCTCTGTGAGACATCAAAAGCACTCTTCTTCACCCAGGACCTCTGACCAGGGCTCCTGCTCCCTTGTGGCCATAAATACGATTGCTTCTTATGTCCCTAGAAATGTGACTCGGGCCCCTGCTTTCTTGCAGTTGTAAGAGCTAGTGTTTTTTTCTTCCATGGACCTGACATCAGGGCCCCTGCTCCTTTGTAAGTGACCACAAGCACTTTTCTCTGCTCTGGAACTGTGACCAGGGTCCCTGTTCCCCTGCAGCAGCAAGTACTAGTAGGCTAGTTCTCTTTGCCCTGGGATTGTGACCTGGCATTATGTATGGGCAATGCAACAGAACCAACAAAGAATCCCCTGTAATCCCCTTTTGACCAGTTATTTGACCCCCTTACTCTTTGTGGGTTGAAAGCTCCAGAGGCTGTAGCTGTCTACGTAGCCACCTCCAAGGCCTGATGCTGGTTTACCAGGGCATGGCCTGTACTACACTGTGCTACAGACCTGTAACAACAATTTGCCTAGCAGCTGTTGTGGGGATGAAAGACCCAACACAAGACCAACAACAAGAAGGCTGCCAGCACAAGTTCTTTGATCTGCTTTGCTAAGGAAAATAACTTTAAGGGGTTAACAATCTCACTTTAATCAAATGTACACATATAACTCACTTAGTTCAGGAGAAATAGCCAACACCCTGAACTTACAAACATGTACACAAGTAGCAAATACAAACCAACATCTGGATTAGCAAAGCTGGGGGAGGGGGGCGGGTGTGTGTGTGTGTGGGGGGGGTTCAGTTACAACGGCTTGCCCAGAGTCTCAACACTTCTATGAGTGAGCCCCCAAAGGAAAAAAAAAAACGCCAGCCTCTTGAGTTTATGTACCCTGTTCAGAGTCAAAGGGTGTCCCAGCATTCAACTCAAACCCACATGACCTAGAAACGTCACAAACGTGCAACTCAAATGCACGTGGCCTAAAAGCTTCTGGCATCACAAATATGTGACTCAAACCCATGTAAACTAGGCTCTCCCTTGAGGCAAGGAGGTCATTAAAGACTCCTAATTTAATCAAAGAAACAAAGGCCAGACTCATCAAAGGCACTTGATTAAATAAGTGCTCCAAAAGAGAAAACAGTGAAAAAGTCCCACCTTACCTAATATTACAAGACCCAACTACCACCCTAGTGAGACAGAACTTTCCTGCCACCCTCCAATGTTGTCTTGGGCTGGAAAATCATTTCACCCCAACCTTTTGTTGGTTTTCCCACTCCAGAGTTCTAGTTGAGAATTCTATTTTAGGTATCATTTTAAAGATTTTTGGAGGGAAATTTGGGAGAATTCAGGTGAGTCCCTGCTTTTACTAGGCCATTTTGGCCCCGCCTCATCAAGGGAGAAACTTAATGAGATTGCTGCCTTCCTTCTACTGTATATGTATTTGTAGAAGATATGTCATTTTCTCCTTGTGAATGTAAGGTACTTGAGGGCAGAGACTATTTTTGCCTTTTGTTGTGTTCTCAGCATCTAGCTTGACTTGTCATTTAGTAAGTTCTTAATGAATGCTTGTTGACTACATTCTGACATTTTTTTTTCCTTTTTATTTTCTTCGTTGTTGAGTTGTTTTCATTGACTTTATTTGGGGTTTTCTTGGCAAAGATACTGAAGTGATTTGACATTTCCTTCTCCAGTTTATTTTAAAGATGAGGAAACTGAGTCAGACAGAGTTAAATGACTTGCCCAGAGTCACATAGCTTACTAGTAAATGTCTGAGACCAGACTTGAACTCAAGAAGATTAGTCTTCCTGACTCCAGGGCCAGTGCTCTATCCATCTAGGTGCCCCTTTCTATGTGTATGTGTGAAGAAACATTTCCATGATTGACCTTGGACATGTTATGTCTCTTTTCTGAAGCTCAGTTTTCCTTTCTGAAAGGAAAGGGTTGGTCTCCCCAGTTTGTCTCCATGTTTATTGGCTAATTGTGTGGACACCTATGTTAACTTTCTGCCACCTGGACAAGACCAGTCCCGTTCCAGTGAGTTAAAGACTGTATAGACTGGCATTGCTTGCCTACAGTTAACACCACTCCCGAAGTATTCTAGAATGTTTCTTCTAACTGTTTCCACAACAAATACTGAGTTCTCAAAGGTTGGGGGGAGAGCAGGAGAAAGGAGAGGTTTAAGTCCCTAGAAAAGGTAAGAAGGGCTAGTTCAACAAGGGAATAGTATGGACCCTGGCAGTGGTTATGGTATGAACAATAGAAGGTTTTGACAGGTAAATTAGTAATGAAAAAATAGAAGAGGACCGCTTCTAAATAATGTCAGGGCACCGAAGTCCTAGTTGCGTTCGGCTGTGACTGGGGTTAATGATCTTTAGACTACTATTCATTTCAATTCAGTAAACATTTATCAAACATCCACTGCATTCAAGGCACATGTGTAACTGGTGGGAATATTAAGATTTTTTAAAAATTAAATAGATTTTTATCTTAAAGGGCTTGTATTGTTTTGTGAGGTAGGATTATCAGATGTATATAGGCAATTATAATATAAGCATAGGAGTGATGGGGCCACAGGAATCCAGATGATCCCCTCTATCTAAGGAAAACTTGGGGAAGAAGTATTTTTACCCAAGGTAGGGGGTTATTCAGAAAATGTTTCCTGGAGGAGGGGGCTTGAAGTTGAGAGAAGGGACTCTATCTTATTCATCTGTGAATGCGCTGGTTGAGTGTGGTGCCTTCCATAAATTAAATTCTTAACATATCAAATTACTGAGAATTAGAAAGTGAAGGACTGAAGATGGCAGCTGGAAAGCAGGGACTGGCGTGAGCTCCCCACCGAGTCCTTCCAAAAACCTATAAAAAATGGCTCTGAACCAATTCTAGAACTGCAGAACCCACAGGGTAGCGGAGGGAAGCAGGGCTCCAGCCCAGGACAGCCTGGATAGTCTCTGGGTAAGGTCTATCCCCCACGGAGCTGGGAGCAGAGGGGAGTGGAGCTGAGGGGAGCAGAGCCCAGCATGGGCGGCGCGGACTGACCAGACTGGGAGCCTTCCCAAGGTAGTATGTTGTGCGTTCCAGTGGAAAGAACATGGCTCTGTATTCAGAGGACATGGTAAAAAAAAAATCTTCCAGTGACACAACCTGTATGCCTTTGGGCATATCACCTAACCTTATTGGGCCTTACTTTCGTTAACTGTAATAGGTGATTAGACTAATTGGCCTCTAAGGTCCTTTTCCATCTCTGGATCTCTGATTCTGTCATGGTAAGATGGTATCACTGTTGCAGGATTTTCTCTTTCAACACCAGGTTAGTGGAGTTCATTACATTTATTTGTGCTAAGACTCACTGTTGAGCTTTCACCACAGTCCAAGGATTTTGTTGAGAGACCTTTTCAGATGTTCTGGGACTCTGCTTCTTCTTTTGAAGAGGAAGCAGCCTCTTCCAGCTGGCCCATTTGATCCAAGCTGCCTTGTTGATTTTTCAAACCATTATAACATAGGATCATAGCTTTAGCCCTGGAAAGTACCTTGGAAGCCATCGAGGTCAATTCCTTCATTTTACTGGAAGCTTGATGGAGTAGTAGATAAATTGCTGGACCAGGAATAAAGGAAGACCAGAGTTTCAAGTCTTCCCTCAGACATTACTGGTTGTGTGACCCTGGGTAAGTCACTTAATTCATCTTGACTTCATTATCACCATCTACAAAATGAGGATAATAGTTCCTCTTTCACTTTGTCAGTACTAGCTATCATCATCATCATCACTATTGTTGTTATTAGAGATAGGATGGAGTTCCAAAAAATGATGTGAGTAAGGTCCCACAGGTTGAAGGTCACTAGCAAAACTCAGCCTTTTCCCATTGTGCCGTGTTGCCTTGGTGTCATACTCTGTTCTATTTATTACTCTTCTTGGTCATAAAACCAATGAAGAGTATCCATGGGAACCGTGGGAAATGATGAAAAGAACCTTCAATACTTAACATTCAGTGAGGTCAAAAAATCAATTTAGAGTGGCAAGTGGCTTTTAACTTGTTTGTCTCAGGTGCTCAGTGTTCATTCGCCTTGGTATTTTTTTTCTGATTGCAGGTCGGAGGTGTTTGCTTCAAAGAAATACACGCTGAGTTTCTAAATTGATCCTGAAAATGAGTAATTATACAGAGGTAATGTATGTGTTCATTCATGTACTTTATCCGGATTATTGAATTTCTCTCTTTCTCTTTTTTCTAAGATGTGTAACTTCAGGCTGTCTTTTCCTTCCAGTTTCAGTCTCCAGTAATAATCTTACTTGTTTTTAATCTCATTCTCTCTTGAGACCAGGCGTTGTAGCTCTGTGGCAGATGCCAGGCTATCTCTCAGAGCTAAACAATCTGACTACTGTTACTCAGACCATGAAGTAATTATTTGTTCCTTTGGTCTTTTCCTTTGTAGGTTAAAGTGAAAATACCTTTTGGAAATAAGACAATAGATGCTGTTTGTTCTGTCCCTGACAAGATATTAACTGACCAGGTGTTAATATACGCAGTGATTCTTACCCATGGAGCCGCAGGAGATATGAATTTTCCTCACTTGAAGTCACTGGCAAACCATCTTGCGACTCATGGGATCCTGTGCCTGAGGTTTACTTGCAAAGGCCTCAATATTACATACAGAATAAAGGCATATAAAGCAGTTTGGGTAAGATAAGTCAGTTGCTGTGTTTCATAAAGATTCTGTTGAAGAAAATCCAGTGGAAATGAATATATTCATTCGGTTCAGATTTTAGCTAGCATCTTAGGGGCGTTTATTCAACAGACACTTATAGAAAACCTACTATTAGGTGAGATGTGGCCACTTTCCTCAAGGCAGTTGCCATAGTTGTTAGAGAGGGCTGAACTCAGAGTCAGGAAGACTTTCAAATCCTGCTTCAGACACCTGCCTCAGACATCTACTAGTGGTGGGCCCTTTGGCAAATCACTTAACTTCTCCCAGCCTCAATTTCCTCATCTGTAAAAAGAGGATAATTACAGTTTCTACCTCGTAAGGTTGTGTGAAAATCAAATGAGATAATGCATATAAATAAGGCATGTTAAAGGACTTAGAGTACTATGCACATGTTTACTACTTTTAAAATTAAAAACAATAATGAAGTATATACCAGTAACTGAAATACAGAGTGCTGTGTGGAAAATGCCATCTGAGAAGTATAAACAAAATATGGGAATTCAAAAGGGGAGCTCTCATTTCTGGCCATAGGTGATTCAGGGAAGGTTTCACGGAGGTGGCCAAGTAGTGAAAGAGGGGACAGTGAATAATAAGGCACAAAGGTATGTTTGGGTCAGACTGTTGATGACCTTGTATACCAATTTCTGGAGTTTGGGGCCCATTTAGTAGAAAATAGAGGGCCGTGGAAGCTATATCCTTACAAATAACTTTTTTGGGGGACAAATTAAAACTTTTATCAGAAAATTTTCCTTTTTGCTATGGTGTTTCCATGGTGCTATGTTTCCATGGCGATAAGCCCAGCATCACAATTGCAGCCCAGTGACATTTCCAAGGAATCTCAGACTAATGGAAGTATTGCTATAGCCCTGGAATTTTAAACTGATACTAGATTATGGGGTTATAGCAAAACTTTATAGGCCCTGCTTGTGTGCATTTTCAACTCCTTCCTGAATGTCTAATCTGTTCCTTCTTCAGGCTATTCTAACAACACTGTTAGATTATGCTTCTAAAGCACAGCTCTGTTCATGTCACTCCCCCACCCCCAAAACTTTCAGTGGCTTCCTGTTGCTTATTAAAGTCTAAATTCCTTAGCCTTCCTCGAAGCCCCCCAACTAGTTGGTTGCAATCTGCTTCTCCCACTTTAGCTCCAGTTATTCACGTCATATTCTGCTCCAGCTGAATAAGACTGTTCACTGTTCCCCATATGTCTTTGGTGCTCTGTGAAACAACGCCACCTTCAACATCTCTCCCAGTTGAAATCCTACACATCCTCAAAGCCTAGCTAAAATGCTACTCGCCCTATAAAACTTTGTTTGAGTTAAGGTGAATGGAACCCCTCCCTTCTTTGGTTTATTTTTTTTTTTGGTAAAGTTTTGCTTTAATATTTTATACTTGTGCTCTAGTACTGACTGAAGGTTCCTTAAGGAAGGGACCGTGTCTCATGTTTTACATTCATCTTTGGGCTAAGCATAGTGCTTTGCAATTAGTAAGTGTTTGTGGAACTGAAAAATGAAAAATACCTTTAGAATCTTGGGTGGTATATTTTTCATGGATTTTCACAGACTTGAATTGGGCCACAGGTCTTCCTAATAAAGCAGCATCTTGCTATACATATAAAATATTATTTTGATTTGGAACTTCTTACAGAATCTCAGAGTTGAAAAGGACCTGAGAGGCTGGCTAGTCACCCATCAAATCCATGTTTGAAACTCACCGCCAAGTCTCCGTATGAGGAACCCATCACCTTTTGAGGCAGCCCGTTCTAATTCTGGACAACTTTGATTTTTAGAAAGCTTTTCCTTTCATTAAGCCAAAATCCTCCTTGAGATTTCTTTTTTTCTATTTCTTTTTTTAAATTTCTATTTTTAAATTTCTTTTTTCATTTCTTATTTTTTCTTATTTTCTTTTTTTATTGATGTTTTCTGTTTCTTAGGTCATCATAGTATCCCATGCATCTTTCCTCATCTCTCTTCCCAAGAGCCATCCCATATGACAAATAGTATTTTGGTGTTTTTGGAGAGGAAAAAGAAAGCACAGCTGATGAATACATTTAGAAAGTCCATAAATATGTACAATACCTGTGAACCTCCCATCTTCCTAATAGGTTTTTCTTTTTTCCTAATATATTTTTTAAAATTTTAAATAAATACAAAATTAGAAAAGAAAAAAATGTCATGTACATAGCAGATCATAGGAGAGTATTTAATATAAAAGAATAAGTTTCCATTTCAAGAAAACTTATATAATAAATGCTACTTATTGTTTTCAGAGCTGCCCAGCTTTTCTTTGTTTCCTTGTTGGTTTTCTTTTGTTCTCTGATGTACACATTTAACTTTATTTTTCTCCCCCCCCAAAAGGCTACAATTAAGCATGTATGTGGGTGTGTGTGTATATAATATATATATATACATATATACACACACATATACATACATATATACACATATATACGTATATACACACACATATATACATAGGTATCTATAAACATATATACACATATACACACATACATAGATATCTATAAATATACATGTGTACACATATATATTCATACACAAAAATGTAAGACTGTACTATGCTTATTTCTGCCTGTCATCTGTTTCTCTGAGGGTGGATAGCATCTTCCATCATCGTTCCAAAGCTTTCCATGTTTTCCTAAATCAACCAGCTCATTTCCTACACCACAGGAGTATTCCAACCCAAAGACATCCTATCTGTGAGATTGTCTATGAAACTTTTTACCTATTTCTCATAGTTCTTCTCTTGGGGGCGAAGTAAAACGTAATGAACTTGTCCACGTTATAGACGTGGTATCCAATACTTGAAGATAGCTTGAAGATACCCTCCCATCTACCTTAATCTCTCCTTAGTCTTCTCTAGGCTAATCGTGCCCTGTTCAACAAAACAAATATATCCTAAGCTCTGTTGTGTTAGGCACTTGGGATGCAACAAACAAAATAATCCCATTCCTTAAGGTGTTTTTAAATTCTGCTGGAGTGTGAGTGATGGATAGCAAATGGATGAAGGTAAGTTAAGTGCAAAATAGGCCTTGATAGTGACCAAGGAGAGAGCCAGAGTCCGTTAGAAATAGTTGGGGTGTGAAGAGTATATGTTTAGGTAGGGGTATTGGGGGAAAAAAGGTTCATTGGAGTAAGTGGTATCTGAAATGAACCTTGAATGACAATAAAGATTAATTTGAGTAGGGAGAATATTCCAGGCATAGGGGATGATGGTCCATATGCATGGAGATTGAAGATGGAGTGTTGGATTTGATAAACAGCCCCTTTTGATTGGAATATAGAAGGCAGGCTAGGGAGTAATGACTTCCTTTTCTCTTGCCATCTTGGTTACCCTCCTGGGGACACACTTAAGTCTGTCATTGTCTTTCCCAAAATGTTATTCCTAGAAACAAAGACAATTCAGCTGGGAGCTGATGAGGTCAGAACATAGCACTGCACTTGTTCCAAATCTTTTATGCTTATTAATGCAACCTATGGTCATAGTAGTTGTTTTTTTTAATACAGAATCAGCCCATAGTTGAATAGGAAAGCCTCAACAAATAGCACCCAGACTTTACCCGGAGACCTCTAGGGGTGATCAATTACTAGGCTTTGTCTAAAGTTCCACACATATTTAAATATTGTTCACTCCTGACAGCAAACATCGATTAATCTCAAGCTCAGAAGTACACCCAAGTACTTTATTTAGCATGGATATAAGAACCACCCACATTATGTGTTTTCCTGTGGCTAGCATCCTGTCACTGCATAGAGGAATGCTTTTGACATTAATTCCTTCTCCATTTTTGGTTCATTTTTCTTAGGAATATCTGAAGACTTCAGATGAATACAGACTTGCAGGTATTTTCCTTGGAGGTAAGTTGCTGATCTTTTGACTTTGTTGTTATTTAAAGATTGCCCTCTCCTTTTTTTTTTTAAACACAGATGCAGTCTGCTACTGAAGAGGTCCATTACATTGGCTGCTAGGTGATGAATTTTCGGTCCATAGCAGCTCAGAGAGGCAGTCTTTAAAGGCATAGAGGTGCTGTGACCTCTTTTGGTTGGAGGACCCACATGACAAAATTATGGAGTCTTAAAGTATTTGCTAATGTGGGGATCCTTTTAAAAATTGTTTTGAGTGATAACTTAGGATCTCAATGCATTTTTCTGACTTTAACTTTTCATCTGCCGTCTACTTTTCATACAAAAATGATACAAAGAAAAGGAGACAGGCATCTTCCCTTAATCCATTATTGTTCAGACACGAAGATCCGTTTGATAGTATTGTTGTCAAAGGGGAGCTAGCGAAAAGAGCACACAATTTAGAGAGGGAAAATCTAGGTTTCGTATCCTAGCTTTCCCACCTATTACTAATCTATGTAACCTCGGGTAAGTCATTTAACACTTGTAGACCTCAGTTTCCTCATCTATAAAAATGAAAAGATTGGAGTAGGTGACTTCTGAGGTCCCTTCTAGCTCTCAATCTGTGAGCCTCAGACCCTCAGAAAATCACGGCAGCTTGACTTTTTTTTTGTATGGCCAAGATTTGTTATTAACCTTTTATCATTTATTCTAGGACCTTCAAGAGGCAGAGGCTTCTCTAACTGCCATATTCATCATGTAGAACAAAGTGAAAAATGTCTGCTATCCCATGGGCTGGAGATGAGCTCTGAAGTTGGATCTTGTTTACAATAGCACTGCTGTCAGTCCTCCTGGCTAACTTTTGATTTTTTTTAAACGATTCTAGGTCGTTCAATGGGTTCTAGAGCTGCTGCCTCTGTGATGTGTCAGATTGAACCAGAAGATGTTGATGACTTTATCCGAGGTCTCATTTGCTTTTCGTATCCCCTGCACCGTCCAAAGCAGCAACATAAGCTCAGGAATGAAAGTTTGCTGCTTATAAAACGCCCCGTACTCTTTGTTTCTGGCTCTGCTGACGAGATGTGTGAAAAGGTAAAAACCGTGCTGTAGAGTGTTTATTAGGTGATGTTCTTCAGGAAGGAATAAGCTTAACTGGAAAATCCAGAATCCATTCAGAAAAGCAGATTTGTCAAGCTCATGTTCAGTTTATACCCAAGGTACCCTCAGACACGAGAGAAGAGGAGAACATGGATCCCATAGTTCCACTGGCCCATTTTGTGTGGTAGGTAAGGGCTAGTTGGTTGAGTGAAAATGAATGCTGACACACAGGAACAAGAAAAGTGAAATCTGGAGTCTGTTGAGAACTTTCATCTTTTGTTATAGCTATATTATGAGCTCTGTAGACTCTTTCAACTTTTTAGTAATAAGCCATATTAGTCCTTTGTGGTACAGCATAACCTTATACATTGACAAGGACGTTAATATTTAATACATTGACTTCATCCTATAACATTGTAAAAATGGATCATTTGAAAGGACTTAAGAACTTGAGATCAACTCAGTGATGATCCAGCATGATTCTAGAAGACCGATGATAAAGAACTTGACCCACCTCCTGAAAGATGATAGATTCAAGATGCAGAAGAATAGACACATTTTTAGATATTCCAATGCAAGAATTTGTCTTGCTTAACTTTTTCTTTTTTCAGTAGGTTTGGAGGAAGTGAGAGGGAGAGAAAATGTTTATTAAAAAATTCATTTAATATGGTGCTGCAATAATATACCAATAAGTAAAGGTTTTAGCATAGTTCCCCAAACATCTGAATTTGTCTTTGGGAGGTTCCATATACAATTTAACTGACCTACAACTGATAATTATCAATATCAATAATATCATCAGTTATCAATAATAAATGCTTAGCAAATTGTTGTCCCTCAGGAGCGGAGAGAGATGGGCTGTCTCAGACATTAGATGAGTATCTTTGCATATATTAAAAGAGGGGGAGGTGAGAAAGTCCTAGTAACTTACTTGGTAGATGAGATGATGGAGCACAATCACAAAATTAACATTCAATCTGTTTTTCTCTATATATGTTTTCTTTTAGAAATTGCTGGAGAAAGTGGCAAAGACAATGAAAGCCCCTACTAAGATCCACTGGGTTAAAAGAGCCAGTCATTCCATGACTGTGAAAGGACGATCTGCAGATGATGTTTTGAAGGAAATCAACTCAAGTGTTCTTTCTTGGATCCAAGAAGTCATTGAACTGGACAAGAAATAATTCATTGATTAAAAGCCGTGTGTCATTTGGGATTTGTATATTTGATTTGATATGCAAAACAGCACACCTCTCCGAATTGTCAGGCATGTGTTAGACCTGTTTAATATGTCTTAGTAATATGCTTTGAAAGCAAATGTTACCTTGTTAAAAAATGATATGTGAAAATGTTAAGGTTCTAATAGATCTTAGTGGCTTCTATGAAATCTACTTTTTCAAAAATAAAATATATGGTTTTTCTCACTTATGCTACTTTGTTGTTACATAATTTGATATTCGTCAAATATTTCTTTAGAAATTTCTTTAAAAAAAAAACCTGAACTATACAGTACACTTGGTGCAATTGGGATTTTACAGAATGAATAAATTATCCTTTAACTGGTACCTTGTACTGGTGAAATTACAGGTTTGGACAAATAAGTATAGCCACTCATGTAAGCATGTAACTAATACTTTCTCTGGTAACAAGGAAGAAGTTACTCTCATATCTCTTAACATACACTGGAAAAAAAAACCCAAACCTATAAATGTTTGTCATCTTTTATTTATTTTTACAATAGATACATGCCATAATGAGGTTAATCTGGTGACTGCAAAAAGAGGGAGCTTTTCTTTGAAACAAAAAACTTAGATACAATTCCAAAGTGAATTAACATTTTTTATCTTGGACTTGGATAAAACTATAGATTATAAGCTTACCAAATTTGCAGATGGCACAAAGCTAGGAGTTATAGCTAATACTTTAAATTAAACAGGATCCTAGAAGATCCTGACAGGCTAGGCCATTGGACTCAGTCTTGTAAGATGAGATTTAATAAAGAGAAAAAAGAAGTATTTTTTTTAGATTTAATCGATATTCTTTTTCACATCCCTCAATTTCTAATGTCTCCACCTCCTCACTCTTTAATACAAACCTTCCCTTATATCAAAAATTAGTCAAGCAAAGGAAACCAACACATCAACCGATAAATATAAAGACTTACATTTAGGTTACAAAAATTACCTTCACACATATAAGGCAATGTTACTAGATAGTCATTCATCTGGTGGCATTAATTCAGTACAATCTGAATCAACAGTGTGATATGGCAGCTAAAAAAAATGAAGGTAATTGGGATTCATTAAGACAATCATAGTGTCCAATAGTAGGAACATGATAATGTTTTACATTCACTGCTGGGTAGATTGAGAATGTTTTGTTCAATTTCCAATGTCTTGTTTGAGGAAAGGTATTGATAAAGTTCTAGATCAAATGTCCTCTGGAGAACAATCAAGAATGATGTAAGACCTCCATATCTTCCCATCTGAGGATTAGTTGAAGGAACTGGAAATACAGCCTCAAGAGGAGACTTTAGGAAGGATGTGACATCTGTATTCAAGGATTTAAAGGGGCTGTTTCTTGGAGGAGAGACTGGACTCTTGTTCTGCGTACCTTTGGAGAAAGTTACAGAGAACCAGATTTTAGCCTCACATAAAGATACTTTCTAATTACTCCCAGGTGGAATGGGCTATTGCTGGAGACAATTTGTCCTCCCTCACTAGTTCCTTGAAGAAAAGACTGAATGATCACTAAGGTATAATTGAAAGGGGTTATATGGTTGTTCCTTCTGACTGATATTCTGTGCTGCTATAAACTCAGCTTAAATATAGAAAAAAGTTCCAATAAAAATATGTTACAGTAATGGGGGAGTTTATTGACCAAACTTTTTCTCTTGGAAAGGTCCTTATAGTGTTCTGTAGAGGTAGCTAAAAACAACGTTAGACCCAAAGGATTTAGTAGTAGGGGATTGGGGGGATGGTGGTGGAAGGAAGATGATACACCTTTAATACAAATATGTTTGGTTATTCATAGGGTCAATTTGATGAGGGATATCCACTGTCAGGGATAATTAATAATAGCTAATATCCCTTCCATACCATAGGGATTAGGGTATGGAGGCACCCCTTCCATCTGGAAAATTCCCATAAAATTTTTTTAGCCTTTTGTACCAGGACAATGTCTGAATTTAAATGATATTAATGATTAGTTGATGTTAAGTTGGTATTAAATGATAAAATATGTTTATACCGTACCTTACGATACATATATTTTATGCATTTCTGAGTTTCTAAATTTTTTCTATGGCATCTGCTGGCCTTCAAGTGTCATCTGCAGCTTCCACAAAACTCCAACAAAATTCCCATTTAATTTCTTATGCCGACCCCTGATATATAGAAACGACAATTGGGGAAGTCATGATGTGGAAAATCGAGATGTGGAAGGTATAACTGTATAGTGCTTACTATGTGCTGGGCATTGTCCTAAGGGCTTTAAAATTACCTCATTTCATCCTCACCAGAACCCTTAGAGGTTAGTGCTATTATATTCATTTTATAGATGAAGAATGAGGAAGGTGGAGGTTAAGTGACTTGCCCAGGGTCACACAGCCAGTATCTGAGGTCAGATTTGAACTCAAGTCTTCTCGATTCTAGGCCTGACACACTATCCACTGCACCATCTAGCTGCCTCACCAAGTGCATTATCTCTGAAGTTTATGATCTTCAAAACTGATTTAAATTTACAAATACCCACTTTGCTGTTTACCTAAAGTAGGTCATGATTTCTGCCTAGCAAGAGCGAGTCTTGAATGACAAGGTAAGTTAAGGGGATACAATTAATAAAAAGAAAAACAGTTACTGTCTTCCAGGAGCTACGATCTAACGAGGGGAGACATGCAAAGGGAGACATGCAAAGGGAGGCAGGAAAGGAGTAGGGAGAGGGAGATTGGAGGGGGCAGAGGGAACCTGAAGGTGTGGTACTCACTGTCTGGACCTCCAAGCAAGGGGACTGGTGTCAGTCAGGGCTTGAGTTTGTGTGGTGATGAGCTTAACCTTGGATGGCCTCAATCACATAAATAAAGGCAGGAGAAGCCTTGCCCCTTGGGTTTAGCATTTGTTTATATGCCTTACTGCCTTCTATTTATTTGCCTAGGAAGCCAAAAAAATTTTGGAATTGAGACACTTGAGGACCAGGCCCTAAACAGGCCCCAGGGTGGGGGTGGAGAGTTGTTGTAAAGGCTACTTATCAATGATGCTTACTGGTTGTTAGTCCCTCATTTCTGAAGAGGACCAATGACACTATGGAGCAATGTCTTAATCTGCCCTTGAATTGAATTTAAATGAGGCAGAGTTGCACGAAGTCATCAGCCTCACTCTATCTTCCAGAGTCCAGTAGCAAGATAAAAGTCACGATGACTGGCACCAGCTGGGGCTGCAGTGGATGACCTTAGTGTCTTCAATATCTGGCCAAGCTTTAAGCTCTCCAGAGTAGTACTTGCTTCAAACAAATTGTTCTCATCATCCTATTCCACTAGGGGATGTGGTTACATGCTTGGGATAGACATCCCCCTAATTCACTGACGGGTTTGAGGCCACTGGTGATCTTCAACCTGGTTTATCCTGTCTACCAAGTTGGTTTTATCAGGGTGTGGCTTCTGCACGTGCTACAACTTCTTGGAGCCACAGTTGAGGGTCGGGTGGTGGATGGATACCAAAGGTGGATGAGCAGGCCTGAAAAGGGCTTGGCAAGCCTTCACACCTGAGGTGCTAGTCCTCCCTGAACACTCCCAGACCCCCCACTGCTTGGGTTATAGTGTGTCAATAAGACTTCGAGCAAGTAGCTGCAAAAAATTGCTAATGACATCAACGTGAGATTTCCTACAAGAGACCCTGCCTTTAGAGATCCAAGCCTATGGGCACAAGTTAGCGGGGACTGCTATATGAGTTCCTAAGAGCTCAGCTCCTTTATGGAGTCTCTTGGAGAGAAAACAAACGCCCATTGCTGTCAAAGCTCTGAGAAGGGATACCTCTGCGCCTTCCTGCCATACATTCCCCCCACTCACACACACCTCCTGGTGAGGGACATCATTGAGGGTTTTCCCCAATACACTTCTGGGTTCATGAATGCTCTCTATCTTTTTAGAATCCATGTTAGCAAAAAGCACCTGGCCTTTAAGACAAAAGACAGAGAGAAACTATTCTTGCTCTTATGGTGGAGTAGCATTGTAGTAGGGAATGGTGACTAAAGCCAGAAGCCTGAAAAAGAGAGAAGCTCTGTACCTTCATTCGAATAAATCTGTTCCTGGCAGTATCATCAAACAGCGTCTATGAGAGACAGGCACAGAAGAGGAAGCCACACCTGGTAGATTCTACACATGGACCGTAGGACCAACAGACAGCATGCCTCATTCAACCAGGGGAAGCGAGCCCAGCCAGAGCAGACATCAGCAGCCATGCAGCTACACGTGTCCTTTTGGCCACCTATGTTCCATATGTGTGTCTGCCCAGGCTATACCTGGCTCCAAATTTTCCCTCCCTATGTTTGTTATTCCTAGGGAAGGCATAATTTATTTGTGGAAGAGTGCATCCCATTTCTATAGGGGGGATATTTCGTTGTTACTTTTCTTACTATGCTATTGTATTAAATGCCTTTGCACGAATGAGAATTCAGAGAAATGGTATGAACTGATGTAAAACAAAAAGAAGCAAAAGCAGAAAAATAGGAACACTGGCTACCGGAATGTAAATTAAGACAACATTAAAAGGAAGTCTAAATCTTAATAGTTTGTAATAGACAATCTTGATCCCAGCAGACAGATAACGAAAGCTCCTTCTTTGAGAGTCAAGGGAATATGGGGTAGCATATTGCATACATGTTTAGATGTCATTTTGTTTTGGCTTTGCTGTTTATCTTTGTGGTTTAGTCATTTCAGTTGTGTCTGACTCTTCATGACCCCATTTGGGGTTTTCTTGGCAACGATACTGGAGAGTTTTGCCATTTCCTTCCCCAGCTCATTTTACAGATGAGGAAACTGAGCCAAATAGTTAAGTGATTTGCCCAGGGTCACACAGCCAGTAAGTGCCTGTGGCTAGATTTGAATTCAGGAAGATGAGTCTTCCTAAGCTCTTACCCAGCACTCTATTCACTGAGCCACCTAGCTGTCTTATCTTTATTACAAGAGGGCTTTTGGTAAAGACCTGGGTGATCTAGGGAAAGGTGGGAATATATCCAAAAATTTCCATGATATAAAAATAAAGGCCTTAATAAAATGTATTTTTAAAAAACATGCACAGTAACAACAACATTGTGTTATGACCAACTTTGACAGACTTAGCTCTTCTCATCAATGCACCGATCTAAGATTCCAAATCCAAAGATTCCAATACAATTCCAAAAGATTCATTCTCCACACCAGACAAAGAACTTTGGAGTCTGAATGCAGATCGAAGCATGCTATTTTCTCTCTTTTTTTGTTTTTTTTTTCTTCTGGTTTTTGTCTTCTGTTCTGATTCTTCTTTCACAACACGACTAATATGGAAATATGATTGTACATGTAATAGCCTCTATCAGATTGCTTGCCATCTTGGGGAGGGGCAAGAGGAGGGAGGGAGGGAGAAAAAAATTTGGAACTCAAAATGTTGGAAACAATCTTTACATGTAATTGGAAAAATAAAATACTATTAAATAGGGGGAAAACCAATAGTGTGGCACTCTAGGGATATTCATAAACATCCAAAACAGGAAAAAAAAGAGGAGAATTGGTCTTGATTTACCCTTGTGTAAAGATAGATCTCAAGCAGGAGGGGGAGCTATTGTTCCTTTTCATTTCTTAAAGGAGTGGTTTCTTCAGTAGTCTAAAGTGGAGTTAACCCATATTAAAACATTAATATAAAGAACAAAAAGACATTGTGCCTAGGAGCTAACCCAGCATAAAGCATCTCATTTGAGATAGATATATTTTAGATGGGTCACGCATAAATAGTGATTCTGTTCTCATGGAAGAAAGCTAATTGTCTGCTGACTACATTTATTTTCATGCTACAAAAGGATAAGAACATTAGTGGAAGGAGTATTCGGAAGGTAAGTTATTTCAGCTCTTTGGGTTTCTGTCTCTTCAACTATAAAATTAAGTAGTCAGACTCATTCTTCAAGGTCCTTGTCTTTTCGGTGCTGATTTTGTTCTAGTATTCTATGATAGATGAAATAATCTCACTAAAAAAGGCAATTTCTGCCTCTGTAGGTACTGGCTACCATGGGTCATGAAGCTACTGTGAGATGACTACCACCTCTCCTTCCTCCTCTCCTCCTTAAAAGTCTCCCAAACTCCAGCTCTACCAGTGAAAAACCTTTGCCTCCTGTCTGAGAGTTGATCTCTTAGTCTCTACTCTTACCAAATTGGGTATATAAATTCCAAGGTTTTCTGTTTGTTGTTTTTGTGGCCAGCCAACTCCTTGCCAGAGGTTGTTACGTTCAGATCATAGGATTAAGGGCTGGAAGGGACCTTAAAAATATATTGTGCTTCTTTCAGATTGCCTTAGCACTTAATACCCCTAAGTGGGAGCACAAATGAACTCTTCAGAGGAAAGGCAAGCTGCAAATTCTCAGTCAAGAGCACTGAAGGTCAGAGCCTTAGAGATCACTCAGTTCAATCATTTCATTTCTATAGAAGAAACAGATTGAGAGAAACTTCAACAAAGACACAAAGCATGTAAGAAATTCAATCCTAGTCTTAAATCTTTTGGTTCCAGTTTCAGTGTTCTGGCAACTTTTGATTAAGGTTGACGACGGTAGGGTTTAGGAGAGTAAAGACTTTGAGGGGAGAAGAATCAGAATCTACTGACCACAAAGGTCTCCCTCCATCTCACTCTTATTTCTGACTCAACTCAAACAGTTGCTATGTGGAGAAATGATAAAACATACTTCAAGCCGTAGTGAAGTACCATTGTATTACAATGGAGTGGTTTACTGGGAAGCAACTATAGAGAAACCAGTACAGAACAAAGCAATTCACATCGAGACTGATTTTTTAAAAGTTTATTCATGTATTTTTCAGTCATCTTCCCCCTATATTGCCCTTCCCCTCACTCCTGAGTCTCATGTTGACTGTTACCTTGTAACAAAGGAAAACAATTAAGCAAAACAAATGACGAATTGATAACATCTAATAGCACATGCAAGATTTCACATCCATAGCTCCCCACTTTTCTCCCAAGAGGGAAGACATATTTTATCATCTGCTCTCCAGGACCAAGACTGATCACTAATTAGTCAGTTTGGCTGCCTTTTAGCATTTTTTCTTCTTACATTATTGCATGCAGCATGCATGGTGTTCTCCTGGTTCTGCTCTTTTCACTTCACAGGAGTTAATGAAAATCTTCCCATGATTTCTTTATGTCCGTGATTTCTTAAAATGCAGTGATATTCTATTAAATACACAGACTATCACTCAATCAGTAAGCATTTATCAACATGCTTATTATGTGCCAGCCACTGTATTAGATATGAGTTTACAAGGAAAGAAAAAACAGACTCTATCCTCTTGCCTTCTAGAACTTGCATTATAGTGAGAGGAGAAAACATGGAAATAATTATGTATATACAAGATGTAAGCAGTTTTGATGGAAGGTAATCTTAGAGGAGAAGGCTCTAGAACCTAGGAGACACTGGAGAGGTGTCTTACAAGTGCTGGCATTTGAACTGAATCTTGCAGGACACCAGAGATGGTAAGAGGCAGAGGTGAGGAGGCAGAGTCTTCCATGCATAGTGGCATGGAGATGGGAGATAGAATGCCTTGTCAAGTTATGAAGAGCTTTAAAAGTCAAACGGAGCAATTTATATTTGATCCTAGAGGTAATAAATAGAGAGCTATTGGAGTTTTTGTGTGTTGTGTATGAAGTGTGTGTGTATGTGTATGTGTGTGTGTGTGTGTGTGTGTGTGCGTGTGTGGAGAGGTGGGCACTGTGCGATATGATCAGATCTGTGCTTTAGGAATTGTCTTGCCTGCTATGTGGAGGATGAATTGGAGGAGGCAGAGATTTGAGGAAAGGAGACCAATCAGAAGGCTATTGTGTTATAGAATCCTATTGTACTGTAAGAAATGATGGAGACATTTTCAGAGAAACCTGGGAAGACTGTATGAAGAAACACAGAGTGAAATGAGCAGAAATAGGAGAAGAATTTATATAGTAACAGCAATATTTTAAAGATAAACCACTTAGAATTCTGATCAACACAATAACCACCCACCATTCCAGAGGATTCAAGATGAAACACACTGCTTACCTCCTGATAGTGGTGATGGATTCAGAGTAGAGATGAAAACTTTTTTTTTTGTTTTTTGGGTTTTTTTGCAGGGGGGGCGGGGAGGATGGGCAATTGGGGTTAAGTGACTTGCCCAAGGTCACACAGCTAGTAAGTATGTCAAGTGTCCGAGGCCGGATTTGAGCCCAGGTCCTCCTGAATCCGGGGCTGATGCTCTACTCACTGCACCACCTAGTTGCCCCGAAACTTTTTTTTTTTAAACACAGCCGATGTGGGAATTTTGCTTGACTACACGCGTTTGTAAGAGTTTTGTTTTTTCTTCCTTTCTAAATGTGGGATGGGGAAAGAGGGAAAGTAAGATGGAAAAGAATGAATGCAGATCAGAAAATAAAATAAAATTAAGAAAAGAAAGTTATTGTAATAGACCAGGGAGAGCTGATAAGGGCCTGAACTAGAGAGGTGACTGTGTATATGAGAGAGATGGAGAAGGTAGAAATGATAAGATCTGACAACTGATTGGATATGTGTAGCGAGAGATGTTGAGAATTAGAAGGTAACATGAAGATTAACGTTAAGGATGTGAGCCTAGGTAAATGAGAGGATGGTGGTAATATTGATAGTAATGGGGAAGTTGGAAAAAATACAGTTTGAGAGAAAAGATAATGAGTTCTGTTTTGTACAGTTTGAATTCAAGATGTCTACGGGAATATAATCTTAAATATTCAGTAGGTGGCTGATGATCTGAGACTCTCAAGAGAGAGAGAAAGGCTTTTCCCTCAAGATGGCATCAAAGGCAAAGAAGGAAGCAGTTTTGCCCTCCCTCCCCAAGACAGAAGCCTAGTTCAAGGCATTGAAGGTCAAGAAGGTAGTGATGAATGGTGTCCATAGCCACAAAAAGAAGATTTTCTTCACTTCATCACGCTTCCAGCGATGCAAGACACTAGGACTTCAAAGACAGCTCAAATACCCTCATAAAAGTGCTCCTTGGAGAAACAAGCTGGATCACTATGCCATCATTATGAGTCTGTTATGAAGAAGACTGAGTTCAAGAACACTCTGGTCTTCATTGTGAATGTCAAGGCCAACAAGCATCAGATCAAGCTGGCGGTAAAGAAGCCGCATGACATCAATGCGGCCAAGGTCAACACGCTGATCTGGCCTGATAGAGAGAAGGCCTGTGTCTGACTTGCTGCAGACTCTGATGCTTTTTAGATGTTGCCAAAAAATTGGAATCATCTAAACTGTGTCCAGCTATCCCACTCCACTTACAATAAAATGTTTTCCAGGGGCAGGGGGAGAGTGAGAAAGAGAGAGAGAGAGAGAGAGAGAGAGAGAGAGAAGGGCTGTGTATCTGGACATTGGGATCATCTGCAGAAAGATTATAATTCTCAAAATACTCATGACGGAAAATGCTATCCACATCCACAGAAGGAACTATGGAGTCTGAATGCAGATCGAAGCATACTATTTTCTCTCTCTTGTTTTGTTTTGTTTTTTCTTTCTCATGCTTTTTCCTTTTTGTTCTGATTCTTCTTTCACAAAATGACTAATGTGGAAATATGTTTGACATGATTGTACATGTACGATCTGTATCAGATTGCTTGCTGTCTTGGGGAGGGCCATGAGAGAAGGAGAAAAAAAATTAGAACTCAAAATCTTAAAAAGTGCATGTTGAAAACTATCTTTCCATGCAATTGAAAAAATGAAATACTATTAAGAGGGGAAAAAAGGAAAGATGGTAACTGAGCCAGTGCAAATTGATACCAATGGGTCTGATACCAGTAGATAATTGAACCAATGAGGTCATCGAGTGAGATCACGTAAAACAAAAAGAGAAGAGGGCCTACAACAGAGCCTTGGGAGATACCCGTGGTCAATGAGCATGACATGGATGAAAGTCCAACTAAAGAGGCTAAGGAGTGGTCAGAACCAAGGGAAGACCCAGAGACAAGAGAGTATTGAGGAAGAGGTGATCAATACCGTCAAATGATACAGAAAGGTCAAGACAGATGAAGATTGAGAAAAGGCCATTAGATTTGGGAATTAAGATCCCAACTTTGGAGAAAGCAGTTTCAGTTGAATGAAGAAATTGGAAGCCAGAGGAGAGAAAGTTGAGGCACAGAGTGTGATGGCTTCCTTAAAGAGCCAAGAAAGGAAGGAGCCATAAAGGAGCATAGCTAGGAGGCATGGTAGGACCAAGTGAGAGTTTTTTTAAGGATTAATGCTATGAGTGTTTTTATAGGCCACAGGGAGAGTCACTAAATTGGGAGAGACTGAAGATAAAAAAGAATGAGGATGAGAGTGGGAGCAATCTGCTAGGGAAAATGAGACGTGGTGGAATCAAAAGTACATGTAAAGGGATGAGTTTTGGTAAGGACTACCTTTTCATCGGACATAGAAATGAAGGAGGAGATAGTGAGTACTCATGTCAGATGGATGTATATGAGAAGGGGAGCCTCAATTTTTTCAGTGAAGTGTGAAGTGAGCTCTTCGACTGAATAGATGCAGACAGGAAGTGCTTTGGGAGACTTGAGAACAGATTAGAACATCTGGAACAGCCACTGTAAGTGTAAAGGAATCTCAGTTAGAGAGGAATAGGCTTCTTGGATGTTCCATAAACAAGACATACCATATTTTGCCTCCAGGTATTTTTTCTTACTGTCACCCATGCCTGAAATGCTCTCACCTGAAATTGTATCTAGGTATCTCAATTACAAGACTAACTCTACTTCTACAGTACCACAGCTGTACAAAATACAGGGCAGCTAGGTGGTACACTGGATAGGGCACTGGGCTTGGAATCAGCAAGACTCATATTTGTGAGTCCAAATCTGGCTTCAGACACTTATTAGCTGTGTGACCCTCGGCAAGTCTCTTAACCCTGTTTGCCTCAGTTCATCATCTGTAAAATGGGCTGGAGAAGGAAGGAAATGGCAAACCACTCCCGTGTCTTTGCCAAGAAAACCCCAAATTGGGTTACAAAAAGTCGGATATGACTGAAACAACTCAACAACAACAAACAGCAAAATACAGATGATCCCTGTCAATTCCTTTAATAGGCTCCCTAGCAGAAATAACTAATCTTAACAAAAAAAAACAACTTTACAATTTCTTCCTGTAGAAACTTTTTAGGATTTGACAAGAGAATTAATGGTTGCTCCTAAAAATTGTTTCCCTCAATTTTGACAATTGATACCTGGGTGACCTTCTTCTTCAACAGTTAAATGAAAGGATTGGACAAGGTAACTTTTAACATACCTTCTAGATCTAAATTTATATTCTTATAGAATTTAAGCTGCTCAAAGGCAGGGATTATTTCATTTCTGTCTTTATATTCCCAGAATCTTGTGTTTAATAAATGCTTGTTGATCAGTTTAATGAATGATTAGCCTCGGATACTTACAAGCTGTGTGACCCTGTGCAAGCTACTTACCCTCTATTTGCTTTAATACACTGGAGAAGGAAATTGCAAACTAGTCCAATATCTTTGCCAAGAAAATCCCATAAGGGGGTCACAAAGAATTGTTATACAACTGAGTAACAACCAGAGGGCAGCTAGGTGGCACGGTGGATACAGCACTGGGCCTAGAGTCAAAAAGACCTGAGTTGAAATCCAGCTTCAGAACTTACTAGCTGTGTGACCCTGGGCAAGTCACTTAACCCTGTTTGCCTCAGTTTCCTCATATGTAAAATGAGCGGGAGAAGGAAATGGCAAACTGCTCCAGTTGTCTTTTCCAAGAAAACCCCAAATGGGGTCACAAAGAGTTGGACATACGGAAAACAACTTAAAAACAACAAGAAAAAAGTCTTAGGTTGTTTTCTGAAATCAGTAGGGCCTATTTTTCGAGATTTTGATAAACCAGGTGGCCAATGGTTCTGAATATCTCTTTAAAATTTAGTTTTCTTAGTGGCTAGAGTCACTTGATATGAGCTCAGTTAGACCCACTATGACACGTTTCTCATTGAAGTCAAGGCCAAGACCAGCCACTGTTACATTTGATAGCATAATGGGCTGTAGTGATACACACCCCCTGGCAGAGGACTGACTGTGGTTATGAAAAATGGCTATTCCAACTATGAGTGTTTTCAGGCATTCTAATTTGAGGGCTTAAAAATGGAACACCAATCCTGAACTATGATAAGCATCGTATTGCTCTATAAAAACGGATATTGTTGAGTTAAGGAAGGCGAGAAACATAATGGAAGAGGAAGCATTGGCTGTGTTATGGGACTATCTTGAGTCCTGGGGCTCTGTCTATGACTGGAAGGCTGTCTTTGTCATGACCTTTCTGGTAATTGCTTTTGAGCTACTCCTCCTGAAGCTATGTAGGACTTGTCAGAAAAAGATTTCAGGAAGAAGGGTCCAGGAGAGCAGTTCAGATTCTTTGGAGGTAAGTGAAGGAGAGAAAGTTTATTTTGTTGTCTTCAATTTTTTAAATGCAACTATTTTGTTAAACCTCCACGTCAGACATCTTGGTCTGCATCTTTTCTTAAAATGTGTAATTTTTGTCATTAATTTTTACTGATATACTTTATTTGAGTCTATCATTTGCTAACAAGCCACATGTCTCTACCCCTTTCAGGCCCATACCAACCTCCCATAAAAATAGAAAACAATTAAGCACATTGGTTTGCTTTTCTAACTCATCACTTTCTTCTTTGAAATAGGAGGAAGACAATACTTTTCTGAAAAACTTGGGATATGGTAAATATGGTGCCATTTTAGTGACTTCTTATTTGATATGAAACATACCCTAATTGAGCTATTCTATTAATTGATTTTTTCTCCTTATTTACCTATAGAGAATTGGCCGCATACCCAATTACCTCCAAAAAGAAGGTGAGTGAAATATCTTAGCATTAAGCTACATTGGCTGTTCTTTGTAAAGTCTTATTCATTTTTTTGTTTTCAGCAAACATTTCCATTTCTAAGGGTTTTGGGTATAATTTTTAAAAACGTTTAATATATAACATAAGAAATAGCAATTGTAAAGATAATGTCCTGCGTAGCTATGCTACGACTTTAAAAAATCAGCCTATTCATTTTTTTTAAAAGAAAGCAATATCATTACTTTTTCATCACCTTCTGAGATAGTCTATTACACTGATTTTTCAAACATCTAAATCTACCCCACATTGAAACTTCTATCCACTGATCCTAGCTCTGACTTCTGGCAATAAGCAAACCAAATCTAATTTCTGTTCCATTTGACAACCCTTCACATATTTGAGTACAGCTATCATTTCTCTAAGTCTTGTCTTTTCCAGGCTAGACATTTCCATTCATTCAACCAATTTTCATAAGAAATTCAACTGATCTTTCACTATCATGTTTCACATCTTTCTGTACATTTTCTAGTGTATCCTTGTCCTTTCTAAAATGTGCCTACCCAGAACAGAAAACAATAGCGCAGATAGGGTCTGATCATGGTAGAGCAGTAGAACTTTCTAGTACAAGACACTAGGCCTCTCTTAATGTCACTTAAACTTACCAAAGCTGTTTTGGTTTTTATATCTCACAGTAATTGCATTTTACTGAAACAAGAATCAGAGAGGCATAATCAAGACAGTGTTAGCCTTGGAGTCAGGAAGAGATGTGTTCAAATCTCATTTCTGAAAATTACTAAATGTGTAACTATTTCTCTGTGCCTTAGTTTCTCCAATTGTAAAATGCTTATTAATGATATCTGCATAGTGCTTACTTCACAAGATTTATTGTGAGATTCAAATAAGATAATATATGTAAGATTCTTTTGCAAACTTTAAAGCATTATGCAAATAGCAGTGATTACTATTAAAATGCTCAGATCTTTTCCAGATGAAATGCTACCTAGCACACCTCTCCCTCTTGCTTACAAAGTTGCTTATTTTTGAACGCCAGCTAAGACTATATTAATCTTATTTGTTCCTATCATAATTCCTTTAATTCCAAACACAGTACTCTTCATATTACACCATGTTACCTCCTTGATTATCTCTAAGAGAATAGACAAATGAGTGATAGAATAATAGGGCCAAATGATGTCAGGAAAATTTAGGGGGAAAGAGGATCATTTTAACTTTAGATATGTTTAATTTTCAGTGCTGGGAGTTGGAGAAAAGTTAGCCTGGTGATGTCAATTTGAGAGTACCTCAAGTCAAAGCTGTAAATGGATGACATCACCAAGGGAGAAGGTGTAGAACAAGGAAAGAAGGCGGCCAAAGAAAGAATCATTGGGAACAACTAAGTAGTGGTGGTTATGAGAACCAGCAAAAGAGTTAGAAATTAAATGGTTACATGGATAAGAGAATGAGGATAGATTATCAGGAAAACCAAAAGTGGAATAGAGAGAATTGAGGGGGAGGGGTTGGTCAACAGTATCATATGCTGTAGAAAGGTCAAGGAAGATAAAGATTGAGAAAAAGACCATTGAATTTGGCAATTAAGAGTTCATTGGTGACCTCTGAGAGATTAGTTTAAGTAGAGTGAAAGGGATAAGAAGCCAGATTTCAAGTATGTGGATAGTGAGGAAATGGAAGCAATAAGTGTAGTCAATTAGTTGAAGATGTTTAGCAGTTAAAGGAAGAAAAGAGATGAGATGGTAGCTCCTAGTAGGTGACAGGACACTGACTCCTGCAATCCCTGAGGAGATGAGGGTCATCTAAGGGGAGGTCTCTTAGCTTCTACTCCTCTTTATCTTAAAACTCCTAGGACTTTTCCTATCCTTTCCTTCTGGTCACTTGCTTCAGAAGAAGAGATGGCTCTTCCGGTCAAAGTTAACTTGTTCAGTTCTGCTTTAGATTCCAGGACTTCTTCCAAACTTACTAGCAGGCGATCTAAGACCCATAATCATCTGATTTCATCCCCCATTATAAATTCATTTCATATTACTCTACAAGAGCTCTACTTTTTAGACAAACTAGATTACTTGATAGTTCTCGAACTTGGCATCTCATCTCCATGCTTTTTGCACAAATGTCTCTACATGCTTGGAATGAATGCCATCTTTCCCTCTGCCATTAAAGCAAGAAAAGTTATATTGCAATCACTATTATTTATGACTGTATATATATGTATACATATACACACATATACTTATATACCTATATGTATATACATATGTAGAACGATGATTTACTGATTACATTTGCTGCTCCATGAAGCTTGGATTTCTCAAGATAACACCTTATCATTGTTACCTTCTCCCATGCTAACCCTTTCTTCTCTAACATGCTTCCAATATATAGGCTAGGAGGAAGAAACAGCATACTCTTGGCTCTCCATTGCCACTTCCATGCCCTTCCTCCACTATGTCACTCTGCAAGAGACCTCTTCTCCTTAGGAGTTTACAACATCCGAGTCTACTGCCATTTTCAGATTTGTGTTGCTATCATCTACAATCCACATCATTCTTTGATTTTTTAATTCATTTTTTTCAGTTCATAAGCATATATTTTTTCCCTTTTCTATCCTTCCTCCAATTGAAAAAAGAAAAAAAAACCTTTGTAACAAATATGCATAATCAAGCAAAACAAAATCCCAAATTATCCAGGTCACTCTTTGCTCTTTCTTAAGAAGCTCAGTATCTCCTCCAGCTCTCACCATTCCTAACAACCAGGAACTCGGAGAGCAATCCTTATACTTGATGGCCAGTTGGATATTTCTAGTTTGGAGCCCTTTGTATGCATGCTTAGTTCCAGCTCAGCAGCCAACTCAAAGGCTTTTTTTCATCATGTAGACAGGAAAGAGTTGTAGAACATCTGAATGTGTTTTGAAGTGGAAAACCATATTTTGTGGGCTTTGCAGTCCTCTGGACACCCCTGTGATGCAGAGGAGGATATTACTCTTGATTATCTAAGAGTCTTCTTTAGAGAAGAGGGAAACAAAGATTGAGAGTGTGAAGGAAGAGGGAGAAGACGAACTTGAATGGTGAACAAGAGTTTTTCCCTGAGCATGGGATCCATGGGCAAAGCTTACCAGCAGTAGGCTTACCAAAAAGTGCATGCTTTCAGAACTGGGTCCTCACTGGACAATTCCTCCTTACACTCTCCTCCCACATAAAATTTGCCATCTTTGGTCAGTTGACTGAAGTGCATTTGGCACACAATGTTCCTATTCCCAATCCAGAACAGTCCTCTGAAGTCCTGGGGAGGCATAAGCATTACCTTTTCTCTTGCTTTCCAAATGCTTTGTAGGAAACAGTCAATGTGGCAGATTTTGTATAATCTTAATGTGCTGGCAAAAAGTACAATTGTCCCCACATGCTGAGTTATACAGATTCAACAAGCAAAAAACATTCTACAGAGTTCACCATGCTGAGTACTCACCAAGGAACCTGGAAATTGTCTTGACCAAAGGCAAATGAAAAGGGCAAATAAAAAAATTCAGCTTTCCAGTTGCCTGTCAGTTTTTCCTGATAACTCCGACCTCTTCCCATAGGTATTGAGGAACTGGGGTCACCTAGAAGTCACCTTCTCCCCTTTGGGTGAGAAACCAAAGTGCCTGTGTGAAAACTCTTCCATGATTCCCTTAGTGTATTGAGCCAACTTAATGAAAGTCTGGGCAAAATTTTCTAGTGTCCCTTTCTATGCAGGGCACACCGGGGGTGCAATTTCCTTTGTGGTCAGGTAAATTTCCTAGATTTTGTTTGTTAAAATGCATTCTTTAACTCTTTAATTTTTAATCTGTGAATTCAGGCTATCTCCATTTAATTTTATGTTAAATTTGATTTGTCTTATTGAGTTTTTTCTATTTTTGTTCCTAATGTTGTCTAGATGAAGTGAACACTTTGGCTTCTTAAAAAGGCTCCCTTTTTTCTTCTTTGTTATTATTTGTGACTATATTGCCAGCATTTTATTTTCTAGAAATTCCTAACACTCGCAGAGGTTCAAATGCATCACAAGAAATAAAGGTGATCTTTCCCCTAAACATTTTGAAATATACTTTTCGAAGTTTTGGATGCATATTTGACCTTGCTCAGTGTGACTTTTCTTTGCTACTATCAACTCTAAGATGACATGATGACGTTTCTCATTTTCCATCAGTGCTACTTTGCCAACCAATTCTTTATTATTGGTCAGAATGAAGTATCTCTATCTTTCAGAAAGGCAACTGGAAGTCAGTCTAGCTGTTGGATCTTAACCAGCGTGGGCCTTTAAACCACAGGAGGAATGGGATTGGAAGGGCCACCCAGGGCCCTCAAAAGGCAACTTCAGGAGCCAAGAAACCATCTTCTTCATCTCTGACCACCCCACACCTAAGACCAAGACTTCTTAATCTTTTTCTCATATCATTGACCCCTTTTTTGGCAGCTTAGTGAACCCAGACTTCTCAGAATAATGTTCATTGCCTACATTTATAATCAAAGGAAATACTACCTCTGGTTAGGGATTAATGAAAATAAAGATATATATTTTTCCCCATTCATTTTTTATAGTTGCTCTGAAATCTATCCACGGAATTCTTGGGTTTCTGCAGACCTCAGATTAAAAGTCTCTGCCTTAGACCCATTTCTCCAGCTGATTCCACATTTCATGCTTTATCTGCTCCCTGGACTTCTGCTTGGATGGGTTTCTTTCTTAA
Organism: Phalanger gymnotis; assembly: GCA_028646595.1. Taxonomy (NCBI): domain Eukaryota; kingdom Metazoa; phylum Chordata; class Mammalia; order Diprotodontia; family Phalangeridae; genus Phalanger; species Phalanger gymnotis. The sequence continues at coordinate 121,181,344 of CM053626.1, read as the reverse complement.
CTTGGTGAACTTAACTCATTCTCCCCACCATTACTGTTTCTCTACCTATGAGATCACTTCCCTTAGTCGTGAGAAAATCTTGGCTTCATAACCTCATATGACTTCTGCCTAGCGATGGCATCTGGAAATCATCCTAGATTAAGGGGGTGGGGCAAGGGGAAGTATTTTATTTGTAAGACTTTTTTTTCTGCTTAACATCTCTTTACTATCTGAAACATTTGCACACAACCTCCTTGTGCTGAGAATTTTTTTAACCATATCATTGACATAGGCAAAAATATGCAGGACATAAAATTTAAAAATAGTAATTTAGATAAACCGGGAGGCAGAGGCCAACCTGAAGTAGTGAAAAGTTCAAATAAAACATTAGGAAAGGAAGTACAATTTTATTATTTCCTTTGACTATTTTGGAATGCTAGTAGATTTTTAAAAAATCTTGTACCAAGTATTAAGGTCCTCAGTTTGGAGGCTCTGACTAAGCCCTGTTATAATAGCAAAAAACAATGTTTGGGGACCCTTGCATATCTAGCACCCTGAGGACATGGCATTAATACTTTTGGTGGGAGGATTCTGGCTATTGGGTTACTAATATTCAAGCAGTAAATTTGGTCTCTCCAAAAATTGAAGGTATATAGGACGGTCCTCACTGTCTTCCTAGATTTTGAGAATGGGGTAACACTCAGCAGACTCCCAAAGCCTTTGTTAGTTTATCTAGTTGTTAGATAGTCGTTAGTTAGATCATGTTGCCTAGAATCAGACTTCTTTTATAGTTAAAGCACAGCATTTCTAAATTCATATCCTTATGGAGAACTTATACAAATATCTCTATCTTCAAATTTATGGCATCTGTACATATCACTTTCAAGATCTGTAAACTGCTTAACCTACATTTTCACTTAAGATCCTCACAACAACTTTGTGATAAAAAGAAAAATGGATATTATTATTATTATCATCAGCATTTTACAGATGAGAAAACTGAGATTGAGAGAGAGTTTGTAACTAGCCTGTCGTCATTCAGGTAATAAATGCCAGAGGGAGGATTTGAATGTCGGTGTCTTCTGAATCTAAGTCCAATAGTGTATCGTGCTACTTCTCTTATATTTGTGTAATCTGTTCTTCTCTAAATAGGTTGCTCTACACTTGTCCCGATTGAATTTCAATCCATTTATATTTGCCCAGTGCTTTAACTTGCTGAGGTCATTCAATTTTCCGGGGTGCTACACATGCCCACCTAACATTCATCAGGCAGACATTCAGTGAGGGCTGATTTGGTTCAAGGCACTGTGTCTTCAATAGTGACGATAAAATTCCTCATTCCTTCACAAACCTTAAATTATCATTTCTCCTCATGGTTATTGGAGTTAGAAAACTACCTGCTACCCACAGAGCTTATGTTTAGGACTTTTTAAAAAAATTATCTGAAGTGTTCATGTGTAATTCCCTGTGTTGAGAGATATATCATTTGTACTATATCTGAAACCTGCAGAGTATGAGATTAAATCATTAAATTAATTGGAAGCAGAGGCCAATTTGAACTAGTGAGAAGGTCAAGTAAAACATAATGAAAGAAAATGCCTTTTGCAACTTTCTGCTTTATATAATAACTCAAATTAGTCTAGTAGTTCAGCATTCATTCAATATTTCCATTGGTGGCTTTGAGATATCCTTAAGGAACTTGTTTTAATGAATGATTAATATTTGACATATTAACTATTTGCCTGGTATAGTAAGAAATGCACTGAATTTAGAATCAGGAGAATTAAGATTAATTATCAGTTCTTTGACTTATCAGTTGCATAACTTTGGGAAAACATTTGGCTTTTCTATAGCAGAGTGTGGCTTTGAGCCTACGTCCTCTGGAGCAGTGGATAGAGCACCAGTCTGAGAGTTAGGAAGACCTCAAACCTGGCCTCAGATACTTACTAGCTGTGTGACCCCAGGCAAGTCACATAACTCTGTTTGCCTCAGTTTCCTCATCTATCAAATGAGCTGGAGAAGGAAATGGTAAACCACGCTAGTATCTTTGCCAAGAATACCCCAAATGGGGTCACCAAGAGTCAGACACAACTGAAAAGACTCAACCACCATGACCACCACCACCACCACCATCACCACCACCACCACCACCAGCACGACCACTACCACTAGATGGTTTCTAAGGTCCCTTCCAGATCCCCAGGGTGCTTATAATCTCGTCATCTCTTCTGAACACCGATAACCGATAATCTGTATTTGTAGTTTCTGCCAGACTTTGAGTATAGTTGCCACTGTCTCTAGCTTTCTGGTCCAGCTTAAACCTTTCCTCAAAAAAGACCCATCACCACTACTGCTCTTTTTTAAAAGGTGGATAACTTGGCCTAGGATCAACAAAAAAAGAAAAATCTCCATTCGAATTATCATACTTTATTTCCTTTGTCTGAGCTTTGAAATTTCCCATCTGTCTCTGCAGGATATCCTCAGGTTCAGGCAGTTCTTTTAGAACAAGGAACAAGATTCTCCCACCTAGTGAATGGTCCTTGGCTTCCTCCTTCTCCCTTGGGTTCTTCCTACTGAAGATCCTTGAGTTTCTCTATCAGAGACCTTACCTGAAAACTTACATGAACATTTGATAGATTTCCCAGACTTTTATCTCTGGACACTGAACTATAAACCTAGTAAAGGCAATTTGCCCAATAACTAACCAATTGCTCTGAGGTTCAATGTTCCCCACTTTTACTACCCTGAGCATGTTCCATTCTCTCACTCAGATGAGTGGAGGAGGAAAAGCACAAAGAGAACATGCCAGGTCCAAGGGGCAAATTCATCATTGCTAATTGCTCAGCCCAGATGCAGCCACTTAAAGCCTGAAAGGAGCTTTGCCCCATGTTCTTATGATCTTTACAGAGCTTTATGGTAAACAAATGCTCATTGTCTTATTCAATCCTCACAATAAATAGTCCAGTGAAGTAACTAGCATTGACATAGCCGTTAAGATTTGCAAAGCATTTTAAAAAGGTTACCTCACAGGCCAGCTTGGAGGTGCAGCGGATAGAGCACTTGCCTTGGAGTCAGGAGGACCTGAGCTCAAATCTGGCCTCAGAAATGTGACACTTAACTAGCTTTGTGACCCTGGGCAAGTCACTTAACCCTAATTGCCTCCCCTCAAAAAGTCATTCAAAATGTTATCTCGTTTGATCCTTACAACAATTCTGGGAGTTGGTGCTTTTATTACCCCTAATTTGCAGATGAAGAAACTGAGGCACACAAAGTTTATGGTGACTTGCTTAGGATTATACAAGTTAGTATAACTTGCTAGTTATACTATAACTATATAACAAGTTAGTCTGTCCGGGGCAGAATTTGGATTCAGATCTTCTTGACTCCAAGGCCAGTTTTCTATCCATCACACTACCTAAAAACTACCTTGTAGGTAGGTAATGCAAGCATGACTTTTCCTGTTTTATAGATGAGGAAAATGAGATCTGCAGAAAAATGAATTATTGAGAATCATGCCAGTGACAGAGCTAGAATTGGAAACACAGATCTTTCTAGTGCAAGACCATTTCTCTTTCTACCTCACAACACTGTAATTTCCCACTAAAATTCCTTACAGAATTTTTAGTTGTTGTGTAATAATAGGTGTTGTCACAGGCAGTTAGGTAGCATAGTGGGTAGAGAGCCAGCCCTGGAGTCAGGAGGACCTGAGTTCAAATGTGGTCTCAGACATATAATAACTGGGTGATCCTGGGCATGTTACTTAACCATGTTTGTCTCAGTGTCCTTACCTGTAAAATGAGCCAGAGAAGGAAATGGCGAACCATTTCAGTGTCTTTGCCAAGAAAACCCCAAATGGGGTCATGGAAAGCCAGGAACAACTGAAATGACTCAACAAAAACAATACTTCACATTTCTTCAGTGCTTTAAAAGTAATTAAAAACAAAATTTCTGGAAATAGGTAGAACAGATGTTATTTCCATTTTACAGATGAGAAAATTGGGAATAAGAATAGTGAAATGACTTACCCAGGTAACACAGCTATTCTCTATCAAAGCCAGAACTTGAACCAAAATGAGGATGATCTAAATGGTGAGGATAGTATAAAATCTAGTTCTTCTTCTTTCCATTGTATCCTCCAAAATTTGTTATGATCAAAAGAAAACTATATAGCAGGATTCTGGAATGTAATCTGAAAAATCAAATTCTATTGAAATGCCGACCTATGATATAAATTAAAGCTGAGTCAAAGTTCAAACTAATTTCATTTTCCTACACCTTGCTTCCTTCCCATTCTAAGTCTTAACTCCTATAGTTTTTGAGGGAGAAGGGCTCTAATTCTCCTGTGTTTTTTTCTTTAAGACTTTACTGTCTTATTAGGGGAAAAATAAATTCTTGAAAATTTATAAAAATAATTCCTTTCAACTGGTTTGTTGAATGAGTAGCAATGTAGTTGAATAAATGGTAATGTAGCTTAGCTCCTTGCTTTAGTTATTTTTTTTCTTAATCAGGAAATACGTGCTAAGTGTGACTCTTTTTACACATTCTGTATTTTCTTATAGGCCTGGAGCTTTATCAAGGAGTCAACTTCTATCTTCACTTGACCCCCAGAATACAGAAGACATCATTAATGAGATGCTTTCAACTTCTTATGAAACATGGTCTGGTACTAGTGATAATGAAAGTCAATTAAGTTGGCCTACTGGCAGTGGAAGTCGGTTGTCATTTTCAAGTGAGGCTATTTCTTCTTCTTCATTTTTAAATTCAGTATATAGCAAGCCCCCTCCCAACTATAGAAGGTTTTCTCATTTTATGTTTGAAACACTACCATTTTCATCAAGAAAATTACTACCAATAAGGAAAATGTGTGCAAATAAAAATAAGAATGTACGATTTTCTTCTGATCATAACTTTTTGAAAAAATCCAAGGTGACATTAGAAAATGATGACCTAGATTTGACGCCATGCCCTTCAGCTCATTTATATCTTCCCAGAAACCAAATTAGGCTTCTAGAAGAGAATTTGAGAAATCAAATCCCTTCAAAATCTCAGCCTGTAATAAAGATTAAAACAACTTATCAAAGCTCAAACTTTGCTAAATTGAATCAAGCATCATTGTATCCATCAGAAGAAGCTTCTTGTAAAAGAGAGAAAATGCTCCAAGTGCCACTATTTCACTACCAAGATGATATCGGGTCCAGTGTTTGCATTCATCCACAATCTGAAGTTTCAGTCCAAACTGAAGTCCCAGGCCAGGCCCAAGATTGCAATCAGGTCCAAAACAATATTAATATCCAGACTTCAGTAAAAGTCCAAGGTTTGTCCAAGTTCCATAATACTTTTTATGAAAAACAGGAACAGTTCACTACTAACATTTTAGATGAAAGTCCACCAATTTTATCGCTGACAAGAAACAAAACAATAAAGCCCCACTTACTAAATATTATGGAGAACCTAAACATTTTAAATCCAAAGGAAAAGTACCAAAAATATTCAACAGTACCTAGTACTCGTGTGCCTATTTCATCTCAAACAAGGCACAAAAGTGTAATATGTCCAACAGACTTGAAAAGTACAATGGGTCCCAGAGTTATGAATCTCAAGGCAAAGAAACCACCATTTTCACAGCTACTTAATATCCCGGGCTATGGCACATCAGCCAATAGAAGGAAACTGGAATGGAACATTGCAAAATCAGACAGTGTTTGTGAGATGAATCTGTGGAACGCTTTACAAGATTCAGCTCTGAAAGCTATACAGGCTTCTATGCCCAGCTCATTTTTTGGTCATAGTACAGTAAAAACAAAAAGAGATATGCCAATAGTGACAAAAATCAAGTCTCCTTTACAGGTACCGAACAAAAAGCCACCAGAGAAAATATCGTATGCACAGCCACTTGAGAAGACACCTCCATCAGTGGAAAATAGAGGTGAATTTAAACAACCAACAGATACCTCTACACTTAGTTCAGAATACTCAGATAGCAAAGCACAGCAAAGTGAAAACTGTGGTATGATCAGAGCAGGATTAACTGTGAACAACAAAGAAAATAGTTGCCCACCATATATAAATAAGATAGAATTTCTTGCTCTAGAGCAAGATGCCCAGCGATCCAAGTATGTACATCAAACTATTTTGAATTCTGTTTCTTTCCCCAAGAAGTTTTCATTTCAACCTGAGAAGGCAAAGAAAATAAATGATCCTATTGACGCAGAGACTTTTAAAATGTCAAATTCACTGGGAAAGAAAATACCAAATAAAGCTGACATGCTTGAATGTGACTGTTCTAGACCTGGAAAACGACTTAAATTGTTTATTTCAAGGCAGCCAAGAGTAGTATTAAAATCTTTTCTCTGTTCTGTTTTTACTCCTTTCAAGTCCCCACTTCAAAGTGAAAAACAGAAGAAAAGTGAAGGTTCAGGAGAAAACATGGACAGAATAATACAAAATCAGTCTCCAGGAGAAGAGACATCATTAACTGAAGTTGAATGTGAATCTCTTCTTGATTCACAAAGGATTGCCAGTCTCCAAGTTGTACCCGCCCAAGGAGAGAGATCACTAATTAAGGCACAGTTAGTGGAGTGTGATAGCCCAAGAGATTCCATGACCCAGGGAAACTATGCAAATCAACGAGAATGGTTCACTATAAAGCAGGAGGGGCAGCAGGATCAAAAATGTTTACCACTAACTATTTCAAAATCTGGGAGTGAACAAACATCAGAAGACATCTCAGAAGACTCAAAAGACTCAGTCTGTCCTCTAAGTTGTGAAGAAATCAAAAGATCTCTTGAGAGCCACATAAAAGCGACAGACATTTTACAATCTATCTATACCACTGTTCCCAGTCTCTCTCAAATTAAAATCAAATATGTAAAAATAATGGAAGACAAGGACAATTCAGTATGCATACCTTTAATTTGTGAAGAAATCAAAAAGTCTGAGTCCAAAGTAGAAACTGGAGTTGATTCAAAATGTAGCAATGACACCATACCCAGTCTATGTCCAAATACAACGAAAGTGGCAGACATTAAAAATAAAATTCCTTCTCCAGAAATCAAAAGATCTGAATCTTATGGAGCTAGTGAAATTGACTCAAATCTGGCAAAATCAGATACACGTCTAAAGACAATTACAGAAGAAACAGTAGCAGATGTTTATTCAATGTGTAGTGCTCCACTCTGTGAAGAAACCAAATTACATCTTGAGACTCAGGTAAAGCCTGAAGACTCTTCAGAATCAAACATTACCTCCATGCCTTGTTTGGGTTCAACTGCAATAGTCCATCCAGTGGAAGACACAAAAGGGGCAGTGGCTTCTCTGGTTCGGGAAGAAATTCAAAAGCCTCCTGATGACACTCCAGAATCCAGAGATGCATGTTTTTGCAGTTCACCTTCAGTTGAACCAAATTCATTGTCTTTAAATGGTGAAGAAAAAACCAAAAGATCCCTAGAGACCCACAAAACAAAAAAAGGTGTTTTGGAATCTATATTTACTTCTACACCCAATCAAAATTCTAGGAAAATGAAAACTGTACAAGTAAGAGCAGACACGAGCAATTTAGTGTGTTCTTCAGTTGAAGAAATGCAAAAGTCTGTTGAGAGTCCCATTGTTGTGGAACCTTCAGACACCTCTATTTCCCTTCCCCTTGAAGGTAAAAAGAAATCAGTACAAACTCTAGAAGATATGAAAAGATCAGTATGTTCTCCAATTTGTGATGAAATCATAAAGTCCTTAGAGTCTCATATCACTGAAGCAGTTTCAAATTCCATAGATGCCTCCACACATAGTCCATGCCCCAATAAAAAGAAATCAGTAGAAGTAGTATTGGATTTGAAAAAATCATTGCTTTCTCTTCCAATGCCTGTAGAAACCAAAAGGTCCCTTGAGTCTTACATAAAAACTGGATGTGTTATGGAATCTAGAGGCACCTCTATCCCTGGTCCACTTCAAAAGAGAATATCACAATTAGCATTGGACATGAAAAATTCGGCATCTCCTCCTCCAGTCTGTGGAGAAATGCAGAGTTCCCTCGAGGCTCATATAAGAATTCCTCTTGAGAGGAACTGGGAAATTGATAGAAAAACAGAGAAGCTTCCACAGGAGGATACATTTCTAGTGAATGAAGGTCAAGAACAAATTGTGGCAGATTTAACAAAAGAAATTCAGGTCTCCACACACCCTGGTGGGAGAAAGGAAGCCTTTCTGAAGGCCAGAGGCACTATAGTAGCTGGGTACTTCAAATCACAATTATGCTCCGTCTCTGTTCTTGATAGGCTCACTGCTAATGAAAAAACAAATCTTATTTTTCATTTTGAAAAAAAGAGACTAGAATTGAAACAGGGAACAATCCATGCAATAGTAATTGAATCTTACCAAAAATTACCTTCTGTCATCAAGCCGTGTGTTTCAAAAGAAGCTCACACTGATAGACGAGTATTTCCAAGATGTAGAAAATTAAACTTCATGTCTCAGGAAGAGGTTGATTCCCTAGAGATGAATTTAAAACACAAATATCTGATGTTTCTTTTTGGACTCCCTTTTAATAGCCAGAGCTCATTAAAAGAAATCATCCCAAAGGCCACAACTCCAATCCCTTCAATGATCTACCAGGAACATAAAGCTAAATATATTGAAAAAAATGTGATAGTAATTAAAAGAGAAGTTAGGGAGGAATTAGAATCACACATCCGTGACAAACAGAAATTTGGTTTTTCAAAATCAGTCATGAGCTCTCTTTCCCAAAGCTTCATCCCCAGTCCTCCAAAAAACATTTGTGGTCCAGAAGAAGGAAATGCTGTGAAAAGAGTCATCTGCTCCCTTTTCATTGAGGGTGAAACAAAGAGTTTACCATGCTATTTGAGAAAAATGGCAGCTGAGCAGAAGGGTGATGGCATTCCCTCGAAATTAATGAAATGTGAGAATGCAACAAAAGAATTATGCCCTGTCAGCAGTATGAAAGCAGTGATTGTTAATAGATTAAATGTCACAAATTATGTCAATGAGAACATTAAACAAGCTGTAGAGGTCAATATGCAGTTAAGGCTAAATCAAAAGGCTTCATGTACGCCTGCTGAAAATAAGGGAGGATCACTGCCTCTAGTTTTCCAGAGATTCACAGCCAATGATTTAAGAAAGCTCATTACATATTTTTTAGTGAAAACATTGGAGGTCAAAATGAGCATGATTCCTGGAGTAGTGGAAAAGTCCATTAAAATGGTAGAAAGTCAGGTCCAAAGAAAACCTCGATCAGAATCAGTTTATCCTACTAACAAAGTCACGAAGCCAAGGAGCACAAAATTGTCATTCATGGAGCCCAAGTCTCTTCATCAAATAATTCTTAATTTACAACACAAATGTCTTATGTTTCTCTTGGGGCTTCCTATTGAGACAGTGTCACCCAAGCTGATTATGCCTCCCAAGTGTCTGCCTGGACCTAAGCTTAATAAACAATGTAAGACTGTAAATGAGGTTGGAAACCGAGTTTGCTTTTCCATTGATATGGAGAAATTAGAACGACACATCTCTTTCAAAAAGCAGAACCCCTATAAAATCCCTCCATCAATTGTAAAATTACTAAAATCATTCTTACTATCTGTTTGTCCTTCTGAATACATTCCTATGGCGATGGATGACAGGACAATTCTGGAAAAAACCCTTTCTCTGAATTGTTCCAGCATTGTTGTTGATTCTCAATGTTTAACACTGAAAGATAGTGGTGAGCTTTCCTTGGGAAAACATCATTGGTCTCTAGGAGAAGAGAAATTCGATGTCCATTTCGAAATATCTCCAAAGTTGACTAAAACTGTCCCTGATCCTCCAAAAGATGCACCAGCAAATACTGATAGCTTTGAGGACTCAAATGTATCTTGTCTTCAGAAAGTGGAAATTTGTTCTGAGCCTCAGAAAAGCAAATGTGAATCACTTACTACACCTGAGAAGACAGAGCTTGTCGTTGCTCAGACAAACACTGACATAGTGTTGGCCTTACATGAAACATTCCCTCAGAAGACCGAAAATGCTCCTGATTTGTTTGAAATCTACAGTGAACATTCAACATCTTCATCTGAGATTTGTAACATCTTTGAAACTAAGAAGGGAATTAAAGCAAATACCGATAGCTGTAGCTTAAAAGCGTCATATCACAAGACTGAAGTTACCTTTCAAAGTCCGGAAAATGTCCAAATTTCTGTTGAATTAAAGAAATCTCCACCTCCCCCCAAGAAAAGAGTGAAAATGGAAATGCCTTCCCAGAGACCTGTCGAATTAAAAAAATCTCCACTTCCCTCCAAGAAAAGGGTGGAAGTGGAAATGCCTTCCCAGAGATCTGTTGAATTAAAAAAATCTCTACCTCCTCCCAAGAAAAGAGTGGAAATGGAAATGCCTTTCCAGACACCAAATGTGATCTTCAGGACCTTTAAAAAATCCTGGGAAAATGCTCCTTTATCAGATGGTGGTCCTTTAAGGCAGGGTCAAAAGGAAATGTATTTTGACATTCCATTTAGGTTAGAGGAATTCAGACCTTTGGAACAACTCAGCAAGACAAACCAAGTCAGGAACAAAACAAAGCCAGCTTACCAGAAGGGAGATTTAATTCCCCAAAGTATTCAAGCTTCTGGAAGTTATAGCTCCCTTATAACAACACCTTACTATAAAGCTTATCAACATAGAAAAAAGAAATTGTGCCCTAAAATTCATTCTCCTTCCTGGATATCTGATAGTTCATTAGAAACTCATTCCATGCCATATTCATTACCCAGAGAAGACAAGCTTTCAGGGAAGACATGGACTCATGTAAGCTATCCGTTGGCTTCTCTAGCTGACTCAAGCATCAAGTTGAAACTCGAAACAAATGATGGGAAAATTATTCTGAGTCTGGAAAATAAAGATGGAGAGAAGCCCAATGCTGATCTACCCAAAGACAACACTATGAAACTTGACCATTCTTGCAATTTTATGGAGAGTAAAGAGAAACAGAAAAAGCAAGAGGAAGCATGTGACTCTGGTTTAGAAAGTCCAGAGTGGCATTTCTTAAATGAACCTGAATCAGTTTTAAAACACCAGCAGGAAAATGACTATTTTCATTTTAAGAGAAAAAACAGCCAACCTTTTTTTTATGCCTGCACACCAGCAGATACTCCAGGGAATAAATCCAAGACCATTCACTGGACTATCCCAAAAAATATCTCTGGACAAAGTAAATTTAGAATTCCCTTGGTAGCAAAGTTTTCAAATCCAGAGAAAATATGGAGTTCATCAAAGAAGTTTTTGGAGTCAGTCTCAGCACCCTTTAACTTATGCCCAGTCCATCAAAAATGATGCAAACCAGATCTAGACCTCTCATTGATGAGAAGTAAATGCTGTCAAATTGTGAAGTAATAAAATCAAGTAAAATCCATTTTTTTCCAGTGGAGTATTTAATAAATTGATTGTACAAATCACACGTGTTTAGTTGATGGTGGGGGCTGATGAGAAAGGCTTTGAGTCTGGGGTTCTTAGACACCATTAGAAGAAACAAATATAATATTGAAATGACATCTTGGGAACTCAGATAATTCTGGTACTCTAGTGGATACTAGTTTACTATGAATTGGACTAAGGTCACAAAATGCCCATTAAATTCTATCCGCTATTGATAACATCTTATCATCCCCGAAATGAGTCAAACACCTAAGTGAATGGCAAAAACTGTAATTGACATAGAATTCATGTTTAAGCCAATTTTATGTTAATATGTCTTACTTGAAACTTTCCTTGGATTTTTGGTCTCATTGGTGTTGGTTTTCTCTCCCCTGCTGTGGATTACGACCATTCCATGGCTTCTCATTTTCTATGTGATTTGCAACTCAGTCTCCTTAAATCCTTTTTTGAGCTTAACCTATGCTGAGTCCTTCCTTTGGTTAATTTATTATTTCACTGTGCAAAACTCATGCAGTCTTTTATCCCTCGTTTGACTCTAGCCTCTTTTTATTTTTCTGGTCACATATGCCACTGGATATAGTAGCACATAGAAGAAGGGCACAGTAGAAAAGAGCATTGGTTTAATTTTATTTCCCCCCAGTTACATGTAAAAAAATCAAATACTCGTTTTTAAAACCTTGAGTTTCAAATTCTCTCCCTTCCTCCCTCTCCACTCTCCGCCATTGAAAAGGCAAGCAATTCTATATAGGTTATATATGCGTAGCCATGCAAAACATTTGCATAATAGTCATATTGTGAAAGAAAATATAGACAAAAACTTAAGAAAAATAAAGTAAAAAAAAGTATGCTTCAATCTGTATTCAGATATATAAGTTCTTTCTCTGGGGATGGATAGCATTTTTCATCATAAGTCCTTCAGAGTTGTCTTGGATCATTGCATTGCTGAAAATAGCTAGGTCATTCACAGCTGATCATCTTACAATATTGCCATTATTTTTTACACAGTACAGTTCACTTTGCATCAGCTCATGTAAGTCCTTCCAGGTTTTTCTGAGAGCATCCTGCTCATCATTTCTTATGGTACAATGATTTGCCATTATAATCACATACCACAATTTGTTCAGCCATTCCCCGATTGATCTCCAATTTCCCTTCAATTTCTAATTCTTTCCCCCAAGAAAAGAACTGCTATATATATTTTTGTACATAGAGGTCCTTTTCCCTTTATTAAAAATCTCTTTTGGGATACAGACCTAGGTCAAAGGGCACACATGGTTTTACAGCCCTTTGGGCATAGTTCCAAATTGCTTTACGAAATGGTTGAATCTGTATACAACTTCACCAATAGTACATTAGTGTACTACACCAACAAGGCACTAATGTCTCATTTTTGCCACATCCCCTCCAACATTTGTCATTTACCTTTTCTGTCATATTAGCCAATCTAATAGGCATGAGGTATTACCTCAGAATTGTTTTCATTTGCATTTCTCCAGTCAATAGTGAGAGTATTTTTTTTTTCATGTGGCTATAGACAGCTTGGATTACTTCATTTGAAAACTGATCATATCTTTTGATCATTTATCAATTGGGGAATGGCTCTTATTTTTATAAATTTGACTCAGTTCTCTATATGCTTGAGAAATGAGACTTTTATCTGAGAAACTTGCTTTAAATTTTTTTTTTCACAATTACTATTGTATTTACCTGCATCCTTTCCCCCACCCACGTCCCTGGTTTATTCTATTCTCTCTCCTTTCACCTTGTCCACCCTCAAAAATGTTTTGCTTCTGACTACCCCTCCCCTAATCTACCCTCCCTTGTATTGCCCCCCACCCAATTCTCTTATCCTCTTCTACTTTCCTGTAGGGTAAGATAGATTTCTATACCCAATTAAGTGTGTATGTTAGTCCTTCTTTGAGTCAATTCTGATGAGAGTAAGGTTTACTCACTCCCCCTCACCTACCCCCTCTTTCCCTCCACTGTAAAAGCTTTCTTTTGCCTTTTTATGTGAGATAATTTATCCCATTCTACCTCTCCCTTTCTCTTTCATCCAACACATTCTTCTCTCTTTCCTTAATTTTGTTTTTTAGATATCATCCCTTCATATTCAACTCACAACTGTGCCTTCTGTCTATGTGTACTCTTTCTAACTACCCTAATAATGAGAAAGGTCTTATGAGTTACAAATATCATCTTCTCATGTAGGTATGTAAACAGTTTATTATTATTAAGTCCCTTGTGATTTACCTTTTCTGTTTACCTTTTTATGCTTCTCTCAAATATTGTATTTGAAAGTCAAATTTTCTATTCAGGTCTAGTCATTTCATCAAGAATGCTTGAAAGTCCTCTATCTCATTGAATGTCTATTTTTCCCCTCTGAAAGATTATACTCAGTTTTTCTGGGTAGGTGATTCTTGGTTGTAATACTAGCTCGTTTACCCTCAGGATTATTATATTCCAAACCTTCTGATCCTTTAATGTTGAAGCTGCTAAATCTTGTGTTGTCCTGACTGTGGCTCCATGATACTTGAAGGATTTCTTTCTGGCTGCTTGCAATATTTTCTCCTTGACCTGGGAACTCTGGAATTTGGCTACAATATTTGTAGGAGTTTTCTTTTTGGGATCTCTTTTAAGAGATGATCAGAAGATTCTTTCAATTTCTATTTTACCCTCTGGTTCTAGAATAACAGGGAAGTTTTCCTTGATAATTTCTTGAAAGATGATGTCTAGGCTCTTTTTCTGATCATGGTTTTAGGATAGTCCAATAATTTTAAAATTATCTCTCCTGGATCTATTTTCCATTTCAATTGTTTTTCCAATGAGCTATTTCACATTGTATTCTATTTTTTTCATTCCTTTGGTTTTGTTTTATTGTTTCTTGATTTCTCACAGTCACTAGTTTCCATTTGCTCAATTCTAATTTTTAAGGAATTATTTTCTTCAGTGAAGTGTTGTGCCTCCTTTTTCATTTGGCCAATTCTGCTTTTTAAGGTATTCTGCTCCTCATTGGCTGAGCATTGGGTTTTTAAGCAGAATAGCAGAGGTTTAATCTCATTTCACATATGTATTGCTGATACAACCTTGGGCATGGCACTACAATTCACTAGGTCTCAGTTTCTACAGAATAAGAGGATTACACTAAGTGACTAAAGAGGTCCTTTCCAAACCTGAATATCCTGTCTTTTAGGACCTTTATCATGCACAATTCATCACTGGTTTTATGCTTGGAGAGAGTGGTCAATAGAGCTCTGGGCCCACAGTGAGGAAAACATAGATTCAAATCTGGTCTTAGACATGTACTAGATGTGTGACCCTGAGCAAGTCATTTAACCTCTTTCTGTGCCAATTTCAACATCTGTAAAACAGGGATAATAATAGCATCTACTTCCCAGGATTGTTGTGAAGATCAAATGAGATAATATTTGTAAAGTACTATAGCACAATGCCTGTCAGATAGTAGGTGCTTAATAAAGGTTTGTTAAAACAATCTTGAAACAATTTCTAATGTAACAAGAGTTAGATCTGTGCTTTATCTGATGGTCTCTCAGGTTGATACCACCTGAAATGGCAAATTGTCAAGAGTAGCCAAAGAGGTAGAGAAGTAATATGATTTTGAGATATGTTGAACATGAATTTGAGGAAAGACAGAGAAATTCAAGACATAGATGGATAAGGCAAATGCAAGGGCAGAGAGAAAATAAGATGGCTATTGGGGCAAGGAGAGTCTTATTCTTCATTTGACCTTGACCATATCTGGATAATCCACCGATGATGAGA
Source organism: Phalanger gymnotis (assembly GCA_028646595.1). Taxonomy (NCBI): domain Eukaryota; kingdom Metazoa; phylum Chordata; class Mammalia; order Diprotodontia; family Phalangeridae; genus Phalanger; species Phalanger gymnotis. The sequence goes on along the minus strand of CM053626.1, from coordinate 121,166,170 downwards.
CTATTCCAGTGACACAGGTCTACTTGCTGTTCCTGGCGGCCCCCATCAATGTTCTTTATCTTTATATCTGCCTTTTGGCTTTCCTGTCCCAGCTAAAATCCAACCTCTTCATGAAGTCTTTCCCTATCCTTCATATTGGTAACGCCTTCCCTTTCAGATTATCATATATACAATACATATGTGTGTGTATTATATGTATATCTATAGTATATCTATCTATATACATACATGTATACATGTGTCATTGTATGTGTGTATATATACATATATGAATATACATATACGCACATGTTTGTTTGTATTTAGTCATCTAAATGTTGTCTCCCCCATTAGATTGTGAACTCCTTGAGGGCAGGCACAGTTTTGATCTTTCTTCATTTCCCCAGTGCTTAGCATAGTACCTAGCACACATAGTAGGCAATTAACAAACACTTATTGACCTGACTTGAGGAGCCAGCCTGTAAGAGTTAGAGGGTGGTGTTGGGAGGATTCTACACAGCTCAGCCAATGAACAAGAAGTAGTAGAAAGAGGATTAGAGATTCCTGCCTATAATATAATAATAAGGAGAAAAATAAAGTGACTCTTTTGGAAAATGGGAAAGGATCAGCATTTAAGAATTATGTTTTACTATATGAACCCCTTTCAATAACCCCTAGAGGGAAAAGAGGAACACCTGAAACAAAGTCTGGGAAACCAGAAGTCCTGGGTTTGAAGCATGCATATAGACTGTTTGAAGACTAAGTTTGGAAGAAGCTTATAACATATAATGGTGTTTAAATATGTATAATATGTGAGTGCCTATATTTACAACAAATATATGGTATACATGGCATAAATAGAGACCGCTTGTATCGGGAGTCCATCACCTCTCTGTCAAGAGTTGCGTAGCATGTTTCATCTTGAGTCCTTTGGCATTGTGGTTGGTCATTGTGTCGATCAAAGTTCCTAAGCAGTCAAAGTTGTGTCAATTGCA
>CM053626.1:121143488-121164696 GCA_028646595.1 Phalanger gymnotis | reverse complement strand
TACATAACGATACGCCTGTTGCCTATGTTGAATTGCTTGCCTTGTTAGGGAGGGTGGGCGGGGAAGGAAGCGGGGAGAGAATTTGGAACTCAAAGTTTTAAAAACAGATGTTCAAAAACAACAAAAAAAGTTTTTGCATTCAATTAGGAAATAAGATACACAGGTAATGGGACATAGAAATTTATCTTGCCCTACAGGAGAAGAAGGGAAAGGGGGATGGGAGGGGAAGTGGTGTGACAGAAGGGAGGGCTGACAGGGGAACAGGGCAACCAGAATATACTCCATGTTGGAGTGGGCGGGAGGGTAGAAACGGGGAGAAAATTCATAATTCAAACTCTTGTGAAAATCAATGCTGAAAACTAAATATATTAAATAAATTAAATATAAAAAAAAGTATCCTTTAATCTGTGCTCAGACTCCATCAGCTCTTTCTCTGGAGGCAGATAGCATTTTTTATCATAAGTTCTTTGAAATTGTCTTGGATTATTGTATTGCTGAGAATAGCTAAGTTGATCATCGCACAGTGTTGCTGTTATCATGTACAGCATTCTCTTCATTCTGCTCACTTCACTTTGTATTAGTTCATATAAGTCTTTTCAGGTTTTTCAGAAAGCAGTCTCCTTATCAATTCTAATAGCACAATGATATTCCATTACATTCATATACTACAAGTTATTCAGACATTCCCCAGTTGATGGGCATCCCCTCGATTTCCAACTTTTTGCCACCAGAAAAGAGCTGCTATAAATATTTTTGTACATATAAGTCCTTTTCCTTTTAAAAAAATCTCTTTGAGATAGACATAGATCTAGTAGTGGTATTACACAGTTCTGTAGCCCTTTGAGGGTAACTCTCCAGAATGGTTGGATCAATTTACTGCTTCACCAACAGTGCATTAGTGTCCCAATTTTCCCACATCCCTTCTAACATTCATCATTTTCCTTTTCTCTCATATTAGCCAATCTGATATATGTGAGGTGGTACCTAGAGTTACTTTAATTTGCATTTCTCTAATAGTGATTTAGAGCATTTTTATGTGACCATCTATAACTTTGATTTCTTCTAAAAACTGCCTCTTCATATCCTTTAGCCTCTGTCAAATGGGGAATGTTTCACATTATAGATTTTATTCATGTTTAAGAAATAAGGCCTTTATCAAAGAAACTTGGTATAACTCCCTCCCTCGGTTTTCTGCTTTTCTTCTAATCTTGGCTGCATTGGATTTGTTTGCAAAAACTTTTAAATTTAATGTAATTAAAAATTATTCATTTTATTTCCTATATTGCTATCTCATTTTGTTATAAATTCTCCCCTTCTCCAGAAATCTGACAGGTCAGATATACCATGCTCCCCTAATTTGCTTATGATATCACCCTTTATGTCTAAATCAGGTACCAATTTTGACCATATCTTAGTATATAATATGAGAAATTGATCTATACCTAGTTTTTGCTAAACTGCTTTCCAGTTTTCCCAGCAATTTTTGTCAAATAGTGAGTTCTTGTTCCAAAAGCTTGAGTCTTTGAGTTTATAAAAAAAACTAGATTATTGTGGTCATTTATAACGGCGTATTGTGTACTGTAACAACAATGTTGCCAGCAGCTACTGTGGCTGTGTAAGACCAATATCAAGAGCACACAGAAAGGCTGCCAACACAGGTTCTTCGATCTGCTTTTCTAAGGAAAGCAACTTTAAGGGTTAACAATCTCAGTTTAATTAAATATACATATATCATTCACTCAGTTCAGGGGGAAAAGCCAGCACCTGAACTTCAGAGCAAATACAAACAGAAATTACAAACAGAGACAATATAAACAGAGCAAACACATACAGTTATCAGCATAAAGGCCTCTAGCTGCCTGACCAAAGAATTACATCCTTACCAGAGAAAAAGGCACCAACATCTGGGTGTTCAAAGCTGGGGAGCTCCATCAGCTCCCCAGAGTCTCATTGGGTCAAATCACATGACACTCTTCCAGTGAGTGAGAGCCCCAAAACAAAACGCCAACCTCAGAGCTCTTATACCCTGTTCAGGGCCCTGAGGGCTCAGAGCCTACTTAGCAAAAAGGTGTTGGGCCTGGGGCTTTCTTGTTTCTTAAGCAAGTCAAAGACTCTTGATTCAATCAAGGAAACAAAAGGCAACAAAAAGTCCACTTTGCTTGCCATTACATTTGAAAGGTAAGACTCATCAAAGGTACTTGATTACCATAGCATTCTAAAAGGGAAAACAGAAAGTCCTGTCCTGATTACCATTACATATTCCTCATCTATTCCACTGATCCACTGATCTTAGCCAGTACCAGATTGTTTGGATTATTACTACTTTGTAATATGGCTTGAGATCTGGTACAACTAAGCCACCTTTTTTAAAAGTTTTTTTCATTTATTCTCTTGGTATTCTTGACCTTTTGTTCTTCCAGATGAATTTTATTATTATTTTTTCTAGCTCTATAAAATAATTTTTTGGTAGTTTGGTATAGTACTGAATAAGTAAATTAACACTGTAACTTTTGAAAGAGCAACCGTTGATTCATGATGTCCAAACCCAGATTGTGAAAAGTTTAGTAGAAGATTGAAAGGAAGGGAAGTAGAGGCACTGATTGTAGATAGTTTTCTCAAGGAGTTTAGCCACATAAGGGAGATAAAATAATGGAGCATAGCTATCAGGCATAGTAAGATCGAAAAACCATTTTTTTTTTTTAAGGATGGGGAACATATTAATGTTTGTAGACATAGAGGAAGGAGTTAGTAGATAGCGATTGAAGAGAAGAGAGGGGGAGGGAAGGGATCAAGTGTGTATGTAGATGGATTGTGATTGGCAAGGAGAAGGATCACTGCATCAGAGACCAGAGTGAGGTAGGAGACAATAGAAGATATCTGAGTGATGCATGATGAGGAGGGATAAAGAACAGGAAGTTTTCAGTGAATGGCCTCAGTTTTTCGATTAAGTATGTGGTGAGGTCCTCAGCAGGGAGTGAGGGTAGGGAATACCATGCAATACTTGAGGAGAGACAGGAAGTTATGGAACAACTGCTTTAGAGAAGGTGATAGAAAATCAGAGAGGAACAGAATGATTGCCATACTATAGTAAGGCACCAGTTGAGATGCGATAACATGAATTTGTAGCAGACGCATTTAGCAGTTTCCTGATTTCCTACTGGTTCCATTTAGCAGTACACGAATAGGAACAAGGGGTAGAGGGTGGGATAAATACAGGGTGTCCGTTTAGATATAAACTCTCCCTTCTTTGACCATCAATTTTGTCTTAAGAATTTTGTAAATAATGCCACAGATATATGTATCGCTTTTGATAAAGTAGCAAATAAATTCTTTATTGGTATGCAATTTTCTATCAAGGGAGACAAACTGGTCTAGTGGACAAAGTACTGTCCTTGTCTTTAAGAAAACTTGGGTTCCAATTTGATCTTGGACACTTGCTGGCTTTGTGACCCTAGGCAAGTTATTTAGCCTCAGTGTACCTCAGGCAACTTAGGATCATAGATCTAGAACTAGAAAGGATTCTAGAGGTCATAGCACCACAATGCCCTGATTTTTTACAGATGAGTAAATGAGGCCCAGAGTCGTCAAGTCAGGCAGTCAATAGGTATTTCTTAAGCACTTACTACATTCAAGTCTATGTGCTAAATTCTGGGGGTAAAATCCTTACTTTCATGGAGCTCACTGATAAAAATTAATGTTACCAAAATATTTTAAATATGAGATACATTACTTAAATTATATAGGTCATAGACTTGTAAGGATGGGAGTCAATTGAGGAAATCAATCAAATAACTCCTCCCCCAATTAAAGTAAGGTACTACTCCCTGATACCTTAACCAGGTTGAGAAAACATTGCTATCAATTAATCATTTAAAGAGTTTAGACTAAGCGCAAAAAATTTTTGAAAACTATTCAATAAACTTGATGTTAGAAGTCCATTTCTTTTTTTTCAAAAATTACTTCATTTTTAACATTCATTTAAAAATTCGAGTTCTAAATTCTCTTCCTTCTGTCCCTCCCCAATCAATTCATAAGGCAAATGATATAAATGATATAAATTATACATGTGAAGTTGTGCAAAACATCTCTATGTTATCCCTAGTGAAAAACAGAGCCCAAACCCCCCAAATAAAGAAAAATTTAAAAGTATGCCTCAATCTGCACTCAGAGTTCAACAGTTTGTCTCTGGAGAGGGATAGTGTTTTTCATCATGGGTCCTTTGGAATTGTTAATCATTATACACTATTACTGTTTCTGTGTACAATGTTCTTCTGATTCTGTTCACTTCACTTGAAAGAGTTCACATAAGTCTTCTTTGGTTTTTCTGAAACTGTCCTTGACATTTCTTCACAGTAGTACTCCATCCCAATCATATACCACAAATTGTTCAGTCATTCCCCAATTGATGGACATCCCCTTGACTTCTAATTCCTTGCCATCACAACAAGAATTGCCATAAATATTTTTTGTACGTAAAGGTCCTTTTTCCTTTTCTTTGATCTCTTTGGGTTAAAGACCTAGTAATGGTATTGCTGGGTCAAAGAGTATGCACAGTTTTATAGTGATTTGGGTGTAGTTCCAAATTCTTCTCCAGAATGACCAACAGTGCATTAGTGTCCTAATTTTCCCACATTCCTTCAAGCATATATCATTTTCCTTTTCTGTCATATTAGCTAATCTGATAGGTGTGAGATGGCACCCCAGAGTTAGTGTGCGTTTCTCTAATCAATAGTGATTTAGAGCATTTTTTCATGTGACCATTGATACCCTTTATTTCTTCTTCTGAAACTACATGTTCATATCCTTTGACCATTTGTCAATTGGAGAATGATTCATCATAGATGTGACTCAGTTCTGTGTGATTTTGAGAAATGAAGTCTTTATCAGCAAAAATTGCTGATAAAAATCTCCTCCATCCCAGTTTTCTACTTTCCTTCTAATCTTGGCTGCATTGATTTGTTTGTGCAAACCCCTTTTGGTTGAAGGAAGGCTTTGTGGTCTTTGGAGAACTGAAGAATTTTGACTTTTATCATCAATGTTCCAACAGTATTAGGATAGGAGTGTTTGTCATCACTGTTTGCATTGGGGAAAAAAGGAAAGACTGGGCAAAATGATAAAAGAATCCAGAAGCAGGGGAACATCATCACAGGGAAAAACACATCAATGGGGACTCATGAGATACAATATTAGAAAACATTTTCCAAACCCTTCAGGGTTACTGCTAGACTCTGAGGAGACAAGTAATAGTGGACCACTGACTAGCTCTGCCAGTGAGAACGGAATAGCCGCAGAGCTTATAGTTACTACAAACTGATAGAATGTTAGAGCTGAAAGGGAACTTAGGGATCATTTAGTTGACACTCCACTTTTTGTAAAAGGGGAAACTGATCTGTGACCATCTTGCAGTTGATTGTCAGTAATGTTAATAGTCACAGTTAACCAATTGCATTTTGTCAACTCCTTTGAGGTTTAAGTCATCGAGTTGCTTTATCACTAACAGTTTAGGGAAGGTGATGAATGTACTGTCATTGTCTAGAATTAGATGCCTTTCTGTGATACATTCTTTAGCTCCATTATTTCAGGTTACAGCATTCCCTTAGTGTAATGAGAGACACCCTAGTCAACACACAAAGTGCAGCTGTTGTGGTTTGTTAATAATTTAGGGAGCCTGTTGATGACATATAACATCCTTTAGATTTACTGTTTTGGGTCTGTTATTTATTTATTTATTTCATCTGCAAGAGATGCCAAAGAAGGAACATTTCCTTCAATTTTAAGGCCTTGCATTTAGTGCTATACCAATCAAATACGAAATGGGTACTTTATAGAATTAGACAAAACAGTGACAATATGTAAGTAATCACCAAATCATACCAAGTCTTAAGATTTGGAGGAAAGTTTCTGAAAAATGTGACTTCACTCAGTAATTTTCTGGTCTTTGGCATCCTTGATCTTGCCAGGAAGAGCCAAAATAGACATATTTAATGTTTACCTTGTTTTTGAAATCATTTTTACTACAATTCTTCCAAGAAGCTCTGAGCCCTGTTATTATGGGAGGAGGGCTCTGAACACAGTCTCCTATTCTTCCACCATTCTCCCTCCCTGAATCTGTTTTACTGAATCTATTCTTTATCCCCATCATGACTATTAGATCTGTCAGTCCTCCTAATTTTCTAAGTTTGTCACTTTCATTCTGGATGAACTTGCTTTCCTGCTAATCATCTATCCCTCTGTCAATCATTTTAACAAGGCATCCACCACTGTCCTAGATTCCTCAGTTCCTTAACCTTGACTGTTGAAACTGTGCAGGGGAGGACATCAGAGACCCCAAAGCATTGAAAGTGTAAATTATTCCTCTTTACTTACATGTGCCATGCCTCTCTACTTGTAAACTTTATTTGTTTCCACCCAATGATCCTGGGTGTATTGTGGGAGAGTGCACCTCAGATTTATGAGGAAGATGATATGATTTTTTCATGCTGTTAGAGTAAATACCTTAGCTTTGAGCTTGAATCCTTCAGCTAACTAGTGAAAGGTAAACACTAAAGGGGCTTGTGGGTCATAGTTGTGGGGATGTGGAACAACAGAGTACCTTGAACCGAGTAAAGGAAGTAATTCTTTCTCCTTTATATTAATAACCCATTTTTAATTGGGATTAAGATTTTCCTTTTTCTATTTCCGCATTCAGAAATCAGCCCCTTGTAGGCTCTTCAGCCAGTCTCTCAGGGACATTGCTGATAGATGAGATTGCTCAAATCCTTGGGGTACATGCTTTTCAATCCAGGGTAGGTCTCTAATCAACTAGGGGACCTTACATACAGAATCCAGTCAAAGTGAGGTTTTGCCCTTAGGAAATAAGCCCCTGTCATTGGAAACTTCCATTAGAACTTAGAAATACCTAGATTGTGAAGGAGAAAACCAAACAGTGAGGTCTGGGTATAGATAGATTTTATTTGCTCAGATGGCTGGAGGCAGCTGAATCTCATAATTAGATAATGCTCTCTGCAGGAGGAGCTGAAAACTTTTTGTCTACCTCCTCATGAATATATCCATCCCCTCATTACTTGTTTACCATTTAGAGTGGATTTCCACCCTTGGGTACACCCCCTTTTCTAAAGGCTTTTTAAGCATTCAGAGGCCCTCAGGATTCATCTTTGGTTTATAACAAAAGCCAAACTATCATTTTATTAATTATCTAGCCATAATTAATAAAAATATTAATTACACAGAAATCATGTCTCTTGGACTTTTCATTCATCACAAGGGTTCATCTTCTGGGGGACTTAACCTATGAGTACAAGTTGAGGATTATTCCAGAAAGGGTCACACATATAATATAAATCAAAGCAATTTGGGAAGGAGCACTACAATGTGAAGTCCTAATAGCCTCACTTCGCTCTAAGAGACATTTACAGTTTTAAAAAAGATGGGCTAGACTAGAATTTCAAGCACTGTGACCAGATCTCTGGCTAAAATTTTTTGTTTCTGGGGCAGGAGTCAGGAGAAGAGCTCTATCCTGGGTATGAGCAGACAAGTAAGTGGAGGTGCTCGCTCCAGTGAAACATCTGATGGCTTCCTATTTTTATCATTTACATCTATAGCCTAAAATATAAGGGAAAGATTCAATACCCTTCTTACTTACTTGCCTTTCTCCTTTACTATCCTTACCCTCACCTAAACAGATGTGATCCTAGGTACCTATCACTTCCTATCTGGGTTAATGGGGAAGTGGATGAGGTGTGATCCCAGGCAGGGGGTGGCAAAGATCTCTCTCCCTGAGATGCGAAGGTAGTAGGAATTGGGGTCTCATAGTAGTGTTGACACCTTGCACCTAGTGGATTAATAGCTATGAGCTCTTGTCCCACCTTGTATGTAGTGTTACATTATGGAGGGAAGGGTGAATTAAGGGAACTTGATATCATTGACCTTCGTGTGGTTTAGAGAAGGGAAGAAACAGATACTCCTTGACATTATTAGAAACCTCTCCTTCTGTTCTTCAAGAGGCCTTCTTGCAAACAAGATCTTGAGTAAGCTGGGTATAGTAGGTTTCAGAAGGATTCTGAGCTAATTGAATGGAGTAGTTGTTAATAGGGTAGTGTTAATGATTCAATGTCAAAATGGAGGGAGGTCTCCAGGGGAGTACCCTAAGAATCTGTGCTCGTCCTTGTCCTTTTTCTTTTTTAAACATTTTTATCAATGGATAAAGACATTTAGTTGACTACAAATTCAAGATGAGTTGGCAGGGTGAAATGGCAGCCAAAAAGCTAATGCAATCTTGGGTTGTGTTAGAACGGGCATAGCTTCCAGGAATAGGTTGGAATGCCTCCACTCCCCCACAACGCACAACTTGTACTCTGCCTTTGCTAGATCTCATATGGAAGATTATGTTCAATTCTGAGCACCGCAGTTTAAGAAGGAGATTTAGGGGAGTGTCCAAAGGAAAGCAACCAAGCTGGTGAAGTCAGCTTTGAGTTCATGACGTAAGGATTTGTTGAGGGACCCAAGCATGATTAGCAAGAAAAAAAGAAGATTCTGGGGGGACATGGTGAGTATCTTAAAGGATTTGAGGCTGGTCATATGGGAAAGGGGTTAGATTTCTTTTGTTTGTTCTCAGAGGATAGAGCCTATAACAATTGTAAGTTGCAAAGAGGATAATTTAAGCTTGATGTGAGAAAAACACTTTCTAACTAATTGGTAGTACTCCAAAAGTGGAATGGAGTGCCTCAAGAAGGCATGGGTTTCCCTACCTTGAAGGTCTCTAATCAGAGGCTAGATGATCACTTGTGAGATATGCTATGGTGGGAATTTCTCTGTTTGTGGGTTGAACTGAAGTTCAACTACAGTTTGTCCACTAAGGACCCTTCTAACTCTAAATTTCGATGTTTCTGTGAATTTGTGGAAACAAGTGATGATAGAAAACGCCTCTGACTCTGCCTTGGGTCATTGGGTCTGGAATCTATGTTGTCTTCGTGTGCCTGGGAAGGGGCTTGAGGAGACTCCCCAGCATTTGTGGGGAGAGTACTGTCTGTTCCCAAATGTGTTTCTCTATGGGTCCTCTTGTCTTGGCCTTGCCACTCTTTGTCTGATCCTCCCTTTGACTATAGGGAAAAGCCACATTGGAAGCCTGGTTTTCAATTGTGGGACAAATCCTGTTTTCCCTCAGTCCTGTTCTCAGATGCCTAATGTGTCCTAGGCAGAGGGCTAAAGATCCAGGTGCCGCCAGCTGTTCCCCTATCTTCACATCTTGGTTTAGGTGTCAGGGTGTTGGGGCCTTGACCAATCTGTGAGAGGAGGACCCTGTTTCCCATTTCACCAGACTCTGATGGAGATTGGTAGTAGACTTTGATGAGGCCAGCTGTATAAAAGGCAAAGAGAATTGGCTGGAGGAGTCTGGAGTTGATTATTGAGTTGGTTGGCACATGATGTGGAAGAGGGATAATAGCTCTCTGAGTGCAGGAAGATGATACAGGGATTCTTATGCCTTGTGCTGTCACTGTCCTGTTGGGAACAGAGAGAGAGAGAGAAGGACTGAATTTTGGCAGGAGCCCTATAAATATGATTCTCTGAAGCATCGCATTTGTCTTAATTATGACAGAGTATTACTTCCCATTCCATCCTATTAGATATGTTTCTCTTGACTAGATTTACTTTCTCATTGGCAGATGTCAGCCATGACTTCCATCCATCCAAGTCTTAATGAAAACTGATGAAATCATGTGCTAGACATGGAGTCAGGAAGAACTGAGTCAAATCCTGCCTAAGATATTTTTTTTATTTTTTTCCTGCCTAAGATATTTACTAGCCATGTGACCCTGGACAAGTCACTTAACCTCTGTCTGCCTCAGTATCTCCATCTGTAAAATAAGGATAATAATAGCACCTACCTCCCAGGGATGTTGTAAAGATAAAAATGATTTATAATATTTGCAAAGGGCTTTGCAAATCTTAAATTGCTATAGAAATGATATATTATTATCATTGTTCTTACTGTCATTTTCATACTACCTGAATTGGTATACATAATATGGATCAGGGAAAGGACCTTAGAAAGGGTCTTTAGAGGTCATTGATTTTAGGAGTTCTTAACTTATATTTATATCGTGGACCCCTTTAGCAATCTGGTAAAGCTTATGGTCCCTTTTCAGAATAATAGTTTTAAATGCATAAAATAAATATAGAACATCACAAAAGAAACCAAAAGTTAGTGAAAATAAAGATATTTTTCTCCTTCCAAGTTTACAGGCCCCTTAGGTTTGTCTCTAGGTGGTAGAGACAGGAATTGAACCTGGGCACACTGATTCCAAACCTAGCACTCTTTTCACTATATCATACTATTGTCAGCACTGCTTATGTGGCTCACAGAATATATTATTCCTGAATGCAAATGAGACTTTTTGTCTCCAAAAATTTAGTGTAACTCTATTAAGTTAACAGGCACCTACTATGTGCTAGGCACTCTGCTAAATGCTATCAGAACCTTCTTGTCCAATACTCTATATAAAAATCATCAAATAGTACAAAGAGAGTCAATTGTTGAAATACGCTTATAGTTTGAGATAGTGTTAACCTATAACACCAGAGTGTGTCTGCTGTGCATGCTACAGCTTAGAGGCACAGTTGAGATGAACTAAACTAGGCTGAGGGTAACCAACAGCCTCAAACCTATTGATGAGTTAGGGGAATGTATACCCCAAACACATAAAGACATCCCTGAGAGGATGAGAGCAATTTGTTCCAATGGCCATGATAGCAGCTGAAGCAGGTTATTTAAAAATAATTCTAGACAATACAAAATACTGGGAGTATATCTGCCAAAACAAACCTAGAACTATATGAATAAAATTATTAAAAAAAACTTTATACAAATAAAATCAGATTTAAATAATTGGAAAAATATTAATTGTTCATGAGTAGGCAGGGCCAATATAATAAAAATAATTTTACCTAAACCAATTTATATATTTAAGTCCATCCCATTTAAGTTACCAAAAGATTATTTTACTGAGTTAGAAAATACAATAACAAAGTTAATTTGGAAGAACAAAAGGTCAAGAATATCAAAGGAACCAATGGAAAAAAAATATATATAAAGAAAGGAGGTTTAGCAGCACAAGATCTTCAGCCATACCATAAGACAGTAATCATCAAAACTATTTGGTACTGGCTAAGAAATAGAAAGGTAAACAGTAGACATACAATCTATACAGTAGCAAATGACTATAATAATCTTGTGTTTGACAAGTATAAAGACTTAAGTTTTTGGGATAAGAATTCATTATTTGGTAAAAATTGTTGGGAAAGCTGGAAAGCAGTATGGCAGAAATTGGGTGTAAACCGATATCTTACCCCATTTACCAAGATAAGATCAACATGGATACATGACCTAGATATAAAAATAGATGTTACAAAAAAATTTGAAAAACATGCAACATATTAATTATAAGATTTATGGATAGGTGAACAATTTATGAATAAAGAAGAGATAGAGAACAGTAATTTTGATTACATTAAGTTGAAAAGGTTTTGTATAAATAAAACAAATGCAACCAGGATCAGGAGAAAAGCAGAAAATTAGGAAAAAATTTTACAGTTTCTCAGATAAAGGTCTCATATCTCAAATACATAAAGAATTTTATAAAATCTATAGGGATATGAGTCATTCCCCAGTTGATAAGTGGTCAAAGGATAAGAACAGGCAGCTTTCCAACGAAGAAATTTATAGTCATATAAAAATGTTCTAAATCATTATTGATCAGGGAAACATAAAACAATCTTGAGATATCATTTTACACCTATCACATTAGCTAAAATGATTAATGGTGAAAGCAACAAATGTTGGAGGGGATAGGGAAAAACTGGGACGTTAATTCACTATTGGTAGAATTGTGAACTCATCCAATTATTTTGGAGATCAATCTGGAATTATGCCCAAAGCTTTATTAAACTGCCTATACCCTTTTCCCCAGCAACACCACTAGTAGGCCTGTTTACAAAGATGATTAGGGAAAAAGGGAAAGAACCTAGATGTTCTAAAATATTTATAGCAGCTCTCTTTGTATGTGACCGGGCTGCCTGTCAATTGGGGAATGGTTGAACAAATTGTGGTGTATGATTGTGAAGGAACACTACTGTGCTATAAGAAATGATGAGCTCTGTGATCTTAGAAAAACATGGATAGACTTGCATGAAATAATGAAGAGCAAAATGAGCAGAACCAAGAGTATGTTGTATACAGTAACAGCAACATTGTTTTAAGAACAACTTTGAACAAATAAGTCATTTTGACTATTATAAACACCCAAATTAATTATGAATTAACCTATGAAGGAAGATGCTATCTGCATCCAGAGAAAGAACTGATAAAGAGAAGTATGTATAGAATGATTTTACATACATATGTATCAATATACATAGATACATATACATACATGCATATCTATCCATATTTGTGATGAATGTTGGCTATCTCTAGGGTGGCGAGGAGGGAAGAAAAAAAGGCAAAAAGTTGCATGATAACTTTATTGTATATTTAAAAGCAATAGCAAGTTGTACATAATTGTTTTGTAGTTTGCAATAATCTTTATTTTCCCTATTCTACTATGTCATGGAAATGCTTGTTTTATTTCTTAAGCTGAAAATAAAATAAATGAGAAAAAAATCTAAGAACTTACTTTTCACTGAGTGATGCAACATTGTAAACAGATAAGAAAATTTGGAGACAGAGAGGACTGAGAAGATGATTTGAGGGGGATTAGGAAAGGCTTTAAATAGGAAGTGAAATATGAGCTTAGCTTTGAAAGAAGCTAAAGATTCTTAGAAGTGGAGGTGAGGAAAGAAAACATTCCAGGCATGGGGGTCAGCACAGAAATAGGAAAGAGCTCCATGGCACAGTGTTGGAAAGCATGATAAATTGGGAGTTAGGGGTCCCGGATTTGAATCCCAGCTCTGCCACTTACTGCCTGATCTTCGACAAGTCACTACCCTCTCATAGTATCCTCATTTACAAAGTGAATGACCTTTGAGATCCCTTCTAGCTATAATCCTGTACGTCTGCATCTTGTATTTGGGGAAACGTCAACTAGGTTTATTTGTCTAGAATGTAGACTAAATGGAGAGAAATCTGAAAAATTAAGCTTGAGCCATATTGTGAAGGAGGGACTTTTGATACCAAGCTGAGGGGTTTGTATTTTATCCTAGAAAAAATAATAGCTCCTGAAGACTTTTGCTTTCATTCTAAAATGAAATTAAGTCTGGCATCAATCTCTGTAGAACTTATAGTATACCTTCCTTTGTCTTCTCTGCCTTTTTTTTTTTCTTTTCTAAACTGACTGCCTTGAAAGGCAAAATCTATTCTGATACTTTGTCTCCGTTTACAATTTTGGGATGTGTCTCACAAAACCTGAATCCTTTTACAAGTTGCTACTTGACACCAGGAAGATCTTCCAAGAGCAACTGGTCTTTGGAATCCCAGTACTGCTGATGTTTCTTTGCCTGAGTAGAAGTAGGTCAAGAGTTTGTACTAACTACAAGTTCATAAAGTCCAGATTCTAGATTAGAATACTTCACATTTCAGATTGACAGCGTACAATGCCGCCAGAAGGTATATTTGTACTGTCTCCTAGTCTATAGTGGACATTCAAGGCCTCTCTGAATGCATTTGTTTACTCTGCCACATAGATTCCTCAGAATTGTGACCTCTAGATTGGGATCTCTTGTTCCCCCAGGCTCCTGGATAGTCTCTCTTTTTCCCACTCCAAAAAGAGTAAAAGTCTTTGCTTATTTCTGGACCTGGACCAATTATAAATGTATTTGACAAAGCAGCATGCGTGATCACCCAGAAGTCTGAAAGGCTCTCTGAAAGAAATATATTTCACTAAAAATTAAATTACATGCTTTAATTGGTCAGAATTCCTGAGAAACCTGACCTTAATGATGAGATTAAAAATAGATGTGATCCAAGGAAAGAAACAAGATGCGGAAATAGTATCTCGACCATGAAATTTAGAGTGATCAACTTAGAAATATACATGTGTTGGAGAGGAGCTATCAAATCAGACCAAGCAAATTAATCCATTAATGTTGCCATAGCTTCACTGACTCTTTATGAAATTATAAAGGACATCATTAATATGTAAAAACATCTGATTTACAAATAATCTGATGTTTCTCCTTTCTCTGTTTTCTCCTTCCATACCCCACTTCCTCTTGTGTTCTTATTTCAGTCTTCTGAGACCTTTCCCCTCTTCAAACCACATGAACAAATAATTACGGAGACATACTTTTAATTGATCTATGGCGAGCTGCACTCTGCCTGTTATATTTGCGTCTCCCTCCGACTCTGACTTCTCTTGGGTTGACTTTTCCCATGAGATACAGCTACTGAATGAAATACCCAACAAAAATTTCTTAAGGAAACAGCATCTCCAGAGGTAATATAATCCTTCTCATGGGGTCAGCTATAATGATGTTGCCACAGGCCAGTCCTTATCTCTTGTTCAGAATGATAATAGAGCATTAGTTACAGTTTACAGAATACTTTCCTCAAAACAACCTTATTATGTAAGGACTAGAGATATTTTTAACCCCGTTTTACAAATGAGGAAACTGAGGCTTTGGGAAGTTATATGTATTATCCATAGTCACATAGTAAGTAAGCGATGAAGCTAGAATTTAAGATTGCAGGATCATCGATATGATGTTGGAAGGGATTGAGGGTGCCAACCTCCTCATTTTACAGATGACTAACCTGAGGTCTAGTGATTTGGTCATATAGGTAGTAGACAGTCAGTCAACAAGCATTTATTAGTGCTTACTATGTGCCAGGGGTGTATGAGGTGTTCAGAAGGAGTAGCATCTTTGGTGTGAGGGCTTGCCAAATCCTTTTCGGGGCTGCTCATCCACTTTTAGGGTCCACCTGGTTCATTCAACTTTCCTCCGTGGATTCAAGAAGCTATAGCATGCACAATGGCCACATCTTGGTAAACCATCATGGGTAGATGGGCTAAACCAGGTTGAGAGTGACCAATAAACCTGAAACCTGTTGGCGAGTTAGGGTGATGTCTGACCCAAGCATGTGAAGACTTCCTCTGGCAGAATGAGTGGATGAGAACAAAATTTTCCAACGGTCATGAAGGGGCTGAAGCAGGCACCGCGAAGTACTTACAGCTTGGTCAGACATCAAAGCTATCAAGGTCATCTACCGCATTCTGGCCACACCAGTCATCCCTGGCAAGTTAAGACATTACCTGTGATGTCATAGGTCTTCTTAAAAAAGGAGGGTTAACAACAATAACAACAGCTATCTGCCAGGCACTGTGCTAAGTACTAGGAATGTAAACACAAGCCCAAAGAAAGATAATACCTTTCTGCCTTAAAGGAGCTTGCATTCTAGTTGGGAAAGATGGCACATAATATAAAGCTGGAGTGAGGGGACATGCCTGGAGCTGGGGGTATGATGGGGGAGTACAGACTGCAGCCTGGTGAGAAATGATGGGACGTCTGTCCTGGGCATCCTCCTTAAGTGGGTGTGAATTCCAGGACTGAAGTGATCTTCCCCGATGAAGAGTTTTCTTGGGGCATAAAGTCCAGATGAGAAATAAAGCATAGAAAGGTATTAAACAGCAAAACTGAAATTCCAGCTCAGGTCCTATGACTAAATCTGTCACTGAGTTCAGGGCACTTTGCTGAAACTTTAAATCGAGTCTTCTGATTCTAAGTTCAGTCCACTATATCACATTACTTCCCTATTTTTTTTTTTGAGAGGGAAAGCAGGGCAATTGGGGTTAAGTGACTTACCTAAGGTCACACAGCTAGCAAGTGTGTCAAGTGTCAGAGGCTGGATTTGAACTCAGGTCCTCCTGATTCCAGGGCTGGTGCTCTACTCACTGTGCCCCCTAGCTGCCTCTACTTTTCTATTTAAGTTGTGTATATGTCTATGTGTCATATGTAATTCAGCCTTCTCTTTCACATCACCCCATTCTCTGGCGAGGGGAAGAGGATTAGGTTTATAGCTTAGTTTGGTTTCCACAGAGCAGAACTTCATAGCTTGCTCCCACCAAAGGATTTCAGGCAGCCTGCAAAAAACGGCAGGGTTGCCACTGAGCACAGGCTCCTGTTTGTCACGTGACCCGCCGCAACCAGCCATCATCATTCAGTCTCTAGTCTAAGCTATATGCAACCAGGAGAATCTTAGAAGTTGTGTAGGTCTGCTATAGAGCATAGTACTAGTTCCAAGTCCAAAATCCCTGTTGAGGCTCAAGTCCCAGGCACCTTGGCTTTTCAGGGCTTCCAAGCAGGCCTGGGTGGTTACACCATGGAATCTTGGCTCCAAGCTTGAGCTCCTGGTGGCACCTGAAACTAAGGGCAAACAGGACAGAACAGAAGCAAACGCCTCTAGGCCCATTTCTTGGAGCTAGGGTAAAGTAGAGGCAAAAAAGGGAAGGCAAGTCCCTGCTTCTCACCTGTTCAGTTCATGGCTCCAGGGGAACAGATATGATTCACTGAAAAACTGTAGCCAAATGATGGTAGAGAGACATGCTTTCATCATTTTAAAATGGACAGGCATTCAATCAAAGGAGGCTATTCCACTCCTGGTAGAAGGAAATAGCAAACCAGTCCAGTTTTTCTTTGCCAAGAAAACCTGAAGAGTCAACATGACTGAAAACAACTAAACAACTACAATAGTTAATAAGGGCGTTATGGACAGTATTATTTATGATAAGTGATATGAGGGCATCTGGGCCCAGATGTACATTTGGTCTGTGAAGTTATAGTTAGACAAAAGAAGGGAGACCTGAGCTGATTTCAGAGGTCAAAATAAAAGAGAGAGAGAAAGAGCGAGACAGAGAGAGAGAGAGAGAGAGAGAGAGAGAGATGTTAGTTAATTCTTTGGCTAAGTGTCAGGAGAATAGCCTCCAGTTGTGTTCTCAGGTGAGGTGTCAAAAGCCACATGGAGGTACTGATAGTTATTTTGCTTCTAGGATTCTGCCTGTGAAATCCCAACTCAGACTTAAAAGGGGAGAGGGATTAAACTCCCACTGCCCTAAGATTTTAACAAGAGGATAAAGGCTTTATTTGTTAATAAAGTTATATACAAATGTGTAAATTCATGTATATATTCTGCAGCAAGCAATATTGATTCATATGCATTCCTTAGGAGGAGAAAAGCTAGCACTTACAGTTACAAAATCACGAGAAGTAAAACCAGATACTCATAGAACCACCTAGAACAGACTATGGAAAGCATAGCAAAAAATGTTTTGTTATCAGCTGAGGCTGAGATTGAGCTCTGGGCCCGGAGTCAGGAAAACTGGAGTTTAACTCTAGCCATGGACACTTACTAGCTGTGTGACCCTGGGCAAGTAATTTCATCTCTGTCTGCCTCAGTTTTCTCAACTGTAAAATGTACATGTACCTTTTAGGCTCATTTTAAGTGTCAAATGAAATACTATTTGCAAACACGCTTAATGTGATGCCTTTTGTTTTTTATTTAGTTGTTTTCAGTCCTTTCCAACTATGTAAAATAATTACTAGGAATGATTTATAATTTCAAGATGTTAATATTAATTTTATTATGAAATTCATAATCCTTTATGAATATGACTTTTGATGAGGAAAAAGCTGCAAAACATAGTAGAGAACTAAATTTGGATTCGAAAGGATCTGGGTTTAAATGCCCGTAGCCTACTGGCTGGGTGACTCTTGGTAAGTTACTTAAATTTCATGAGCCTCAGTTTCCTCATCCATAAAGTGGAGATAATGATAGCAGCTTCTAAGTAAACTGATTGGCTGTTTTGTAACCATTGTTTTTCCATTGCAGCCATTGTTGTTCCATGTGACCATTGTGTATGCTTGTGATAAAAGCATGACAACTTTTTGGATTTTGTTTTTAACGACAGACTTGGTATGACAGCAGCTAATGGAGCTTAGACAAGTAATGACCTCTGTTTAGGAATGAAATCAAAGGCTGCCCTCATCCTCTACGCCATGCTGATTGTCTTGCAGCCATTTTTCCAGGTGAGATATCTTCCTTTGAAAAATAGGCAACTGCCTTGGGGTCAGATCCTAAGCACTGGGTGAGGCTGCTCAAAGTCTGTCCTCTCCTTTCATCAACATACTGAGTGAAAGGTTTTTCTAGATTAGGTAATGCAAATTAGCTAAAGCTAAGGCTGGAGTGGTGGTCAATTTAATTTTCAAAGTCCCAAAAGCTTTAGCTGGGTTGGGGCCCCACTCTAAAGGGAGTGAGTCAGGGCCTTGAGTAGCAATTAATGGTTGTGGTACCTCCCAGTCCTTGGGCTTAATTGGATATTGAAGGTGATGGGGGAACACTTTAGAATCTCAGAGGGAACTATAGCTGGGGTGGTAGTAGTTTGCCTAGGAATTCTCTTATCCCAAACAATTGGCTCAACTGTCTCCCACACTTTCAGTGGAACATGAGGAGGTCTTGTGAACAGCTGGGAGGTTTAACTGGAGAAAATTGTCTTCCCAATTTTACCATCAGGTCACTTCCCAACAAGGGGGCAGGGCAAGAGGAAAGCATAAGGAAGGAGTGGTCAAACAACATATCCTCAAGTAGGCTGGGGAAGGGCCATGTCTGGAGACATCCCTTAATTTCCCCTTCCATGCCCATGACCCGACAGGTCAAGGGGCGTGTAGGGCCAGAGTGATCAGTGAAAACAAGAGAACATAGCCATGATAAAGTGAGTAACCTTACCTTCTGACTTGATTTTGCGCAGGGCCTGTGAGAGAGGTGGAGAAAGTGGGAGCCCTGCCGAGCCCCAGGCTTTCCCCTCCTTCTAAATCTTGAGAAGACAGGAGGACAGGGTACTAGGAGACAGCTCCACCACTTTTCCAACCTCGGGGACAATCCTTCCTCCAATGTCCCTCCTGGTCACATGCTGGGCATGGTCCTGGAGGAGTGGATCCTGGGGGCTTCCTCTGGGGGGAGCGCCCTAGAGGGGCCCTCCTTGGACCAGTGACCCTCCTTGTGGCATTGAAAGCAGGTTTCCCCACTGCCTAAGTAGCCAGGCTTCCTCCAAGGGGGTGCCCTTTCAGGTCACTCATTGGGTCTTTTCCTGGCCATGGCAGCAGCCAAGAATTGAGCATGTTCTCTGTCTCTAGGCCTTTCCCTGAGTTCTCTTTCCTCTGCTGCAACCAGGTCTCTGTTGTTGAAGACTCCGAAGGCTGTCTTCAGGAATTGGGCCTGAGGTGTTTGGGGTCCCATTGCCAATTTCTTCAGTTTCCTTTTAATATCTGGTGCAGACTGATTAATGAAATACATGCTAAGGATTGCCGCCCCTTCTATAGAGTCAGGATCCAAATTTGTATACTTCTTAATAGCTTCTACTAGCCAGTCTTGGGAAAGGGCAGGGTTTTCCTTTTCTCCCTGAGTAATTTCTCTAATTTTTTGAAAACAATTTGCTTTTGAAATGCCCTTCTTAGGCTTTCTAACAGGCAAATTACCATGATCTCTCTTTCCTCTATCCTCACTCTTTTGATAATTCCATCCTGGGTCACTATTGGGAACAACAGCTGTTCCTGGTGGATATTTTGTGGGGTCATGGCTAGCCAAATGATCTCTCAATTTGGGGGCTTGTCCCCAGATTCTCCTCTTCTCCTCAGTGGTACAACAGGTAGAGAAGAGGATATGCAAATCACCCCAAGAAATCTCGAATTGTAGGGACAGATCCCTAAAACCCTCAATAAACTTAGTAGGGTCTTCTGAGTACTCCCCCCGTTTCTCTTTAACCTGAATGAGATCTGAAATGGAGAATGGAATATGGACTCTAATTGTCCCACTGGGTGAGGCAGGCGCTTCCTTCAGGGGAAAAGTCTCGAGGGCGTTGTGGGGACTGGAGCCTGGGGAGAGAGATCTGGTTGATCTGTATTAGACTGCAAGGCCAGGAGATCCGGCTGGCAAGGGAGAAGATCAGCTGGTACCTGAGGAGTGGTAAGGGTCAGAGGGAGAGATACCAAAGAGATGGCTGTGGGGGTCGCCTCAGAGAGAGGTGCCAGGAGAGGAGATATTGCCATGGGCCCGAGGCTGGAACCTGAGCAGGGGTTGCCTGGGGGTAGGGCCCATGGTGGTAGATACTGCAGGGCCTGAAGTAGGGGCAGGCCACGAGGCCAGAACCTGAGTAGGGATCCCTTCAGGGGAAGGGGCCACAGAGGGAGGCACCTCAACAAGACCCTTGGCTGGGACCTGAGCAGGGGTCACCAAGGAGGGAGGGCCCATGGGAGGAGATGCAAGGTAGGACACCTGGACTGTGAAGGAGTCAGAAAAAGAGGAGGGATGGGCTAGGAGAAAAGAGAAGGGAACCAAGGGAAAGAGGGCGTGGCCAAAGGAGGGGGAGCACAAGAAACAAGGGTGCTTGGTGGAGGTTGAGGAGCAGGAGGAGGGTCTGGGGCTGAAGCCCTAGAGGCCATAAGAAGGGAATCATCCAAAATGTCCTGTTGACCCCCACTGCCCCTTTGTGGGGAGGCTCTGGCTATGAGCATCTTACAATCTCTTCTGAGAATGGGGTTCCGAGAGAGCTCGACAAAGGCTATTCTGAAGGAAATTTCTCTATGTTTTCCTTCCTGGTGGCAGTACAACTCTAACTGCAAGAGAATATTGTAAAGTCCAAAAATGGGCCATCCTTTGTGGCCTTCTAGGTGATACTGAGGCCAAACAGTGTTGCAAAAAAAATACCAGCTTTTTCTTTTTAAGTTCTTTAGAGAATTTTGTAAAAGACAACCCAAAGGTGAATTTTGGGGGATTGAAAAGGATTGACCCATTATGGGCTTGGCGGACTGGAAGTCCCTCCACAAGGAGGATCTGGGAGTAGCCTCAAAAAGGATTAAAACAAGACAGAAAAAAAAACAAACAAACACAAAAATGTACGTGAGGTCATGTGGCTTATGTTGAATTGCTTGACTTCCTAGGGAGGGTGGAGGGGAAGGGATGAGGGGAGAGAATTTGGAACTCAAGGTTTTAGTAAAACAGATGTTCAAAAGTAAAAAAAAAAAAAAAAGAAAAGCCTGAGAGAAGCTAAAAGACTGTTTCCTGACATTGCTGGAGAGAAGCTGAGGAAGACAAATAGGAAGGAGATGAACATAAATCCTCTCTTGTTGGAACTTTTAATTGTGATATGCTTTATTAAAACCTTACAAAGAAAATGATGAGGGGTCAGCTATTGAGGGCTTGAAGTGATTCAGGCTATGACGTTGT
>CM053626.1:121113533-121142988 GCA_028646595.1 Phalanger gymnotis | reverse complement strand
TCTCCCTCTCCCTCTCCCTACATATATACATATATATATATGTATGTATATTTCCTTCAGCTACCCTAATACTAAGGTCTTATGAATTATACACATCATCTTTCCATGTAGGAATGTAAACAAAACAGTTCAACTTTAGTAAGTCCCTTATGATTTCTCTTTCTTGTTTACCTTGTCATGCTTCTCTTGATTCTTGTGTTTGAAAGTCAAATTTTCTATTCAGCTCTGGTCTTTTCACTGAGAAAGCTTGAAAGTCCTCCATTTTATTAAAGATCCATATTTTGCCTTGGAGCATTATATTCAGTTTTGCTGGGTAGGTGAATCTTGGTTTTAATCCTAGCTCCATTGACCTCTAGAATATCATATTCCAAGCCCTTCAGGCCCTTAATGTAGAAGCTGCTAGATCTTGTGTTGCCCTGATTGTGTTTCCATAATACTCAAATTGTTTCTTTCTGGCTGCTTGAAGTATTTTCTCCTTGACCTGGGAACTCTGGAATTTGGTGAAAATATTCTTAGGAGTTTTCTTTTTGGGATCTATTTGAGGAGGCAATTGGATTCTTTCAATTTCTATTTTACCCTCTGGCTCTAGAACAGCAGGACAATTTTCCTTGATAATTTCTTGAAAGATGATGTCTAGGCCCTTTTTTTGATCATGGCTTTCAGGTAGTCGAATAATTTTTAAATTATCTCTCCTGGATCTATTTTCTAGTTCAGTGGTTTTTCCAATAGGATATTTTACATTGTCTTCCATTTTTTCATTCCTTTGGTTCTGTTTTATAATATCTTGGTTTCTCATGAAGTCACTAGCTTCCACTTGCTCCAATCTAATTTTTAAGGTGGTATTTTCTTCAGTGGTCTTTTGGACCTCCTTTTCCATTTGGCTAATTCTGCTTTTGAGGCATTCTTCTTTTCATTGGTTTTTTGGAGCTCTTTGCCATTTGGGTTAGTCTATTCTTCAAGGTGTTATTTTCTTCAGTATTTTTTTGGGTCTCCTTTAGCAAGTCATTGACTTGTTTTTCATGGTTTTCTTGCATCTCTCTCATTTCTCTTCCCAATTTTTCCTCTAGTTCTCTTGCTTGCTTTTCCAAATCCTTTTTGAGCTCTTCCATGGCCTGAGATCAATTCATATTTTTCTTGGAGGCTTTTGATGTAGCCTCTTTGACTTTGTTGACTTCTTCTGGCTGTATGTTTTTATCTTCTTTGTCACCAGTAAAAGATTCTAGAGTTTGAGTCTGAGTCTGCATCCTTTTTCACTGCCTGGCCATGTTCCCATACAACTACTTGACCTTTGAGCTTTTTGTCAGGGTTTGACTGCTTGTAGAGTAGATAGTGCTTTGTCCCAAGCTTTAGGGGCTGAGCTGCTGTTTTCAGAGTTACTTCTACTCCACTGTCACCAAAAGCTCTGCCACAGCGGCACTCCTCTCCCCAAAGAACTGCCAACCAGGATTGTGACCCTGATCCAAGCAAGTCCTGCACTCCTGCTCTGGTCTGCCACTTGATTCCTCCCCACTCTGTGAGCCAGAGACTTTGGAAGCAGTTGACGCTGGAGCTCTGGAAGCAGCTGCAGGAGCTTCCTGTTGCTGCTGTCACCACTGTGCACCACCTTTGCCACCCCCAGCGCCAGGGCTGGACAGCTTTCTAACTCGATCTAGCAGTTTTTCCAGTAACCTGCTCCATGGTCTTTGGTGTTTGTGAGTTGAGAAGTCTGGTACCTGCCACAGCTCAATGATTCATGGACCTAAGGTCTGCTTGGGGCCAACTCCCTGTCTGGTCTGTCCTGGTGCAGCTCACACTGTGCCACGCTCTGCTCCCAGCACCGTGAGATAGACCTTTCCCAGTGACCATCTAGGCCATCCTGGGCTGGAGACCTGCTTTCCTCTGCTATTTCGTGGGTTCTGCAGCTCTAGAATTTGTTCAAAGCCATTTTTACAGGTGTTTGGAGGGATTTGGGGGAGAGCTTAAGCAAGTCTCTGCTTTCCAGCCACCATCTTTGCTCTGCCCCCTACTCTTCATTTATTATAGCACATTACATTCATATACCACAATTTATTTAGCCACTCCTCAATTGATGGGCATCTCCTTGATTTCTAATTCTTTGCCACCACAAAAGGACAGTTTTTTAAATTTAGGTGTTATAATCTTATGATTACCTGTTCTGATGGAATGTTCCAATGGGATGAACATTTGATCTGATACTTACTAGTTGTGTGACTATAGGGAATCAACCAAACAATTAACAATGCATTTGATAAGCACTATATGTAGTGCTAGAGATGCAAAGCCAGGAGTGAAGTACCCAGGGGTATGAGTATACAGAAAATATATGCAAGGTGATAGGCTGGCGGGGAAGACACTAACAGCTAAGAGTATTAGGAAAGACTTCTTATAGAAGGTAGCACTTGACCTGAGTCTGGAAGGAAGTCAAGGCATTCCAAGAGGCAGGGATGAAGAGAGAGAACATTCTAGGCATGGGAGTCAGCTAGTGCAAAGGAATGCAGATGGGAACAGAGTGTCACAATTAGAAGGTCATTTTTACTGGAGTTTGAGAAGGAGAATTACGTGTGCTTTGGGAGAATAGAATTACTTTGGCAGATGTGTGAAGAATGGAATGAAGAGGGCAGGGACTTAAGGCAGAAAGACCAATTATGCAGTTGTTACAAATAGTCCGAATGAATGTTGATGATGCCTGAACTATGGTGCTGGCAGTATGGATGAACAGAAAGGGATGGGCGTGGCAGATTTTGTGGAGGTAACTATAATCGTAGCATGAAGGAAAGTGAAGAAACAGTCAGAGATGACACTAAGGTTTCAAGCTTGGGTGAATGGTAGGATGGTGGTACCCCTGGCAATAACAGGGAAGTTTGGAAGAGGGATAGGTTTGGTGGGAAGATGAGTTCTGTTTTGAATTGGTTGAGTTTAAGGCATATTGTTGGAAGTTCTCAAAAGAAAATTGATCGTGCAGGTCAGGTATTCAAGGAGAAGGTGTGTGTGTGTGTAAAACCCTTGTTTTGGAGGGCTTGAGTGGCCAAATGCATAGCCTTGGATGTTTTTGGAATAACTCCAGAAGTTGTTTATGTATGTGTGGAACTGTCCCTGATTCAAGAGATGAGAATTGTCTTTTAGAGAGATATTTCCCCATTTAGCTTAGAGAAAGATGAGATCTGTCAACAGAAGATTGCCCTGCAGCTGAAGGCCTGAAGCCACATCATGTTGGGGGCAAAAGATTGGAACTTTGTCCATCCTTCTACTGTTGTGAATAGCTTGGATGGTGCAGATCCAATGTGAAGAGTTGTTTTGGTCCTCCTGAAACGTGTTTACTCTCATGGGAAGTTGGGGCCAGTGAGTCTAAGAGGTAACCAATGGACTATTTGAATGTTCTTGTTTCTCTGTTTGTTCATGGGTTCTGGTAAGTCCTTTCTTCTGTAATAGAGGAAATAAACATTGTTATCTTGCTATGTTGGGAATGAATAATATGGCTCTGCATTACCACAAAGGAGAGATGAAAAAGCTTCTAATAGTCACATATTTTTAGAGTGTAGTAATATATTCTAATCTAGTTCCAGCATCCAGGTAACAGGATAATATGCACAAAGGTGGGAGCAGGCAGGAACAGATCAGGGCAATAAGAGTGTGGCTAGAGCATAGAGTGCTTGCGAAAGGGAATGTATTGTGAAATAAGACTAGATTAGTAGAAAACATGGCAAAATGTAGCAACAAGCAATAACTAGATGCACTGGGTTTGATTACTGGCTCTTATACTTATTAGATGTGCAAGTTATTATACCATGAGCAAGTTATTTAATCTCTGTGGGCTTCAACTTCCTCATCTTTAAAATGGGGACAATAATATTTACCTCACAGGGTGGTTTGAGAAAAAGAATTTGTAAACCTTAAAAGCAATATGGAAATGTAAACTGTTATGAAAACATAAATAAATTGTAACCTCTAAGTGTTGGTGTACAGAGCAAAAAGGATAGGTGGTGGTTGAACTCAATATCCTTCTCAACTAGTAAGGAAGTGGGAAATGAATACTCTCAGACCATTCCTATGTCCACCCACTAGGGAAAGCTCAGGGCAGGACTTTCTATTTTTGCCTCTGCTTTTTATCTGATCTCCCCTCTTGTCTTTGGGTCAAGGACAGAGACTTCTTGTCTCAAAGGCTCCACCCTTGTGTTCTCATTTTTTCCCAACTTCCTTCACCCTTGCTTATTCACCATGCCCATTCACAGAAACCAACAGACAGTATTGTCCAGGGGCAATAGCCTCAGATCCTGGAATTCTCTTTGTCTGCTCTTTGGAGATTTTATAGGTTTATCAATAAAATATAAAATAAATTAGTATAGTTCATCACCCCAATTTTACAGAAGAAATTTATTTCCTCTAACCATTGACCAGAGGATAGAATCTCTGCCCTAAACTAGGAGGGAAATTTTTTCTAATCAGTTTTCTTCTGTGTAGTTACAACAGTCAGAGTTTTTCTCCCAGTTGCACCCTCTGACCATGACCAGAGCATACACAAGGAAGTGCACGTCTGGGCCAACCACAGATGTTTATATGATGAGAAGAAAGGGTCAGAATAATAACACAATTAGAGCATAACAAAAGAACAAATAGTAAAAAACTTAGTTAACCAACAAGCAAATGGGAAGGAAGGGAGGATTGGATAGTCAAAGCTTTGTGGAATTTCCTCACAGTTCTCACAGAAAGATGTTATTGATACCTCCCAGCAAACACAATCAGTCTTCCTGGAAATAAAGCTGGAGGCTGAGGTGGACAGTTGTATCTCTCTACTCTTAGTCCAGAATCTTGTTACCCATTCCTAGAGCATGATGGGAGAAAGCAGATGAGGGAAAGACATTATTTGGCAGGAAAAGGTGTGGTCTGTTTGGGTGGCTGGGGTTAGCTAGATATGGAGAACTTTCAATACTCAGGATAACACAACCCTTGAGTGGGAACTGGAGGTCCTCATAAGAAGGGGCAATGGTAGCAACAAAAGCATCATGTGGCTAGAAGATGTTGGTGAAGCAGTGCCTGGGACCTGGCTCTCAAGAGTTCAAAGTCATTCTCTCTTCTTCCTCTTCTATTTTGATAGAGAAGGACAGAGTCTGGAGGAACCAGGACTTCCCCTCCTATAGACCTGTGCAAATAAAAGTGTTTGTAAGCCTGACAAAAGCACAGTGCTCTTGCAAGAAAATAGTATGGAACACAATTTCCTACTGTTAATATGGTAAAAGTTAATTTTATTTTGTATTCATGGCCAGACACAAATACTTTTGAAAATACTGCAGTATCCTAAGTAAAGTTGCTATTGTTCTTCTGAATATAATACAACACTGAGGCTTCACTATCATGTAGAAAATGTAACTTGTCCAATACCAGGCAAGGTGAACTGTTTTTACGCCTTCTAGACATCTTACTGTCAAACTTTGAATGATGCACCCCTTGAAAGCTAGCGAGCCTTGGACTAGAGCCTACTACACTCCTCATTTTTGAACTGACAAATAGAGCATCAGTGTCTTCTTCCCCGGGTTGAGAAAGAGTTGACATAAGTGACCTTAGGCAGATGGGTGTTGCAACGGATAGGGCTTTGGACCTGGAATCAAGAAGATTTGTGTTCAAACGCGATCTCAGACACCAGCGGCATGTCTCTTTTTTTAAATTTTTTTTTTGTTTTTTTTGGCAGGGCAATTGGGGTTAAGTGACTTGCCCAAGGTCACACAGCCAGTACATGTGTCCAGTGTCTGAGGTTGGACTCAAACTCAGGTCTTCCTGACTCCAGGGCCAATGCTCTACTCACTGCACCACCTAGCTGCCCCTGGGCATGTCTCTTAACTGCTGTCTGCCTCAGTTTCTTTATCTGTAAAATAAGGATAATAATAGCATTTACTTCCCAGGGTTGTTGTAAGGATCAAATGAAATAATATTTATAAAGCACTTTGCAAACCATAAAACGTTGTATAAATGCTTGCTATTTTATTTATATTATTGGATATAATGCTTGCTATTGATTCGACGGGCAGATATTGTCAAACATACATTTTCTCTATTCTGCCTGCTCACCTTGTTGTCAAGAGCTCTCTACCTACAAGTTATCAGCAAAATTTATATAAGAAGCTCTTCTTTTAATTTTTGTCACATGTGAAGATGTGGTTCCATGGGCTTTTTGCTGGAGCCATTTCAAATGCCAAATATAGCTTAATGCA
The DNA here is from genome assembly GCA_028646595.1 of Phalanger gymnotis. NCBI lineage: Eukaryota > Metazoa > Chordata > Mammalia > Diprotodontia > Phalangeridae > Phalanger > Phalanger gymnotis. The sequence goes on along the minus strand of CM053626.1, from coordinate 121,136,785 downwards.
ATAAAATAAATTAGTCCTTTTTTAATACCTAGGCATGTTCTAGCTGCTAGGAGAGACATAAAATTCAAACAAACAATCCCTGCCCTCAAGGATCTCAGTCCAGTAAGTTGTTGATGGAACTCATCATTTTGACCTCCACATTTACTGTAGCTAAGAGCTCTCCCAAATCACCTTGTTGAGGCAGACACTGCAATATGAATAGTAATGCTCTCACTGGGTTGTTGATTTTGCTTGTGAAGTATAAATCTCTGAACAATGACAAACTATACTTGTGAGATATTTGCTCTTAGTGATATTCAAATTTCATCCACCATTGGCCAATTGTTACATGCAGTCAGGATGGGGACCTATTATAACTTGTGCAATAAGCTGTTAGAGGCTTGGAAAAGTGAAGATGGTCACTATGCATAAGTTGGTCACGCAAGATTTCTAATTTGGTGTTGAATTGGGGTTTTTTTTTCATTTGTTATTTTTCTAGCTTTTTGATGGCATGCCCAATTTATTGATCCACTGTCTTTTCTATTTTATTGATGTAAGACAATTAGAAGTATAAAATTTCCACTAAGTACCTCTTTAGCTGCATCCCATAAATTTTGGCATGTTGTCTCATTGTTATCATCTTCCTTAATAAAACTATCGATTGTTTCTATGATTTGTTCTTGGTCCCATAAGTCAGTTGTTCAAGAAATACTTACTAAGTGCCTACTATGTGCCAAGCACTATGCTAAGCTCTGGTTATACAAAGAAAAGCAAAGGACAATCTCTGCCCTCAAGGAGTTCGCAATCTAATCGGAAGAACAATATATAGATAAAAAAACTATGTGCAGACAAGCTATACACAGGAAAAAAAGGAAATAATCAACAGAAGGAAGACACTAAATTCCAGAGAGATTGGGAAAGGTTTCCTGCTTAAAGCACAGTTTTATCTGGGATTTGAAAGAAGTTATGGAAGCTAGGAAGAGAAGATGAGGAGGGAGAGCATTCTAGGCATTCACTTTAGTTTGTGATCTAGGGTAATATAAAGGGAAGCATCTCTAAGATATTTTATTTAATAATCTATGAGGACTTTTAAAGAAAATACAGCTTCTCCTCTCCTCTCCCCAGTAAAATGGGAGCTCCTGGAGGGCAGGCACTGTAACCGTTTTGTCTTTGTTCACCAGTTTTGAACATGGTCCTGGTACCTAGCAGATACTTGTTGAACTGAATCAAATCAAATTCTGTGAAAACAGCAGTTACATCATGAACATGCCTGATCCATACTCAAATTTCAAATACCAAATCTGGAAGAGAGAGCTTAAGGAAAAATGGAAAAAGTGTTTGTTTTGTTTTAGGCCTATACCCTATGTTATAGAACTAATGCAAAATGTATTGTTTATATTACATTTTTAAAAATAGCATAGTAACTGCATAGGTCATTTAACTAAAAGAATGCATTATCTGAATGGACAAATTAATATTTGTAAATAATGACTGTCTGTACTACTCAGATATGTATTTTTTAATAAAATAAATATTATATGGTATAATGTGTATGTGATTTATAATCCTATAGCTTTTGCTTTGGCAAAGCAAGTCAAGGAAGAAAGCCTGTTTATGGCCCACAACCAGTTTTCTATCTGGAACTGCATAAGGCAACAGTTTTAAATGGTTAGGATAACTTGGCAGGCATTTCAGACTGGAATAAACACATTCCTGGACACTGACACAGATATGTTTCGTGAAGCGTGCATTTTCCTGCATTCATGTTCTCTGAAGTTAAAAGTAATTTGACATTTGTATGAACTCTCTATGCTATCCTAGCTTTGACAAATGTTCCTTAGGTCCCATCCAGCTGGAAAGTTTTATGATTCTCTAATAAACTTTCTGTAAGACAGACAATAGAACACCTGAATACTTTCCTAGCTACCTGTAATAGGTTTCCTTTTTTTCGTCCGTGTGTGAAGGCTTTTTTGTCTGTGTGTAGTCTTCTCCTTCTCTACATTCTCTTTGAGATACCACTTTGGTAGTGTGGTGTAGTGGAATGAGAACAGGAACAGGAATGGAGTAGGGACACTTTGGTTCGAGTCTTGACGCAGACACTGCCTGTGTGACTTCTACTTCACTAAGAAGAAGTAACTTCATCTCTTTGAGACTCAATTTCTTCATTAGGGAAATGGGGATAATAATACTTGCACAACATACAATGCAGGAAAACTTTGTAAACCTTAAAGTGCTATGCTATTATTAATGATGATAAAAGTGTGTGTGTGTGCGTGCGTGTGTGTGTGTGTGTGTGTGTGTAATCTTCCATGGATGATGTTTTAGGCATCTTTGAACTGGGCAGGCTCTCAAGGCAGTAATTTAATCAACTGATGATTTTTTACTTAGCAGTAAAGCACATAAGCTATCTTTTAATTAAGAGAATATTACCGTACCCTGACTAAAGGAAGGGATTTTAATAAGGTTCAGGCTTAGTTTTCTATGAACTTTAGGAAGAATGTTAGTAAAGTGTAGCAAATGACAGTTCTCTTTAAGGAAAACAAAGTTTGGTTTATGAAATACAAGTCTCTAAAGTGTTATCTAGAAAGATATGTTGTAGGTTCCTTTTATAACTCATTGGGGGCAATTTTGATTGAAAAATAAAGAGTATTCTGATTCTTTTTGGTTTTCATTAAAGTTTACTCATTAAATTGTAAGCTTTTTGAAGGAAGGGACTGTCTTTTTCCTTTTCGTATCTAAAGCACACTGCCTGGCACATCTAAGCACTTAATAAATACTTATTGAATTGAAAAATATCATTGCTATCTCCTGAGCAGGTTCAAGAGTATAGAGGGACAGGGAATGTATAGATTTCCTTTCTTTTATTTTTTCTTTTAGAGGAGGAAGACAGGGCAATTGGGGTTAAGTGACTTGCCCAAGGTCACACAGCTAGTAAGTGTGTCCAGTGTCTGAGGCCAGATTTGAACACAAGTCCTCCCGACTCCCCGGCCAGCGCTCTACGCACTGGGCCATCTAGCTGCCTGATTTCCTTTCTTAATAGTGGAAATTAGCTTTACCTTCCCTTGCCTTGCCTTGTGTTGCCTCCCTTTCCTTCCCTTCTTTTCCCTCTTAAATGACTGTTCTAATACTTCAATGAATTTTCAAGCTTTATTAGCATAGGTATTGCCTCCAATAGTGCAGATCACCAGCATGGGTCTTCTCGTCCAGTGCAATTCTTGTCTAGGTCCACCTGTAAATCCTTCATCAATTCTCTTTCAGGTCTTTTAATAATCTGTGGCAATTAGTGAGAAGTTGAGCTGTTCATCTATTATCCATCTTGGATTCCACAGGATCAGCCCACTTTCTTTTCCATTCACAGAAGTCCTGGATGACACCTTTAATGACTTTTCTTACATTGAAGTCACTATTGATATTATGCCAAAGCCTACTTATATCTAGCACATAGAGGTCCTAAATCATGTAGGAAATGTTCAGTGTTCATTTTCCCATGTCGTCGTGTAGGCCCAAGACTTGGCTCCTAACACTATAAAAATTAATCATCTTCACAACCAGACTAAGGAGAGACATTCAGAAGGACAAATGGACATGCAGAAAGTAATACAAAGATTGAGCAGACACATACACTAAACGTTTTATATATTAAGACATGGCACAAGTATGGCTTTTCTCCTCATCCTTTCAGTATTTTAGTGGGTTTGGTCAGTAAGGAAAGAATTTTAAAAGTCCTTCCACACCGATTAGCAACTCCTTTTCTATCAGAGAGATTAAGAAAAGCAGTTACATTGTTCTAATGCTTCTTTCCTCATGAACAGATCTTCTTCCAAGCTTTTCTGATGTTTTCCACACTACACAATTGTGCTTTATCTGTGCTACCCTCCACATGCCATGAACATGTTCCACAAGCCGGAGTATACACAAACAATTTAGCAACAAGCTTGACTCATAGTCCTGGACTATCTTTTGAAATGTGTACCGCCAATACTTCTAATCCATTTCAAACCAAAGAGACACAAAATCTTTCCTGCTCTTTCATTTAGTCTCTGTCACCCCCTTTCTCTGGCCTGGAATGTGATTTGCACTGGCACCGAGGTTCAAAAGCAAAAATTGCTGGAAGGGCCCATTTGGCTTTCTTCTTGTGAGATAACATTCTGTGTGTTTTCATTCCTTGCTTTAAATGAAATCCCAGTTGCCTAGATTTACTCTTACCCCTTGTTATAATAGAAGAAATTAGTAATTCAGGTAAGATTGGACTGGATAATCCTCTGAGGTTTTATGATCCTATGCCAAATGGAAAATAAAACTTTGAAGCAGAGAGGTATATGAATTTCCAAGAACTCTGCATATTTATGTGATGTCACCAAAGGACTTCAAACTTATGACTACAGAAGTTTAAATACCAGGGCCTAATTTAGGCTGGAGCTCAGACTCAGTACATTTTTTGATGGGGGGCGGGGGGGAGGAAGTCAGAGGAAAAGAAGCTTCTAATGATGCCATTAGATGGAATGGAGAGGAGCAAGATCTGGTATCTCATTTGGGGTTTTAAATTTATTTGATGCACCTGGCCTTCTGGGCAGTCTTTCAACAAATAACTCATAGTCTGTGCTGGTGGAGTTTACAGGCAAATAAGAAGGAATTATTAAAGGACAAATAGAAAGTATGGCAGCTTAACACTCAGTCTTTGCGTGGTCTTGTGTTGAATCCAAGATGATAAGTAACCACTTGACCTTTGAACATGTTTATGTTGGCCAAATTTTTCATCAGATTCCTGAATGTGGGGCAGTTTTCAATTGGAGGTTACTAAGCACTCTATAAATAATATAACATAAGATTATTTTTTAAAAAAATTATTATAAAAGGCCATTTTAGCCTTGACCTACTCAGAGAACTCAGTTGTTTCCCCAAACTTCTTGCTATTTTCCAGTATTTCATAGTTCTAAATGTTTTTCATCTTGCAAACCTTTAAGCAGGAATGTAACACCCATGCTAACTTACTCCTACTTCACACACAAAACAAAAGAAGCAGGAGGTGATGTAGGTTTTTATGATGAAATGTAATATAAAATGATCCATTCATGCCAAAACAAACATATATAAAATTATAAACATTAAAGAAATAAACCTGAAGACAATCTAGAAGGCTCTTTAGAAGGTTCACATTTTGAGAACCATCAGAATATGGACTTGCATTAGACATTAAACTAAAGAACTTTAATGTCATTCAATAGAGTTAAACTCAACAAATATTTATTAGACACCTATTTTGTACAAGGCAGAAAAACAACATAGTCCCTACCTTCTTGATGTTGGTATTCTAGGAGAGATAACACAAGTACCTCTAAGATAACATTTATTAAGTATCTACTGTTACAGTTACTGTTAACCAAAAACAGTATCACAAATCCACGAGACATTGTATTTCAACTAGATTTATTACAAAAGAAATGAACATGCATGTGGAACCCTAAGCCAGGGCAAAGAATTCACAATCTAAACGTTAGCTTCCATGTTTATGAAATTGTATCAAAGGGAGGAGGAGAAATAGAAATGTCTGCCTAAATGGGAGTGGTAGGGGAGGAAAAATCATGAATAATTAAGATAGCAAAAGCAGCATTCTTTCCCCTTGGGAACTGCTAGACTATGAAGATGTGATGGTCCGCTTATCTACAGGGTCCCAGATGCATGAACATGTAGTCTAGTGCATTTTTTTTTAGTTCTTTCTGACTTGTTTAATATCAATAATTCAATAACACAAATGCCCCCATCTTTGTCTTTTGATAGTCAGTTATTACTGCAAAAGTATATTAAATTGTTTTCAAACTTCTTTCCAATAGCTTTTGATCTATTTATTTATTTTTGCTCAACCAGCTCAGTGATGTTTCTTATAAGTAGACTTTGCTAATCTGCTTATATATATGTATATATTTTTACATATACATATGTATATATATATTTATAGGTCACAGGTGAAAATCTCATGAAAGATTCTTGTTGAGTGTGTTCCCTAGTACTTCCTCATTTCCCTTTGTTATCTCCATTTTACAGATGAGGAAACTGAGGTAGAGGTTAAATGACTTGCTCAGGCCACATAACTAGCTAGTCTAAGACTGGATTAAAATTCAGATTTCCCTGACTCTAAGTACAGCATTCTATCCATTGTGACACCTTGCTGTCAATAAGTGGAAGCTGAATTAGTGTAGATTCAGTACTGATCTGTCAGTATTGATATCAGTATTGATCTACTGGGCTACTGCTTCCTGGCTGGGGGGACAGTGATTTACATTAGGAGCAGGAGTATATCAATATTATAGTGACAACCCAATACAATAAAATCATGAGCATACTCAAATATGATTGCAATTGAATTCCATTTATAAAGCAAATAGGTACATCTAAAAAGAATCCCTAAGATATGGGATAGTAGCATATTGATCATGGATCTGTAGAATGGGCAACTGCAGATTCAAGTCCTGTCTTATATTACCTATGGCATGAAAGATGAAAATCTGTGGTCCTCTAGGTTCTCAAGTGTGGCTCTCTGAATCCAAGTTCAGTAAAGGCTATCTATACTCCCTTTATTTCACCAGACATCTTCAGATCCTGGGAAGGCTTGTGACATCTTGCGGGCATAGGGATAACTTGAAGATAAATTTTAGATTATAGTCACCAAGGGCTCTACTTCTGGCCTTTGAGATTTGGGGTAGTCAATGACGGTAGCAATTTACGTACTTACTGTGGATGATAGATGTTATCTAGCGCACTTTCTTGACTCCAAAGGATACACAGGGAATCCAGCTTGGTATGCAAAAAATAAATTATGTCAGCTTAGGGTAGGGGGAGGCATGGTTTGTCCTTGACATGTCCAGGGCCTCCTATATACTCCAGGTCCAGTGTTTCTGGAAAATACTGCAACTCATAAAGCCAAGTTCAGGGGATCTCTTAACACTACCATGTGCCAAGCACTGAGCTGGGAGTAGAAACAAAGGCAAAAACCAGTCTCTCCCCTCAAGTGTTCACAAGTTAATGTAACTATGTACAAATAAGATATGGATGAGATCAATGGGTAATAATCTTAGCAAGAAGGCATTAGCAGTAACAGGGTTTGGGAGAAGCCTGTTGAAGGAGATGGGTTCTTAGATGCAACTTGAAGAGATGAATACCAAGAAATAGACATGAGGAGAGAGAACATTTCAGGTATGAGGGACAGCCAGTGAAAATGCCCAGAGTCAGGAGGTGGAGTGACTTGTGTGAGGAAGAGAAAGAAAACCAACATCACTGGATTGCTGAGTATGTGGACAGTATCCTGTCTGTGCCTTTGAAGTTGCTGCCCTCCAAGAATGCTCTCCCTCAGAGCCTTTGTCTCTTGGAATCCCTGGCTACATGAGGCTTTTCCCTGCCCCCTCTACCCCTGCTGCTAGAGTATTCCCTTTTAAGGTTACATTCCTTCTAGTCTACCTACATCTTCTATGTACCTACGTACATACATACTGTCTTCTCCATTTGAATGTAAACTCCTTGAGGGCTGGGACTGTTTTGTTTTCGTTTTGTCCTCAGAAGTTATCCCAGCCCCCGGAACATAGTAAGCACTTGATAAATACTTGTTGATTGATTTCTCAACTGGAAACAGAGTGCCAGCTAAGGGTTTCGAGTAGGGAAGTGACAAGATTAAAAATATTCACTAAAAATATTTTGGTAGTGATGTGTAGGTGGATTGGAAAGAGGAGGCAGGGGACCCAGTTAGGAGGCTCATGTCATCATAGATTTTGAACTAGAAGATATCTTAGAGATAATCTAGTTTTATTTGCTCAATTTACAGATGAAGAAACTGAGGCCTAAAGTCACAGAGGTAGTAGACAGCAGATCTGTGACTCTAACTCAGGTATTCTAGTTCCAAATCTGACATTCTTTCCATTGCACCATGCAGGTTCAAAGGAAAGGTGATAAGGGCATGAACTAGGTTGTGGGAAGGAAGAGGAGGGAATGGATGAAAAAGATAATTGTGAAAGTGGAATTTGTCAAGTGTTTGGATTCAGGTGATGAGGGAGAGGGGAGAATAAAAAATAGCTGAGGTTTCCAGTCTGAGTGACTTTAGGAAGACAGGGGTTCCACTAAAAGAAATAAGGATGTTGGGAGAAAAGAATATCTTCGGGGGAAGATATTGAGTTGAACTTTGAGCATATTGTATTTGTGCTGGTGACAAGAGATCCAGAGTTGTTGATGTGGCCTTGGAATTTAGGACTGAACCACCTATACTGATGAAGTCACAAGTTTAGGCCTAAAAATATATTATCTATGTAATAGTGATAATTGAAGTTTTGGGAGCTGATAAGCTCTCTAGGGGAGAGAAGAGAACCTAGGCCACAGCTTTGGGGAACACCAACGTTTAGTTGTGACTTACTTGTTCTTTATGAGGTGTATGGGTATTCAAGGAGGACTAGTACCACTGGTATAAGGACTTGTTGAGCCCTTTTTAGGGCTGCTCTGCTACCTTTTGTGTCCAGTTGGCATTCGACTCTCACCTGTGGCTCTAAGAAGCTGCAGCATGCGCAGCAACCACAACACACCCTGGTAAACCATCTTGGCAGATGGGCGAAACCAGATTGAGGGGACATGATGGGCCACAAACCCACCAGTGATTTAGGGGGGTATCTACCCCAAGCTTGTGAAGACTTCCCCTAGAGGAATTGGTGGGTGAAAAAATTTGTTCCAACAGCCACAAAGCAGACACTGTTGAGCAATTGGAGCTTGGTCAGACATTCACTGCATCCTGGGCCAATTGTCCTGACTTTTACCTTGTCACTGGACTTCAGTGATTCCAGAAGAGAGAGTGAGGCTGATGACTTTGTGTAACACACCCAACTCAAGCAAGAGTCAAGAAATCACCCTGTGATGTCATTGGTCCTCTTCGAAAACAAAGGGCAAACAACAATGACTTGTCCTTTGTCCACATTTCCACATACATGTGCTTTACATGTTTATTATGAAATGAATTATAAGTGGGAAGGCTTGTGCCCATGTGCTCCTGGACAGTGACTCAGGTAGTTTTCATAGAAGCTGCTTGGCAATCTTTTTCAGAGAATATAACCTGTTGTTATTATTATTATCATCATTTTACATTCATGTAGCACCTACTATGTGCCAGACAGTATGCTAATCACTTTACAAATATTATCTCATTTGTTCTTCACAACAAGCTTGGGAGGTAGGTACAATTATTGTCCCCATTTTATAGTTGAAGAATTTGAGGCAAGCAGAGGTTACACAACTTAAATAACAAGGTCACACAGCTAGTAAATGTATAAGGCTGGATTTGAACTCAGATCTTCCAGATTCAACGTCCAGTATTTTATCCATTGTACCACTTAGCTGCCTGTAGCATTTCAATGATCTATGATAGACAAATTGTAAAGAATTAGGAAGTCATTCACCAAGGAAATTGTAGGAGGTTGAGAATCCAAACTGAGAAGATTATGAGGAAACCACTATGGACTATTTCTTACGTTTCTAAAAGGGAGCCACTAGAGAGATTCTGTCCACCAAAATTCTTGCACAACTGTTGCTTTCTCTCTCTCCTTTGCAGAAAAGAATGAGATCACTTTTAACCAACACCTCAGGTACTGGATGATCCCTTCTTTGGAGCCATACCGTGGGCCTCAGTGTCCCTGACATTAATCCCAACACTCAGCATGGATAAATTCCTTCTTCTACTCTTTCCTTGCTTCCTGCCAAAAGATCTTCTGGCAAGGGGAGGAGGATCATAGGATCACAGATTTAGAGCTGCAAGAGCTCTTAGAGGCCGTCTAATTCAACCTCCACATTTTATAGATGAAGAAATTTAAGAAAGGTGAAGGGATTTGTCTAAGGTCAAGCAGAGAGCTTGGATTCAAACCTAGGTCCAGCGACTCCAAATCCAGCACATTTTTCACTACACAGGTGAAGAATCCAGCCACAGTGTGGAAAATTCAGGGTGTATTTGGAGACAGAAACCTGTCTGGCTTGATTGTAGCAGAGGGTGCAGAATGGAGAAAAGTGTGAAATAGGATTTGAAAGGAAGGACCAAGCCACTAGATTTGTATTTAGTACAGGGTTTTGGTCTCTGAAAGGACTGGTGAGAGAAAGGCAGGACTTCAGTCCCAGAGAACTGGAGAGAATAGGGTGGTATATTTTGAGAGAGACGGGAAGAGGAAATAAAGTCATGATTGAATACTAGAGCTTGAGTATATTACTGGGGACTTGATCACCATGGATAACCTGTACTGAGTTACTAGAAATAAACTACGGGTTTAAACCATGACCACCATCAAGCCAGACATGAGCCAGGGAGCTGAGTCTTTATATTTCTCTGGCTTAACAGGCAGATCAGTCATGCTTCCTGAGAGAAGACACATTACCTTCTGAGTCACAGGCTGCCAATTCTACTTTGGGATAGCTCTGTTAGGAAGTTTTCCCCTGACATCATCAGGCAAGTTTCCCTCTTCATAACTTTTATCCATTGCTTCTGTTTTTGGCTTCTGTTGCCAATATCCTAGGGTAGGGTAGTAGGGACTAGGATATAGCAAAATCTCCTGATGGGAGTTATGTTGCTATAGATTGATAGTTAGACACCTTGTAAGGGAGAAGACTAACTTTTTAAAAATAAATTTATTTTTTATTTTTAGTTTACAACACTCAGTTCCACAAGTTTTTGGGTTCCAAATTTTCTCTCCCTCCCTTCCCTCCCCCCTCCCCACCAAGATGGCATGTAATCTAATGTAGGTTCTACATATACCTTCACATTGAAATTATTTACATAATAGTCCAGTTGTAAAGAAGAGTTATAACCAATGGAATGAATCATGAGAAAGGAGAAATGAAACCAAAAAAGAAGGAAAAAAAAGAGAGCAAAAAGTTTGCCTCCATCTGCATTCAGATTCCATAATTTTTTTTTCTGGATGTGCATAGCTTTTTCCATAATGAGTCTTTTGGAGCTGTCTTTGAACCTTGCATTGATGAGAGGAGTCAAGTCTATCAAAGTTAGTTCTTACAGATACCACGTGTCTGTAATCATGTATAATGATCTCCTGGTTCTGCTCCCCTCACTCAGTGTCAGTTCATATATGTCTTTCTAGGTTGTAATGAAGTCCATCTGCTCCTCATTTCTTATAGCACAATAGTATTCCATTACGTTCATATATCACAATTTATTCAGTCATTCCCCAATTGATGGGCATCCCCTTGATTTCCAATTCTTTGCCACCACAAAAGGGCTGCTATAAATATTTTTGTACATACCCCTTTCCCACTTTTATGATCTCTTTGGGGTAACTTCTGGGGATATTCTTAGATTACATCTTTTTAAAGAGCCACGTTACATTTCAATTGATGCTAGAGACATTTTGCATCATTCACATCTACTATACTTAATACATTTTTGTTATTTTGTATTTTTTTTAAAAAATAAGCTAGTTCAATATAATCTTTTCCCAGTAGCATAATATTGCCTCTGCACTTAAAAGATTTGCTGATGGTCACCTTGTAAGGCAGGGATAGCCTGATTCTGAGGTATGAGGCACAAGGGACACAAGAGAATGTGAGGATGTATATGAAGGGATTTGATGAAAAGGGACAACCACTATTCATAAGAGTCCTTGAATGAAATGAATCAAACAAGCATAGTTAACTTTTGTACTCGAAGGATACGCATTTTCATTGGTATGGGTATTTCCTCTACTTGGACAGGTCATGACCCCTCTACAACTTCAGAGATAATTTTCAAGAATTGCTTTGGTGGAAAAGTTCATTGCCCTACTGCTAATGTGGTGATGAACCTCTCCAAACCTAGCTAGATTGTTCTTTAGCAAAGGGACAAACAGGCCTATGAATAGGACTGTAATCAAAGCCTTTCCAGTTTGGAAGAAACCACTGGAATTTACATTCCTCTGGTGATCTCCATTCTGCAATGAGGCATCATTTGATGAAAAGATTGATGAGTATGAAAGGGCTAGTTCTATGCCAGTATTACCTGCTGCTAATCTTATATAAAATGCCTACCTGGAAAGAAACACAGGCATGGATTTAGATGACTTATTATACAACCTGAAATAACTCTGATTTCAGGGGAAAACAATTAACATCACTTTTCCAATAGAGACAAGAGCAATCCTGTCACCAAGAGGGATATGGTTGAGAGTGAGTCTGTCATATTATCTCCCTGAAGCACCAAAAAATAAATGGAAGAGATTCTTTTCTCAAAGACAATCTGCCCAAATTAACTTGAATGACTGGAACTTAATTGAAAAATTTAAAAAGTTTGGAGTGGTGACACATGACTATAATTCAATCTGCTTGGGAGGCTGAGGTTGGTGGTCATCTTGAACTCAGAGTTCTATATTGCTACAATAGGCTATGCCAGTCAGTTATCCTCATTAAGTTCTGTATCAATATGGTAAGCATCCTGAGCTAGGGTGGGGGACCCACCAGGCTGCCTAAAGAAGGGTAAATTGGCCCGGGTTATACAAGGAGAAGGTCAAAGCACCTGTGCTGATCAATAATGGGACCAAGCGTGTAAGCAGCATCTCTTGCACTTCCAGCTGTGTGAGATGGGGGTGGGTAGGGTATAATTATTATTATTATTGTTAATAATAATAATGAAGAAGAAAATCAATAGAAGAATTTCAAAACAAAGCATGAATTTAACCAATCAACTTTTAATTGCTTAACCTAAAGCCCTGTGTACCCATTTCCAAGTTGCTGATGAAAAAGAACAGATGGAGATGTTACCAATAGCCTCTGACTAATAATGCCAAGGGTCATTATGTTTATTATTCTGCCTACTCTCTTCATTACGTAGTCTCGAGAATGAAATTGGATAAATTGATGAACTGCCTTTTTTCCATGCCCCATTGTCAGATCTGAACTACTCTATGCTCAAATTTTAATTCCATCCTGATCAACCTGGCCCCCTTCCATTTCTCATAGGATTAGGTATGACTAAATGAATGGGGCACCTTGGGAACATAATTTATAAGGGATTAAATGGAAAGAATGGTATTTGGAAAATGCTTCCCACCCAACAGATAAAGATATCAGAGTTTCCCATCTAAAAATGTTTCCCTAACAAGCAATTCCTCTGTGTAATTGATACAGCAGCTTTCTAGCTCAGCTTGAAGGCATTCTTGGTTTGCTATCCCAGTGACATAAAAGCACTGGAAATATCAATTGTAATTTACATGCTTGCTACAGCTGTTGGAAGTTCACTTGGAGAATAACAAGAGAACAATTTATTTTAGGGTAATTCTGTTTATCGATCAAAACTAAGTAAGATTGCTTCAAAAAAAAAGGACACCCAAAAGTCATTTTCAGAATATAAAAATCCATTAAGACTATACTTTTGTCCTTTGTCTATAATGTCAGGAAAACAATTGCTCAACTCTAATAGTAATTCTTTTGTGTAGCGTGCAATATTTATGTTTCCTTACATTTCACAGGTGTTTATGACAGTGATTGGACATGTCTAGTTCTGAATCCAAATGGAAAAAAGTATTTTCTATAGATGGTCAGGTTTTTAAGGACACTCTTGTTTGCATATGTGATTTAGCCTCCTATAGAGATTCACAATCACCCCAAAGAGTTTGGCTAACTATCCACATAGGAAGACTATGTGGATTAAGAATGTCTATTGTCCAAGTCAGTGGAATCGGATGACTCCAAGGAATAATGTGGCTTGAACCCAAGGGGGATACGTTTAACCAGGTGGAAGATGGGAGGATGGGTTGCATCCTAGCCTTCCCTACCCGCCGTTTTCAATTACAGAATTAAGTTCAACACAATTCTTCTACCCTCTTCAACACTGTCCCACTTCATCTTCCCGTTTCTGGCCTCCAGGCTGTCTACCTTGGGCACAGGCCCCTCAAAGTGGTAATAACCTAAGCTTTGGCAACTGAACTGATCAAATCTCCCACCCATCACTGACACCTCCAGAATCTCTACACCTTGACCCTCTTCCTTCCTCAACACCACAGTGATTGGCTCTGTGCACAGGACAGTAGCTGGTGAGAAAACCCTGATACATTTTCCATCTTTCAATGGGAAAGTGAGTAGCACAGAAAAGGCAGGCATGGATAAACTGTAATTGCAAACCCACTCCTCTTCAGAACTTCTCTGTTTCCATGAAGTGCATTACTATTCTTTCAGTCTCTCAAATTCTCTACATTCTCATCATCTTTGATTTCTCATTCAATTGAAACCACTCCTTTCAAAGCTCTTCTCTCTCCCACCCCCCTACCCCTCTCTCAAAACTTTTTGATTTTCTTTATACAAACAACCTGTTTCTGGTAGAATTAGCAGGAATAAGATATAATGTCCTAAAGGAAGATACACTGGAGAAAGTGAGGGAGGAGGTTTTCTGGATGGGTTTATCTCAGCATCTTTTCAGTTGATTAAATACCTATAATAATTCACCAGGAGGTGGGTCTAACTTCATTCTAGAAAGAGCAAGTTGCCTTGCTAAGCTCAGGGAGGTGGAGGAATGCAAGACAGTACTCTGGGAGTGGGTACTCAATTTCACTGTCCCAGTATCTCTTGGATAGGTGACACAGGTTTCTGATCTCCTCCCCTTGACCCCAAGAAGGAGTTGCAAGCCCCTTATACTCATCCTAATCCCAACAGGTGACAATTTGAAGCTTTATCCTTTCAGTACTGGGGATCTGGGGCTTGGGCTGCCTCAGCTCCATGAAACATCTCAAAAACAAGGGGTTGCATGGGGGTAAAGGGCAAGAGGACATGGGGGGAGAAGATAAAGTGGAAGCAGTATGAAGTATGAAAAGCAGCAGCTACCAGATCTAGACCAAGGTCCACAGGCAAGAATCAAATATTAAAAGCAGACTTAGTGATGCATTGAAGGTAAGTGTGGTTAGAAACTTAATGTCCTTAACCAATCCCTGACATCCCCTGGCATCTAAGCTACTCAGTGCCACTGCTGCTAGCATTTGGGGCCCTCACTGTTAGTCCAAATGCCTGTTGAAGGAGGATGTCACACTGGGTAGGTGACCAGTGCTAGCTAGGCTCAAGTACCATGAGTGGAATGTGAAAGTGGGGGGCAGTAGGGTTTAGGTGAGACACTTTTCGAGGGGAAGCTTCGGGTTTGCATGGTGGTGCTCTTGGACACCCTCTCTTCATTGCTGGGCCAATAAGTATTCTTTTGTCTGTCATTTTTCCCACATCTGATCCAGTAGAGTCACTGCCACTACCAATAGGACAACGTCCAGTTTTGAGAACATAGCAATGATAGTACTGATTACAGCCTGAGATAGGGCCTCACTCTCTGGAGGTGGTCCTATAGAGGGGTAATAGTTTTGTTCTCATTCTGAAGGGGTTCAGAAGATCTAACCAAGGTGGTTCTAAGATTCAATAGCTTTAGGTTCAGTGTCAAACACAACCCTAACTTGGAGCCATTTTCTGGAACAATGAAAGACAGAACTGAGACTGTGCTGCTGATAATTTGGCTCACACTCCCATGCAACATGGTCTGCTTGGGTATAAAGCTTTCAGTCCTTGTTCTCAGGGTTGCAGTTTACCTGAATGGTTCCTTTCTTTTTAATTTTAATTCAATTTTATTTCATTTTCAGTTCCAACTTTTCTCCCTTCCTTTTTTACTGGTTCTCTCCACTTCACTTTGAATCAGGTCATATAAGTCTCCTCAGGTTTTTCTGAAACCATCCCCTTCATTATTTCTTACAGCACAATAATATTCCATCACAATCAAATACTATAATTTGTCAAGCCATTCTCCAATTGATGGGCATCCCCTTTTCCAGTTCTTTGCCACCACAAAGAGGTCTGCTATAAATATTTTCATACAGATAGGTCCTTTTCCTTTAAAAAATAACTTTGTGGTATAGACCTACTAGTGGTATTTCTGGTTCAAAGGGTATGCACAGTTTTATATCCTTTTGGGCATAGTTCCAACCTGCTCTCTAGAATGGTTGATCTAATTCATAGGTCCCTCAATGTGCATCAATGTACCTCTTCTCACATGCCCTCCAGAATCTGTCAGTTTTCTTTTCTGTCATGTTAGACAATCTGATTGGTATAAGGTGATAATTCAGAGTTGTTTTAATGTGCATTTCTCCAATTATTAGTTACTTAGGGTATTTTCTCATATGAATATTGATAGCTTTGATTTCTTCATCAGAAAACTACCTGTTCATATCTTTTGACCATTTATCAATTAGGGAACAGCTCTTATTTTTTATAAATTTGGTTCAGTGACCTATATATTTGAGATATAAGACCTTTGTCAAAGAAACTTGCTATAATGATTGTTTCCCAGATTTTCGCTTTCATTCTGATCTTGGTTGCACTGGTTTTGTTTGTACAGAAAGAAGCTTTTAAATTGAATACCATCAAAATTATCTGTTCTATGTTTCATAATGCTGTTTTGTCATGAATTCTTCCCTTTCCCATAGATCTGATAGGTAGACTCTTGCTTGCTCTTCTAATTTGTTTATGCCTTTTATGTCTAAATCCTACCCATTTTGACCTTATTTTGTTATATAGTGTGAAATGTTTTCTATACCTAATTTATGCCCTATTGTTTTTCCAATTTTCTCAACAGTTTTTGTCAAACTGTGAGTTCTCATTCCAGAGGCTGGGGGCTTTAGATTTTTCAAACATTAGGTTACTATGGCCATTGACTACTGTGTCTTTTGTACCTAATCTATTCCACTGATCCACCACTCTATTTCTTAGGCAGTACCAAATAGTTTTGATGATTACTACTTTACAATATAGTTTGAGATCTGCTATTGCTAGGCCACCTTCCTTTATATTTTTTTCATTAATTCCCTTGATATTCTTGACCTCTTGTTCTTCCATGTGAATTTTATTACATTTTTCTAGCTTTATCAAATAGTTTTTTTGATGTGGCATGGAATAAGCAAATTAGTTTAGGTAGAATTATCATTTTTATTATATTGGCTCATGGATAGGCTACTGATATTTTTCCAGTTGTTTAGATCTGACATTATTTGGGTGAAAAAATTTTTGTAATTGTGTTCCTATAGTTCCTGGGTTTGTCTTGCCAGGTAGATCCTCAAGTATTTTGTATCACTTACAGTTATTTTAAATGGAATTTTTCTTTCTATCTCTTGCTGCTGGGATTCATTGATTGTATAAAGAAATGGTGATGATTTATGTGGGTTTATCTTCTATCCTACAACTGTGCTAAAGTCAATTATTACAAGTAGTTTTTTTAGTTGATTCTCTAGGATTTTCTAACTCATCATGTCATCTGCAAAGAGTGATATGTCTGTTTCCTCATTGCTTATTTTAATTCCTTTGATTTCTTTTTATTATTGCTGTAGCTAACATTTCCAGTACTATATCGAATACTCGTGGTAATAATGGGAATCTTTGCTTCACCTTTGATCTTACTGGAACTCTTCTAGCTTATCCCCATTACAAACAATTGCTGATAATTTTAGATAGATATTGCTTATTCCTTTAAGGAATTCCAGACCTTCCTGATGAAAAGGCCAGATGCTGGCTCAATGGAAAATTTGATCTCCAAATACAAAACTCAAGAGAGACCTAAAAAGGTAAACAGGGGAAAAAACCCTAGTTAATCAATAAGGCTAATTAGTTACATCCTTATATAGGATTATTTTGTTTTATATATGTTATATATACATGTCAATCTTGAGAATAGCATGGTTATTATGACAATTGAAAGGGATATTCATAGACTGTGGGTGTCAGTATAAAATAACCGATATAATGATAAAAATATAATTAAGAGATGAAAAAGGATGGTTCTGGGAGAAGAGGTAATGGGGTAGTAGAAAAGGGTAAATTACATCACATGAAGAAGCACAAAAACATATAGAGAGAAAGGGGGGAGAAGAGCAGTATTTGAGCTTTACTCTCATCAGATTTGGTTCAAGAAGGGAGTAAAATACCCTGTTCAGTATAGAAATCTAACTTGTCCTACAGGCAGTAGGAGGGGAAAGGGGAAAGAAAAGGGAGGGGGATGGTCATAAGAGAGAAAAGTATCAAGGAGAAAAAGTAAGATAAGGGAGGGGAATCAAGAGAAGGGTAAACTGAGGAAGGCAGCAATCAAAAGCAAAACTCTGTTGAAGAATGGAAGGGAAAATGGAAAAATAAAAGCATAAACAGGGGAGAAATAGGATGCAGAAAAACACACAGCTTGTAATCATAACTGTGAATGTGAATGGGATGAATTCTCCTATAAAAAGGAAGCTGATAGCAGAATGGATTAAAAGCCAGAATCCTACAATATGCTGTTTACAAGAAACACATTTGAAACAGGGGGATACACACAGGGAAAAGGTAAAAGACTGGAGTAGAATATATTGTGCTTCAGCTAAAGTAAAAAAAAAAGCAGGGGTAGCAATCCTAACCTCAGACAAAGAAAAAGCAAAGATAGATCTAATTAAATAGATAAGGAAGGACACTATATCCTGAGAAAAGGCACCATAAACAATGAAGCAATATCACTATTTAACATATATGCACAAAGTCGTATAGCATGCAAAATCTTAGAGAAGTTAAGGGAGTTACAGGAAGAAATAGACAGCAAAACTATAATAACGGGGGACCTCAACCACCCCCTCTCTGAACATAAATCTAACCTCGAAAATAAAACAAGAAAGAAGTTAAGGAGGTGAATAGAATTTTAGAAAAGATAGATATGATAGATCTCTGGAGAAAATTGAATGGGAATGAAAAGGAATAAGCTTTTTTCTCAATGGGACATGGCACATAGTCATAAATTGACCATGTACTAGGGCTTAAAAACCTCACAATCTAGTGCAGAAAAGCAGAAGTAGTCAATACATCCTTTTCAGATCATGATGCAATAAAAATTATTTGTAATAAAGAACCATGGAAAATAAGCTAAAAATTAATTGGAAACTAAACAATCTAATTCTAAAGAATGAGTGGGCCAAAGAACAAATCATAGAAACAATTAATAACTTCATTCAAGAGAACGACAATAATGAGACAACATACCAAAACTTATGGGATGCAGCAAAAGCAGTTCTTATGGGATGTTTCATATCTCTAAATGCTTACGTGAATAAAATAGAGAAAAAAGAGATCAATGAATTGGGTATGCAACTGAAAAAGCTAGAAAAAGAACAAATTGAAAATCCCCAATTGAATGCCAAATTAGAAATACTGAAAATCAAAGGAGAGAGTAATGAAATTGAAATCAAGAAAACTATTAAATTAATAAATAAAACCAAGTGCTGATTTTATGAAAAAACCAATAAAATTGATAAACCTTTGGTCAATTTGGTTAAAAAAAAGAAAGAAGAAAATCAAATTATCAGCATCAAAAATGAAAAGGCCAAATTCACCTCCAGTGAAGAGGAAATTAAAACAATAATTAGGAATTATTTTGCCCAATTGTATGCCGATAAGTTTGACAACCTTAGGGACATGGATGAATATTTACAAAAATTTAAATTGTCCAGATTAACAGAAAAGGAAATAAAATACCTAAATAACTGCATCTCAGAAAAAGAAATTGAGCAAGCCATCAATGAATTCCCTAGGAAAAAAATCTCCAGGGCCAGATGGTTTTACATGTGAATTATATAAAACATTTAAGGAACAATTAATTCCTATACTTTGTACACTATTTGGGAAAATAGATGAAAGAGTCCTATGAAATTCTTTTTATGGCACAAATATGGTACTAATACCCAAACCAGGAAGAATCAAAACAGAGAAAGAAAATTATAGACCAATTTCCCTAATGAATATTGATGCAAAAATTTTAAATAAAATATTAACAAAAAGATTGCAGCATCTTATCAGGAGAATAATACTCCATGACCAGGCAGGATTTATTCCAGGAATGCAAGGCTGGTTCAATATTAGGAAAACTATCAGCATAATTAATCATTTCAACAACAAAATTAGCAGAAACCATATGATCATCTCAATAGATGCAGAAAAAGCCTTTGACAAAATATAATACCCATTCCTATTAAAAACACAAGAAAGCATAGGAATAAATGAAGTCTTCCTTAAAATTGTAAGTAGCATCTACTTAAAACCATCTACAAGCATTATTTGTAATGGGGATAAGCTAGATGCATTCCCAATAAGATCAGGGGTGAAGCAAGGATGCCCATTATCACCCCTATTATTCAATTAAGTACTACAAATGTTAGCTGTATCAATAAGAGAAGAAAAAGAAATTGAAGGAATTAGAATAGGCCAAGAAGAAATTAAATTATCACTTTTTGCAGATGATATGATGATCTACTTAGAGAATCCTAGAGAATCAAGTCAAAACCTACTTGAAATAATAAACAACTTTAGCAAAGTTGCAGGATATAAAATAAACCCACATAAATCCTCGACATTCCTATACATTAGTAACAAAGTCCAACAGCAAGAGATAGAAAGAGAAATTTCATCTGAAGTTACTATAGACACTATAAACTATTTGAGAGTCCACCTGCCAAGACAAACCCAGGGCCTATACAAACATAATTATGAAACACTTTTCACACAAATAAAGTCAGATGTAAATAAATGGAAAAATATCAGTTGCTCATGGTTAGGTATAGATAATATAATAAAAATACAATTTCACCTAAATTAATTAATTTATTCAGCACCATAACAATCAAACTACCAAAAATTATTTTACAGAGCTGGATAAAATAGTAACAAAATTCATCTGGAAGATCAAGAGGTCTAGAATATCTAGGGAATTAGTGAAAAGAAATGCTAGGGAAGGTAGCCTAGCCATATCATATATTAAACTGTACTATAAAGCAGCAGTCATCAAAACTACTTGGTACTGACTAAGAAACAGAGTGGTGGATCAGTGGAATAGGATATGTACACAAGATGCAGTAGTCAACGACTATAGCAATCTATTCTTTGATAAACCCAAAGAGGCCAGCTTCTGGGCTACGAATTCACCATTTCATAAAAACAGCTAGGAAAATTAGAAAATGGTAGGGCAGAAACTGGGAATAGAGCAATATTTTACACCATATACCAAAATAAAGTCAAAATGGGTTCATGGTTTAGGAATAAAGGCGGATACTACAAGCAATTTGGGAGAGCAAGGAATAGTTTACCTATAAGATTTATGGGAAAGCAAAAATTCATGAGCCAACAAGATATAGAGAGCATTATAAAATGCAAAATACAAAATGGATAATTTTGTTTATGTTAAATCGAATAGTTTTGTATAAAAAAAGCCAATGCAACAAAGATTAGGAGGGATGCAGAAAATTGGGAGAAAATCTTTACAACTAGTGTCTCTGATAAAGGCCTCATCTCTAAAAACTGAGCCAAATTTATGGGAATGTAAGTCATTCCCCAATTGAGAAACGGTCAAAGGATATGAACAGAAAGTTTTCAGAGGAAGAAATTGAAGATATCTATAGGCATATAAAAAAATGCTCAAAACCACTACTGATTAGAGAAATGCAAATAAAAACAAACCACATCTCTCCTGCGTCGGATTGGCTAACATAACAAAACAAGAAAATGATAAATGCTGGAGAGGATGTGGGAAAATTGGAACACTGTTACATTGCTGGTGGAGTTGTGAACTGATCCAGCCATGCTGGAGAGCAATTTGGAACTATGCCCAAAGGGCTATAAAAATGTTCACACCCTTTGACCCAGCAATACCACTTCTAGGGCTGTATCCCAAAGAGATTGCACAAGGGGAAAATGACCTGTATGTACAAAAATATTTATAGCCATTCTTTTTGTAGTAGCAAAGAATTTGAAATCAATACAAGGTAGTGGGTAGAAGAGAAACAGCAGCAGGGCAGATGTCAGAGGTCCTTCAAATGTTTCTACTTGTGGGCAATATGATTTTATAAAATCTCAGGATATTATAAAATCTCATCAGATCTAATCATCTACACTTAAGCTACAAAATGTATGAAAAATGCATATCCTCCAGACTTTGATATTTAGGTTAATGGGTATTTAATTCATTAGTAGGTGAAACTTGAATAAGTAATACAGATAAAAATCGAGTTAGGCCCCAAATGAAGCAATAAGAGGAAATTAGGTTGGATTGTACAGGAAATATTGCTCTGCGCTTTCAATCAATGACTCCGGACCTCTTGTGGGAAGATCCATGTTTTCAAAGCAAAAAAATGGGCCGTATGGGTAGGAATAAAGAAATAAGTGGTTTCCTTGCCTTTGTACTGTCTGTCTCTGAAATGCACTTCATCATTGTCATCTCTTGGAATCCCTGTTTTCCTTCAAAACTCAGCTTAAGCCCTGCTTTCTGTATAAAGTCATCCAGTCAGTCAACAATCATTTATTAAACTACTTGCGTGCCAGAGCCTGTACTAAGTCCAAGAATTTAAATATGAGCAAAGAGAAAACAGTCTCTGCCCTCTAGGAGCTAATATTCTAAAAATTGTCTTTAGGTGGAGGTTCTAAGAGAAGCCATCCAATCACAGGGTGGGTCTACAAGGACTGAGAGTACTTCCCAGGAGTGAATTTTAGGGCAGAAGTGACTTTCCAGGAAGAAGAGGTTTCCGGGGCATGAAAGAAAAGCCTGGTGAGAAATGAAGGGAATAAATGTCTCTTCTGATCACCCTAGTTTCTAGTGCTTTAGTCCTTCCCATTACCTTGTATTGATTGTATATTTATTTGTAAATACTTCTCTTATATACATGTTATCTACCCTCTAAGCTAGACTGCCAGCTTCCAAAGGGAATGTCTCATTTTTTGTTTTTGAATTACCAATCCTTAGTACAGTGCCAGGCAGTAATGCATATTTGTTGATTGATTGACTTACTACTGTCTTCCTTCATAGATTTGTGTCCCTGTGAACTTTGAGGGGTGTCAACTGGAAATTTTCATACATCATAAACATTTTTAATATAGCATATGTCAGAGTAAAGGATGAGAGAAAGACACTCTCTTTGTTGCTCTTATTAGCATTTTCCCCATTTACATGCAAAGATAGTTTCCAACATTCATTTTTGTAAGATTTTGAATTCTAGATTTTTCTTTCCCCCAGCCCAAGGAAGGAAGCAATCTGATAAAGGTTATACCTGTACAATGTCATGTATTTCCACATTACTCATGTTGTGAAAAAAGAATGACAACAAAAGGGAAAAACCATGAGACAGAAAAAAAACTAAAAACAACAAAAAAATGAAAATAGTATGCTTTGATCTGCTTTCAGAATCTTTCAGTTCTTTCTACGGATGTGGATAGCATCTCAAGTCTTTTGGAATTGTACAGGCATTCTTTTTTTTTTTTTTTTT
>CM053626.1:121079686-121103078 GCA_028646595.1 Phalanger gymnotis | reverse complement strand
ATATTTCCCCTAAGTATTGTTGCATTACACAAATTTTGGCATGTGTAGTAGGAAGGCCAAATTTATGATCTCAAAGAGAATCATACATATGTCTGAATGGTTCGGAATCGTTAGATATAAGGAATTCTCTAAGTAGAAGGCAGAAGGATTAAAACATTTATTTAGGCTCCACGTTAACAGATTCACAAACCAGCCTCCCCATTTCTACACTTTGATCACAAGCTTCCAGGCCCAATAAGTCCGCCTCACAAGAGTAACCAGGAGGCCACAGAAAAGCATAATGGCATTAAACCAAATCATATTTATGCTACCAGTAAGAAGATCACAAACTGCCCTCAAGTTCTTGCTTGGCACTCCCCAGTCCACGCACAGGTCAGCTCTACTTTTGGGTCGGCTCTGCTTCCGCAACTCTTGCTTCAGCTTCGCCTGTAGCTGTCTCTGCCGCCATCACCGCCGCTTCCGCCACAATCTCCAAGCTGTGTCCCAGCTAGCTGATTGCTTCCTCTCTCCTTCAGCTCTTAACTCCTGTCACCAACTGCCTCTCCAACTGCCTCTTAGCTCTGCTCCAACTGTTCAGCAAGCTCCTCCCACCACAGGCTTCTATTGGCTCCAGTCCTAGCCACTCCCCCCAGGATCCTGGGAGGCTCACATCCACATAGGTTCCACACCCAACAGGGCTCTGGGCCTGGGGCTTAACACTTAGCAAGGCTCAATGAAATACACTGAATTACTCAAAGAAAACAAAGACCATTTTGCTTGTCAACCCAGTATGTTGCCTTATTGCAACATTTTTTTTGTTTGTCTTTTGTCAAATTTTCTTTGTCAAATTATTTATTATTTCTATGATATGTTCTTTGACTTACTTATTCTTTAGGATTAGATTATTTGGCTTCCAATTAATTTTTAATCTATCACTCTGCTATCCTTTGTTGAATGTAATTCTTATTGCATTAAGATTTGAAACAGATAATTTATTATTTCTGCCTTTCTATATTTGATTTTGAAATTTTTATGCCCTAATACATGACCAATTTTTGTATAGGGGCCATATGCTGCTAAGGAAAAGTTTTGTTCTTGTTTTTCCCATTAAATTTTCTCCAAAATTCTGTCATATCTAACTTTTCTAATATCCTATTTACCTCCTTAGTTTCTTTCTTGGTTGTTTTTGGTTTTGGTTGAATTTATCAAGTTCTGACAGGCAACAGTTGAGCTGCTGGCCTTTGGCATGTGGTGAGATTCATAGGGTATCATTTCATTGAAATCTTCGTGCCTAGGGCTACAATGAATCATGTGGCAGTTCCTTTTTTTGGAGACTGCCTGTTCACCAGGCTATGCCAGATTATGTGTGTGTGTGTGGGGGGATCCAAGTATTGTCATCTGCCTGTTTGCTTAGGCACCTGTGGGGTCCTGTGTTGATGTCTACTTGTTTGCTGGGGCTACCTTGAAGCACTTGACAGTCTAGCCGTTGGTGGCTGCCTGATTTCACAGGGCTATACTATAACACATTTTGATTCTAGTAGCTGGTGTCTGCCTCTTCCACTGTCTATGCTGAGTCAGCGGATGGGGTAGGGGAGGAAGGTTGTGGTGTTGGCATTTGCCTGCTCCACCACACTGTGGCTCAAGATCTCCTGCTGGTTGACTGAGATGGGGTTTGCTGCTGGGTTACTGGATGTTTCCTTTCCTGGACTGTGGTCTTCTTTACCTCAGTGGGACAGACTTTTCCTACTGACTTCTAAGTTTGTGGGCTAAAAGAATGGTTCATCCCATCGTTTTTCTGGTTCTGCTGTTCCAGGATTTGTTTTGGGGAACTGTTTTCTGGTTGTTTGGAGGCAAATATGGGAAAGTTAGGGAGAGTTCCTGTTTATTCCACCATCTTGGCTCCTGGGGATCTCCTCCCCCCACTCCCCTCAAACACACACAATCTTCTAAGCGGTATGGTTTTTTTTTTCTAGGAAAACAAATGGATTTGTCTCAAATCAGAAGATTCCTCTTCAACCGGAAGAGAAAGGCAGTAGTTTCTTTCCACCATTTCCCTTGTCTACCCTCCTATTTTATGTAAAGCTTCTCGTAAAGGAAGATATTGTCTTTTGTAAATTCAGGCATTGGCTTATATGTCAGGTTAATACATTCTGATTTTTGAGGTTATTGGAATAATGTTATATTTGCGTGTCTTCATTACCATCTTCATTTATCACAAGAAAGGGAACTTAGCTAAGTGTATACTTAGCTAAAATGCACCCTAACAGGAGTATAGAACCAAGAGTCTACCATGCCATCAGGAAATTTTCTGACAGACTAAGAACTATCCTGAGATTAAAAAATAGACCAATTAAGTTTAACATAGTGATCTAATAAGAGCTAAATTCTAAGGTTCATTTAGAAGTGTTCTGGGAGGATAGACACCATCTAGACAAAGTGCTATGGGACTGAGGCTCAGTGAATGATAATGAGGATATACATCAAATTCATCCAAGATTCCTGGACTGATGTGACTACTGAAATGACTTTACTCTTTTCACTGGGCATTAGAATGGAGGAAAGAATTATACAGAGAGATCTATACTCACCAAAGTGGTTTTCCATGGAGGTGTCATGGAAACAGCCTAAAATGAACTCCAAATTTAGGAGATATTCCCTATTGATGGTGAGGTAAATGAATGGATGAAAAAAACATTGTGTTTACTTTTGCCAGACTGTGCTAGCACTGGCAGGTACAAATCCAAAACCAAGATAGGCCCTGTCCTCAAGGATCTCATATTCCAATAGGGGAAGTAATAAGGAGAATGGTGGATAAAGAAGAGAATTTTAGTTTGAGGAATCACAGGGATTATGAGTAGAGTCAAGGGACAGTCACTTTTTGCTGTCTTTTTAGTACCAATGGTAGTATAAATGTGATTAATGTTCTCCAAGTAAGAGGATCAAGGGTGAGGTGGCTCAACACACAGCTATGAGGCAGATGACAAGGTGCCTAAGTAGGCCTTGATTTTGATTTGTCTTCAAATGTCTAAAAGACATTATTGTATGGTCTGAAACCATCTAGATGGTTTGTGTGTGAGTTTATATTCACCTACCAGTGAGGAACAGCCCAAAGACAGAGTTCTAAAACTGAGCAAATTAGATGTGATGAAGGGTGGGTATGATTTCTGCAAGAGTATCCTGGGGGAGGTCACAGCAGCAGGGCAGATGTCAGAGGTCCCCCAAACGTTTCTATTTGTGGGCAAAATGATTTCATAAAATCTCAGGATATTATAAAGTCTCATCATATCTAATCATCTACACTAAAGCAAGAAAATGTATGAAAAATTCATACTCTCCAGACTTTGATATTTGAATTAATGGGTATTTAATTCATTAGTAGGTGAAACCTGAACAAGTAACACAGATAAAAAACAAGTTAGGCCCCAAATTAAGTGATAAGAGGAAGTCAGGTTGGATTTTACAGGAAATATTGCTCTGCACTTTCAATCAATGGCTCCAAACTTCTGTTGGGAAAATCCATGTTTTTAAAAGCAAAAAATGGTCTGTATGGGTAGGAATAAAGAAATAAGTGGTCCTTGCCTTTGTGCTGCCTGTCTCTGAAATGGACTTCATCATCATCGCCTCTTGGAATCCCTGTTTTCCTTCAAAACTCATCTTAAGCACTGCTTTCTGCATAAAGCCATCTAGTCAGTCAACAATCATTTATTAAACTAGTTGCATGCCAGACCCTGTGCTAAGCCCGAGAATATAAATATGAGCAAAGAGAAAACAGTCTCTGCTCCCTGCACCCCAGGAGCTTATATTCTAAAAATTATCCTTAGGTGGAGGTTCTAGGAGGAGCCATCCAGTCATAGGAAGTGAGAGTACTTCCCAGGAGTGAATTTTAGGGCAGAAATGACTTTCCAGGAAAAAAGAGGTTTCTGGGGCATGAAAGAAGAGCCTGGTGAGAAATGAAGGGAATAAATGTCTCTTCTGATCACCCTAGTTTCTAGTGCTTTAGTCCTTCCCATTACCTTGTATTGATTGTATATCTATTTGTAAATACTTATTCTATATACATGTTATCTACCCTCTAAACTAAACTGCCAGCTTCCCTAGGGAATGTCTCATTTTTTGTTTTTGAATCACCAATCCTTAGTACAGTGCCAGGCGGTAATGCATGCTTGTTGATTGATTGACTTACTACTGTCTTCCTTCATGGATTTGTGGCTCTGTGAACTTTGAGGGGTGTCAACTAGAAATTTTCATACATTATAAATATTTTTAATATAATATATGTCAGGGTAAAGTATGAGAGAGAGACATTCTTTTTTGTTGTGCTTATTACCAATTTTTTCCATTTGCATGCAAAGACAGTTTTCAACATTCATTTTTGTAAGATTTTAAGTTTCAGATTTTTCTCCCCACCAGCCCAAGAAAGAAAGCAATCTGATAAAGGTTATACATTTACGATGTCATATATTTCCACATTACTCATGTTGTGAAAGAAAAATCACAACAAAAGGGAAAAACCACGAGGAAGAAAAAACCAATAACAACTAAAAAGTGAAAATAGTATGCTTTGATATGTTTTTAGGTCCCATAGTTCATTCTCTTGATATGGTAACATTTCTATCCCTAATCTTTTGAAATTGTATAGGTATTCTTAATGAATGAAATTCATGGTAAAATTGGAGGAGCTTCAAGCATCAATTTTCTGAATAACTGGACACAATAGGTTTGAGCCTAGTAACATTTAAAAAGCACTGAGATAGTGAAATGAGAAAGATATAATGAAAATAGATTGCCTCATCTTTCTCAGAAAGCAGATTAAGTAATAACCAGAAATTTATATTTATCTTGTCAAAAAAACATTAAACTCAGTTAGATGATTTATTTTTTATTGTGAGTAGTGTTTCATAAAAGTCACCAATTAATGACAATGTGAATTGTCATAATGTATTAGAATTTGAATGTTTTCCTTCCTAAATTATAGATGTAATTGAAGATAATCTTCCTTTTGGGCTTGAATTATATAGATGGATTATGCTCACTGCTCCAGTTATTTCTAATCGTGACCTTGGGGCCTTTATAAATATTCACTGCTGGTAGCAATAATGAAATTCATCTCCTGAGTTGTTTCATTATCAAGAATACGGATTATTTTGGGGGTCATGTGATTCATAGCTCAAACTGATGATGAATTTGAACTGTATGGAAAGTATCATCAAAAGGAATGTGCAAAATATTGAAAGGGAATCTTTTCCTATTTGCATGTAAACAGATAGAAGCCTAACCCTTCAGTTCTCACCATGCATGCAAAATCACACAAGCTTCAGTGCTAATAAAAGGACACATAGTTCCTCCTGGAAACCCATACATAGATCAATGTACTTGTAAAGAATAGCAAAATTTTGTGAAATCAGCTCTAACCCTGTACAAAAATATAGAGAAAAGCTTTCACTCTGGAGATGGGAGACACAATAAAGGCAAAGAAAAAGAAATCACTACAAAAACTCAATGACACAGATAACGCTCTTCAGCAAGTTGGTTGAAAATTAATCCAAAAGCTGTGCTATTAGACATTGGAGTTTTGTCTCTGTAGACATGTTAGATGCGATAGAGACCTTCTTTCTATTCATGATAACTGGAGAGTTCATAATGGGGGTTTTGCGGAATGGATTCATTGGACTGGTGAACTTCATTGATTGGGGCAAGAAAAGAAAATCTACCTGGTTGATTTAATTCTTACCAGCCTAGCTATCTCAAGAATTGGCCTGTTGTTTATAATGCTATTAAATATCTTCATAATTATTTTTTTTACCCAGAGGTATTTGACTATGAAAACATTGTGAAAATTATGGACAGCTTCTGGACAATCACCAACCAGTTAAGTGTTGGGTTTGCTACCTGCCTTAGCATATTCTACTGTTTGAAGATAGCCAGTTTCTCCCACTCCCTTTTTCTCTGGCTGAAGTAGAGAAGGAACAGAGTGATTCTCATAATCCTACTGCCATCTTTACTTATATCTGTATTCCTTAGCCCCCTAAAAATAGAGAAATATCATGAAGATGTCAGGAGCTGGGGAAGCGAAAAGAACAAGAGAAATAGTACTAGAAACTCTGCCTACTTTAATACCCTGATTTTCCTTAATCTGGGGACTCTCTTTCCCTTTACTGTGTCCTTGATCTCTTTTTTCCTTTTAATCCTCTCTGTGTGGAAACATACCAGGAAGATAAAGCTCAATGCTATGGATGCTAGAGATCCCAAAACAAAGATCTATTTGAGAGCCATGAAAACTACGATCTGTTTCCTCATCCTCTTTGTCATTTACTTTTGTCCTTTCTCATATTAACATCTAACCACTTTTTACCACAGAGTGAATTAGCAGTGATATTTGGTGAAATCATTGCTGCCATCTACCCCTCAGGCCACTCATTTATCTTAATATGGGGGAACATTAAGCTGAGGCAGACATCCCTGAATTCACTGAAGCAGATGAAGCATTGTCTTAAAGGAAGGACATCCATAGTGCCCTAGAGTAGCAAAAATAAACATCTTTTTTTCTGGAAAGAAGGCAATAGGGAATTCTTGTAGAATATTTCTCACCTCTCACAATTTTTCCATTTATTTTAGTTTTTTGATTTTGAACATTATTGAAATAGTTGGGCATTACAGGAGGGACATTATATCTGTCTTCAAATACTTGGAACATCATCTGTGGAAGGATTAGACTTGTCCTGTACAAACCAAGTTTTAACTCAACATAAGGAATAATGCTACAAAATTTCACGTGTCCAAAAATTGAATGGACTTTATGGCAAACACTGCTTATTTCAGATGTTCAGACATGATGTATAATCTGAAGGGAATATTATGAACAGGATGTGCTTATTGGGCAAGAGTTGGGATTGTATCTTTACACAAATCTTTTCCAACTATGGTATTTTATAATTTTAGGTGCTGGGTCAACTTGATTATAACAGCATTAACTTTCATGTTATATTTAGTTATAACATGAAACATCATGTATGCTAAATCTTTATATTTTTATTCACATATCATAGTCCTCTATTGTTGACCATTTAATACTTTGGTAGAGCAATGATTTAATTTTTGTTACGAATACTTTGATACAAATGGCACCTACTAGCAACTACTAACCCTAAATGCTTTCTCATTTTGCTCGATAATTGTCTGAATTTTTCATATCTTTCTATAGCATTTCCCCAATATACTGGAGGTCTTTATTTTATCCTGGTAATACATTGGTGATGCCCATGTGTTTCTATATCAGTTGGTTGGTTGTTGTCCTTCATTCTTGAAGAGGACCAAAATGACATCACTATGCTAGGGTCAAGTTTCAGTGTGTCCAACGGTGGCTGATCGGACTAATATGAGGTCAGAATGTTCTGTTACAGATTGGGCACAAATGGTCCATGTGAACACTTAAGGTGAATTCTCCAAATTGTGTATTTTACGTTTCTTTGGAGCTACTTCAATTCTGCTTTGCTCATAGATCATAGCACCTTCTCTGATGAGGGCACACCATGCTGAGTGGTCCTGTGCCAGTGTCTTCCATGCCACACAATCAATTCCAAAGTTGTGAAGAGAGACCTTGAGAGTGTCCTTGTATCATTTCTTCCCATCACCATGTGAGTGCTTCCTCTGTGTGAGTTCTCCATAAAATTGTCTTTTGGTAAAGTGTACATTTGGTAGTCGAACAATGTGGCCAGTGCATCATAGTTGTGAATATATCTGTTAGTACTCTACTAAAGACCAAGTTGACATTGATCAATTCATCAATCAAACAGCATTTATTCAGCAGCTAGAGTGTAGTGTGGCTCATTTGAGAAAAGAATAATTTTGATATGATTTTATTTTTAATAGTCAAATGGCCACATGTATATGATTCTGTTGACACTTGAATGACTAAGAATGTTTGATCATGACTAGATGAATATGATTTGAATTGGTTTTCCCATGTTAGTTCAGCTCTCTACCAGTAGAATTTTAGATTTTGTTTGATACATGTATTTCATTTCTCTCTTTTTTGTGTGTTTATAATGCTGTTATTTTAAACAATGGATTTTACTCCATTGAAATATTCAATAGTTATAGCACTTCAGTGACTATAAAAACTATTGCAGCAGCTTTTGGTATAGTAAAATTATGCATTTCAGGGATCATTCACTGACATAATAAAATACAATCAGTCTTACCAAAGATTAAAGGACAGGATAATTAAAAAAGAAAAGAAAAGAACTAAGAACTGGCAAAACATTGCCTTGAGACTGTTTAATTAATCCTCAGAAAACAAGCAACTACCTTCAGGAAGATTTGATTGGCTAGAGGGTTTATTACTGATTTCTCTATACAGGCTTCTTCTTAAAGTTAGAAGAACAAGAAAAAAACCTATTTAAAAATGGCTTTTAACTATCACTATGAAGAGGAAAAATGTCATATCTAAGACTAAAGACTAAAACACTGAAAATTGGAAAAAAGTTATTTTTGCTAATGACAGTCACCTTTTCATTCAAATATATACCAAATATATTGTCAGAAATCCAGGTAAACCTGTAAGATTTAAGCATCTACATTAGACTCTAAAACAACCTTTTCCCAAAAATATTTTAGGGATTTTTTTTTACTTCTCATCGGCTTGGAAGTCTTTTCCAGCATGATAAACTCTGACAAATACATCGGTATACTGAAAAGCAGAATAAATTTGAAATTTTAGAAATTTCCAAGTGAATATGGAGTAGTACAAACAACCTTGCATCATTCCACATATCATGAAAGGTTAAGAAATGTATTTAAGAGAAAGAGATACACATACTTCAATGGCCTGGGAACTTGCCTCATTTAAACTCCACAGAAAAATTGATGGGCTCCAATCAAATCTTAGAAAAATGGTCTGTTATCCAAGGTGATACTTAATATCCAGCATGATAAAAGCATAGTTTCATGAAAAATTAGAGAATATATATCAGAATCTTGTAAACTCCTTGCCAAACCATGTTAAAATAAGTAATTGCAGCGGCTGGAGGCCATATTTCTTTTCCTTTTTTCGTATTTAATATTTTATTTTTGCCAATTAAATGTAAAAACAATGTAAAGATTCTTTTTCACATTTTGAGTTTCAAATTCCCTCCCTTTCTCTCTTTCATTGAGAAAGCAAGCAATTTGACATAGTTTATACATGTGGAGTCATGCATTTCCATGTAAGTCATTCAGTAAAAGAAAACAGAGACAAAACCCTCCAAGAAGAATAAAGTATAGAAACAGTACCTTTGATCTCCAATCAAGGATTATCAGTTCTTTCTCTGGAGATGGACAGCACCTTTCATCATATGTCCTACAGAATTGTCTAGGATCATTGTATTGCTGAGAAGAACTAAGTTATTCATAGTATATCATCATCCAATATTGTTCTTACTGTATACGATAATCTTCTTCTCAATTCACTCTCCATCAGTTCATGTAAATCTTTCCATGTTTTTCTGAGAGCATTCTGCTCATCATTTCTTAAAGCACAATAGTATTCCATCACAATCATATACAACAACTTGTTCAGCCATTGCCTAATTGATGGACAGCCCTTCAATTTCCAATTCTTTGCCACCAATAAAAGAGCTGCTACAAATATTTTTGTGCACATATGTCCTTTTCCTTTTCGTTTCTTGTCTCTTTTGGATACACACCTATAAGTGGTATTGCGTGGTCAAAGGGTATGCATGGTTTTTATAGGCCTTCTGGCATAGTCCAAAATTGCTCTCCAGAATGGTTGCATCAGTATACAACTACACCAAAAGTACATTAGTGTTTTAATTTTCCCACATCCCCTCCAACATTTGTCATCTTCCTTTTCTATCACATTAGCCAATCTGACAGATGTGAGGTAATAGCTCAGAGTAGTTTTAATTTGCATTTCTCTCATCAATAGTGATTTAGAGCATTATTTTTTCAAATGACCATAGATAGCTTTGATTACTTTGTCTCAAAGCTGCCTGTTCATATCCTTTGACCATTGATCAATTGAGGAATGGCACTTATTTCTATTAACTTGATTCACTTTTCTATTATTTGAGGAGTGAAATCTTTATCAGAGAAAGTCACTGTAAAAATTTGGTTGGTAATAATTACCAACTCTTTATATCCCTCCATCCTATCGTAACAAAGCTGCTTTCAGCCCTAATATTCTAACTTCCCCATGGGCCTCACTGAACAACAGGTATGTCCGATTTAGCCACACAATCTGGCTTTAACCACAACACAGGCCCCTAATTCAATCATAGGCTCCACCAAACAGCAAGCCCACTGCCCCTACATAGCCAGTTCCCTTCTTCCCCCCCACTCAATATCTTAACTTCTTCATATTTGCCTCACTGCCACCCCTGAACAACAGGCATGTCCATGAATTCATATTTTTCACAGAAACAGTATCCATGTCCATGTGATGGGATCCCAGCTACTGCCTCTAGCTACCCACTACCCCCAGACCTATTCTTTACAATTCTTACAGAAACAGCAGGTGTGTCTATGCACTCAACCACAACAACCACATCCTACTAGTCTCGGACAGGACCATAATAGTCAGCCACCACCAGGACACCCAACCGTGATGTGGACCCAAAACAATGGAAGGGACTTTCCCTAAGTAAGCACCTGCACAGTAACAGCAATAGCTGTCCTTTAGGTGAACTTATGACATAGAGAGGCTTATTAGAGTATCGTTATCATACATAGGAGCCCCCTAAATGTTTTTTTTAATGCCTTGTGGGTAACCGCATGCACAATTCCACTGAGGCTGGGATCCCTCCCCAATTACCTAATCCTTTAGTAAACCCCTCCCCTTTACCTACTCCCTTAAAAATCCCTCCTGCCTTTTTAATATTCCTAATGTCTGCTATGTAATTGCATCTTTACCCTATAAAAATCCACCTTGATTTCACTGAAGTTGCTAGTTCCTCTTGGAAACTAACTCACTTTTGAGGGGTGTCAATCCTCAATAAATGCCTACACTTGGCTTAGAAGTGATCTGATACTGAATGCCTATACTTGGCTTAGAAGTGATCTGATACTGAATCTTTGAGATGGTACCACCACAACACACCATGAAACTGCAACAGTTTTTGGCATCCGTGAGTGGGCAGTCTCTGACTCTGAACCACCCCGCCCCACATGGAGCAGAGTCTCTGATTCAGACCCCACCCCTCCCAATCCAAAGGTAAGCCTATCTTTCCTCTTCTTTTACCTGGGAGGTCCTTCAAGCACTTAGGAAGGCTTGACTGAATTGTTTGGGCCCTAGCATCCACAGCCCTGGCAGCCAGCAAATTTTTTCTAGACAGAAGACATTCTGGGAATTTCACTGGGATTTCTTTCTGAACTCAATTTTTTCTCATCTTTCTAGTGGGACATCACTGAAGAGATGAACATGGCTGTAGGGGCAATTTCCTTAGGCTTACCGGCTTTCAGTCCTAGCTCCTCTCCCATGAGACTAGTAATCTGTGATAGAGACCGGTCTCAATATAATCTAGAGGAGCAAGAAGAGTTATCACTAAATACCCTTTCTGTTTGTTTTTGTCTGCTCCATGTCTGTATGAAAAATCTCTGAGTTTGCAACCTTGTAAAATTTTAAATGCGGCCAGTCAGAAAACAAACAAAGAAACAAAAAAACTCTACCTGGGCTAGAAAGAATGATAACCATCTCTTAAAGCAAAGATTATTAGCAAAATCTCTCTGTGTGTCTCTGTCTCTGTCTCTGCCTCTCTGTCTCTGTCTCTCTGTCTCTGTCTCTGTCTCTGTCTCTCTCTCTCTCTCTCTCTCTCTCTCTCTCTCTCTCTCTCTCAACTTTATGACTATCCTTATACAAAAGTCTAGGTCAAACAGCCTGTTTTTGCCAGAGTTAGCAGAAATAGGATGAAATGTCCTAAAGGGAGATAATCTGGAGAAGTGAGGAAGGAGGTTTTCTGGATGGGTTTATCTTAACACCTTTTCAATTGCTCAAAAACTTATTCTGATTACCAGGAGGTAGGTCTAACTTCATTCTAGAAAGAGCAAGTTGCCTTGCTAAGCTCAGGGAGGTGGAGATACAAGATAGTAGCCGGCAAGTGGGTGCCCAATTTGGCTGTCTCAGTATCTCTTGGATGAGTGACAAAGGTTTCTGATCTCTTTCCCTTGACCCCAAGAAGGGGTTTCAAGGCCCTTATACTCATCCTAATCCCAACAGGTCACAGCTTGAAGCCTTGTCCTTTGAATACTGGGGACCTGGGCCTGGGGCTGCCTCAGCTACATGAAATATCTCAAAGACAACGGAATGCATGGGGTTTATGGCAAGAGAACGTGGGGGAGAGGGTAAAGTGGAAGCAGTATTAAGTATGAAAAGCAGAAGAAGCAGCAGCTACCAGATCTAGACCAAGGTCCATAGGCAAAAATCAAAAGTTAAAAGCAGACTTGGTCATGGATTGAAGGTGGATGTGGTTAGAAACTTATTGTCCTTAACCAATCCCTGACATCCTCTGGCATCTAAGCTATTCAATGCCACTGCTGCTAGCTTTTGGGGCCCTCTCTGTTAGTCCAAATACTTGTTGAAGGGGGATGTCACATTGGGTAGGTGCTAGCTAAGTTCAAGTACCATGAGTGGAATGTGTAAGTGGAGGGGGGGGGTGCATCAGGGTTTTGGTGAGCCACTTTTCGAGAGGAAGCTTCAGGTTTTCCATAGGGGTGCCCTTGACACCCTCTCTTGATTTGTGGGCCAATAAGTATTCTTTGTCTGTCATTTTTCCCATGTCTGATCCAGTAGAGCCAATGCCACTACCAGTAGGAGA
The DNA here is from genome assembly GCA_028646595.1 of Phalanger gymnotis. Classification (NCBI taxonomy): domain Eukaryota; kingdom Metazoa; phylum Chordata; class Mammalia; order Diprotodontia; family Phalangeridae; genus Phalanger; species Phalanger gymnotis. The sequence goes on along the minus strand of CM053626.1, from coordinate 121,090,290 downwards.
ATGTCCAGTTTTGAGAACATAGCAATGATAGTACTGCTTATAACCTGAGATGGTGCCTTACTGTCAGGAGGTGGTCCTATAGAGAGTAATGGTTCTGTTCTCATTCTAAAGGGATCCAGAAGATCAAACCAAGGTGGTTGTGAGATTCAATAGCTTTAGGCTCAGTGTCAAACACAACCCTAATCTGGAGCCACTTGCTGGAACATTGAAAGACAGAACTGAGACTGTGCTGCTGATAACCTGGCTCATATTCTCATGCAACATGGTCTGCTTTGTTATAAAGTGGGCTCCTGGTGCCAGCTTTCAGTCCTCATTCTTGGGCTTGCATTCTACCTTAATGATTCTTTCTAATTTTAATTCAGTTTTATTTTATTTTCAGTTCCATTTTTCTCACTTCCTTCACCCTTTCCCCACCCATCGAGAAGGTAAGTAATATAATGCTGAGTATGCAGATGAAGTCATGCAAAACATATTTCTGTATTAACTATGTTCTGAAAAAAAAATTAAAAGCAAGAAAAAGGAGAAAAAAGTGTGCACTCTGAGTGCAACAGTTCTTCACCTGGAGGTGAGTAGTATTTTTCATCACAAGTCCTTTGAAATTGTGGTAGAGCATTATATTGATCAGAACTACTAAGCCTTCCATAGTTTACAATGTTGCTGTCACTATGTAAATTTTCCTCCTGGTTCTGCCCACTTCACTTTGCATCAGTTCATATAAGTCTTCTCAGGTCTTTCCGAAACTATCCCCTTCATTATTTCTTACAGCACAATAGTATTCCATCACAATCATATACTGTAATTTGTTCTGCCATTCCCCAATTGATGGGCACCCCCTTTCCAGTTCTTTGCCACTATAAAAAGATCTGCTATAAACATTTTCATACAGATGGGTCCTTTTCCTTTTGGAAAAAATTCTCTTTGGGGCATAAACCTAGTAGTGATATTTCTGGGTCAAAGGGTATGCACAGTTTTATATCCCTTTGGCCATAGTTCCAATTTGCTCTCTAGAATGCTTGGTCTAATTCATTGTTCCATCAATGTGATCAGCATACCTCTTCTCATATCCACTCCAGAATCTGTCTGTTTTGTTTTCTGTTGTGTTAACCAATCTGATTGGTATAAGGTGATAATTCAGAGTTGTTTTAATATGCATTTCTCCAATTATTAATGATGTAGAGTATTTCTCATATGAGAATTGAGAGCTTTGATTTTTTCATCTGAAAACTGCCTGTTTATATCCTTTCACCATTCATCAATTAGGGAATGACTTTTATTTTCATAAATTTGGTTCAGTGACCTATATATTTGAGATATGAGACCTTTATCAGAGAAACTTTCTGTAACGATTGTTTCTCAGACTTCTGTTTTCCTTTTAATTTTGGTTGCACTGGCTTTGTTTGTTCACAAAGAAGCTCTTAATTTAATACAATCAAAATTATCTATTTTATATTTCATAATGATCCATCTTGTTTGGTCATGAATTCTTCCCTTCCCCATAGATGTGCCAGGTAGACTACGGCTTGCTCTTCTAACTTGTTTATGGTATTATCCCTCATATCTAAATCCTACCCATTTTGACCATACCTTGTTACGTGGTGTGAGATGTCTATGCCTTGTTTGTTTCCTATTGTTTTCCAGTTTTCCCAATAGTTTTTGTCAAATTGTGAATTCTCACCCCAGAGGCTAAGGTCTTTGGATTTCTCAAACATTAGGTTACTATGGTCATTGACTACTATGTCTTGTGTACTTGATCCATTCTGCTGATCTACCATTCTATTTCTTAGCCAGTACCAGATAGTTTTGATGATTATTGCTTTACAACACAGATTGAGATCTGTTAATGCTGCGGCACCTTCCTTTGTATTCTTTTTTTTTCATTAATTCCCTTGATATTGTTGACCTTTTGTTCTTCAAGATGAATTTTGTTATTTTTCCTAGCCATATTAAATAGTCTTTGGTAGTTTCATTGGTATAGCACTGAATAAGTAAATTAGTTTAGGTAAAATTGCCATTTTTATGATATTGGATCAGCACGAGCTATTGATATTTTTCCAATGTTTTAAGTCTGACTTTATTTCTGTGAAAAATGCTTTGTAATTATATTCATATAGTTCCTGGCTTTGTCTTAGCAGGCAGAACCTCAAGTATTTTATATTTTTTACAGTTGTTTTAAATGAAATTTTTTCTTTCTACCTCTTGCTGCTGGGTTTTTTTGGTTGTATAAAGAAATGCTGATGATTTATATGGGTTTAACTTATATCTTGCAACTGTGCTAAAGTTGATAATTATTTCAAGTAATTTTTTAGCTGATTCCCTAAGTCAGCTACAAATTATTATATCATCTTAGAGAGTAATAATTTTGTTTTCTCTTTACCTATTTTATTTGCTTTGATTTCTTTTTCTTCTCTTATCGCTATTGCTAACATTTCTGGTACTATGTTGAATATTTGTGGTAATAATGAGAATCCTTGCTTCACCCCTAATCTTATTGGAAGGCTTCTAGCTTATGCCCATTACAGATAATGAGTGCTGATAATTTTAGACAGATACTGCTTATCATTTTAAGGCATCCTCCCTTTATTCCTATGCTCTCTAGTGTTTTAAATAGAAATGGGTGCTGTGTTTTGTCAAAAGCTTTTCCAGCATCTATTGAGATAATCATGTGAATTCTATTGGTTTTGTTATTGATATAGTCAATTATGTTGATAGTTTTCCTAATATTGAACCAAACCTGCATTTCTGGTATAAACCCCATCTGGTCATAGTGTATGATCCTTGTGAGATATTACTGGAATTACCTTGCCAGTTTTTTTTATTAAAACTTTTTACATCAGTATTCATTAGGGAAATTGGCATATAGTTTACTTTCTCTGTTTTAACTCTTCCTGGTTTGAGTATAAACACCATATTTGTTTCATAAAAGGAATTTGGTAGGGCTTCTTTGTCACCTATTTTCCCAAATAGTTTACATACTATTGGAATTAAATTTTTTTTGACATTTGGTAGAATTCACTAGAAAATCCATTTGGCCCTGGGGATTATTTCTTAGGGAATTACTTAATGAATCGTTCAATTTCTTTTTCTAAGAAGGAGTTATTTAGGCATTTTATTTCCTCATATATTAATCTGGGTAATCTATATATTTTTAAAAATTTGCAGCAATTTCACTCAGATTGTTAGACTTATTGGCATATAGTTGGGCAAAATATTTCTTAATGCTTGCTTTAATTTCTTCTCCATTGGTAATGATGTTACCCTTTTCATTCTTCTTTTTTTTAAAAAAAAAGTTAAATTAGCTAATGGCTTTTCTATCTCATTTTTTTTCCCCATAAAAGCAGCTCCTAGTTTTATGTATTAGCTCAAGTTTTCTTACTTTCAATTTTATTAATCTTGCTTTTGGTTTTCAGGATTTCCAATTTGATGCTCAAATGGAGATTTTTAATCTGTTCTTTTTCTAAGTATATTTTTAGTTGAATGCCCAATTAATTGATCTTCCCTTTCTCTTTTTTGGATGTAAGAATGCAGAGAATAATATTTCCCCTAAATATTACTGTATCCCATAAATTTTGGTATGTTCTCTTATTGTTATCATTTTCTTTGTCAGAATTATTGATTATTTCTATTATTTGTTCTTTGACCCATTTATTCTTTAAGATTAGATTACTTAGTTTCCAATTAATTTTTAATTTATCATTCTGCTACCCTTAGTTGAATGTAATTTTTATTGTATTATGATCTGGAAAAGATAAATTTAATATTTCTGCTTTCTACATTTGATTTTGAGATTTTTATGCCCTAATACATGATCAATTTTTGTATATAGGGGCCATGGGCTGCTGAGAAAATGTTTTATTCTTTTTTTTAATTCTTTTTTCCCATTAAATTTTCTCCAAAGTTCTGTCATATGTAACTTTTCTAATATTGTATTTACTCCCTTAGTTTCTTTCTTGTTTATTTTTTGGTTGGATTTATCAAGTTCTGAGAGGGGACAGCTGTGTTGCCAGTGTCTGGCATGTGCTGAGATTCATTGGGTATCATTGCATTGACATTTGTCTGCCCAAGGCTACACTGAAGCGTGTTGCAATCCCTGTGTTGAAAGCTGCCTGTTCAACTGGCTTTGTGTTGGGTAATGTGGGGGGTCCAATCACTTGTGTCTGCCTGTTTGCTTAGGCAACTGTGGAATGCTGCATTGATGTCTACTTGTTTGCTGGGGGCTACTCTGAAGTTCTTGACAATCTGGCTGTTGGTTGCTGTTTCCCCAGGGCTTTGCTATAACACATGCTGGTTCTAGGAGCTGGTGTCTACCTATTCCCCTGGCTATAATGAGGCAGGGGGTGGGGTTGGGGAAGAAGGGTGATTGTGGTGTCGCCATTTGCCTGCTGTACCACACTGTGGCTCAGGATCTCTTGCTGCTTTACTGAGGTGGGGCTTGCTGCTGGGTTGCTGGGATGCTTCCTATCTTGTACTGTACTCTTCTTTTACCCCAATGAGACAGACTTTTTCTGCTGACTTCTAAGTTTGTGGGCTAAAAGAATGGTTTACCCCATCTTTTTACTGGTTCTGCTGTTCCAGGATTTGTTTTGTTGCACTATTTTCTGGTTGTTTGGAGGTGAATATGGGAGATTTCCTGCTTGCTCCATCATCTTGGCTCCTGGGAGTCTCTACCCTGTCCCTCAACACACATATTTTCTAAAAGGTATGGCTTTTTTTTCTAGGAAAACAAATGACTTCATCTCAAATGAGGACATTCCTCTGTGTGTCATTTTACCAAAATACTTCAACCAGAAGAGAAAGCCAGTAGTTTCTTTCTATCATTTCCCTTTTCTACTCTCCTATTTAAGTAAAACTTCTTGTAAAGGAAGATATTGTCTTCTGTGAATTAAGGCATTGGCTTGTATATAAGGTTCATATATTCTGATTTTTCAGGTTATGGGAATAATGTTTTATTGACCTGTTTTCATTACCTTCTTCATTCACTCATTCATCACAACAAAAGGAACTTAGTTAGCTAAGTGTATAGTTAGCTATGACGTATAGTAACAGGAGTATAGAACCAAGCCATCGGGAAACTTTCTGACAGACTAAGAGTTGTCCTGACATTAAAACATAGACCAGTTATGTTTGACATAGTGATCTGAGAAGAGGTGAATCCTAAGGTCCATTTAGAAGTCTTCTGGGAAGATAGACACCAACTAGACAAAGTGCTATGTGACTGAGGCCGAGTGAATGATTATGAGTATATACATCAAATTAATCCAAGATTCCTAGACTGATATAACTACTGAGATAACTTTACTCTCTTCACTGAGCATTGGAATGGAGGAAAGAATTATACAGAGATATAATACTCACCAAAATGGCTTTCCATGGAGGTGTCACGCAGACAGCCTAAAATGAAGTCCAAATTAAGGAAATATTCCCTGTTGACGGTGAGGCGAATGAATGAATGAAAAAAATATTAAATGTTTACTTTCTGCTGGATTGTGCTAGCACTGGGCCATACAAATCCAAAACCAAGACAGAACCTGTCTTCAAGGAGATTTTATTCCAATGGGGAAGTAATAAGGAGAATGTTGGTCAAGGAAGAGAGTTTTGCTTTGAGGAATCACAGGGATTATGAGTGGAGTCATGGTTCCAGTCACCTTTTGTTCCTTTCTAGTATCAATGGTAGTATAAATGTGATTAATGTTGTCAAAGTAAGAGGATAAAGAGTGGGGTGGCTCAACACACAGTTCTGAGGCAGATGACAAGTGCCTAAGTAGGCCTTGATTTTGATTTCTCATCAAATGACTAAAAAACATGTATAGTATGGTGTGAAACCATCTAGATGGTTTGGTTGTGACTTTGTATTCATCTACTAAGGAGGAACAGCCCAAAGACAAGAGTTCTAAAGCTGAGCATATGAGATGTGGTGAAGGATGGGTATGGTTTCTGCAAGTGTGTCCTAGGGAGTCACTGTTCCAAGTGGGCAGAAGAGAGACAGCAGCAGGGCAGATGTCAGAGGTCCTCCAAATGTCTCTACTTGTGGGCAATATGATTTTATACAATCTCAGGACATTACAAAGTCTCATCAGATCTAATATCTACACTAAAGCAACAAAGTGTATGAAAAATGCATATTCTCCAGACTTTGATATTTAGGTTAATGGGCATTTAATTCATTAGCTGGTGAAACTTGAACAAGTAATACAGATAAAAAACGAGTTAGACCGCAAATGAAGTGATAAGAGGAAGTCAGGTTGGATCGTATAGGAAATATTGCTCTGCGCTTTCAATCAATGGCTCCAAACTTCTGCTGATAAAATCCATGTCTTTAAAAGCAAATAAAGATCTGTTTGGGGAGGAGCTCGGCCTTCAGCCGCGACTCGGCCGCTCTGCACGCGTAGCCTCGGCCACCCTCTGGGGAAGCCCGCGGCCGCAGCGGCCACGGGGTCCTGGAAGCCAGCGCGCTCCTACACCAGCGCCCGTCATGCCCTGACGTGTGGGCCTGTCTCCTCCCTCCCCGCTCTCCTCTCGGCGCTGGGAGCCGGGTAAGGGGGCGGGGCCTCGGCCCTCCACCTGAGCGGTCGGGTAAGACCGCGCGCCAGTTTGAATGAAGGTTCCATAAGATGGCGGCGGCCGCGGCCGGAGCACGAAGAGCTTGGTGTGTGCCTTGCCTGGCTTCACTTGATACTCTTCAGGAATTATGTAGAAAGGAAAAGCTCACATGTAAACCGATTGGAATCACCAAAAGGAATCTAAATAATTACGAGGTGGAATACTTGTGTGACTGCAAGATAGAAAAGGATATGGAATATTACCTCGTAAAATGGAAAGGATGGCCAGAAACTACAAATACTTGGGAACCTTCAAGAAATCTCAAACGTCCATTACTTCTTGAACAGTTTTACAGTGACCAGCGTGATTTTGTGTCCCAGTTGAAGCAAGGCAAATCAGTAATGTTGAAAAATGATATCAAAAATTTGAAGCCTGCTGTTGCTGAGTATGTTGTAAAGAAGGCTAAGCAAAGGGTAGCTCTGAAGAAATGGCAAGAAGAGCTTAACAGAAAAAAGAACCATAAAGGAATGATCTTTGTTGAAAATACTGTGGATCTGGAAGGTCCACCTTTAGACTTTCACTACATTAATGAATACAAGCCTGCTCCCGGAATCAATTTAACAAATGAAGCCATAGTTGGTTGTATGTGCACAGATTGCTTCTTTGAGAAGTGCTGCCCTGCAGAAGCTGGAGTTCATTTGGCTTACAATAAAAAAAAGGCAAATAAAAATCCAACCTGGCACACCAATCTATGAGTGCAACTCGTGGTGTAAATGTGGACCTGATTGCCCCAATAGAATTGTTCAGAAAGGTACACCGTATTCCCTTTGCATCTTCAGAACTAGCAATGGCCGTGGCTGGGGAGTGAAAACCCTTGTGAAAATTAAAAGAATGAGTTTTGTCATGGAATATGTTGGAGAGGTTATCACAAGTGAAGAAGCTGAGAGACGGGGCAACTCTATGATAATAAAGGAATTACATATCTCTTTGATCTGGACTATGAATCTGATGAATTCACAGTGGATGCAGCTCTGTATGGAAATGTGTCTCACTTTGTGAATCATAGTTGTGACCCAAATCTTCAGGTGTTCAATGTCTTCATTGATAACCTTGATACTCGCCTTCCTCGAATAGCACTGTTTTCCACAAGAATGATACGTCCTGGAGAAGAGCTTACTTTTGATTATCAAATGAAAGGTTCTGGAGATGTATCTTCAGAGTCTATTGACCTCAGCCCAGCCAAAAGGAGGGTCAGAACTGTGTGCAAATGTGGATCTGTGTCTTGCAGAGGTTACCTCAACTAAATATTCAGGATATAGGTCTAAAGATAAATGTCATGGTTCTTTTTTGTTTTTTACTTAAATCTCATCTTAGAAAATGAATTTTTTTTTATATTTAAGTATTTGGTTTATTTTTATATATGCCAAATAAAGGTTGTTATGCCTCATGTTTTTTTAATTTACAATTCATTGCAAAACCACATTAGCCAAAGACCTTACTGATGCTCATTAATGTGAAAGGGTAAACACAGGGTCACAAGAGTAGATCTTACACAGAGTAGTCAGAAATATCAGTGCTTAGTAGTTGGGTGTCATACCCATGAGGAAAACAAAACTACTTATGGATTAGCGTTTTTATTCATTCGACAAACATTTATTAAGCATTAACTGTGCCAAGCACTATGCCAAGCACTAGGAGAGATGAAAACTTGAGAGAAGATACCAACCTTGCCCTGACGGAGCTCACATACTTAAGTTTAGTTATGAAAATGCTGCTTTTAAATGCGTGTTATCAATTTAGGACTAACATTCAATTTGTTGAGAAATCTTAAATATAGTTAATTTAATTTGGACAATGTAAAAAAAGTTCTATTTTTGTTAATGTAATTTATATGACATCCTTATTCACCTGCTTAACAGTCATACATACTGTGTACGTACTTATTGAAAATAGGTGACATCAAATTTTATACTCTTTTCTAATTTTTATTAAAACAAATTGACAAGTTACTGATGCTAATGTTTGCTAAGGTGTAAAATTAAATGCAAAACAATAGAATTTAAATATCTTGATTTCATACTTTAGAGAAGTTTGTGGCATATAAGGTATATTTTTTCTGCTTTAACTAGTAGTTCTTAAACTTTTTCATATAGAACAAAAATCCTTTAAAAAGTACTGAATGGCTGGCCATCATAATTATGTGGGAGAAAAAGGGGGGCTTTAAAGACCAAAGGGAACGTTTCTGTCAACTAATACAGCAGCATCAAAGCCCTTTGCAGCACTCCTCAGTAGAACAGATATACATCCTGAAACCCCTTCATAACTCCTGTTTGGGAACTACTGATCTGTCATATACTATAACCAGATGTCTCTCCAAGTATTTTATGTATTCCCATATTTGCTAATGTTTCATAGTAAGCAAATTTTTCTAATACATTAGTATTATACCTTTATTCAGACAAGTTTTAGTGTACATGCTTTGTTAAACCTATAGCATTTTTATATTTTCTGCAGGCTATTCTTTAAAAAGTGATATATATTTTAGACTGACATTCTGTACATGAATCTATAGAAAATGTGATCATGAAAGCTGAATTTGGCTTGGCCAAGAATAGTTTTATTGCAGTATTTCTGAATCATGAGGCTAGGATTAAAACTGTAAAGAAAAAAAAACAGTTTCATCACATAGGAACACCTAAAAGTTGAATAATTTTTCGGCTGCATATTTCTGGTTTTGGGATTGACTTGTTTTAATTTTTAATTTTTAATTGTTCTAATCATGATGTTCAACATGGAGACATGTCAATGGTGCAAAATGGATTCAGCTCACTTTATTCCTTTCCAAGTCTGCCCAAGCCTCTTTTCCTTGACTACAGTGACCCAAAAGTTGCCTGGGATAAAACTGAACACAGAAAACAGCAACTTAGATCCATTTGCCTCTGTATGACACAAACTCTATTTAGGGAAAATCTGCTGTTCATTTGTGAAATCTCTTTTTGTTAAGGAGTGTGCGGTTAGCCATACAGCAAAACAATTGTTGCATTAAAAGTTTTTCATTATACTTTAGGTTATTTGTGTTTATGGACTTGGAACCAGCGTTAAAGCATTTACAAAATGGCTAACTGGAAAGGACTTTTGTGTGTCTGCTCACAAATCATGTGTCATTGGTCAATAGTGGCAGTACTGGCCTCACAGACTTAGCTATATGCTTACGCTACTATTTATTGGGTGAATCTTCAGAAAATGAAGGGGCCATGTTCCTTTCCTTTTAAAGATGTAATTTCAAATAATTGTTAATGCATTTTTACTTTTTAAAATGTTAAATATTTCATGAGATCTTGCCTCTTTATTTTAAAAACAAAATATAAATTGAGACAAAAGGTGACATGAAGTCAGCAGAACTTTGTAATTAGAAGCACCTGAGCTCCATTATACTATTATCAAGACTGGAATTTTTTTATGCAGCCAAACAAATGTAGCAACACTTTTTAGCAAAACAACTCTGGTTTCTTGGCATTTTAAATAGTGATTTGTGTTTAGCATTTAGCTAGCCACCATATAATTTGGCAGTTACCTAAATTCTGTTTTTATTTTATTTTAAAGGCTTAGGAATTTGATATTTTTCAAATATAAGTGATTTTTGAATGTAAGATTTTGATCAAGCTTAAATTAAACTAATTACAGGTTATACTAACTTCATTGTTTTCGGTGTAAATAAATGGAACTGTGTTAGAAATACACAGTTGATAATCTCAGGAATGTTTTTTTTAGTAGATATGCAGATTTGTATTTAGTGATTCTTAAAGTATTTTTCCATAGTTTTTAACAAAAATTAATTTATTTTGGAAAAAGAAAGATCTGTTTGGGTAGGAATAAAGAAAATCAAAGGTTTCCTTGCCTTTGTGCTGCCTGTCTCTGAAATGGACTTCATATATACTTACCAAAGTGGTTTTCCACGGAGGAGTGTGTTAAGCAAAATTGTCTCCTTAGCATGGCTTTCGTTTACTTTGAGTGAAAGTACTTTCAGCTGTTAAGTGCTAAGCCCCAGGCCCAAAGCCCTATCAGGT
>CM053626.1:121059200-121079186 GCA_028646595.1 Phalanger gymnotis | reverse complement strand
AAGGACTTGAGGCCAGTAAAAATGATTTGGCTAAATACTATCTTGTTTTTCTGTGGCCTCCTGGTTACTCTTGTGAGGTGGGCTTTCTGGGCCTGGAGTCTTTTTGTCGAGATGTCGGAATGGGGAGGCTGGTTCACGGATCTGCTGTGGTGGGGCCTAAATAAATTTTTTGTTGTTTTCTACTTAGAGAATCTCTCATACCTTGCGATTTCGAACCATTCAAACATATACATGACTATATTTGAGATTATAAATTCGGCCTTCCTACTACAAGGTGTCATGGAAACAGCCTAAAATGAACTCCAAATTAAGGAGATATTCCCTATTGATGGTGAGGTAAATGAATGGATGAAAAAAACATTGTGTTTACTTTTGATAGACTGTGCTAGCACTGGCAGATGCAAATCCAAAACCAAGATAGGCCCTGTCCTCAAGGATCTTATATTCCAATAGGGGAAGTAATAAGGAGAATGGTGGATAAGGAAGAGTTTTGCTTTGAGGAATCACAGGGATTATGAGTAGAGTCATGGGACATTCACTTTTTGCTGTCTTTTTAGTACCAATGGTAGTATAAATGTGATTAATGTTCTCCAAGTAAGAGGATCAAGGGTGAGGTGGCTCAACACACAGCTATGAGGCAGATGACAAGGTGCCTAAGTAGGCCTTGATTTTGATTTGTCTTCAAATGTCTAAAAGACATTATTTTGTGGTCTGAAACCATCTAGATGGTTTGTTTGTGAGTTTATATTCACCTACCAGTGAGGAACAGCCCAAAGGCAGAGTTCTAAAACTGAGCAAATTAGATGTGATGAAGGGCGGGTATGGTTTCTGCAAGTGTATCCTGGGTGGGGGGTGTCACTCTTCGAAGTGTGTAGAAGAGAGACAGCAGCAGGGCAGATGTCAGAGATCCTCCGAATTTTTCTACCTCTGAGCAATATGATTTTATAACATCTTGGGATATTATAAAGTCTCATCAGATCTGATCATCTACACTAAAGCAAGAAAATGAATGAAAAACGCATATTCTCTAGACTTTGATATTTAGGTTAATGGGTATTTAATTCATTAGTAGGTGAAATTTGAACAAGTAATACAGATAAAAAATGAGTTAGGCCCCAAATGAAGGGATAAGAGGAAGTCAGGTTGGATTGTATAGGAAATATTGCTCTGCACTTTCAATCAATGGCTCCAAACTTCTGTTGGGAAAATCTATGTTTTGAAAGGCAAAAAAAAAAAAAGGATTATATAAAGGATTATATGGGTAGGAATAAAGAAATAAGGGGTTTCCTTGCCTTTGTACTGTCTGTCTCTGAAATGCACTTCATCATCATCACCTCTTGGAATCCCTGTTTTCCTTCAAAACTCAGCTTAAGCACTGCTTTCTGTATAAAGCCTCCCATTCAGTCAACAATCATTTATTAAGCTAACTTCATGCCAGACCCCATGCTAAGCCCAAGAGTATAAATATGAGCAAAGAGAAAACAGTCTCTGCCCCCTGCACCCCAGGAGCTTATATTCTAAAAGTTGTCCTTAAGTGGAGGTTCTAGGAGGAACTATCCTGTCACAGGGTGGGCCCTCAGGGACTGAGAGTACTTCCCAGGAGTGAATTTTAGGGCAGAAGTGACTTTCCAGGATGAAGAGGTTTCTGGGGCATTAAAGAAGAGCCTGGTGAGAAATGGAGGGAATAAATGTCTTTTCTGATCACCCTAGTTTCTAGTGCTTTCAGTCCTCCCCATTACCTTGTATTGATTGTATATCTATTTGTAAATACTTCTCTATATACATGTTATCTACCCTCTAAGCTAGACTGCAAGCTTCCCAAGGAAATGTTTCATTTTTTTGTTTTTGAATCACCAATCCTTAGTACAGTGCCAGGCAGTAATGCATGTTTGTTGATTGATTGACTTATTACTGTCTTCCTTCATGGATTTTTGTCCCTATGAACATTGAGGTGTGTCAACTGAAAATTTTCATACATTATAAACATTTTAACATAGCATATGTCAGAGTAAAGTATGAGAGATAGACAATCTTCTTTGTTGCACTTAAGAATTTTTTTCCAAATACATGTAAAGATAGTTTTCAACATTCTTTTTTTAAGATTTTGAGTTTTAGATTCCCCGCCCCCCACCCTGCTTCTCTCCACCCAGCCCAAGAAAGCAAGAAATCTGATAAAGGTTATACATGTACAATGTCACATACTTCCACATTGCTCATGTTGTAAAAGAAGAATAAGAACAAAAGGGGAAAATCATAAGAACAAAAAACCAAAAAAAGAAAAACAACAAAAAAAGTGAAAATAGTACGCTTTGATCTGCTTTCAGAATCCATTGTTCCTTCTCTGGGTGGGGAGGGGAATAGGATTTTCTATCATGAGTCTTTCAGAATTTCAGAATGCAGGCAATCTTAATGAATGAAATTCACTGGTAAAATTGGAGGAACTTCAAGCACTAATTTTCTGAATAACTGGAGCTTTGAGCCTAGTAATATTTAAAAAGAACTGAGATAGTGAAATAGGAATGATAAAATTAAAAAAATTGTCTCATATTCCTCAGAAAGCAGATTAAGTAATAACCAGAAAACTACTTCTGTATTGTGAAAAGAACACCAAATTAAGTTAGATGATTTATTTTTATTGTGGATAATGTCTAATAAAAAATCACTGTTGAGGCAATAATCACTGATTGATGACTGTGAATTCTCATAATGCATTAGTATTTGGATGTTTTCCTTTCTAAATTATAGCTGTAATTAAAGAAAATCTTCCTTTTTCTGCTTGAATTATTGGGATGGATGATGCCATCTCCAGAGTTGTTTCATTGTCAAGAATATGGATTATTTTGGGGGTCATGTGATTCATAGCTCAAAGTGGTGATAAATCTGAATTGTATGGAAAGTATCATCAAAAGGAATATGCAAAGTGATGAAAGGGAATCTTTTCCTATTTGCATGTAAACAGATAGAAGCCCAACCCTTCAGTTCTCACCATGCATGCAAAATCACAAGCTTCAGTGCTAATAAAAGGACACATAGTTTCCTTCTAGAAACCGAGGTCAGTGTACCTGCAAAGAATAAAGAAATTTTGTGAAATCAACTTTAACCCTGTACAAAAATGTAGGGAAAAGCTTTCTCTCTGGAGAGGGGAGACACAATAAAGGCAGAGAAAAAGAAATCACTGCAAAAGCTCGATGACATAGACACCTCTCTTCAACAGGTTGCTTGAAAATTAATCCAAAAGCTGTGCTATTGGACATTGGAGTTTTTTTCTCTGCAGACATGTTAGATGCAATGGAGACCTTCTTTCTGATCATGATAACTGGAGAGTTCATAATGGGGGTTTTAGGGAATGGATTCATTGGACTGGTGAACTTCATTGACTGGGTCAAGAAACGGAAAATCTACCTGGTTGATTTAATTCTTGCCAGCCTAGCTACCTCAAGAATTGGCCTGTTGTTTATAATGCTATTAAATATCTACTTAATTATTTTTTACCCAGAGGTATTTGACTGTGAAAACATTGTGAAAATTATAGATAGCTTCTGGGCAATCACCAACCAGTTAAATGTTGGGTTTGCTACTTGCCTTAGCATATTCTACTGTTTGAAGATAGCCAATTTCTCCCACCCCCTTTTTCTCTGGCTGAAGTGGAGAATGAACAGAGTGATTCTCATAATCCTACTGGCATCTTTACTCATATCTGTATTCATTAGCCTCCCAATAACAGAGCAATATAATGAAGACATCAAGAGCTGGGGAAGCAGAAAGACCAAGAGAAATAACACAAGAAACTCTGCCTACTTTAACACTCTTATTTTCCTCAGTCTGGGGACTCTTTTTCCCTTTACTGTGTCCTTGATCTCATTTTTCCTGTTAATCCTCTCCGTGTGGAAACATATTAGGAAGATGAAGCTCAATGCTATGGATGCTAGAGATCCTAAAACAGTGATCCATTTTAGAGCCATGAAAGCTGTGATTTTTTTCCTCATCCTCTTTGTCATTTACTGTTTGTCCTTTCTCATATTAACATCTAACAACTTTTTACCACAGAGTAAATTAGCAGTGATATTTGGTGAGATCCTTGCTCATTTATCTTGATTTGGGGGAACATTAAGCTGAGGCAGAGATCCCTGAACTCACTGAAGCAGATGAAGCATTGTCTTGAAGGAGGGATATCCATAGTGCCCTAGACCAGCAGAAATAAATATCTTTTTGTGGAAAGAAGGCAATAGGAAGTTCTTGTAGAATCTTTCTCATGTCTCCCAGTTTTTCCATTTATTTTATTTGTTTGATTTTGAACATTATTGAAATAGTTGGGCATTACAGGAGTAGCATTACATATGTCTTCAAACACTTGGAATGTCATTTTGTGGAAGGATTAGACTTGTCCTGTACAAACCAAGTTTTAATTCAATTTAAAGAATAATGCTATAAAAATTTCAGGTGTCCCAACACTGAATTGACTTCAAAGAAAGTATTGCTTACTTGAGATGTTTAGACATGATGTATAATCTCAAAGGAATATTATGAAAAGAATGTGCTTATTGATCAGGAGTTAGGATTGTATCTTTTTTTGTTTTCTTTTTTTTTGCGGGGGGTGGGGGGAAGGCAGGGCTATTGGAGTTAAGTAACTTGCCCAAGGTCACACAGCTAGGAAGTGTGTCAAGTGTCTGAGGCAGGATTTGAACTCAGGTCCTCCTGACTCCAGGGCCGGTGCTCTACTCACTGGGCCACCTAGCTACCCCAGGGATTGTATCTTTACACAGGTCTTTTCCAACTATGACATTTTAAAATTTTAGATACTGGATCAACTAGATCATAACAACATTAACTTTCATGTTATATTTAGTTATAAAATGAAACATCATGTATGCTAAATCTTCATGTTTTTATTCATATATCATAGTCTTCTATTGTTGATCATTTAATACTTTGGTAGAGCAATGATTAAATTTTTGTCGTTAATACTTTGATATAAATGGCAGCTACTAGCAACTACTAACCCTAAATGCTTTCTCATTTTGCTCGATAATTGTCTGAATTTTTCATATCTTTCTATAGCATTTCCCCAATATACTGGAGGTCTTTATTATATCCTGTTAATACATTGGTAACGTCCATGTATTACCATATCAGTTGGTTGGTTGGTTGTTGTCCTTCATTCTCGAAGAGGACCAAAATGACATCAGTATGCTAGATGCAAGTTTCACTGTGTCCAACTGTGGATCAGACCAATACGAGCTTAGAATGTTCTATCACAGATTGGGCACAAATAGTCTTTGTGAACATTTATGGTGGATTCTCTAAATTAGTGCATCACATGTTTTTTTTTAGCTACTTTAATTCTACTTTGCTGATAGAGCATAGCACATTCTCTGATGAGGGTACACCATGCCAGTGTCTCCCATGTCACACAATCAATTCCAAAGTAGTTAAGAGAGACTTTGAGATTGTCCTTGTGTCATTTCTTCTCATCACAATGTGAGTGCTTGTTCTGTTTGAGTTCTCCATAAAAATACTCTTTTAGTAAAGTGTACATTTGGTATTCGAACAATGTGGCCAGTATGTCATAGTTGCGACTACATCTGTTAGTACCTTACTAAAGACCAAGTTGAAATTGATCAATTCATCAGATGTCCAACAAAAAGCTTTTATTCAGCACCTATGGTGTGGTGTGGCTCACTTGGGAAAAGAATAATTTTGGTATGATTTTATTTTGTGGTAGCCAAATGGTCATAGGTATATGATTCTATTGACACTCTAGAATGACTAAGAATGTTTGATCATTCCTAGATGAACATGATTTAAACTGGTTTTCCCATTTTAGTTCAGTTCTCTACCAGTAGAATTTTGAATTTTGTTTGATACAAAGTATAGCATTTAGTTTCTCTCTTTTTTGTGTGTTTTTAATGCTGCTATTTTAAAGAATGTATTTTACTCCAATGAAACATTCAATAGTTATAGCACTTCAATGATTATTAGAACTATTGCAATAGCTTTTGGTATAGTAAAATCGTGCATTTCAGGAATCATTCACTGACATAATAAAATAGAATCTGTCACACCAAAGATTAAAGGACAGGATAATTGAAACAAAAAAAGAACTAAGAACTGATGAAAACAAGCAACAACTTTCAGGAAGATTTGATGGCTACAGGGGTTATTATTGATTTTTCTGTACAGGCTTACCTTCTTAAAGTTGGAAGAACAAGAACAAAATCTATTTAAAAAAAAACTTTTAACTATTGCTATGAAGGGGAAAGATATTTGTCATATCCAAAATGATATAATCCAAGACAGAAATATGTGTCATATCCAGAACAACATAACCCATGACAGAATACTGAAAATTGGTAAAAAGTTATTTTTGTTAATGAAAGTCACTTTTTCATTCACAGCTATACCAAACATATTGTAAGAAGTCCAGGTAAACCTGTAAGATGTGGGCATCTTCTTTAGACTCTAAAACAATGTTTCCCCCAAACTGTTTAAGGGATTTTTTTACTTCAAATAGCTTGGAAGTCTTTTACAGAATGATAAACTCCGACAAATATATTGATATACTAAAAGGCAGAATAATTTTGGAATTTTAGAAATTCTCAACTGAATATGGAGTATTACAACACACCCTTGCATCATGCCACATATCAGGAAAGTTTAAGATATTTATTTAAGAGAAAGAGATACACATACTTCAGTGCCCTAGGAACTTGCCTCATTTAAACTCCACAGAAAAATTAATGGGCTCTAATCAAATCTTAGAAAAATGGTCTGTTAATCAAAGTGGCAATTAATATCCAGTATGATAAAAGTAAAGTTTCATGATAAATTAAAGAATATGTATCAGAATCTTGTAAACTCATTGCCAAATCATGTTAAAACAAGTAATTGAAGCAACTGGAGGACATTTTTTTTCCTTTTATTATTTAATATTTTATATTTTCCAATTAAATGTAAAAACAATTTAAATTTTTTTTTATGTTTTGAGTTTCAAATTCCCTCTCTTCCTCCCCTTCGTTGAGAAAGCAAGCAACTTGACATAGGTTATACGTATGGATTCATGTGAAACACATTTTCATGTAAGTCATTCTATGAAAGGAAACACAGAGCAAAACCCCCAAGAAAAATAAAGAAACAGTACCTTTGATCTGCCTTCAGGCTTTATCAGTTCTTTCTTTAGAGATGGACAGCACCTTTCATCATAAGTCTTACAGGATTGTTTAGGATTGTTGTATTGTAGAGAATAGCTAAGTTATGTATAATAGATCATCATACAATATTGCTGTTACTGTATATAATAATCTTCTCATTCTTCTCATTTCGCTTTCCATCAGTTCATGTAAGTCCTTCTATGTTTTTCTGAGAGCATTTTGCCCACAATTTTTTGAAGCACAATCATATTGCATCACAATTATATAAAACAACTTGTTCAGCCATTCCCCAAGTGATGGACAGCCCTTCAATTCCGGTCCTTTGCCACCACTGAAAGAGCTGCTATGAATGTTTTTGAGCACATATGTCCTTTTCTTTTTTGTTTCTTGTCTCTTTGGGATACACACCTATAAGTGGTATTGCTCAGTCAAAGGGTATGACCTTCTGGCATAGTTCAAAATTGCTCTCCAGAATGGTTGAATCAGCATACAACTTCACCAATAGTACATTAGTGTTTTAATTTTCCCACACCCCCTCCATCACTTGCCGTTTTTCTTTTCTGTCCTATTAGCCAATCTGACGGATATGAGGTAGTAGCTCAGAGTTGTTTTAATTTGCATATCTCTCATCAATAGTGATTTAGAGCATTATTTTTTCAAATGACCATAGATAGCTTTGATTACTTTGTCTGAAAATTGCCTATTCATATCCTTTGACCATTGATCATCTGAGGAATGTGTAACAACAATGTGTCTAGCAGCTGCTATAGGGGCGTAAGACCCAACAAGACTAGCAACAAGAGCTGCCAGCACAGGTTCTTTGATCTGCTTTTCTAAGGAAAGCAACTTTAAGGGGTTAACTTTCATTTTAATGAAACATACATATATCATTCACTTACTTCATAGGAAAAAGCCAGCACTCTGAATTTCAGAGCAAATAAAAACAGAAATTACGAAGAGAGACAATATAAACAGAGCAAACAATATAATTCAACAGACAGGCTTTGTCTGATCAAGACATCACATACATAGTTACCAAAAAGAGAAGCACCAACATCTGAGGTTTTTCAAAGCAAGGGGTGTGGGAGCTCTTAACAACAGCTGCTCAGAGTCTCCAAACCAACACTCTTATAGTCAATGAGAGCCTCAAACAAAATGCTAACCTCTGAGTTTTTAGACCCTTCTTAGTGCTGGAAGACTTCATGCCTAATCAGGAAAAGAGTGTGAGCCTGGGGCTTAGTACCTAGCAGGCCTTAATCAAAGACACTTATTTACTTTAACATTCTAAAAGAGAAAACAGTAAAAAAAAAAAAGTTTCACCCAGCTTAACTTTCAGAATGGCACTTATTTCTATTAATTTGATTCACTTTTCTATTACTTGAGAAATGAAAGTCTTTATCAGAGAAACTCACTGTAAAAATTTAATTGGTAATAATTACCAACTATTTATTTCTTTCCAACCTATTTTCCACCTGATAGAATCTTAACACATCTGCCTCTAGCTCTAATATTCTAACTTCCTTATGAGCCTCATTGAACAATAGGCATGTCCAGATTTAGCCACACAATCTGGTTTTAACCACATGACAGGTCCCTAGACTCAATCATAAGCCCCACTGAACAGCAGGCCCACTGCTCCTACCTAGCCAGTCCCCTCCTCCCTGGACTCAATATCTTAATTTCCTCATATATGCCTCACTGCCTCCCCAGAACAATAGGTGTGTTCATGAACTCATATTTCTCACAGAAGCAGCATGTGATGACATCCCAGCCACTGCCTGTAGCTAGCCACTGCCCCCAGACTTATTCTTCATATTTCCAATGTCGTGCCAAAAAAAAGCGAGCGAGACCCGGATATAAATTTAGATGTGGATTTATTGAAGCGCAAGACTGTTCGGAGTAATTACTCAAATTGAACAGCCCTGAGCAAAGGGAGAGAAAAAGTATTTAAAGGGAAAGAGCATAATTAGATTTCTGTGGAGATGGGGACACAAACAGGGGTACAGGCTGAGGCAGGATCATTTCCGTGGAGATGGGGACACAAACCGGGGGACAAACTGAGGCAGGATGGAGAAACTGAAAGAGGGGGGGCACAGGGCATAACATGCCCCACTTTTTTTTTCAAAATGTGTCAATTCTTTGACACATTCTCAGGGGATCTGTCACAAGAACCAGGGGGACTGGGATTTGCAAATCAGTAATAGAGATCCCTAATCAATAGCAGTTTAACAGAGTTTATGGGGGACTTAACAAATTGCAGAAAATGATTAATGAGGCAGGGGCCCACAACTAGAGCTATAATGAAGAGGAGGAGGGGGCCAGCCTGGGTCGTCACCAGGGTAGTGAGCCAAGGTGATCTACGGAACAGGGATTGATACCAGCTCTCAGAGTTTTCCAGCTCCTTTTGTCTATTGGCAATATTTTGGTGTACCAATCTCAGACTTTCCCGCACTACCCCAGAGTTGTTAGCATAGAAACAACAAGCCTCTCCCAGGGCCACACATAGGCCACCCCGCTTGAGAAAAAGAAGGTCAAGGCCTCTGCAGTTCTGGAGGGCCACCTCCACCAAAGAGTCCACTTGTTTTTCTAGGACTGAGATGGACTGCTCTATGTTGGAGAGGTCAGTGTTTACCTGTGCACTTAAGGCCTTATAGTTGAGATCCCCTTTGAGTAGGGCTGCTGTTCCAGTGGTGTCGGAGCCCACAAGCCCCAGGCCCACTAAGATGGGGATGAGGAGTGGTTCTGCTTGCCTTTTACAGTAACTCAGTTGCCCTTCAGGGGAAAAGTAGCGCCAGCCTTCCTTACCCGGAAGGAGGGAAACCTGGGGAATTATGGCCACCAAGATGCACAGGGGGCCCTCTGGGTTTTTTGGTGTCTGACGAACACAGTAGCAGAGACACACTGGGTAAGGCTGTCGTGACATGCCCACCAGGTTCCTGGAGGGGCCGGGAAGTAGTCAGAGCTGGAGGCCTGAATCTCCTGAGTTTGTTTGCAAATGGAGCCATACTGAGAACTGGATAAAGTGGTGTTAGATGATGTAAGGCAAAGGCCTGTTCCCTGTATATACCCAAGGGTGAGCCGTGGTTGGTTCCACTCATAGTTCTCCATCTTGGAGGTAGGGATGATGAAAGCATTTAGTGCCACCATTACATAGTAAGGAGGCTGGGGCTTAACACAGATCCAACAATTTTTGCCCAACATGTGGTTAGAGCTGTTAAGCGTCTTATGAACAGCCGATAAAAGGGCAAGCAAGGAAACCTGATAGGTATGGGGTTCCTAAATAATAGGTATTGGGGCAGGGATGGCCAGGTCCCCTATTGGGCCAATGGGATGGGGGCCTGGTAAAGGCTTCTTGGTCACAGTCAGGGTCACCGTCTCTCCCACATGCGGAAACCCCATGGTCACCCAAAGGATAACAATGAGTCCCAGCACCGGAGACACTGGGCCTCTCCAGGCTGGGTCCAAAGGGTTTAGGACAATAAGATCGAGTTTGGGGTGCCAGGGGTCAGACTTGATTATACGGATATGGAGTAACGGGTCCAAGGGTTGGTTCGAGCCCCTAATGCTGCCCAGTGGGACACACAGGGAGTCACTAAGGTCAGTTGAGGGGAGGTTGTAGGCGGTGATACAAGGGCAGGCACATGTGGTCGAGCATCCTGAAGTAGAACAGACCAGGTATCCTGCATCTGCTGGTGAGCCCTCAAAAAGGGTATTCAGAGATGTGTGTCTTCGTGACTTTGGAAAGTCCAAGACTGTTTGTTCTCTGTAGTGATTGCCCAAGTAGAGCTTGGTTTGGGGGCATGGGGATTGCCAGGAACCACGGAAGTGGTTAAAAGGAAGATTAAGAAGGAGATCAGAACAGTCTTAGCTTTAGCGGGTTGTTGAGAGGCTCTGCCTTCCATTATGCGGATGTAGCTGCTTTCACACAGCTGTGGTGGAGCCAGACAGGAATGGAGTTAACCTTGAATGCAGATGGGGTGGTCGGGATGACAGTGTAAGGGTCCTTCCACTTAGGCTCGAGAACTGACACTGTATGTTTTCGGATTAGGACAGAGTCCCCAGACTGGAAGCGGTGGAGGTGGTCAGAAGTTGGAGTAGGCAGGTCTTCCCAGACAGATTTATGAAGCTGAGACAGTATGTTGCAGACCCTGTAGGAACTTAATGAGGGAAGCGTTAATAGGAGTGGGGGGGGCACCCAAAAAGAATTTCAGAGGGGGTTCAAACCTAGTTTATTAGGGGTGCATCGGCTGCAGAACAGGGCCAGGGGGAACAGAGTGACCCAGTTCTCCTGAAACTCCTTAAGGGTGCGGTTTGCTCATTCAACCTGACCAGAGCTCTGGGGCCGTGGGCACACCTTAAGATACTTTGGCAACAAAGCTGGGGCCATTATCTGAGCCAATGCTAGGAGAAGGCCAAAAGGGGGATCAATTTATTCAAGAGTTTCTTTACAACCATTGGGGCTGTCTCTTTCTTCAGTAAAGACCAAAAGACATTTAAAACCCGCTGTTGGTGGTTTGACAGTAAAATCTATTTCCCAACGTTCCCCTGGTTGTGCCGGCAGCCTCACCCCCAGTGGAGCTGTCTCTGCCTGCTTTGTACTCACTTGGGTGCAGGATAGTATCTGGTGACTGTGCTGGTAAGGATGTTGTCTAAGTGAGGGATGTAATATCTGTCCCTGAGTAGCTTCCACCCCAGGGGTGTAATTTGATGGAGTCTTCCCACCCCATCCCTCCCTAAGACCTCAGGAACAAAAGTTTGGCTGTTTCCCGGAACTCACCACCAGGACTCCTTCCCCCCCCCTTTTTTTTCTTTTGGCTGCAAAGGAATCATCCGAGGGTGAATAGGAAGGAGGAGGGGTGGCCGAGGGGAGGGGATCTGAAACAAGAAGAAGGGGGGCAGCTTCCAAGAGGGGTACTGCCCGGGCAGCGACAGCAGCTGCGGTTGCCAATTGCTTCAGGGGAGTCGCCGAGTTGATAGCCCAGGCAGTGGACAAGAGAAACTTGAGAGGGGAGCCAAATAGAGTCTAGGAGGGCGAGGATCTCCCCCCGCCTCCGACTGTCCTACCAGAAGATGTGAGGGGGCCCTGTTCTTTTTAAATAGAAAAATCGTCAGAGTCAGGAAGGAGAGTGGCAGGGTTAAGGGCTGATTTGCCACAAAAAGATGAAAGGGTTTAGTGATGTCAGGAAGAGCAAATGCAGGGGCAGAGGCAAGGGCCATTTTTAGGGGGTCAAGGGAGTTTTTTTCCACCGGGGTCAAGACTAGAGGGCCAGACCCAGCAGTAGAAGAGTAAAGGGGTTTAGCAAGGTCAGCAAACCCAAGGATCCAGCAGTTCACAGACCTGCTTCTTGGTAGTAGGAACAGGAATGTTTAGGATGGCCTGGATACGAGCTTAAGAGAGACATTTCCAGCCTCAAGGCAGTACCCAAGGTAGGAAACAGAGGTGCAACAGATCTGCGTGGTAGCCCAGGGAATTTAAAAGAGACAGGAGACAGTGAGTAGCTTGAAAGCAACCATCCTCAGTGGATGTAGCTAACAAGAGATCATTAACATACTGAATGAGGGAGTAGGAAGGGTTAGATTCCCAGAAAGGCAAGAGATTCAGGTGGAGGGCTTCATAAAAGAGGGTGGGGGAATTTTTTGAAACCCTGAGGCAACCTTGTTTAGGTCAGCTGGCCAGAGAAGCCAGAAGATGGGTTGACTCAGGTGAAAGAGAAAAGGGACTGGCTTGCAGGAGCCAAAGGAATGAAGAAGAAAGCGTCCTTAAGGTCCAAGACAGTGTACACAGTGTGGGTGGGTGGCAAGAGTCTGAGGAGAGTGTAAGGATGGCTTATTGCCCTCCCAAAGATCTTGCACTGGCCGAAAGTCAGAAGTGCCAGGCTTTTTAACAGGAAGCAGGGGGGTGTTCCAGGGGGACCGGCACGGGACAAGGATGCCAGCCTCCTTGAGGCGGGAAATATGGAGAGCTACTGAGGAAAGAGAACCAATTTGTCTGGAGGCTAGAAAAGCAGTTTTGGGTCCTGGGGGAGGGCCACTGGAGGAGAGAAAAAGCAGAGAGCTATGCCCCTGTGGGCTTCAGAAGATATGGGATACTGACAAATAGAAACCGGAGAGGCTGTGGCTAGGAGCCAGGAGGGTTAGGATCGGCCCGAACCCCAGGGACCAGGGAAAAAAGCATTCCAGGTGGGGCCTGGCAGAAGCTGACTCGGTCGGCTCATGAAGGAGGAACTCAGCACAAGAAGGACAGGTGGGGGTGAGGGGGCAACAGGAAGGGAGGTCGGGGCTAGATCCAGGGAGGCTGACTCACCATGGGCTTTGGGTATCACAACTTGACAATAATAGCAGTTTCTGACAAATATCTTTTCTTTTTGAAGCTTTTTTTTTCACCTGGACCTAATAATCAAATTTTAATTTTCAGAAGAATATCCTAAAAGCCAATTATTAAAAATTAGTCTTACTGACTTTAAAAGCCAGGTTCAGAGGTCAGCTAGTTTCTGACTCCACCATTCTCTTTCTTTCAGTAAAACTTCCACCTCCAGGCTTTTCCCAACTTATTGTACAAATAGGGATCCAGTACTGCTGTTACAAAACCTGGAGGTTCATAACTTCTTAAATTAAATTTCTTTAAAAGCCATGGTCATATAAAATGACTTAACAGTTTCCTAATCCATTCATTATTTTAACAGTACAATTGTCAATCTAACAACACTTAGAGAAATTGTTTCTCTAACAACACAGATGTTACCAAACAGTTGTTACCTAGCAACATGAAATTAATTTGTTATCAAGAAATATAACAAAATTTTAGAAATACAATATCATAAACAGATGTAAACCTTTAGAATCATAATTAATTAATTACCAATCTGGCTGGATGTATTTTCACCTTCATCTTATCACCATTTACATAAACTTCACTTCTGAGAAAATTCACAGATGAAGCAATTCCATTTAACTTGAATGTTTGTTTTTGCCAATCAATATACTAAATAATTTTACAATTAAGAATACTATTACAATTTGGAATCACCTGTTATAACCAGGTCAGTTTAAAGTGACATACTGGACCAATATTCATGTTAAATTTAATAGAACCTACTCACAGATCTAGTCCAAAGGGTGGGTGGACATAGTCCTCTTTCACCTCTCTATAACTTCATCTATTGGGTTTTTTTTAACTCAGGCTATCAAGCCTTTTACTCTAAGCTGCTTGCTCAAGATTTTAATTTACTAATCTTCCACTGTTATCACAGTCTCTCTTTTCCTTTTCCCATAAACTTTAGTGACAAGCAGTAAAATGAACTCTAATTTATCTTAAGCATTAAATTAGGAATGACACATTTTCACTTTTCACTTTTCACTTCTTTTCTGGCTGGACCCCATTACACAAAAACATTTTCTGCTTTATGTAGGCAGAAAAAGGGTTAAAATACCTCTCTAGCTGTTCCCCTTTTGATCTTTAGGAAGGAGTTAACCCTTCCTTATCTTGAAACTTCTCAGTGCAGAGAAGTTCAAAGGAACTTCTCCATGTACCTTTAAGTTTTAGTCTTTCTGCACAGATAACTCTGCCTTTTGAGCAGAAGTTATGCCAGAGCCCTGAGAACTCAGTCTCAACACTTCTCAGGCTTTCTTTTCTCCCATACCCTGTTTTCTCCCGTCTTCAACATAAATCAATCTCCCCCCACAACTTGACTTTAACTTATGCGTATTTCTCCTTATGGTGTTAAACTTTAACCAGACTACGGACACAGAGCCTGCTCTGCTCCCTCCTCAGGAATGCCATTGTGATAGGGAGGGGCAAGGGGGGAGTTTGCTGCCCGCTACTGCTGCAGCAGCTGACAGGCTACTCTCACTCATGGACACACACACACACAGACAGGCACAGACAGACAGACAAAAAAATACAAAACAAACAGACACCCTGGGACATATACCAGAAACCAGAACAGGCAGAGGCTGGACCGTCTCCAATTTTCCTGGGAGATTGGTACTTTTTCCAGAAGGTGGGCCTGTCAGACTAATTAGGTCTGTCTCCCAGCCTTACTGACAGCTAAAGTTGCGTCTGACCCCAAATCTCCACCAGAACCTGAAGAGAATTCCCACTAGAAACCAGAAAACAGAAACCTGACTTAACTTACCTTCTAGGGCTCTGGAACGTCTCAGAGATTGTTTTCCCCTAGAGGTTTTTTTCTGGATCCACAAAAGTCTGAATAGAGGGCAAATCGGCGTCTGGAGATGGGTTAGTTCTCCTCCCTCTCGAGCTCCAGGGGCTCTGAAACCTCTGGCCTAAAAGCCAATTATTAATATCTCAGAGGCCGGCTCCCCTAGAGATCGGGAGAAGGAGATGCCCACTACCCAAGGGCGAGACCCTTCCTGGCCCAGGTCTCAGGGGGTGCCACAGACCACCCCCAAATCTTGCTGGGGCCTCCAGAAATGTTGTGCCGAAAAAAGCGAGCGAGGCCCGGATATAAATTTATATGTGGATTTATTGAAGCGCAAGACTGTTCGGAGTAATTACTCAAATTGAACAGCCCTGAGCAAAGGGAGAGAAAAAGTATTTAAAAGGAAAGAGCACAATTAGATTTCTGTGGAGATGGGGACACAAACAGGGGGACAAGCTGAGGCAGGATCATTTCTGTGGACATGGGGACTCAAACCGGGGGACAAGCTGAGGCAGGATGGAGAAACTGAAAGGGGGGAGGGGGGGATAGGGCATAACACATAGAGAGAGCATGTATGTCCCTGCACTTAACCACAACAACCACATCCTACTAGTCTCAGACAGGACCATAATAGTCAGCAAATCAGAAAACAGCACCACCAAGATGACCAAGCACGATGTGGACCCCAAAACAATAGAAGAGACTTTCCCTAAGTAGGCACCTGCACAGTAATAGCAAAAGCTTCTTTTAGGTGAACTTATGATATAGACAGGCTTATTATAATATCATTATGATACATACAAAGCCCCCCTCAAACGGTTTTTTCTCTATGCATTGTGGGTAACCTCATGCACAGTTCCACTGAGGCTACCGCTCTCCCATTACCTAATCCCTTAGCAAACTCCCTTTTACCTAATCCCTTAAAAAATACCTCCTCCCTTTTTAATATTCATAATTGCTGTTATGTAATTGCACCTTTACCCTATAAAAATCATCTTGCTTTCACTGAAGTTGCAGGTTCCTCTTGGAAGCTAGCTTGCTTTTGGGGGGTATCAATCCTCAATAAATGCCTATACTTTGGTTAGAGGTAGTCTGACAATTACTTCTTTGCGATGGTGCCACCATAACACACCATGAAAGTGCAACAGTTTTTGGTATCCATGGATGAGTAGAGTCTATGACTCTGAACTGCCCCCTATCCTTCACATGGAGCAGAGTCTCTGATTCAGACTTCATCTAAACCAAAGGTAAGCCTATCTTTTTCTCTTCTCTTAGGTGGGAGGTCCTTCAAGCACCTAGGAAGGCTTGACTGGGTTGGT
Organism: Phalanger gymnotis; assembly: GCA_028646595.1. NCBI lineage: Eukaryota > Metazoa > Chordata > Mammalia > Diprotodontia > Phalangeridae > Phalanger > Phalanger gymnotis. The sequence continues at coordinate 121,062,560 of CM053626.1, read as the reverse complement.
TGGGCCCTAGCGTCCACAGCCCTGGCATCCAGCAAATTTTCTCTAGACAGAAGCCATTCTGGGAATTTCACCAGGAGTTCTTTCTTAACTCAATTTTTTTTTTCATATTTCTGGTGGGACATCACTGAAGAGATGAACATGGCTATAGGGGGAATTTCCTTAGGCTTACTGGCATTCAGTCCCAGATGCCATCCCATGAGACTAGTAAACTGTAATAGAGCCTGGTCTCAATATAATCTAGAGGAGTAAGAAGAGTTAACACTATCTGTGCTTTCTGTTTGTATTTGTCTGCTCTGTGTCTGTGTGAAAATCTCTGAGTCCGCAACCTTGAAAATTTTAAATGCAGCTAGTCAGAAAAGAAAAAAAAAACTGTGCCTGGGCTAGAAAGTTTGATAACCATCTCTTAAAGAAAAGGTTGTTGGGAAAAACTCTCTTCTCTTTTCTCTCTCTCTCTCTCTCAACTTTATGACTGTCTTTATACAAAAGTATAGACCAAAGAGCCTGTTTCTGGTAGAGCTGGCAAGAATAGGATAAGATGTTCTAAAAGGAGAGACTCTGGCGAAGTGAGGAATGAGGTTTTCTGGATGAGTTTAATCTTAACACTTTATCAGTTTCTCAAATATGTATTCCTATTCACCAGGAGGTAGGTCTAACTTCATTCTAGAAAGAGTAAATTGCCTTGCTAAGCTCGGGGAGGTGGAGGAATACAAGCCTGGACATGGGTGCCCATTTCTCTGTCTCAGTATGCTTTGGATGGGTGACACAGGTTTATGATCACCTTCCTTTGACCCCAAGAAAGGCATGCTCATCCTAATCCCAACAGGTCACAGCTTAAAGCCTTCTCCTTTGAATACTGGGGACCTGGGACTGGGACTGCCTTAGCTCCATGAAACATCTCAAAGACAAGGGGATACATGGGTTTATAGCAAGAGGACATGGGGGGAGAAGGTAAAGTGGAAGCAATATGAAGTATGACAAGTAGAAGAAGCAGCAGCTACCAGATCTAGCCCAAGGTCCATAGGCAAAAATCAAAAGTTAAAAGTAGACTTGGTTGTGCATTGAAGGTGGATGTCATTAGAAACTTAGTGTCCTTAATCAATCCCTCACATCCTCTAGCATCTAAGCTACTCAGTGCCACTGCTGCTAGCATTTGGGTCCTCACTGTTAGTCCAAATGCCTGTTGAAGGGGGATATCACACTGAGTAGGTGACCAGTGCTAGCTAGGTTCAAGTACCTAGTGGAGTGTGAAAGTGGCATGGGTCAGTACGGTTTAGGCGAGCTACTTTTCAAGGGGAAGCTTCAGGTTTTCCATAGGGGTGCCCTTGACACACTCTCTTCATTGCTGGGCCAATAAGTATTCGTTTGTCTGTCATTTTTCCCATGTCTGATCCAGTAGAGCCAATGCCACTACCAGTAGGAGAATATCCAGTTTTGAGAATATAGCAATGATAGTACTGATTACAGGCTGAGATAGTGCCTCACTCTCTGGAGGTGGTCCTAGAGAGGGGTAATGGTTTTGGTCTTATTCTGAAGGGGTTCAGAAGATCAAACCTAGGTGGTTCTGGGATTCAGCAGCTTTAGGCTCAGTGTCAAACACAACCCTAACCCAGAGCTACTTGCTGGAACAGTGAACGACAGAACTGAGACTGTGCTGCTGATAATCTGGCTTATGCTCCCATGTAGCATGGTCTGCTTGGTTATAAAGTGAGCCCCTGGTGCCAGCTTTCAGTCCTCATTCTCAGGCTTGCAGTCTACCTGAATTATTCCCTTCTTTTTAATTTCAATTTAGTTTCATTTTATTTTCAGTTCCAATTTTTCTCCCTTCCTTTACGCCTTTCCCACCCATTGAGAAAGTAAGTAATATAATGCTGAGTACGCAGATGAAGTCATGCAAAACATATTTCTATATTAACCATGTTCCGAAAAAAATAAAAACAAGAAAATGGAGAAAAAAGATATGCTTCAGTGTGCATTCTGAGTGCAACAGTTCATCTGGAGGTGGATAGAACTTTTCATCACAAGTCCTTTGAAATTGTGGTAGAGCATTACATTGATGAGAGTTACTAAGTCTTCCATAGTTCATAATGTTGCTGTCACTGTGTAAATTTTTCTCCTGGTTCTGCCCACTTCACTTTGCATCAATGCATATGTCTTCTCAAGTTTTTCTGAAACCTTCCCCTTCATTATTTCTTACAGTACGATAGTATTCTATCACAACCATATATTGTAATTTGTTCAGCCATTCCCCAATTGATGGGCATCCCCTTTTTCAGTTCTTTGACATCACAAAAAGATCTGCTATAAAAATTTTCATAGAGATGGGTCCTTTTTCTTTTAGAAAAAAAGTCTCTTTGGGGTATAAACCTAGCAGTGATATTTCTGGGTCAAAGGGCATACACAGTTTTTCATACCTTGGGGCATAGTTCCAACTTGCGCTCTAGAATGGTTAATCTAATTCAATGTTCCATCAACATACATCAGTGTGTCTCTTTTCTCACATGCCCTCCAGAATTTGTCACTTTTCTTTTCTGTCATGTTAGTCAATCTTATGGGTGTGCTGTCATAATTCAGAGCTGTTTCAATGTGCATTTCTCCAGCTATTAACGATTTAGAGCATTTTCTCATATAAGAATTGGTAGCTTTGATTTTTTCATCTGAATCTGCCTGTTTATATTCTTTGAACATTTATCAATTAGGGAGTGGCTCTTTTTTTATAAATTTAGTTCGGTGACATGTATATTTGAGATATGATATTTTTATCAGAGAAATTTTCTGTAATGATTGTTTCCTACATTTCTGCTTTCCTTTTAGTCTTGGTTGCACTGGTTTTCTTTGTTCAGAAAGATTTTAAATTTAATACAATTAACATTTTCTATTTTGCAATGCTCTATCTTGTTTGGTCATGAATTCATCTCTTCCCCATAGATCTAACAGGAAGACTATTGCTTGCTCTTCTAATTTGTTTATGGTATTACCCTTTATGTCTAAATACTACTCTTGTTATATGGTATGATATGTTGTCTATACCTTGCTTGTGCCCTATTGTTTTCCAGTTTTCCCAATTCAGAGCAAATACAAATAAAAATATGAATGGGGGGCGGAGCCAAGATGGCGGCCACAAAGCAGGGACTAGCGTGAGCTCCACACCAAGTCCCTCCAGAAACCTATAAAAACTGGCTTTGAACCAATTCTAGAACTGCAGAACCCACAGCGTAGCAGAGGGAAGCAGGGCTCTAGCCCAGGACAGCCTGGATGGTCTCTGGGTAAGGTCTATCCCACATGGAGCTGGGAGCAGAGGGGAGCAGAGCTGAGGGGAGCAGAGCCCAGCATGGGCGGTGCTGACCAACCAGACCAGGAGCC
>CM053626.1:120992688-121058700 GCA_028646595.1 Phalanger gymnotis | reverse complement strand
ATGTTGTGTTCAGCTTGATCTCAGAGCATCTATAAAAGAATAGAAACATCTTTCCAATCCACCTATTTCTTCTTGTCTTCTCTCCCTGAAGTCAGTGGTGTGAGTAGGTTTGAGGCTAGGTCTGAGATGGACCCTTTCTTAGAAGTAAAGAGGCCTTGCATAGAGGAGGAAATTATGGCCAGGATGGAGAATTTCTTTATTTTGTGTTTTAGATACAAATCTTTTGAATAGGTATATGTCCTTCTGAGTTCCTAATATCACATTTCTTTCTTTTCCTCTTCTGCTTTCTGAAATAACACTCTTTCAAAGGTCCAAGTACAAGAGCGGGAGAGAGACAAAGTGTGTGTGGTAGCGGGGGGGAGTTGGTGTGTATAGTTGTGTGTGTTAGAGAGAGAGGCAGACAGAGACAGACAGAGAGACAGAGATAGAGACAGACAGAGACAGAGAGACAGAGAAAGAGACAGAGAACATTTAACTGAAGAGGACCAAGTTACTTTAGGACATTTGACCTGGGAAATTCTGTGGTGGAAAAAAGAGACCATAAGCTATGGCAAAAGAGAATAATTTATTTTAACTTTATCACACTCTTAGTTCATCATTACCTTCTGTTTCTGGGTATTCATTTTGAAGAGCATAGATCCCTAAGTTGTCTATAAGGAGAGACAAGGCCCTGGGTCCACAAGGAAAAGGGAAAGAAAGACTGTTTAGGGATAGACATGTTACTTACGTTCAGATTCAGCAGGTTGTTGGCTTGGGGCTTCTGCAGATAGAAAAAAGAAAAAGAAAGAATGATGTTTAGAGAAAGAGTCCTATGAATTTTAAGAGTTTTGGGTTGTGGTTTAGGGAAGGAGTCCTATGAATCTTACCAGTTTTGGGTTGTGGTCAAGGGCAATCTATATTCAAAGGGAGGGACCTTGTGCAAATCTCTCAGGAATAACAGTATCCACTTGGCCAGAGGTTACATATTCAGTCATAAAATATAGAACTCATTCATTTCAAAGCTGTCATAACATATTAAATTCAGGAGGTATGAGAAGTGAAGGAAATAGAGACAAAATGGTTAGAAAATTAGATATTGGTGTGATCAGTGTGATGTCACAATATCTACTGTGACCATGGCATAAAGTAGTTAATCATCTCCTGAATTCTAGTTAAATAACGGAAGCAACCTTGGGAATAGAATCAATTGAAAAAGAGGTACCTGGAGGACCTAGTGGAAACAATATGACTGAACTAGAAAAATGTTTTTCAATAAAACTAGCTGAATTTTGCTAAAAATTTGTGACCTATTTCTTTGGTATTGAGAACTTTCTCAGGCCACTGGTCTGCATAAGTGAAGCCTTCAAAGTTAGTTGAAAGGCAAGCATAAACCTCTTTTACTTCTTACAGATCTTTCACCTGTTGTTTTTATTCATTCTTTCCTTTCTGAGGAGGGTCAGTGACATCACAGGTGATGTCTTGACTCGTGTGTGAACTGGATTTAAGTGAGAAAGAGTTGCACAAAGTTGTCGGCCTCACTTTCTTTTCCAGAGTCATCAAAAGTCTAGTGGCAAGACAAAAGTCAAGAGGACTGGCAATGGCCCCCCACCCATGTAGTGGATGACCTCAGCTCCTTCAGTATCTGGCCAAACTCAAAGTACTCCCCTACCTGCTTCAGTTGCCTTTATGGCTTTTGGAACATATTGTTCTCATCCACTCATTCCATTGGGAGGAAGTCTTCATGTGCTTGGAGTAGACATCCCTCTAAGTCAATGATAGGTTTAAGACCTGTTGGTTACCCTCAACCTATTTTAGCCCATATACCGAGATGGTTTTACTGAACTGTGGCCATTGTGTAAACTACAGCTTCTTGGAGTCACAGGTGAGAGTTGGGTGCTAAATGGACACCAAAGGTGTCCTGTAAAGCCCTGTAAAGGACTTGGCAAGACCTCACAGCAGAGGTGATAGTCCTCACTAAACACTGCATACACATCGATCTTTTACGTACTAAGAAGAACACAAAAAATAAATAATGGAAATTAATCCAAACTGTTTTTCCCAGACCAAGTCAGAAAAAGGGATGGTCATCAGGACTTTATCTTCCTACTAGTTTAACATCAAGGAACAGAACAAGAAAGGGAACTCAATAGAAATCAATCCAAATTGACTCCTTTAGTCTAATGCCAGAGGAAGGAGAGACATATCTTGCCAAACTTCTTACTTCTTCTTGCCTTCTCTCCCTGTAGGAAGTTTTTTGACTAGTTTTGAGGCTAGGTCTGAGATGTGTCCTTTCTTAGAAGAAGTGAAGAGGCTTTGCATAAAGGTGAAAAATATGGCCAGGAAGAAGTATTTTCTTTATTTTGTTTTTCAGATACAATTTTTATAGGTATATGACCGTTATGGTTGTTGATAATATATTTCTTTCTTGCCCTCTTCTACTTCTGAAGCAACACTCCTTCAAAGGTTTAAGTATGAAAGAAAGAGACAGACAGAAATAGAGAGAGTCAGAGACGGACAGAAAGCATTTCATTGAAGATAACAATAACAAAGTAACCTTGAGATTTTTGATCTGGGGAAATCCCTGGTTGAAAAAGGAGACATATACAAAGGCAAAAGACAATAATTCATTATAACTTGACTACACTATTCGTTCATCATTTCCTTGCGTTTCTGAGTACTCATTTTTAAGACCATAAATGCCCAAATGCTTTATAATGAGAGACAAGGTCTAGGAGCTACAAGAAGAAAGACTGTTAGACTATTACTTACGTTCAGATTCAGCAGGTTGTTCATTTACTGCTGCTTCTGTGGATAGAAAAAAGTAAAGTATGAAGTTTAAGATAAGATTCCTGTGAATCTTAAGAGTTTTTGGTTGTGACTAAGGGCAATCTATGTTCAAAGCGATGGACCCCAATGGAATTCCTTCAGGAACACACGCATCCACATGGCTAGAAGATACATATCCAGTCATAAAATGCAGAATTCATCCATTCCATTTTGAAACTGATATAACGTGTTAAACACAGGATGTATGAGAAGTGAAGGAAATATAGATAAGATGGTTGGAAAATTAGGTGGTGATGTGATCAGCCAGATCTCACAATATGTATTGTGTCTATAATATAAAGTAGTTAATTGTCTCCTGAATGCTAGGTAATTAATGGAGGTAGCCATGGGGGAGGGGAGTAGATCAATTGAAAAAGAGGTACTGGAAAACATAGATGAAGCAGTATGGTTGAACTAGAAAAATGGTATTCAATAAAAACTAGTAGAATTTCACTAACAATTTGCGACCTTTCACTGGAAGGGAGTACCTCCTCAAATATTCAAAATCCTTTGAAAATATTTGAAGTACAAGTATCAGTCTCTTCTACTTCCCTTACAGACCTTTCACCTACCAAGAAGAACAAAAATGACAAATAATAAAAACCAATCCAAATTGTTTTTCCCAGTCTAAGGTCAGAAAAGGGGACACTAATTTGGACTTATTTGATCTCACTATTTGGCTGATGTCTCATTTTGGGATGCTGATCTGGCATCACAAAAAGGAAAGTAGACTGTAAGGGAAGAAGCCCCAAGGAGTGACAAGCCATAGTTTTTGGATAAAGCAGGACTTAGGTTCTTGTGCAACAAATTGCTGGCTTGGTGCTGCTGTGGTTTAAAAAAAAAGAAAAGAATGAAATTTAAGACAAGAATCTTCTGAACCCCACACTTGGCCATGGTGGATAAGAGAAAATCATGTTCAAGTGAATGTGGTCCAATGGCATCCTCTAGAAAACACAAACATGGATACACATGGCGTGAGGGTACCCACACCATCATTAAATACAGAATTTACTCCACCTTTTTCAAAGCTGTCATAGAATACTGAAGAAGGGCCGATATGTTAAAATCGATGGAGACTATTGGAAACCCATTCAGAAGACAGGATTATATGAGATCCAGTGAAGAAAATGAGGAGAAATGGTTGAAAACTCAGTTATTGGTGCAGGCAACCTAATCTCATAATATTTAATAGGGAAATAATATGAAGTAGATAATGATATCCTGAATATTAGACTTTCTAATTAGTAATTTAGTATATTAATTTAGATTGCTAATGGAGGACTACGGGAAGTAGAAAGAATAGAAAAAGAAATGTCTAGAAGACATTCAATTAAAGCATGAAGAAGTATAAAGAGCAGGATAAGAAAAGATAAACTATAAGGGAGTGAGGGAAAGTCAAAATATATATAGTTGGAGATGAATTAGGACTTACCTTCTTGGGCAGTAGAGTCCTGGCTAGAGGCTGTTGTGAGCAAAGAAAAGGAAAAAGTAAAATTTACAACAAAGTTCTATGTCTCTCACATCTAGCAATTAAGGTAGGGCAAGTTATGTTCAAGTATATAGGGTTCAATGAGATATTATCAGGAACACAAAAATGGACCTACTTTGACAGAGGATACTTATCTCAACGTAAAATTGAGAACTTGTACTACAAAACCACAGGTAAGATGGAAGGTGTGAGATATATTGAAGGAAATGGAGAAGAGAGAGATGGAAAAGCGTTTATTTGAGGGGACACCAATCTAATAATCTCCATTGTAGCCAGATTGGGAACTAGTTAATTATCTTTGGAGTTCTAGGACTAATAAAGGCAATCAAGGAAGTAAACTTAATTGAACAAGAGGGGCTGGAAGACAGAGGTGAAGCAGCATGGCTTAACTAGAAAAAGGGATATTCAATGAAAATTGAAGTAATTTCACTAACAGATTATGACCTCTTTCTTTGCAATGAGTACCTCAGAAAATTCATTGCTCTCTCTAAAGAATGAATTAAAAGTGATCTGAAGTTTGAGGATAAGCTTCACTCAATATCATATCCCTCTCTTGATAGAACTTCCACCTACCAAGAAGAATATGATAATTAATGTGACCAATATAGATAATTTTCCTATTATCTCCCTATCCTATCTCCCATCCAATTTGTTGGCCAGATTCAAGGGTATTTCTGAGATGAGACATCAGGTGGATGGATGGAGATGGATACACAAACAGATTAAAAGAACTAGAACCCTGATTTCTACATGAAGGTTTTCAGAGCCAAAACCTTTGGATTTGGATTTGGTCATTGAGGATTCCTGATACTACATTTCTCTCCTCTTTTCCCGTCTTCTTTTCTTATGAAAAGAGAGCCCTAGGGAGCACCCAGTTTAAAATTGAGAGAGACAGACAGAGAAAGAGAGCGAGAGCAAGAGCGACAGCGAGAGCGTTCATTTCATTGAAGAAGAGAGAGTAGGGTAGATTGTCCAGGATGATATTAAGAAAAAATTCTCTCTGAGAAAAAGGAGACAAGATCTCCTCTCACAATAGAGATTAATACCCACTAACTGGACCAGCGTACCTCACTATGGTGAATGACTTTTGTGACCATAAACAACAAAGTAAGTAGCAGGGAAATGAGCTCCAGAAGCCCCAGGGAAGGACAAATGTAGTTTGTAGATGAAAAAGGAACTACTTTCTTGTGGAACAGGTTGCTCAATAATGGCTGCTATGGGTGGAATATGAACAGAACAGAGAAAAAGAATGAGGTCTCAGTGAAGAGTCTTATGAATCTTCAAGTTTTCTATTAATTGATAAGGCCAAGTATTTTTTAAGAGGAATGGGCCCAGTGAAATTAGGACTTACCTTCTTGGGCAGTAGAATCTTGGCTGGAGGCTTTTGTGGTTAAAGAAAAAGAAAAAAAATAAAGTTTAAAACAAAGTTCTATGTCTCTCACATATCAATCTAGGTAGGGCAAGGTATGTTTAAGCAGATAGCATTCAATGAGATTTTATGAGGAACACAAAAATAGACCTACTTTGACAAAGGATGTATATATCTCATCATAAAATTGAGAATTTGCACTAAAAAATCATAGCTTAGGAGGGAAATGTGAGATATAGTGAAAGAAATGGAGAAGTGGTTATTTGTGGGGGCCACCATCTGATAATCTCCATTGTAGCCATATTGAGAACTAGTTAATTATCTCTGGAGCCCTAGGACTGAGGAAGGGAGTAAAATTAATTGAACAAGAGGTGCTGGAAGACAGAAGTGAAGGAGTATGACTTAACTAGGAGTGGTGATATTCAATGAAAATTGAAGCAGAATTTCACTGAGAGATTGTGACCTCTTTCTTTGGCATTGAGCACCTCATAAAACTCATTCCTCTGTCTAAAGGAAGCATTAAAAGTGATTTGAAGCTAGGGTATAGGCCTAATTCAATATAATATCCTTCTCTGGACAGAACCTCCAACTACCAAGAAGAATATGACAATTAATGGGACCAATCCAGACAATTTTACTGTTATCTCCCTACCCTATCTCTCATCCACTTTTTTTATTTTTTTTACCAAATTTAAGGATAGGTCTGAGATGAGACCTTGGGCAGATAAATAAATGAAGCTGTGCAAAAAGATTAAAATAACTGGAATACTGATTTCTCCATGAAGTTTTTCAGTGCTCAAATCTTTGGACTTCCACTTGTTGATTCAGCATTCCTGATACTACATTTCTGTCTCTTTCCTTCTTCTTTTTTATGAAATGGGAACCCTAAGAAGGACACAGTTTAAAATTCAGAGAGAGAGAGACATAGAGAGTTCATTTCATTGAAGAAGAAAGAGTAAGGTACATTGTACAGGATGTTATTAAGAAACAACGCCCTCTGAGAAAAAGGAGACAAGATCTCCTCTCACAACAGAGTCTAATATCCACTAACAAGACCAGCCTGTCTCTTTATGGTAAATTACTTTTGCGACCACAAACACAAAAGTAGAGTACCAGGGAAAACAAGCTCCTGAAGCCCCAAGGAAGGACAAATGTAGTTTGTAGATGAAAAAGGAACTACTTTCTTGTGAAGCAGGTGTCTGGCTAAATGCTAAAAGATGGTGGAGTATGAACAAAACAGAGGAAAATAATGAGGTCTAAGTGAAGAGTCTTATGAATCTTCAAGTTTTCTATTAATTGATAAGGCCAAGTATTTTTTAAGAGGAAGGGGCCCAGTGAAATTAGGACTTACCTTCTTGGGCAGTAGAATCCTGGCTAGAGGCTGTTGTGGTAAAAGAAAAGGAAAAAGAATTACAACAAAGTTCTTTGTCTTTCACATGTATCAATCCAGGTGGGGCAAAGTGTGTTCAAGTAGAAAGAGTTCAATGAGATTTTATGAGGAACACAAAAATGGACCTACTTTGACAGAGGATACATATCTCATCATAAAACTGAGAATTTGCTCTATTAAATCATAGTCAGGAAGAGAGGTGTAAGATATAGTAAAAGAAATGGAGAAGAAAGGGATGGAGAAGTGGTTATTTGTGGGAGCCATGCATCTGATAATCTCCATTGTAGCCATATTGAGAACTAGTTAATTATCTCTGGAGCTCTAGGACTAAAAAAGGCAACCAAGGGAGTAAAATTACTTGAACAAGAGGTGCTGAAAGATATAGGTGAAAGAGTATGACTTAACTAGAAGTAGTGATATTCAATGAAAATTGAAGCAGAATTTCACTGAGAGATTGTGACCTCTTTCTTTGGCATTGAGCACCTCACAAAACTCATTGCTCTGCCCAAAGTAAGCATTAAAAGTGATTTGAAGTTCAAATATAGGCCTAACTCAATATAACATTCTTCTCTCAACAGAACTTCCACCTACCAAAAAGAATATGACAATTATTAGGACCAATCCAGACAATTCTCCTATTATCTCCCTACCCTGTTTCTCATCCACTTTTTTGACCAAATTTAAGGATAGGTTGGAGATGAGACCTTGGGTGGATAAATAAATGAAGTTGTGCAAAAAGATTAAAATAACTGGAATCCTGATTTCTCCATGAAGTTTTTCAGTGCAAAACTTTGTTTTTGAATTTGGCCATTCAAGATTCCTGATACTTCATTTCTCTCCCTTTCCTTCTTTTTATATGAAATGGCAATCCTAGGAAGGACCTAGTTTAAAATAAAGAGGGAGGGGGAGGAGGGAGGGAGAGGGGGGGGGCTCATTTCATTGAAAAAGAAAGAATTAGGTAGATTGTCCAGGATGATATTAAGAAAAAAATCCCTCTGGGAAAAAGGAGACAAGATCTCCTCTCACAACAGCGATCAATACCAACTAACAGGACCAGCCTGCCTCTCTATGTTTAATGACTTTTGTGATCATAAACAAGAGGGAAAATAAGCTCCTGAAGCCCCAAAGAAGGACAAATGTAGTTTGTAGATGAAAAAGGAACTACTTTCTTGTGAAGCAGGTGTCTGGCTAACTGCTGCTATGGGTGTAATATGAAAAAAAAGAGGAAAAGAATGAAGTCTAAGTGAAGAGTGTTTGAATCTTCAAGTTTTCTATTAATTGATAAGGCCAAGTATTTTTTAAGAGGAAGGGACCCAGTGAAATTAGGACTTACCTTCTTGGGCAGTAGAGTCCTGGCTGGAAGCTGTTGTGGTAAAAGAAAAGGAAAAAAAATAAAGTCTAAAACAAAGTTCTTTGTCTTTCACATGTATCAATCTAGGCGGGGCAAGGTGTGTTCAGGTAGAAAGGGTTCAATGAGATTTTATGAGGAACACAAAAATGGACCTACTTTGACAGAGGATATATATCTCATCATAAAACTGAGAATTTGCACCAAAAAAATCATAATCAAGAAGGGAGGTGTAAGATATAGTAAAAGAAATGGAGAAGAGAGGGATGGAAAAGTGGTTATTTGTGGAGGTCACCCATCTGATAATCTCCATTGCAGTCATATTGAGAACTAGTTAATTGTCTCTGGAGCTCTAGGACTAAGGAAGGCAACCAAGGGAGTAAAATTACTTGAACAAGAGGTGCTGGAAGACAGAGGTGAAGGAGTATGACTTAACTAGAAGTAGTGATATTCAATGAAAATTGAAGCAGAATTTCACTGAGAGATTGTGACCTCTTTCTTTGGCACTGAGTACCTGACAAAATTCATTGCTCTGTCTAAAGGAAGAATTAAAAGTGATCTGAAGTTTGAATATAAACCTCACTCAATAGTATATGCCACTCTGAACAGAACCTCCAACCACCAAGAAGAATATGACAATTGATGGGACCAATCCCAACACTTTTCCTGTTATCTCTCTACCCTATCCATCCAATTTGTTGGCCAGATTTAAGAATAGGTCTGAGACGAGACTTTGCCCGGATAGATGGAGGTGGCTATGCAAAAAGATTTAAAAAAACTGGAATCCTGAATTCTCCATGAAGTTTGTCAGTGCCAAAACCTTTGGATTTGTATATGATCATTCAGGATTCCTGATGCCACATTTCTCTTTCTGTCCCTCTTCTGTTTTTTTTAAGAAATGAGAGCCCTAGGAAGGACCCAGTTTAAAATTCAAAGAAAGAGAGAGAAAGAGTTCATAGAGAGTTCATTTCATTGAAGAAGAGAGAGTAAGGTAGATTGTCAAGGATGATATTAAGGAAAACACTCCCTTGGACAAAAGAGTCAAGATCTCCTCTGATAAGATAGATCAATACCCACTAACTGGACTAGCCTGCCTCTCTATGTTTAATGACTTTTGTGACCATAAACACAAAAGTAGAATATCAGGGAAAATGAGCTTCAGAAGCAACAAGGAAGCACAAATGTAGCTTGTAGATTAAGAAGTAACTACTTTCTTGTGGGGAAGGTTGCTGGCTAAGTGCTGCTATGGGTGGAGTATGAAAAAAAAATAGAGGAAAAGATTGAGGTCTAGGTGAAGAGTCTTAAGAATCCTCAAGTTTTGTATTGATTGATAAGGCCAAGTATTTGTGATGTGGATGGGGCCAAATGAAATTAGGACTTACCTTCTTGGTCAGTAGAGTCCTGGCTAGAGGCTGTTGTGGGTAAAGAAAAGGAAAAAGTAAAATTTACCACAATGTTCTATGTTTCTCATGTTTATCAATCTAGATGTGGCAAGTTATGTTCAAGTAGAAAGGGTTTAATGAGATTTTATCAGGAAAAAAAATGGATCTACTTTGACACATCATAACATTGAGAATTTATGCTATCAAACCATAGTTAAGAAGAGAGGTATGAGATATAGGGGAGGAAATGGAGAAAAGAGGGATGGAAAAGTGAGTTGTTTGTGGGGGCCACGCATATAACAATCTCTATTGTAGCCATGTTGGGAACTAGTTAATTATCTCTGGAGTTCTAGGACAAATGAAGGTAACCCAACAGGTAAAATTAATTGAACAAGATTTGTTGGAAGATAAAGGTGAAGCAATATTACATAATTAGAAGTAGTGACATTTGATGAAAATTGAAGGATAATTTCACTAACAGATTATAACCTCTTTCTTTGGCATTGAGTACTCCCAAAAACTCTTTGTTCTGTTTAAAGAAAGCAATAAAAATGATTTGAAATTCAACTATAAGCCTCCCTCAATATGATATTATTCTCTGGAAAGAAATTCTATCTAGAGAGAAGAATGTGACAATTAATGGGACCAATTCAAATCTAAATTTTCACTGTTGATATAATAATGCCCAAGGATGTCCCAACAATTTTCCTATTATCTTCCTACTCTAACTCCCATACAATTTGTTGGCCAGATTTAAGGATAGGTCTGAAATGAAACCTTGGGTCAACGGATGGAGGCAGCTATGTAAAAAGATTTAAAAGAACTGGACTCCTGATTTCTCCTTGAAGTATTTCAGTGTCAAAAATTTTGTACTTCTATTTGGTCATTCAGGATTCCTGATACTTCAATTCTCTCTATTTGCATATTTTTGTATAAAACGGGAGTCCTAGGGAGGGCCTAGTTTAAAATTCAGAGGAGGGGCTGGAGAGAGAGAGAGAGACAGAGAGAGAGACAGAGAGAGACAGAGAGACAGAGACAGAGAGACAGAGTTCATTTCATTGAAGAAGAGAGAGTAAGGTAGATCATCCAGGATGATATTAAGAAAAACCTCCCTCTGGGAACAAGGAGACAAGACCTCTCACAATAGAGATTAATACCTACCGGAAAGAGCAGTCTACTGCTCCATGGTTAATAACTTTTGTGACAATAAATACAAAAGTAGAGTAATAGGGAAAATAAGTTCCAGAAGTCACAAGGAAAGACAAATACAGTTTGTAGATGAAATTGAATTACTTTCCTATGGAGGAGGTTGCTGGCTAAGTGCTGCTACACGTGGAATATGAACAAAGCAAAGAGGGGAAAAGAATGGGGTCTAGTTAAAGAGTCATGAATCTTCAAGTTTTGTATTGATTGATAAAGCCAAGTATTTTTGAATTGGAATGGGCCCGATAAAATTAGGACTTACCTTCTTGGGCAGTAGAGTCCTGGCTAGAGGCTGTTGTGGGTAAAGAAAAAGTAACATTTACAACAATGTTCTATACTTCTCACATTTATCAGTCTGGGTGGGGCAAGTTATGTTCAAGTAGATAGGGTTCAATGAGCTTTCATCAGGAACACAAAAATTGGCCTACTTTGATGGAGGATATGTACCTCATCATAAAATTGAGAATTTGTGGTATCAAACCATAGTTAAGAAATGAGGTGTGAAATATAGTGAAAGAAATGGAGAAGAGAGGGAAGGAAAAGTGGTTATTTGTGGGAGCCACCCATCTAATGATCTACACTGTAGATATGTTGGGAACTAGTTAATTATCTCTGGAGCTCTACGATTAAGGAAGTAACCAAGGGAGTAAAATTAATTGACAGAAAGAAGCTGGAAGATAGCCGTGAAGTAGTACAACTTAATTGGAAATAGTGATCCTCAATGAAGACTGAAGTATAATTTCACTAACAGATTGTGACCTCTTTCTTCGGCATTGAGTACCAGACAAAACTCATTGGTCTCTCTAAAGGAAGCATTAAAAGTGATTTGAAGTTCAAATATAAGCTTCACTCAATATCATCTTCCTCTCTGGACAGAACTTTGAACTACCAAGAAGAATATGACAGGACCAATCTCAACACTTTTCTGATTATGTCCCTACCCTATCACCCATATAACTTATTGGCCAGATTTAAGGATAGGTCTGAGATGAGACCTTGCCTGGATGGATGGAGGGGGGTATGCCAAAAGATTAAAACAACTGGAATCCTGATTTCTCCATGAAGATTTTCTGTGCCAAAACTTTGGATTCATATTTGGTCATTCAGGATTCCTGGTATTTCATTTCTCTCTCTTTCTCTCTCCTTTTTTAAGAAATGAGAGTCCTAGGAAGGACACAGTTTAAAACTCAGACACACACACACACACACACGCACAGTTCATTTCATCGAAGAGGAGAGAGTAAGGTAGATTATCCAGGATGATATTAAGAAAAATACCCTCTTGGACAAAGGAGCCAAGATCTCCTCTGACAACAGAGATTAATACCTACTAAATGGACCAGCCTGCCTCTCCATGGTTAATAACTTTTGTGACCACAAATACAAAAGTAGAGTATCAGGGAAATTAAGCTCCAGAAACCTCAAGGAGAGGCAAATGTAGTTTGTAGATGAAAAAGAAATACTTTCTTGTGGAGCAGGTTGCTGGCTAAGTGCTGCTATGGATGGCATATGAAAAAAATAAGGAGTGGAAAAGAATGAGGTCTAGGTGAACAGTCTTATGAATCCTCAAGTTTTGTATTGATTGATAAGGCCAAGTATTTGTGATGTGGATGGGGCCCAATGAAATTAGGACTCACCTTCTTGGGCAGTAGAGTCCTGGCTAGAGGCTGTTGTGGGTAAAGAAAAAGTAACATTACAACAAATTCTATATCTCTCACATTTATCAATCTAGGTGGTGCAAGTTATGTTCAAGGAGATAGGGTTCAATGAGATTTCATCAGGAACAAATAATGGACCTACTTTGACAGAGGATATGTACCTCATCATAAAATTGAGAATTTGTGGTATCAAACCACAGTTAAGAAGTGAGGTGTGAAATATAGTGAAAGAAATGGAGAAGAGAGGGATGGAAATGTAGTTATTTCTGGGGGCCGCCCATCCAATGATCTCCATTGTAACCTTGTTTGAAAATAGTTAATTTTCTCTGGAGACCTAGGATTAAGGAAGTAATCAAGGGAATAAAATTAATTGAGAGAGAGGAGCTGAAAGATAGTCGTGAAGCAATACAACTTAACTGGAAATAGTGATACTCAATGAAGATTGAAGTATAATTTCACTAGTAGAGTGTGACCTCTTTCTTTGCATTGATCATCTCACAAAACTTATTGCTCTCTCCAAAAGAAGCATTAAAAGTGATTTGAAGTCCAAATATAAGCTTCACTCAATATCATATTCCTCTCTGGATAGAACTTTGACTTACCAGGAAGAATAAGACGATTAATGGAACCAATCCAGACAATTTTCCTATTCTGCCCCGACCCTATCTCCCATCCAATTTCTTGGCCAAATTTAAAGATAGGTCTGAGACAAGACCTTGCCTGGATGATGGAGATAGCTATGTGTAAAACAACCTGATTTTTCCATGAATATTTTCTGTGCCAAAACTTTGGATTTGTATTTAGCCCATCAGGATTGCTGATACTACATTTCTCTCTCTCTGTCTCTCTCTCTCTCTCTCTTCTTTTTTTTTATGAAATGTGAGCCCTAGGAAGGACCCAGTTTAAAATTCAAAGAAAGAGAGAGAAAGAGTTCATAGAGAGTTCATTTCATTGAAGAAGAGAGAGTAAGGTAGACTATCCAGGAAGATATTAAGAAAAAAACACCCTCTTGGACAAAGGAGCCAAGATGTCCTCTGACAACAGAGATTAATACCCACTAACTGGACCAGTCTTCTTCTCTATGTTTATGACTTTTGTGACCATAAACTCAAAAGTGAAGTATCAGGGAAAATGAGCTCCAGAAGTACCAAGGAAACACAAATGTAGTTTGTAGATGAAAAAGAAACTATTTTCTTGTGGAACAGTTTGCTGGCTAAGTGCTGCTATGGGTGGAGTATGAACACAATAAAGAGTGGAAAAGAATGAAGTCTAGGAGAAGAGTCTTATGAATCCTCAAGTTTTATATTGATTGAGAAGGCCAAGTATTTTTGAAGTGAAAGGGGCCCAATGAAATTAGGACTCACCTTCTTCGGCAGTAGAGTCCTGGCTAGAGGCTGTTGTGGGTAAAGAAAAGGAAAAGGTAAAAATGACAACAAAGTTCAATTTCTCTCACATTTATCAATCTAGTTGGGCAAGTCATGTTCAAGTAGATAGGGTTTAATGAGATTTCATCAGGAACACAAAAATGGACCTATACTGACACAGGATACATATCTCATCATAACATTGAGAATGTGTGCTATCAAATTATAGTTAAGAAGGGAGGCATGAAATATAATGAAAGAAATGGAGAAGAGAGGGATGGAAATGTGGTTATTTCTGGGGGAACTGATCTAATAATCACTAATGTAGCCATGTTGAGAACTAGTTAATTGTCTCTGGAGTTCTAAGACAAGTGAAGGTAACCAAGCAGGTAAAATTAATTGAACAAGAGATGAGGAAGATAGGGGTGAAGCAGTATGTCTTAACTGGAAGTACTGACAGTCAATGAAAATTGAAGTATAATTTCACTAACAGATTGTGACTGCTTTCTTTGTCATGGAATACTTCAGAAAACTCATTGTTCTGTCTAAAGAAAGCATTAACAGTGATTTGAAGTTCAAGTATAAGCCTCCTTTAATATGATATTCCTCTCTGAACAGAACTTCTACCTACCAAAAAAATATGACAATTAATGGTACAAATTCAAATTCATATTCTCAATGCTGGGATAATAATGCCCAAGAATGTCCTGACAATTTTCCTATTATCTTCTTACCCTAACTCCCTTCCAATTTGTTGGCCAGATTTAAGGATAGGTCTGAGATGAAGCCTTGGGTGGATGGATGGAGGTAGTGACACAAAAAGGTTTAAAAAATAGAATCCTACTTTCTCCTCGAAGTATTTCATTGCCAAAACTTTTGTACTTCTATTTGGTCATTCAGGATTCCTCATACTTCATTTCTCTCTCTTTCCATATTTTTTTGCCTATATAATGGGAACCCTAGGGCGGACCAGTTTCAAATTCAGAGAGAGAGAGAGACAAAATTCATTTCATTGAAGAACAGAGAGTAATGTAGATTGTCCAGGATGATATTAAGAAAGATATTCCTCAGTGAAAAAGGAGAGACAAATGTAGTTGATGGAAATAAATTACTGTCCTGTGGAGGAGGTTCCTGGCTAAGTGCTGCTATGTGTAGTATACGAACAAAATAAAGAGTGGAAAAGAATGAGTTCTGGGTGAAGAGTCTTATGAATTCCCAAGTTTTGTATTGATTAATAAAGCCAGATATTTTTTAAAGTGGTAGGGGCCCAATGAAATTAGGACTTACCTTCTTGGGCAGTAGAGTCTTGGCTAGAGGCTGGTACGGGTAAAGAAAAAGTAAAATTTACAACCATATTCTATGACTCTAACATTTATCAATCTAGGTGGTGCAAGTTATGTTCAAGTAGATAGGGTTCAATGAGATTTCATCAGGAACACAAAAATGGCCCTACATTGACTGAGGATAAGTATTTCATCATAAAATTGAGAATTTGTGCTATCAAACCCTAGTTAAGAAGGGAGGTATGAAATATAGTGAAAGAAATGGAGAAGAGAGGGATGGAAAAGGGATTATTTTGAGGGACTACCTATCTAATAATTTGCACTGTAGCAATGTTTCAAGCTAGTTAATTATCTCTGGAGCTCTACGACTAAAGAAGGTAACTAAGGGAGTAAACTTAATTGACAGAGAAAAGCTGGAAGACAGACATGAAGCAGTACTACTTAACTGGAAATAGTGATACTCAATGAAGATTGAAGTATAAAACAGATTGTGAACTCTTTCTTTGGCATTGAGTACCTCACAAAACTCATTGCTCTCTCTAAAGGAAGCATTAGAAGTGATTTGAAGTCCAATTATAAGCTTCACTCAATATCATATTCCTCTCTGGGCAGAACTTTGAACTACCAAGATGAATGTGACCATTAATGGGACCAATCTCAGCACTTTTCCTATTATGTCCCTACCCTATCTCCCATCCAATTTGTTGGCCAGATTTAAGAATAGATCTGAGATGAGACCTTGCCTGAATGGATGGAGACAGCTTTGCAAAATGATTAAAACAACTGGAATTTTGATTTCTCTATGAAGGTTTTCAGTGCCAAAGCTTTGGATTTGTATTTGGTCATTCAGGATTCCTTATACTTCATTTCTCTCTCTTTCCCTCTTGTTTTTTTTAAGAAATGAGAGCCCTCTGAAGGACACACACACACACAGAGAGAGAGAGAGAGAGAGAGAGAGAGAGAGAGAGAGAGAGAGAGAGAGAGAGAGAGAGAGAGTTCATTTCATTGAAGAAGAGAGAGTAAGGTAGATTATCCAGGATGATATTAAGAAAAATACCCTCTGTGACAAAGGAGCCAAGATCTCCTCTGGCAGCATAGATTAATACACACTAACTGGATCAGCCTACCACACCATGGTTAATAACCTTTGTGACCATAAATACAAAAGTAGAGTATCAGGGAAAATAAGCTCCAGAAGCCTCAGGTAAATGAAGTTTGAAGATGAAAATTAAAGACTTTCTTGTTAAGCAGTTGTCTAACTGCTGCTATGTGTGGCATATGAACAAAATAAAGAGTTTAAAAGAATGAGGTCTAGGTGAAAACTCTTATGAATCCTCAAGTTTTGCACTGATTGATAAGGCCAAGTATTTGTGATGTGGATGGGGCCCAATGAAATTAGAACTTACCTTCTTGGGCAGTAGAGTCCTGGCTAGAGGCTGTTGTAGGCAAAAAAGAATAAAAAGGAAAATTTACCACAAAGTTCTATGTCTCTCACATTTATCAATTTAGGTGTGGAAAGTTATGTTCAAGTAGATAAGGTTCAATGAGATTTCATCAGGAACACAAAAATGGCCTACATTGACAGGGATATGTATTACATAATTAAATTGAGAATCTGTGCTATCAAACCATAGTTAAGAAGGGAGGTGTGAAATATAATAAAAGAAATGGAGAAGAGAGAGTGGAAATCTGGTTATTTGTGGGGGCCACACATCTTATGGTCTCCATTGTAGACATGTTGAGAACTAGTTAATTTTCTCTGGAGGTCTAGGACTAAGGAAGGTAACCAAGGGAGCAAAATCAATTGAGAGAGAGGAGCAGGATGATAGCTGTGAAGTAGTACGACTTAACTGGAAATAGTGATACTCAACGAAGATTGATCTCTTTCTTTGGCATTGAGTACCTCACAAAACCCATTGCTCTCTCTAAAGGAAGCATTAAAAGTGATTTGAAGTTCAAGTATAAGCTTCACTTAATATCATATTCCTCTCTGGACAGAACTTTGACTTACCAAGAAGAATATGATAATTAGTGGGACCAATCCAAACAATTTTCTTATTATGCCCCAACCCTATCTCCCATCTAATTTTTTGGCCAGATTTAAGGATAGATCTAAGATGAGACCTTGCTGGATGGATGGAGGTGACTATGCAAAAAGATTAAAACAACTGGAGTCCTGATTTCTCCATGAGGTTTTTCAGCGCCAAAACTTCGGATTTGTATTTGGCTATTCAGGATTCCTGATGCTTCATATGTCTCCCTTTCCCTCTGCTTTTTTATGAAATGGCAGCCCTAGGATGGACCCAGTTTAAAATTCAGAGTGTGAGAGAGTTCATTTCATTGAAGAAGAAAGAGTAAGGTAGATTGTTCAAGATGATATTAAGAAAAACGCCCTCTTGGACCAAGAAACCAAGATGTCCTCTGACAACAGAGATTAATACCCACTAATTGGACCAGCCTTCCTCTCTATGTTTATGACTTTTGTGACCATAAACTCAAAAGTGAAGTATCAGGGAAAATGAGCTCCAGAAGCACCAAGGAAACAAAAATATAGTTTGTAGATGAAAAAGTAATTACTTTCTTATGAAGCAGGTTGCTGGCTAAGTGCTGGAGTATGGACACAATAATGAGTGGAAAAGAATGAGGTCTAGGGGAAGAGTCTTATGAATCCTCAAGTTTTGTATTGATTGATAAAGCCAAGTATTTTTGAAGTGCATGGGGCCCAATGAAATTAGAACTTACCTTCTTCGGCAGTAGAATCCTCGCTGAAGGCTGTTGTAGGTATGGAAAAAAAAAGTAAAATTTATAACAAAGTGCTATGTCTCTCACATTTATCAATTTAGGTGGGGCTAATTATGGTCAAGTAGATAAGGTTCAATGAAATTTCATCAGGAACACAAAAATGGACCTATACTGACAGAGGATATATATATCTCATCATAAAATCAAGAATTTGTGCTATCAAACTATAGTTAAGAAGGGAGGTATGAAATATAGTAGAAGAAATGGAGAAGAGAGGGGTGGAAATGTGGTTATTTCTGGGGGCCACCTGTCTAATGGTCTCCATTGTAGATGTGTTGGGAACTAGTTAATTACCTCTGGAGTTCTAGAACTAAGGAATTTAACCAAGGGAGTAAAATTAATTGAGGGAAGCTGGAAGATACATGTGAAGTAGTATGACATAACTGGAAATAGTGATACTCAATGAAGATTGAAGTATAATTTCACTAACAGATTGCGACCTATTTCTTTGGCATTGTGTACCTCACAAAACTCATGGCTCTCTCTAAAGGAAGCATTAAAAGTGATTAGAAGTTCAAGTATAAGCCTAACTCAATATCATATTTCTCTCTGGGCAGAACTTTGAACTACCAAGAAGAATATGACAATTAATGGGACCGATTGAGACAATTTTCCTATTATGTCCCTACCCTATCTCCCACACAATTTTTTGGCCAGATTTAAGGATAGGTCTGAGATGAGACCTTGTCTGGATGGATGGAGGTGGCTATGCCAAAAAATTAAAACAACTGGAATCCTGATTTCTCCATGAAGTTGTTCTGTGCCAAAACTTTGGATTTGTATTTGGCCATTCAGGATTCCTGATACTTTGTTTTTTTTCCTTTTCTTTTTTTTTTTATGAAATGGCAGCCCTAGGATGGACACAGTTTAAAATTCAGAGAGAGTGAGAGATAGAGAGAGAGTTCACTTCACTGAAGAAGAGAAAGGTAGATTATCCAGGATGATATTAAGAAAAACACCCTCTTGGACCAAGGAGCCAAGGTCTCCTCTGACAACAGAGATTAATACTAACTGGACCACCCTGCCTCTCTATGTTTAATGACTTTTGTGACCATAAACACAAAAGTAGAGTATTAGGGAATATGAACTCCAGAAGCCCCAAGGAAACACAAATGTAGGTTGTAGATGAAAAAGGAACTATTTTCTTATGAAGCAGGTTGTTGGCTAAGTGCTGCTATAGGTGGAGTATGAACACAATAAAGAGTGAAAAAGAATGAAGTTTAGGCAAAGAGTCTTATGAATCCTCAAGTCTTATATTGATTGAGAAGGCCAAGTATTTTTGAAGTGAAAGGGGCCCAATGAAATTAGGACTCATTTTCTTCGGCAGTAGAGTCCTGGCTGGAGGCTGTTGTGGGCAAAGAAAAGGAAAAAGCAAAATTTACAACAACGTTCTTTTGTTCTCACATTTATCAATCTAGGTGGGGCAAGTCATGTTCAAGTAGATAGGGTTTAATGAGATTTCATCAGCTCCACACATCAGGAACACAAAAATGGAACTACATTGATAGAGGATACATGTCTCATCATAAAATTGAGAAGGTGTGCTATCAAACAGAAGTTAAGAAGAGAGGTGTGAGATATAGGGGAGGAAATGGAGAAAAGAGTGATAGGGGCCATTCATCTAATAATCTCTAATGTAGCCATGTTGAGAACTAGTTAATTATCTCAGGACTTCTAGGACAAATGAAGGCAACCAAGAAAGTAAAATTGATTTAACAAGAGATGCTGGAAGATAGAGGTGAAGAAGTTGGTCTTAATTACAGGTACCTATATTCAATGAAAATTGAAGCATAATTTCACTAATAGTTTGTGACTGCTTTCTTTGTCATGGAGTACTTCAGAAAACTCATTATTCTGTCTAAACAAAGCATTAACAGTGATTTGAAATTCAAATTCAGGCCTCCTTCAATATGATATTCCTCTCTGGACAGAACTTCTACTTACCAAGAAAAATATGACAATCAATGGTACCAATTCAAATTTATATTCTCAATGCTGGGATAATAATGCCCAAGGATGTCCTGACAATTTTCCTATTATCTTCTTACCCTAACTCCCACCCAGTTCGTTGGCCAGATTCAAGGAGAGATCTGAGATGAAGCCTTGGGTGGATGGATGGAGGAGGCTATCCAAAGAGATTTTAAAAAATGGAATCCTGATTTCTCCTTGAAGTATTTCAGTGCCAAAAGTTTTGTACTTCTATTTGGTCATTCAGGATTCCTGATACTTTATTTCTCTCTCTTTCCATATTTTTGTATGAAATGGGAGCCCCAGGGAAAACCAAGTTTAAAATTCAGAGAGAGAAAGAGAGAGACGGAGGGGGATGGGGAGAGAGAGAGAGAGAGAGAGAGAGAGAGAGAGAGAGAGAGAGAGAGAGAGAGAAATTTCATTTCATTGAAGAAGAGACAGTAAGGTAGATTGTCCAGGATGATATTAAGGAAAAACTTCCTCTGTGAAAAAGAAGAGAAGACCTCCTCTCACAACAGAGATTAACACCCACCAGCAGGACCAGCCTACCTCTCCATGATTAATAACCTTTGTGTCCATGAATACAAAAGTAAAGTATCAGGGAAAATAAGCTCCAGAAGCCACAAGGAAAGACAAATGTAGTTTGTATGTCAAAATGTATTACTTTCTTATGGAGGAGGTTGCTGGCTACATGTTGCTACATGTGGAATATGAACAAAATAAAGAGTAGAAAAGAATGAGGTCTAGGTGAAGAGTCTTTTGAATCCTCAATTTTAAATTGAGTGATAAGGCCAAGTATTTGTGAAGTGGAAGGGGCCCAATGAAATTAGGACTCACGTAAGTCGGCAGTAGAGTCCTGGCTGGAGGCTGTTGTGGGTAAAGAAAAGGGAAAAATAAAATTTACAATAAAGTTCTATATCTCACACATTTATCAAATCTAGGTGGGGCAAGTCATGATCAAGTAGAGAGGGTTCAATGAGAGTTCATTAGGAACACAAAAATGGACCTACTTTGATAGAGGATGTGTATCTCACCATAAAATTGAAAATTTGTGCTGTCAAAATGTAGTTAAGAAGGGAGTATGAGATATAGGGGAATAAATGGAGAAGAGATGGCTGAAAACGTGGTTATTTGTGGGGGCCACTCATCTAATAATCCTCATTTTAGCCATGCTGAGAACTAATTAATTATCTCTGGAGCTCCAGGTCTAAGGATGGTAATCAAGTGGGTAAAAAAATTGAACAAGAGGTGCTGGAAGATAGAGGTGAAATGGTGTGACTTAATTAGTAGTAGTGATATTCAATGAAAATGGAAGTATAATTTCACTAACAGATTGTGACCTTTTTCTTTGGCATTAAGTACCTCAGAAAACTCATTGCTCTGCTTAAAAAAAGCATTAAAAGTGATTTGAAGTTCAAGTATAAGCCTCACTCAGTATGATGTTCCTCCCTTGACAGAACGTCTATCTACCAAAAAAATATGACAATTAATGGGACCAATCCAAATTTATATTCTCGATGCTGGGATAATAATGCCTGGGAATGTCCCGACAATTTTCCTATCATCTCCTTACTGTATCCTTCTTCCAATTTGTTGGCCAGATCTAAGGATAGGTCTGAGATGAGACCTTGATTGGGTGGATAGAGGTGGCTGTACAAAAAGATTAAAACTGCAATCCTGATTTCTCCACGAAGTTTTTCAGTGCCAAAACTTTTGGACTTCTGTTTGGTCAGTCATATGAATTACCCTCTTGTGGAGCAAGTTGGTGGCTCAGTGGTGCTATGGATGGAATATGAACAAAATAAAGAGAGGAAAAGAACGAGGTGCAGGTGAAGAGTACTATGAATCCCAAAGTTTTCCATTGATTGATAAGGCCAAGTATTTTTGAAATAGAAGGGGCCCAATGAAATTATGACATACCTTCTTGGGCAGTCGAGTCCTGGCTGGAGGCTGCTGTCAATAGACAAAAGAAAAAGAAACAATGAAATCGAGAACTTCATAAAAGTCTTATTAATTCCACAATTGTTTCTGGTCACTCAGTGAATTTTATCAGGAACAAAAACTGGACTCTATCTGGCAAAGGTTGCACATCCCATCCTAAATCATGAGCTATCTCACATCCATTCCAAAGTCATCAAGACACACTAATGGAGAGAAATATCACTACAACAAAGGAAAAAAGGGAAGAGGAAAATGAAAACTTATTAGCTGGTTTAGGTAGTTTGATCTCACAATTTCTGCTGTGGCAATAATCTAACCTGTTAAATATCTCTAGATTCCTTGAAAGCAACTATGGGGCACAGTGAATTTTTAAAAGAAGTATCAGGATGACATAAAGCTATGTGATTGAATTAGGAAACTAAAATTCCATAAAAATGCAACACAATTTCCCTAAATAATTTTGATCTCTTTCCTTGGCATTGAGTGCTTCTCAATTTCTAGTGATGTGTTAAAAGAAGTATTAAAAAGTGTGTGTTAGTGAAAGTATAAGCCTCGCCCATCATCCTGCATATCCCTGGACACCATTTTTACTTGTTCAGAAAAAAACAAACAAATATGACAGGGAAAGAAAGATTAATTCAAATAGATTATTTTCAATCAAGGATCAGAGAAGAGTAGAGGAATCTTGTTAGTCTTCCGCCTATAGTCCTGCTATCCTTTTCTTTTTGTCAAGGTTTGAGGTTATTTCTGAGATGGGATCATTGATGGAAAGATTGAAGAGGTTTTAAATATATTATATGTGTATTACATATATATGTATATATATATATCAAGCATTACATATAACACATATACACCAAGCAGATATATTACATATCATATATAATTATATATGACATCTTCTATTAATATAATATACTATTATGTCATTATATCATATCATTTTATATGTCACATCATATATTATATATAGTTACATACAGAACATACACAAAATGTGTATTTATCTATAAAGGTGACAAAGATGGTCATATATGCATAGTATGCCCTATTTTGGGGCTAATTACTTTTGTTACTATAATCACAACAGTTTGGGGGAAAATTGGCTGAAGACCCAAGGAAAGAGAAAACAAATGTAATTTGTGAATGAAAAAGGATTTATTTTCTTTTGCAGCTGCTTGCTGGCTAGATGCTTCTATGGAAAGATTAAGAAAAGAAAATGAAAGAATGAAGTATAGGAGAAGAGTCTTACAAATCCAAAAGTTTTCTGGTCATTGATTAACCTAAGAATTTTTTAAGTGGATAAAACCCAATGGAATTATATCAGGAACATAACTTGGATCCACTTGGCCAGAGGCCACATATCCTGTTATAGAAACTAGAATTCATCTTATGCATTGCAAACCTGTCATAACATGAATAAGAGAATTACAAGATACAGTGAAAATAAATAATGGAAAATTAGTGGTTTGTGGTAGCTTGATCGTACCATATACAGGTAGAATGAATTGAAAAACAGATGATTAGAAGCCTTAGCTGAATCAGTGTCACCAAATTACAAAAATGATTTTCTGTAAGACTATGAGGTGGATTTCTCTCAAATATCATGGCCTTTTTTCTTAGCATTTAGTCAAACATAAAATGATGTTGTTTATTGAAGTGAAACATTCAATTGGAAGAGAAGCTGCAGCACAAGCCTTAGTCATTACCCTGAGGATCACAGGACATAATTTACTTCTATTAAGTACTGCAATAAAAAAGGAAAGTAGTAGAAATCAATGACAGCTGGTTCTGTCAGTGCAGACCCAGAGAAATTATGACATTTTACCAGTATTCTTTCTGTATTCATGCCCTCTTCTACATTAAATCGTTTGAACTGTTTTAAGATTGGTTCTGAGATGGTATCTTGGTTTATGGACTGAAGAAGCTATTTATGAATTCAAATGATTCAGATTTCCATATCTACATGCTGTGCTTCAGAACTAAAATCTTTGTACTAGTACTGGTCCCAGATGATCAATGCAGAAGTAGCTCTTCCTCAGGAGTTGGGGTTGGGGTTGACTGAAAAGCATCCCCTTATACTAAGGGTAAACATAGAACTCTTCCAGGTGAAATTCCCTCCAATGAGTTTCCAGAGTACATGGAGCAACCCAAATGGGAATTCTAAAAATGTCTCAAATGGATCTCTGCAACACACATGCCAGTCCAGATGGAGGTCAACATGAAAATAACTCCAGTGGTGCCTGAAACAATTAGAGCAGCCTCAAATTTCTTAAACAGATCCCTACAATCCTTTAAGGAAATCAAATGGAGGTCTGTACTCAACCCTATATAGGACAAGTCAATAATATTTATTAAAGGCTTACTATGCACCTATCTTTTGGCTAATTGATAGGAGATAAAGAAAGAAAAGAGACGGTCCCTGCTCTCAAGGAGCTCATAGTCTAACGGTGCAGATAACATGCAAACAACTATGCGCAAACAAGCTATATCCATGATAGATGGGAAATAATCACTGAAGGGAAGGCAGTAGAATTAAAGGGGATCAGGTAAAGCTTCCTGTAGAATGTGAGATTTTAGCTGGGACTTTTAGCTGGAAGCCAGGAACTGGGGAAGAAGAGGCTTAGTGTAGACGAGATATCTGCCTTCGAGTACTTGAAACCTTGTCACATGGAAGAGGAATTAAATGTGTTCTAGATGAATCTAGAGAACAGATATAGGAGCCATGGTTAGAAGTTGCAAAGAGGCCAAATGAGATCTGTTATAAGGATACCTAAAACAATCCAAAAGCAGAATTAGTGGATTCCAGATGTAGTGGCCTCTCCTTCATGGGAGATCTTCAAGCAAAATCTCAATGCCTACTTCTTAGGTACAAACATTTTGGGGAGGGGGTCTGGGTTGAACTTTATGGCCCCACAGGTCTTTTCCAGCTCTGAAATTCTGTGGTTAAATGATTCTATCATTTAATCCAATCAAATAAACTTGTATTTATGTCCTAGTTTTTAGGGTATTGTTTAGACAAAATCTGTGCTTTCATTATTATATGGAACTCCTAACATACCGTTGCAGCTTGGTGTGGGCTCTGCAACACATAGGCTTCAAGACTTGCTTGGAACCTTGAAAGATTGAATGATTTGCCCAGAGTTGCCCAGCCAGTATGTGTCATAAGTAAAATCTGAACTGAGACTTTCTTGGCTCTAAGGCTGCCTCTCTATTCAATACACCATGGAACCTCTCACTGGGGACTTTGTGATTGTTGAGTCATTTCAGTCACATCGGCCTCCTTGTGATAAAATGAAATTGTCCTTCAAAAAGCTTATATTCCACTGGAGCAAACCAGATGTTAAACAAATAAAAAGCATATATATATACATATGTATATACATATATATATATATATATATATATATAGAGAGAGAGAGAGAGAGAGAGAGAGAGAGAGAGAGAGACAGAGAGACAGAGACAGAGAGAGCGCATAGGCACAGAGACAAAGGCAGAAATACAGAAAGAGAGAAAGACAGAGAGAGACTTAGAGACAGATAATCAGACAGAACTAACAATTGAAGGATCTGGGTAGACCTTATGCAGGAGGTGTCTACTGAGCTCTCGTTGAGGGAAGCTAGAGATTCTATAAAGACAGCTGACAACTGAGCATATTTCTGGCATGAGGACAAAGACAGAAGATGAAATGTCATGTGCAGGGAATAGTTAGAAGTCCAATCCGACTGAACGAAGAATAGGAAAGGGGATGATACAAAGTAAGTCTAAAAAGACTGTTAGAACGAAAACAGTTGAGTAGAATGCCTAACCAATGTCCAAATCAGAGGGGAAAGAGAACAATTCAATCATCTGGAAAAGGAAATATTCAAAGGTTTGTTGTCATAGTAATTAGGTATCTCGAAGGAGTGATGGAATTGTCTCTTTTTCATTTTAATATTTGGGTACACATAAACAAAAGCCTTCATAGTAGAACAGTAGTTCCTTAAAGAAGATGCCGAGTTTGGGCTTGTGCTCAGTGCTGGAGAAAGGTAACGGAAATCAGTAGAGGACCGACGAGAACGGATTGAGCACTAGGTTTGGAGTCAGGAACACTCGAGTTTAAATTCTGCCTTGGACACTTGCTAGCTATTTCTCAGGGACAATCATAACTAATCATTGCTAGCATAGTGCTTTAAAGTTTGCAAAGTGCTGCACACACGTTCTCTTATTTGATCCTTGCACTAACTTTAGAAAGCAGGTGCTATTGTCTCCATTCTACAAAAATCAAAAAGAACCTCCTCCAAAGGGGTCACACTACTCGTATGTGTCTGATGCAGGATTTGAACTCAAGTCTTCCTACCTCCGAGTCCAGGACTCTTACCCACTACACTGCCTATGCAAGTCAGTAAGTTACCTTGGCCTTAGTTCCCTTTTCTATGAAGTGGGGACAATAATAGCTCCTAACCTCTCAAGATTGTTGTGAAGATTAGATGTGACGCAAAGATGTAAAGTCCTTGCAAACCATTTAGTACTATATAAATGCTAGTTTTCATCTGTAGAAGTAGTAATATTACCTCCTCCAGTTATCTAACTCTAGGAAAACTAAAGCAACTGAATCATTGAGGATGGTTTGCCCCAAATCCTGTCATTTGACTTGAATGATAAACCCCAAATCTCCTAACAGTCTCACAGTTTCCCAGTGTTTCCTCACTTACCCTCGTTTTCGCTTTGAGCTGAGCTCAGGGCCAATAGGGCCACTGAGAGGAAGAGCAGGAAAATCTTGGTGGTACCCATGATGTCGATATCACCTGTGTAGGATGAGCCCAGGGCAACCTTCCTTATAAAGACCTAGAGCACAATGTTGCCATTGAAGCTGCACACTCAATCCTTTGTCTGAGGGATTATTTTATGCCTATCAAGTCCCTTCTATCCCTGAGCTGACCTGGGTTGTGTAGAAGGCTGGCAGGAACTTCTTGCAAAAAAAAAGTCACTACTACATGTGACTTGTATAAGGTCTTTGAAATCAAAGTTTCCTTTGCAGGAAACTCTGTATGGTATGTTATGATTGCAATTATGAATAATTTTCCATCTTATGACCTCAATTCTAGAGAGAAACACAGACTTCTTTTTATATTATGATATCCTGTGTTACACAAGCTATATAAATATTATTTAGCTTATGCCTCTTCACTACCCTTCTTGCAATGCCAAGAATAAGCCAGATAGGTCAATGTACAATGGAAGGATAAAATAACAGAAATTATATCACCAGACACACAAATCAAGCAAGCAAGATATTCTCATATACTCTCCCACTAATAGCTTCATATCTAGCATTATTAGAACTTTTTGATCCCTTAAGACACAGTCTATGCGGGACCAGGCCACCATACCATCATTCTTCTTCACCAACATTGTAAATGATATTTCTTTTTTCAAGTGCTTAATAAGTGCTTTTTATTGCAGGTGCTTGGAGAATAGTTTATCACTGTGGCCATACTAATAAGCCATTACAGCATAATGGATCCTGCCAGGGTTACCTCCTTGCCACACATAGCACCAGAGCAGGACTTTAGTGGAAGCCAGTCCTTTATCAGATCATGGAATTTTAGGAACCCATGCCTCTGCCTGAGCTGATCTCTACAGCCATGCAGTGTTCCCTTTGATAGGGACAACAACTGATTATAGGAGGCCAAATCAATAAAGGAGCAGTACTACATTTGCACTAAGAAGACCTGAGTTCAAATTCCAGCACTGCCCCTTATTATCTGTGACCTAGGGCAAATCATTGACCCTTTCTAAATCTCTGTTTCCTCATCTGTAAAATGAGAGGGTTGGATTAGATACCATCCATTTGAACTCCATGTCAATAATTTTATAATTACTAATACAGCTCACAGATCTATAGCACTTTACAACAAAAAGCACTTTCCTCACAAGCCTATGAATTAGGTAGTGTAAGTATGTCATTAGTTGAATGTAGGAAAAATCATTCATTAGGTGCTTACTATGTGTTAATCTCAAAAAGCAAGGCAAATAATCCCTCAATTCGTGGAGGACTTTACATTTATTCTTTTAATTGACAAGCCCTCAAATATCACATTTTGGACTTGACTTTCCTTGAATCAAAATTTTCAGCCTGAAGCACAAACTTTGGGGGGCATTTCAGGACTTTTCTAGCCTCCTATCCCAGGATGATCACTTTCTCTCTCTTTCTGAATGAGGCCTAGTTTGAGGGAAATCCTCAAGGAAACCTACTACCCAAGTGGCAATATTTTTAATAGTAAATAATTTTGTGAAATGTGCCAATGCCTTATAAAACAGGGTTTTTTTTATGTGTTTTGACCTGGACCTGAAAAAATCCATTTCAGTCACTCAGGTTTGCCCTCGGACTGGAGAATACAGAACCCTAGCTCCTTAGGCACCTGATATGCCAGCCACCAGCAGATTTGGCAGAAGGCAAATCTCCCCCAAATAGAGATGAAGTTTCTGGTTTTAACTTCTATGTAAGAATTATGTATAATTCTATGTAACAACAAAAACACTTAGCTACAACTTCTTGATAAGGAAATAAATTGTATGGAACAACCATTAGGAATTTGGCAAAGTCAGAAAAGCCACTGTCGCCTCCTTAGTCCAATCCTGGATTTCTTTGTTGTCTTTCTCTCTCTCTGTCTCTCTCTCTCTCTCTTTTTAACAAGCACCATAGGATTACAAAGTACTCTACTCGATCTTCACAAAAACCATGTGAGCTAAGTAAGGTAGCTACTAATGGCCCGATTTTATAGACGAGAAAAGTGTGTATCAAGGTCACACACCAAGTAGCAAACCTCAGTCTTCTAAACTATACTTCTTAAACAAGACTTCTAAACTAAGCTGTGGAGCAACATCTGAGCGTAAGAAAATAGTTTAAAGAATAAAATCACAAAACCTCTGCAGTCTACTTCACATTACCCCCAAATCAAAAGAAAATCAACTTATTTACAAAGGAGATTTGGAAGTAGTAACAAGATAATAATTTTTTTTTAAAAGGAAAACCTCACAGCTTAATGAGGATATCAATTCACTGCTTAAGAAAACCTGGCAGCTAACGTGTGAGAGCATTACAGTCGATTTTCATATGGTCACATTCATAAACATACCTGTTTGCAAAAAAAAAAAAAATCCAAAAATAGGTTGTAAGACAACTGCACTGCCTAAAGAGATCTAAAAGAAACAAACTTCTCTTTCTGTGATATTTACACTGCACCTTGCACTTGACAAAAAATAAACTCTCCGCAGAAATCCTCTCCCCACCTACACCCACTGAGCTGATATCAATAGCATCTGTTCATCTTCTTAAACTTCTCATAATGATAATCATCGGTTGCCGCCTTTTCGTTGGCGGGGTGCTTGGGATTTGGAGAAGACCTCTCAGGTTCTGGCTTCTCTGTAACTCCAACCCTAAGGGGATAGGGTTTTCGGTTTTTCTTTGGGCCTTCCAACTGGGGCGTTGAGCTCATGATAAAATAGGTTGTGCTGCAGAGTTCACAGCCATGTTGGTTGGAACAAAGGAGGTTTTCACTGTCTTTCTTTTTGTTCTGTTCCTCAGCCAGCACGAGTGCATTGGCATCCTCTGTCGAAATGATATTTTTTTTATTTTTGCATCAATGCCTAAGTCCACCTCAAGGATGCTTCTCAGCATCTGGTTGGACAGTATCTCTTCTGTTTTCTTAGCTGAGGATGCTTGGTTGCTCTCAGGGAGCTCATAGAGACAGTCTCCAGCATTCGTCAACTTCACCTCTTCTCATTTCCCACAATTCCTTTCCTCTTCTTTAGCTCAGTCTCAATGTATTTCATCGTCAGCATCTTCATCCCTCCGGTTGGTTTCTGCTAAAAATGACATTCCTAAGTTGAGGTCCTCCTCTTCATTAATTCTGTCCTTGTTTCTCTCCTGAAGTTTCTTCATGTCCATCATTCCACCAGTCTTGATCTTAAAGGAATCATCCACTAGTTGTCTCTTCTTGTACTTTCTCCCCAACCAAGAGGGCTACAGCACTCACCCCGTTAGTCCGTCTCATCAAGCTCAGAACTTCTTTTTTGGTTTCCTCAAGTTTCAACTCGACCTCCTCACTGTCCGGTTCTTCCGAATCCGACTTCGAGTCAGCGCTGCACTGGCGGAAGATCTTGTTGGCCCGCGTGGTCCCCGGTACCCAGGCTTCCTCCAGGGACTGCTGCAGAGTCCCTTCCATGGGGCTTCCCGGCCCGGACCTGCGCAGCTGCTCGGGGCTGGTTCCCGCGCAGGCGAGTGCGGTCAGAGCTGCATGCGCCCCCCGCCGCGGGCCCGCCCCCGGCTCCCCCGGCCTGCACGGGGCCTGAATGATTTTTCTAAAAGCATGTCCACAGACTAAATTTTGTAGGCTCATAATCCACTCTTCTTACAGTTAGCATGTCCTTTCAGCCTGTTTTTCAATATCCTACTTACCAGATCCCTATTATCCTGACTTATTTTAGGTAAAGATCTTTTCCCTTGGCTATCTCCTTCTGCATTCTTATTCCTATTCCACTCAGCCCATTCATACCCAGGTTCAATTTGTTCCTGTTCACCCTCATACCACCCATGCCCTTGGAATTACCATTCTATTATAAACATTCACCTAAATCGATGGCATCAAACTCATTTAGAAATAGATCTGTGTGGGCTATGTATTGACTTCCAAAACTATAAATTAATATTATCTAAATTATCGAAATGTTTTGTTAAACATTTCCCAATTACTTTTAAATCAGGTTCAAGCAACACTTGGGAGTTTTGCAGGTGGGCTTTGAGTTTAACACCTCTGCCCTAAATTTATCAATACCTTTTAGTTTTCATTTCCATTCCTAACAGATGTAGTTATTCTCTGAGGATACAATATGCCTGAAAACTCTGTTCAGTGCCGGTGCCCTTCTCACCCATTCCTCCTGAATTGCAAATTGAGGCAGAGGCATTAACATACATAGCACATAGCCTCTTTCAGGCCATTGCTCTGTTATCCTCACTCAAAAAACTTCTCCTATTTTGGATTTCTGTTGTTAAAAGTAATGAGTAGGCTCACCATTGACTCCTCAAAGCAATTATTACAGGTCCCCAAAGACAGTATGTGTGTACGTGTGTATATATTTTTGTCCATATGTATATACACATATCTATATATGTAAACTTATAATAAACCAGTAGCATATGCTATATATGGTGTTTAAAAGCTATTATTGTGTTGTATATATAACACTCAAATGCTTTTTTACCAACAAAATCAATGCAGATAGAATCTGGGAAATAAATTACCCAATGGGAAAATCTTTATGTCAAATAGTAACCATTGGTATCTAAGATACATTTTTATATCTGTATCTGTATCTGTATCTATATCTATCATCTATCTATCTATCTATCGATCTATCTACCTAGGAAACTGACACAAATAAATTATCTCATTCCCAGTAGATACCTGCTTTAAGAGTATAGTTTTCAAAAGAAGGATTCTGAACTAAAAAAAAAAAATATGAAAACAAGTTTCAAATCATTAATAATCAGAGAAATGTACATAACATGGAGCAACTTGGAGCTTTTAGCTGATACCATACTATTTGTCAAAAATGTCCAAAAAAGAGAAAAAGTCAGTGTTGGGGAGAATATGGGAAGAAAGGAATACTAACACACTATTAGTACAACTGTCGATTAGTCCTACTATTGTAGATAACAATTTAGAGTTATTCAAGAAAGACAAAAAGCTGTATATATAATGTATATATAATATATATAATACACATAGGTACACATACACAAGCATATATACATATATATGTATATATACATATGTATACACACATATTTACTTTGACGCCAAGGCCTTATAAATAGGCAAATACCTCAATAAAGTCAAGCAGAAGCAAAGACTGGAAACAAACTGAGTGTCCATCAAATGGGGGAATGACTAAACAAGCTTAGGAATACAAATATAATAAAATATTTGTGTCATTATGAATTGAGAGACACGAGAAATTCAGAAAAATGTGGGAATATCTGCATGAACCAATTTCAAGTGAAATAAGTAAAACCAAAAAGAACACCCTCCCCAAACCAAAAATACATAATAGCTACATTGTAATGAAAAAGAAAATTCACTAAAAGGAAGCTAAATCCTGGAAAAACCAATAATGATCCCAGAAAGCAGATAATGAAAATATTCCTCTCCAATCTTGGCAGAGAAATGGGAGACTACTACAGCAGAAAATTGTGTACGTTGTCAGAGGCAGTCTCTGTATTGGTTGGGTTTTTTTCTTCTGTTTCTTTTTTACAAGAGAAGGTTTAATTCAGGGAAGCAGTTGAATTTGGCAAAGTATATAAAGAAATAAAAGAGAATCAATTAAATTCATTAAAAATAAGAAAGTATAAACATAAATTAAGTATTTCAACAATGGGCTACAGTAGGACAAGCATACAACACATTTTATTTGGTAAAAGTATACCACTCAGACTAAAATCAGTGGTCTTGCATCTGGGCTGATATTGTCTCTTGTGGATCATCCCTAAGAGTTCCTGCAAAGTTGTCTTGGGCTACAACTTCCTTATCTCCGAAGATACCAACAACTTTGCATTAGTCTGGCTTCTAGATCAAACATCGCACAAGGCAATGATCACTGCCTAATGTAATCTACCTAAATTTTTATTATGGCAACTCTGGTCAGTCAGTTGACAAAACTTCTAAGGATTGTCCCTGGCAAATTAATCAGATTAAGAAGGATGAAATGCCAAAGAAGAATTCCCTCACTGGCCAAATGGAATATCAGCAAATTATAAGTTCTTCAGTGATAGAAGGTACGCATTAAGTCCTGAGTTTATGGAACTAGTTAATTTACCTTCCCAATGCAAAGAAATGCATGTTATATTGTAGTATAGTAATAATATAGTTAGGTCAATTCAAGAATTATATGAATAGTCCTAAAGAGTGTTGATCAATGAATCAACTGATGTCAAATTACTGGGAGAATTCTACTGGCATGCCCCAGGGTCCTGCCCTTAGCCCTCTTGTGTTCAATATCATTATTACTGACTTAAAGGCATAAAAAGTTTATCCAATTTTCCCTAAAGAGTTGGGGTTTGGGATCCTGCTAGGCATTACTCTTGACAACCTATATTTGGAGAAAACACTGGCTTTTTTGTCCAATGTAACATTTGACTCATATTGAATTTGTACTAAAACCGCCAGAACATTTTTACACATTTATCATGTAGGCACACCATTCCTATGATGCATTCTGAAGTTAACTTCTTGAATCCAAATTAAGAACTTTACATTTATCTTTATTAAAATAAGTATTATTATAAATATTTTGTTGAGAGGTGCTGCCAAGAGAACTTCACTTGATAAGGCTGATTTAATTTTACCTTAAATCAATAAAACTGGCTCTTTCCCAGACAATAAGATGTGATTGAGATTTCTAGCACTTATTACCTATAATACTCATTTAGTACAGACATGTAACTACTAAGTGTTCAATAAATATTTATTGAATATGTAAAGAGGCATGTTCTAGGACATTGCCAGGAAGGTAACACTATAGTTTTTATGCCATTCCTCTTGAGATTCATAGAGCCTGGGGGATACGAACTCTGGGTGGATATGCAGGTAATAGCAGATTTTTTTTTGGTAAAGAACCCTAGGAAGAATGGGCAAAAAGAAAGAAAAAGATAGTGGTTGTTTTGTCTGGGGCACTTTGCAAGTCATATTGCCACATTCCATCCCACCGGGGTAGAGCTGAGCCTAATTTTTTTCCCATACCTGCAACATGATGGAACTTTGTTCTTGTCCTGTCAAACCAGAGTGATCAGTAGAGCATGAGATGAGCCTCATATAAGGCCACTTCCATGAGTGACTCCTTCATTCATGGTGTGGTAGGATTGTGGGGAGAGATCATATACCGGTCTGAAGGGTAGGGTCAGGGAGATGGTTTGAGGGTCAAAATAAGAGTGATGGGTTTGTGCTCTACCTTCTATTGCTTCTCAAGATTGTCATGCTTTTCCTAATCCAATTTGATTGTTTTGCTTTCAGTTACAATAAGAGGTCTATATGATTGGTTAACAACAACTGGGTCCAAGAGGATAGAGTTTCTCTTGGGATGGGAGCTGAGATAGTATATCAAATATGATTCCCAAGTGGACTTAGGAGTAATAGGAAAGAAAAATTGCATATAAATTCCTAAAGAAACTATTTTATTTCTGTGAGCTTTCCCTGTAATCAATTTTAACTTTTTGCATTAAAAATATTAAAAATATTCCTTCTCTTCAAGGCCATATTTAGTAGTTCAAAGTTTTTCTCATTTCTCACTGAAAGTCTTCCTGAAAAAAAAACAGCTATTTTTTTCATTATACTGTGGTAAATAAAGTGCCAATTTGGTTTGCATAGTATCTTATGTACTATTATAATGTTATTGATCATCGTTGCTTTATTTTGTACATTGTGTGCAGACTGAGACAAAATAGTGGCATAGGTATACAACCTATGCTGGCAGGTATTAGCACCTTCTGAATTAATGTTGCCTAGGGAAAGCCTTCTTCAAATGGTCCAAACCTCAGTGTGTCTAGAGCAGATGGACAGCATCAGACTGAATAATGTGCATAGAAGTTTACTGCATGACAAGAAGGGAGAGTAGGTTGGATATGACAAACTGCTGTAAATACTATAATCAGGTTCTTTGAGGAGGGGTCACCAGATGGGAGTAAATAGTTGTCATGAGGAAAATTAGTCTCACCTGGTTTGAAAACATCTCACATATGGGCTACTGAAGCAAAAGGAGAAGCCACCTGGGTCACTTGGATTCAAGTTCAGTCTCTTAGGACAAGTAGGCTAAGAAATGAACCTTTAAACAATCTCTTCTCTAAGAAGAGCATGGTTTGAGAGGCCAAGGCAGCTCACTTTCATAACAGCATCATAGAGTATAACTGGAGAAAAAGAGTTTTATTTGATACAAATGGCTAATAGAAAGTCAAGTGTATTTGGCCATCTATTAAGAGGAGAATCAGGCATTTATTGATTGGTTAGGTGAATTCTCTTGAACCAGTAGCAGGAAATGGATATATGGCTGAAATTTCCAGACCTTGGAGAACCTAAGTCATACTCCACGACATCCGTTCTTAGGTTCTTCCACTGTGGATAATAGGAACTCTGTGGCACTTAGAGATCTGAAGAAGTAGAGTAACTTACCATGATGGACAATGAATTCCAACAGATCATTTTATTCTAGTCATTTTCTGAAAGATACCTGCAAAGAAGACCTCTATTGCCTATATGCATAGGTTAGACCTCTACAGATCAAGGAGGGACATGTTTTAGGTGATGCTATAAAAGTGATAGTTGTGCATTACCTCTTGCTTCGTGCTTCCCAGTATTGCCATGATTTTATTAATCCAATTAACCTATTTTGCTTTGGGTTATAATAAGGCATACAAGTCATTTGTTAACAATAGCTAGATATGAGAGGATGATCTGTTTTGTGGGATGGGGACTAAGTCAATGTAGAGTATATTGAATCTAGGTAATGAGTAGACCAACATGAACCCTCACTAAACCTTTTATAAATGAATGAATGAAATTCCAGAGACACTTGGGCAAAAAGACCAAGACAAGGTGCCAATATGTAAGGAATTTATCCTATGACTTTGGGCACAACACTTAATTTCTGGGCCCCATTTCTTCATCTGATAATAAGAGAGTTGGACAAAGTAACTTCTAAATTCTCTTTTAGATCTCAATCCCTGTGCAATTACAGTTGATTTTTTTTTAAAAAAAATGTGGTCTCTGGGCTCCCTCCAGTTCTAAAATTCTCTAATTTTTGATAATATTTTATAATCGCATATTTAACTAATCATATAACATCCCCTCACTTATACAAATTTTCTAAATGTCAAATGCCTTAGACTCTATCAAAAAATTTTTCTAATAACAAGGATTAGGAAATGGAATTGATCCACAATTAAAGATTAAAATAACACAAGTTATATCACAAGACAAAACAAAAAGCCAATGAGACAAAGAGCAAGCTGTGTTTGGAGTCAGGAAGGGACAACCTGTGAGGACAAAAAGTATTTTGCTTTCCGTTTTTATCCTCAGAATTTAGTACATGGCACATTGTAAGTCCTTAATAAATCTTTAATCAATTGATTTTTAATATCAAAATTTAGACTCATCTTTAGTGGGTATTTCTGACTTCCTATAGAGTGAATTCTGTAAGACTTGAGGTGATATCTTTGCTGGACTTAGGACTCTCCATCTCCTCTTCAGAAACAGATTCCTTCTGCCCAGATCTCTTACAAGCTAAGTTCTTTCTTTATGTGAAGTTTCAAGAGACTCTAAGCAGAACTCAGAAAATAAGCTTCGAAATGAGATTTAGGGTGGAACAATAGATGCTGAGCCTATTTTAAGGACAAAATTTGAAGAGGAAAGGACTCTGGCAAATAACAGTGTCAGATATAAGAAACTTGATGCTATCTCCTTCTGGACCACCTTTTTCCATTTAGTTTTGAAATGAAAATACAAGGCAGCAATTGAAATAGTTGAAATAATCTGAAATTGACCTTTTGGTTACTTCATTCTTCAATGGTAGAGATCATGAAAATTTGGGGAGAGAGAGGGACAGGTGAAAAGAAACAAAAAAGAAACATCTGGGATCCAGAGAATCAGAAAGTATACTCAAGTGATTTGAAGTAGAAGTAAAAGATGCTCCAGATGTTGACTCTCACAGATTAGTATGGAATGTTGTTTGGGAGGGACAGCGAATAGTCCAATGAGGCTGGATCACAGAATGTGCAGAGGACAGTACTGTGTTAAAAGACTAGAAAGACAGGAAGGGTACAGGTTAGGAAGGCTTTAAATGACAAATTTAGCATTTTTTATTGTATCCTGGAGGTAGTAGGGGAATGTTGGAGTTTTTTAATAAAAGAGTGAACATGATCAGATCTATGCTCTAGAAAAATGACTTTGGTATCTAGGTATAGGCTGTATTGAATGAGGAGAGCCTGAGATTCTTAAGAGCCTGGGGGATTGTAGAGTGGCAGGGAGGCCAACTAAAAGACAAGATCTGTCATCCAAGCAAAAGGTCATGGGAACCAGAACTGGGGTG
The DNA here is from genome assembly GCA_028646595.1 of Phalanger gymnotis. Taxonomy (NCBI): domain Eukaryota; kingdom Metazoa; phylum Chordata; class Mammalia; order Diprotodontia; family Phalangeridae; genus Phalanger; species Phalanger gymnotis. The sequence continues at coordinate 121,021,578 of CM053626.1, read as the reverse complement.
GTAGCTCTGTGTGTGGAAAGAAGGGGAAGTGTAGAAATTCACTGTGTAGGATTCATTTTATTCTTTGTACTTGTATTCCCAGTGCGTAGTAGAGTACCTGGCATATGGTGCCAAATAAATGTTTATTGATTGATTGGTTATAGAGAAATAAGTCATGAGATTTAGCAACTGATTAGTTATGTGGAACAAATGAAAGAGAATAGAGGCTCACACTGAAGTGAATCTAGGTGAAAGATGATGGTGCCTCAGTAAAAGTTGACCTCAACAGAGGAAATGGAAGTAAATTGCTTTCAGAATCAAGAGAGATGAGAAAAATGGTCACTATTATAGGCAAGAAAATCTTTTCCATGGTATAGAAAGCAACTCTAGCCTCAAAGATAAAACTAAACCCTGCATTTGACTGCAAAATTTTAGGAGTATGACTGCTTGGCAAGGTAAAAATTAACAGCTGATGCCTCATACCTTTCTAGCTGTAGTAATAGAGAGGGAGATGACATATCCTATCTTTTCCCCTCTCAGTTCCAGCCTGGAAGGTGGCCCCTAATTAGTCACAGTGTTAAATTGAAGCTATTGTTTTCCGTTAATGAATGGGATAGGACCCCCTTGATTCAAAATCGACTCTTTTATTGGAAAAGGGGGAAGATGTACTAAACTTCAAGTCTCACTGAACTAGAATGTGGGAAACAAGATATTGTTTCTAACTTTTGGTGAAGAAGAGGTAAAGAGAAGGCAAGAAAGAAAATTACTAGGAACACATGACTTAACTAAAGGATAAATGGTGTGTGGAGCTTAAAGATACAGGCCTTAGAATGATAGAGGCTTGAGAAACTAGATTCTAAAAAGCATGGAATTCAAGGAGAAATTTGCAGTGACTTTTAGCAAATATACTTTGTGTTTCTGCTGCAACAAATAACACTGCTCATGACATGACTGATATGGGGGTGACTAATAGATTTCTTAACTTAAAAACAAGACTAGTGAGTTGAAACTTTAATAAGCTTCAAAAAAGGCACTAGAAACATTTACCATTTCAAATGATCAAATGAAGCAGTGATTATAAATGATTATAGATCATTATATTATTACTGGCCTCTACCAGAAAATTATACTAAAGGATAGAATAATAATGATTAGCGGTAAATTAAAACTTAAGATTAGAGAGGGGATCTGACTTCCCTCAATAAATTTATGTCACCCAAATACACTACATCCAATGGTCTCCCTTCTAGAGAAGACAAAAGGGTAGGAGAAATGCATTCAAACTCTACAAGCAATCATGGGGAGAGAAACCTTTTCTGAAAGGCTAGAAGTGTTCCAAAGAGAAGATGAAAGAGATCATAACAACAACGCTACTTGCAGCTACCATGGAGGTGTAAGGCCAACAAAACCAGCACACAGGAGGGCTGCTAGCTCAGGTTCTTTGATCTGCTTTTCTAAGGAAAGCAACATTAAGGGATTTATAATCTCACTTTAATTAAACATACATATATCATTCACTTAGTTCACGGGGAAAAGTTAGCTTCCTGAACTTCAGAGAAAACACAAATAGAAATTATAAGCAGAAATCAGGCATAGCTTCTGTCTGTCCATAGCAATACATACATAGTTACTAGAGAGAGAAGTACCAACATATGGGTTTTCAGAGCCAGGGGGCTTCTTAATGGCTACCCAGAGTCTCCACATGAACACTTTTCCAATGAGTGAGCCCCTGAAGCAAAATGCTAACCTCAGAGTATATACACACCTCTTCGGTGTCAGAGGGACATCACAACCATGTGACTTAGGCTTTCTTGTGACTTAAGCAGGTCACCAAAGACTCTTGATTCAGTTATAGACTCTTGATTGAAACAAAGGCAAGACTCAATCAAAGGCACTTGATTGCCTTAGTGCTAAGAAGCATTCCAAAAGAAAAAACAGAAAAAAGTCCCACTTTGCTTGCCATTACAGAGATAAAAGAATATGAAGAAATAGAGTGAAATCCTAACCTGTGGCAGGAGGTTGGGGGTAGAAGATTATGAAAGAAAAGAGCATAAATGGAAGCACAACTGAATTCTTGGAGCTATGTAATTAATATAAGGATCTTACTATGCAGCATGGAACTAGGTTCTGTGAGAATTAAGTAACTCTTTGTGGACCAAATAAAGATGATATTTCTTATCATCAGGTACTCAGGGAGAGGAGTCATTCAATAATGATCAGAGGAAGACTAAATTAATAGTAATGGTTTGTGACTTCCTTCTGCGTAAAACCAAAATGGATATTTGTTGATCTGACATTAACAATAAAAAGGCCTGTTATCTTCCTTGGGCATATATCCAAGATATGATGGAGAGTCTCTTCAGAATTGTCAATTCTGACAGCCCTTATCCCAGTCTCATGGTTCATATGAGGACAAATGATCCTGGAATTTGGAACCTTGCTCAGGATTATGAATTTCTAAGCAAAAACAAAATAGATTTTTGAAGAATATGTGGCTTTTTTATCATTGCAGTTGAAGAGAAAGGTTTCAGAAGATTAAAAAGTAGATTTGAGAAATGAACCATTTTTAAAAATGATGTCTAAGAATAGGATTTTGATTTAGGAGTCTAAAATATAGGAATCATAGGCTCTTGTCCAAGGATGAAGTACTCCTAGCAAATGCATATAGAACTATATTTATTATGGAAGAAAAAGACTACTGGCAGAAGCCAGTAAATATTTCTAGTGCCTTTTCGCAACTTGTTAAAGGTTCAGGGCAATTTTCTTTTCTTTTTAAGTTAAGGAATTTTATCATCGTGGGTTGCTCCCCACAACAATCATAGTCCCACTATGCCGGTTAGCTCATAGAAGCAATGGCAACTTGGGCTAGTGAAAGAAGATCTAGCAAGACAGCCAAACACTTCCCCAAAGCAATAGCAGAGCAGAGCTTAAGCAAATGGAACGTAAGCCCAGTCTTAAAGTTCATTGGTATGGGTCTCTTCTCTAATTGACAGAGATCAATGTCCTGCACCTGTATGGGGGTGGGGGAGGGTGAAGCAGAGTTGATGAGAGTAGGAGAAACAATAGGTCTCCAATTTTCTTGGAGTCACTGAGTCTCTTTGGGCTTCTAGAACTTCTGGCTTCCAGCTTCAAGAGAGAAAGATGGATAATGCTTACCCAATTTCATGTTGCTGAAGGAAAAGACTCTGGGGAGAAGCTAACATAAGAGCCAGTAGAAGTCTCAATCATGTCCCTATGCTCAGCTCACTACATCGCAGATATTGGGGAACTTCCTTTTGGGTGAAATCTAGTACTTTCTCTCTTGGTTGAGCTGAATAACCTTGTTGCAATGGGAGAACTCTTTCACTCTGTATTGTCTGTTACATATTCTCATGTCATGTGTTCTTTGAGTTCTGTTTTTCCATGGTTTGGATAAATGGGTATTTGGATAAATTGGCTAATTAGTATGTGTTTGTTCATTGTGAGACAGGTATTTGGTGGGAAAAGAGTGAAGCATTGGATATTAAGTTTGGGGTCTTGCTTCTCCCTAGCTTGAACCTGAAAAGTCATAGCCCTTATTTAAGAGAGCAGACAGATATAATTATAGCCTGGTGCCCCCTTTCTCTGAGAAGAGCGAGTGGAAAAACTTCTGGTCCCAATTTCTCACTTCTCCTCCTGGCAATAATTAAAGTCTTCTTTGGAGAATGGGAGGGGAGAAGAGGTTAGAGGTGTGTATTCTGCCTCCCTTTGAGCTGCATAATGACACTCTCATGCTATGTGTGTGTGTGTGGTGGGGAGGGACAGCCCTTGCTACAGAAGATAAAAAGTCTAATGGATTTTTTTTCCAAGAGAAAAAATATAAGGGTGTAGTGGAATAGAATTATCTATGAAGACAATATATTCTTACGAGGAAATCCAGGACCTCGAAAAAATAAAAGCATGTTGGAGAGTATTTGGGTACAGCTCAATGAAAGGAGAAACAGACGTGATGTCATAGGAATATGAAGACTATTTGTACAGAAGGAAGAAATAGATAAAGAGCTCCAGATAAAGAGCGCATCAGTCTGGACACAGAGGCATTATCTTAAAGCAGTGGAGTACTTCAACTATCTGGACATGCTGGTTCTGTCTCTGTTTTTCTCTGTCTCTCTTTCTGCCTGTTTCACTTTCCCTCTGTCTCTCTCTGACTCCATCTCTCACTCTTTCCCTCTCTCTTGGTTTAGGGGATTATGAATACACTTTCTGTACTTTTGTTAGGAAAGCCTCACTCATCAGATCATATAAACAAAAGAATCATTGATGTGGCTTTCAAGGACTTTTCTTGAGTGAGGTGAGATGCAAACCCAGGCTTCCTGTTTCCAAGTCCACCATTCTTTCTACTTCACCACTTTGACAAAGAGTCTCATGTAATCTTTGTAAATACCATGGAGAGATTTAGGATCAATAGTGTAAAATTAGATGGCTTCAAACTTGATAAATCATTGGAAATAAAAAGCAGTCATTTAATGACTTGATTTCAACTTCAGGGGATGGCTGCCTTTGGAGAACTGCCCTTGGTTTTGTGCTGTTCAAAATTTGTATCAGTGACTTGAATCAAAGCATATATTGCATGCTTGTCAGATTTATAGATGACTTGAATCTGAGAGAGAATGACATAATGGATGATGGCTTGAATCTTTAAAAATATTTTTATAGGCTTAGATGATGGGTTGGATTTAATAAGTTGAAATTTAATTCAATTCCATCCAATTAAATGAGCATTTATTAAGCACCTTCTATGTGCAAAGTAGTCTGCTAGGGCCTAGGGATTCATAGTCACTAATGAAAAAGTCCCTGACTTCTAGGAGGCTACATTCTATTAGGGAATACTAGAGGTATATATATATATATATATACACACACACACACACAAGTAAGGGAAAAGGAACATTAAGCAATAGGAAACATCAGAAAAAGGTCTCATATAGGAGGGGATGCTTAAGCTGTACTTTGAAGAAAGCTAGAAATTCTAAGAAGAATTAAAGGTGAGTCATTCTGTAACTTTCCTAACAGTCATCCAAGCTCTATTTGAACACTTATAATGATAAGAACACCATCGTTGACCACACAAGGATATATGTGATGTAACCAGAAAAGATTCCTGATTCTGGACACTGTGTGGCTTTTAATGTTATCCTTGGCTACATCAGCTTTTTTTGGCTACCATGCTGCTCGCTATTTACTTACACTTGGATTGTAGTCCACTAAAACCCCCCGGATCTTTCTCACATAAACTGTAATGTATCTATGATTCTCCTATCCTGTACTTGTGAAATTGATTTTTCATATTAATTATAAGATTTTATATTCATCTCTTCTATAATTCTCCATTTACACAGCTGCAAAATATCTCCCCCAATGTACTAGTTTGACCATTTCACTACTTTGCTCAAAAGGTGCAATGATGTCCTATTGCACACAGGACAAAGAGTTCCTTCCTCATCATGAGATGATGCCTGTTGTATAATGCCAATCATATTTAACACTGATGGCATTCATTGAGAGGCAACATGATATAGTGGATAGAGAGCCAGTTTCAGAGTCAGGAAGAGCTAAATTCAAATCGCACTGCTGATGCATCCTGGCTTTGTGACCATGGGCAAGTGGCTCAACCTTTCAGGACCCCAGGCAATTCTCTAAGGCTATACATAGCAAAGCAGTTGCTGATTTGCATCAGAAGATGGACTTTCTTCAAAAAGATTTCCACTAATGAAATCATAAGTCCAGTAGACACAAAACAAAACAAAACCTTTAATGACTTTTCTAAAAGTCATTGAACTCTCAACTCCCCTTTGGACAATTAAATGGCACAGTGGATAGAGCACCCGACCTGGAGTTGGGAAGACTCATCTTTCTGAATTCAAATATGGCCTCAGACATTTACTAGCTCTGTGACCCTGGGCAAGTCACTTAACCCTATTTTCCTCAGTTCCTCATCTTTGCCAAGAAAAACTCAAATTGGGTCATGAAGAGTTGGGCACAACCGAAACAATTAAACAACAAAAAATTTCAAAGCCCTAGGCTAGGCATGGGGATACCAGAGATAAAAGTGAAAACATTCCCTGCCCTCAAAGAACTAATATTCTACTAAACTTCTTATAATCTTGACTTCTCCCAACTCCTTACACTTGCACAGGCCATCCGCAATGCCTAATATGTATTCTTACCACATAATTTTTTTAATAAACTTTTTGCTTTCTTCAAGAGGCAATGGAATGCAACGAAAAGCATATTGAACTGTTAAAGAGACACTTAGGTTTGAATTCTGACGCTGACAGTAACTGCTTGTGAAACGGCTGAATAAGTTGTGGAATATGAAGGCAAAGTGCTGTTGTGCTGTAAGAATTTAGGAGATAAACGATTTCAAAAAGACAGAAAAGATTTGTAGGAACTGACAAAGAATGAAATGAGTAGAACAAGAAGAATAATTTACGCTGTGACATCAGTATTACAAAAATGAACTTTTATAAACTGATGAAGAATGAAATAAGCAAAACCAGGAGAACAATTTATACAATAATAACACTGTAAAAAAACCCCAAATTCTCTTTGAAAGCTGTAGGAATTACAATGATCATTCATGATTCCAGAGGACTGATGATGAAACATGCTATCCAATATAGAGGTGATAGAGTTAGAGTGTAGAATGAGACATATATGTGCCTATACATATGTAATATATATTATGTGTATGTATATACATATGTATATATATGTTGTTCACAGCCATTGAGGTATTTGTTTGCTTCACTATGCATATTTGGTATGAGTATCTTTTGGTATCTTTTTGGTATCTTTTTCTTTTTTAATAGGGCAGTGGATGGGAAAGAAATTATATTTATGTTCATTTGAAAAATAGGTTGGGAGTACTACAGATGTGCAAAGTTGTATGCACATTCAGATGAGATCATTGTAGTTTTCGTTTTACTTAAATGCTCTACTTTGTCACAAAATAGGAGTAATCTGTAAATGTTTGTGATATTAAAAATGAAACACATCAATAAAACTTTTTTTAAGGATAACATCTCCCTTGTTAGTGCCATGAGTAGGAGTTCACAAAACACAGTTATCTCTATGGTTGCATTTATCCAGGAAAAGAAAAGCTTATGGGCAGGAAGAGTGCTCAGCTTGTACCAGTGAAATACAAAAGACGTAGAAGCAGGCCTCTGGCATGTTGGGTAGTTCTTAAATGGAAGATCCATTAGAGAACATGGTAACTACTTGTGAAATGGCTGAATAAGTTGTGGAATATGAAGGCAAACATGATAGCAGGTTTCATCATCAGTTTCTGGAATCATGAATGATCATTGTATTGATCATAGTTCTTACAGCTTTCAAAGAGAATTTTTTTTTTTTTATGGTGTTGTTATTGTATAAATAGTTCTCCTGGTTTTGCTTATTTCATTCTTCATCAGTTTATAAAAGTCTTCAAAACTGTTCCTTTTTGTAATACTGATGTTATAGCATAAATTATTCTTCTGGTTCTACTTATTTCATTCTTTGTCAGTTCCTATTAAAAATCACAGAGGCACTGATGGGCTCTAATTTGCATTGATGGGAGAGAATACACATGCAGATAAAAGCACATATCCATGAAATTATTTAAGTATACATATTTGTGTAATATTTTCCCAAATTGACTTTTTTTCTTCTCTATTTTCAAAGCAAGCCCAAGACAAGATGATGCCCTTTTCATATTAGTGACAGGTATAGCTGGCACCTAGTGGATAAATAGCAGAACTGCAGGCACTAATAATAGAATAGAAAGTTTTAGCATTGGGGGTAAAAAACAAAAACAAAAACAAAAATTAGTAGTTATTTGATATTTATTAGTGCCCAGTTCCAGAATATATAACATAGAGAAACATATTTGACTCTCTGTAAAGAGCATACAATCTGAGGAAAAAAAGATACAGAAGAAATGGAGAGAGGGGCCATGGAAAGAAGGTATAGGATTTTACATTTGCTAAAGTTAAATTAACTCCAGGATAATTTAATTCTAAAACTAGAAATATTCAGTAAATATCCTACTCATTATGTACAAGTAATTGTTTTAAAATATTTAAATATTCATGTTTATTAGGCTTTCATCCTAAGGCTCTTCTCTTTCCCTAAATGAAGAAACTTTTCCCCTAAGCCTGTCTTTTGTTTGCCACAAAATAACTGCAGTGGCTCCAGCTAATTATTTCAGGACGAGGCTCCCTAATTTTTTGCTCCCTGCTGTCTCCCCCAAGTACCTCATTTTAAAATTCAAGCCCTGCTCTCTCTTGTATCCCTTCACCTGGGCACTCTACTTTAATCTTGGGAGTTCCTGCCTGTAATTCACTGGCTTATTTCTGGTTTCCTCAGCCAATGTCTGTTTACCAGAGCCTTGGACTTACTGCTCTCTTTTAGCCATAGGATCTTTGCAGGGTATGAGCGCCGGCAAGTCTTCCCTCCTCTGTTCTCCCTTCCCCACCCCCAACCCAAGTGAAACAATATGAAGTTACGATTTTCAAACCACATCTCGGCAGCTAGGTAACTGAAAGAACAGTTTCCTTTCTGGATCTTTGGAGAGAGATTCTCATTTGCTTTGCAAGAACTGCATTAAGAAGTGTAACACAGTAACTTCCCTGTAAGAGCTGGTGGGTAATGCTACCCTAAATAGAACGAACTCCCACTGGCTGGCTTTTGTGCAAGAACTAATACTTTCAGGTGCAGATCTATATAAATCCCAGAAGGGATTGGAAGATGCACAGGCAACTTCAAACCTGTCCTGGTGCAGAAGGTAATGACGACACCTCTCTTAAACTAACAACTTGGAATGATTGTTCTAAGCGCTAACGAAATCATTTTTGAAACCTCTCAGATCGAGTCGCTGTCTCTTAAACGCTGAAATTGACCTCGGGACTAATACTTAGCGAGGGAGGGTCAGTAATTTTCTGAGCTGCTTTTCAGCTGCTTATCAATGTGCACCTGACTTTGGAAATGGAAAATAAATTTCACATATTATTGAGTATGATGAGGGAGGGAGTTTTCTTTCATTCCACTCCAACACTAATCTCTGAAATGGCTCTCTTCATTGAAATACAATTTTTGTATGAATTTTATGGACAGAGTCCATTGTGATGGACGGGATTTTTATGCTTTAATCTTGAATATCTATCTTTTCTAATGTTTTAGCATTGTAAAAAAAAAACAGAATTAGTTATTTAATATTTATTAAGCATTGGTAAAGTTCTCGTTCCAAAACATGTAACATAGAGAAGCACTTTTGATTCTATGCAAGCCCCATACAATCTAAGAAAAAATGATACAAAAGAAGGGAAGCTGGGAAAGGGGGCCATGGAAAGAAGGTGTAGGATTTTATACAGGTGTTATATTTTAGGATTATACCTATATGTTGATATTACATGTAGGATTTTATACAGGTGTTATACAGGTACTAAATTAATTCAAAAGACTTGGATTTGATGATATTTTATGAATTTAAATAAATTATCAATCTACTCGATTAACCCCTTCTTGGATTAGGGTTCGACAATTTGTCCCTTGCAACTATAGAGGAAAGAATACTCTTTTGCTAAAGAGTAAACTGGGTTTTGGGAAAGGCGTATGGTTAGGAAAGAGGGAATGAAAGACCAGGGAAGGAAAAAAAAACTCCTCCAGATAAACACTTGGAGGGCTTTCCCCCCTAGAGTTAAGGATGCTCATCTTTAGTGAGAGAAATGGGCAGGACAATTGATTCACATATCTGATAGTGTTAAAGTATTCTTCAAGAAATCTATTTTTTTTTAAGTGGTGTGAAGTTAGAGTGTTGGTTTACATGTTACGTGATATATTATTTCTACATAAATCATACAGGCATGGACCACCTTTGCTAAATAGTACAAAAACAGGTTTCACTGCTAAGGTTGCTCAGTCTGTCTAGGTCTGGCACATTTTTTTCCTGTTTGACGTTATTCAGCTTCTGAATTGACAGAGCATCTCATGATATCCTTACGGACAAGATTGAGAAATGAGGGCTAGGTGATAGTTTTCCATTAACTCTAGCAACAATTTGGTTGTCCTTCATGGCATGTCTTAACTACAGTCATATCCATGCCAGATAAGAGTAAAAGTGGGGCAGCATTCTTTTAGAAAAAAATTCTGGCTTTTCCTTTGAAAGCTACAGTGTTGAGATAGACAGTTATCTTCTTCACTTGCTCATTGGATGGAATAAATTGATTTCCAAATACCTGGAGTTCATGACGGGATACTCTCTTTTAGTAGGTTATCCAAGTGTTTTGCATACGTCCAGTGTCCTTAGGTGGATTTGGAAATGGTTGAATGGCTCCTCCCCAAAGTGATTATCAAAGGTTGTCAACATGAAGAGAGATCTTTTCTTATTCTCTATAATGGTGCAGGTTTTGGCTTAATTCTATTCAGGATATTTTATCAATAATTTGGATGAAGACATAGATTGTATACACATCAAATTTGCAGATAATACAAATAGTATCCAGAAAAGATTTTGACAGGCAAAGGTGATGAACTGAATGTAAAAATGATGAAATTTAATAGAGACAGATGCAAAGTCCTTCATTCAAAAAAATCTGCTTCATAAATTAAAAAAAATACTCCCAACTCAAAATCCTAGGTACCTAAACATATGAAGGACTATCAATTGATACAGAAGTTATATTTCTTTTACATGGTCCCAGAGAGCGTGGTCTAGGTATAGGGGTGGGGAACCTGCAGCCTTGAGGCCATATGTGGCCCTCTAGATCCTCTGTGAAGTTTGGTTTGGTCAGAGGGCCACACTTGAAGACCTAGAAGGCCACATGTGGCCTTGAGGCTGCAGGTTCCCCACCTCTGGAGCAGCTATGGTTGGAAAGAGTATTGCAAAGAGCGAGACTGTGACTTGATATAAGGAGCAACTTCCAACATTTAGCAGCTGTCTAAAAGTGGAATGGTCTGCCTTAACAGGTAATTAGTTCCTCACAACTCGAGGTCTTCCAATAAGAGATGTTTAGAGGGGATTGTTGCTTAGGCATAAGTTTAATTAGATAACTTCTGAGGTCCTTTCTAGCTCTGAGATTATGTGCTTCTGTGTTCTATCTTGTGTAGGGTTTGGCAGTTATCACTTAGCAAGCATTTGTAAAGCATCCCAATGTGCTAAGGGCTAGGCACTGGGCAAAGTGCTGGGGAGACGCAGACAAAAGTATAAAAAGTTCCTGTCCTCAAGGAGCTTAACATCATACTGGGGGAGCAAATATTCACATATATACAAGATTACTTTGAGTGGTCACTAGCTGCTGGTAGCAATCAAGAAAAGTTTTATATAGAAGGTCTGAGCAGAGTTTTAAAGGAAAGTAGGGCTGAGAGACAGAGGGGAGGAGGAAATGCATTCTAGTGATGGAAGATAGCTAGGACAACAACATAAAATTGGGAGATGGAGTGTAGTGGGTAAGAAACAGAGAGAAGGTCATTTTGTCTTGATGATAGGGTGTGGGAAAGAAATTAATATAAGGTTGGAGTCGAATCATGAAGGTCTTTAAATGTCCAATGTAGGAGTTTGTATTTGATCTTAGAGGTAACAGTCATTGGACCAGTGTTTTAAGAAATTTATTTTGGTATTTATGTGAATGATGGATTTTAAAGGGGAAGGACCAGAAGCAGGAAATCCAGCTAACAATAAGGCTAACATTGGCTTCTACTTAATGACCTAGGGAAAGCAAAAACAGTACGTAGCACTATCGTCATCAAGAGTGCATCCCATAGTGTTAAACAGATAAGGTAAAAATTAATTTTATCTAAAACATCTAGAATATTTCACTGTCTCAATCTGCCAATTCCAGTGAAAAATAGTAAGGAAATGAAAGGCAAAAGATAACCCCTACTAGGCTGGATGAATGGTATTAGTCTCTTTTTCTTTACTAATTGTAAAAAAGTTGGCATTGTTCACCAATGTTCAGGGAGGAGTAAAGCATTATAGATGCTCCCAAAATTAGCTGATTTTTGAGAACACTTTGAAAGCTGTTAGAAATCAATTTGAAGCTGTCATCCATCTGTATCTCTTCCTCTTATTCATAAAGAAATCACAAGAGGATCTACCAAAGTCAAATGCCATTCAGAAGCTGAACTCTAGGAGTAAATATGTCAGTGCCAGACTCAGCAAGCTTCCCTTTGGCAGTAAACCTGCCTTTGTACTATGTAGCAATGATGGTCCATATCTGGAGAACTATTTTTAACAGCAGGATCTGAGGTTTGTTTCATGGATGATTTATCAAAGATGGTATCAATGATATATATATTACTGGCTAGTTTATCTTAAGACTGTCCAAACTGTTACTAGAAATATGGCCTAGGAGTCATCAGTTTTTCTTCCAAAGGATCATGGATTTAAAGCCAGAATTCCAGTGCCTTGCACATAAGAGTTTAATAAAAGAGGCTTAAATAAAATGGTTGAATTGGATTGAAGCAAACTGAGATCATAGGCTGTAAATTCCTTAAGGGTAGAGACTGTTTCACTTTTATATTCGTATCTCCAGATATGGATATGTAGATATCCATATCTATCTTGGCACATATTGAGTAGGTCCTTAACAATTTTATTAAATTATAAAATCATAGATTTAACATGAAGAAGAAACATCAGAGGCCATCTGGATTAATGACTTCATTTTACAGATGAGAGAAATGAAATTAAGCCAGAGAAGTTGTGACTTGCTCCTTGTCATATAGCTAATACGTAGTAGAAGTATGTCCTTTTACTCCAAATTCAGCCTCTGAGAGGTCATCTTTTCTAACCCAGACCTAGCTAGGTGGTACATTGGGTAGGGGACTGGACTTGGAATCAGGAAGACTTGAGTTCAAATCTGACCTCTTTGACCTTGTGCAAGCTGCTATGAAAATTGAGAGATATTTGTAAACCTCTTAGTATGGTGTCTGGCACACAATAGAAATTTAATGAATGCTTGCTTCCTTACTTTCTTCCAATTTCACATTATGGATGAAAGGTGAAATAGTAATTGGGTTGCCCAGGATCATGAAGATAATAAGTAACAGAGAAGGCATTTGAACTTTAGGTACTCTGACTCTTAATATAGTACTCTTGATCAGGATCACTAAGCCCCATCAAGAAAAGCCCCAACAAGAAAACCTCTTGTGTCAGGTATCTTAGATTGGAGTGTGTCATAGATTAAAGGCTTCACGCTAGAAGGGCCCTCAGCAACCATCCTGCCCAACATTCTCATTTTACAGATAAAGAAACTGAGGTCTAGGCAAGGGGAAGGAAGGGAAAAAGCATTTATAGAGCACCTACTATGTGCCAGGCACTGTGCGTAGTGCTTTACAATGATCTCATTTGATCCTCACAACAACCCTGGCAGATAGCTGCTATTACTACTACTACTACTGCTGCTGCTGCTGCTACTACTACTACTACTACTAGACAACATTTATATAGTGCTTACTATATGTGCCAGGCACTGTGCTAAGCACTTTACAAATATTGTCTCATTTGAATCTAACCACAAACTCTGGGAAGTAGGCGCTTCTATCATTTCTGTTTTACAGATGAACGGAGGGTCAGAGGGAGTAAATGACTTGCCTAGAGTCACACAGATAGCTAGTCAGTCTGGATTTGAGTTTAAGTTCTGTTTTTGAACTCCAATCTTCCTGATTCCAGGCCTTGTGCTCTATTCATTGTACCACTTCGCTGTCTCTGTCACAGTACATGTACACTGGTAGATGTGGTATATAGTACCAACCTATGTCCTCAACAGGGGATTCTCTAACAGGGAAAGATGGACTCTCCCTCTTCTATGTAAATTGTATGAGGAACTATCTCTGTAGGTTCACAATAGGCTAACCTTGGATCTACAAGTCAGGCTAAACATATCCTGAGTTGTACAATGGAATGATCCTGGGTGTTTATGAATATGTTGCTTTTCTTCTGGTTTGCACCTGAAAGACTCCATAAGCCATTTGTATTTTTCGAAATGAAAACACGTACATATAAGCTGTCCTCTGGTTAGCGACTGTAGTGGCTTTTTATAGCTATAATTTCTAAAAAAAAAAAAAACCATCTAGCAGGTGATTCAAATGTTCTGTTCAACTCATGAGGCGGTATGGCATGTGGAAGATCTGGGTTCAAGCCCTGATATTCACATACTGGCTGTGTGTCACTGGACAAATCACTTGATCTCTCAGACAACTCCCTAAGATTATAAACAGCAGAACAATTGGTTGAGTTCCCTATGCAAACCAGATCACAATTGTGATCTAAAAAAATAACTAAGGTACAACCCAGGTACTCCAAGAGCAATCAAAATGAGGAGGGTATAGTTTCTTCCTGCCCTCAGGATATGAACCATATGGCTAATTTCTGCACTCCAAAAAGGATGCTGCTGCTTACTACTTTGGAATGGGCCATGCTGACCCCCCCCCCTTTTTTTTTTAGCAGATTCCCCAAGTCCTTCTGTCCATCCAGAGTCTTCACTTAAGCTCTTAAGACTAGAGCTGTTCAAGGAACCTGGTATTGGCCACTTGCTAACTATTTCCAGCCCAGAGGGGACTAGATAGGAAAAGTCCTCTTTAATACTAGAGGACTGTTTTCTAACTTGATTGTTGACAATCTGATCCTTACGTTTGATTTGAAATGTGATTCTATGGAAGACTGATAAAATTGCTGGAAACCAATGGGAGAGAGCTGAGTCCCCCGCTATTATTTTAGTGGTATCAGATGCTACCAGCTTCCCAATTACAGTTATGTGAAATGTCAAAAAATGCTATTAATACTGATGACATTGTTACCAGAACTGATTTGGAAAAATGTAAAAAAGGTAGTGGTCAGAAGGAAATCAACATGACCAAGGGAAGCATATATTTCCAATTGATGATTCAATTCAATATATATTTAGTAAGCCATCTAGTACGTGCCAGACATTACGCTATGGAACTTACAGTTTAATGGGGAAAACAACAAAGGGTGTGGGGATCTGAGGAGCTGGGAAGGTTGGGGAATTAAAGGGGTATTTGGCACTGGGGGAAATTGTTCCTTGGAGTTGAAACCAGGCAGAGCTGCAGCTGCAAAGTAGAGTGAGCTAAAAGTCCACTCTCTGCCTTCTATATAGGAAGACTTTGGGAGGAGTTTAAACTCTACCCTCCAGGAGACAGGAGGCTGAGCGAAGTGGTATACAAGATTTGAGTCAGTCAGCCGCATGGTGATGAAATTAGAAATGATGAGCTTTTCCTAGGACGGGCATCTTGTTTCAGGGAGTTGAAACAAGGCAGAGACGAAGATACAAAGCAAGGACCTAGAATTCATCAACCTTGACAGCACTCTAAGGAATGATATATCTATAGACAAACAAATTCTTGTAAGAGCAACTAGATTCACGAAACTGACAAAAATGGAAGTTTGGAACAAGAAATGGTACTGCTGTCTGAGCTTTATATATCTGTAACTTGGAGACCCTAGACAAAGACCAGATCTCAAATTCCAAAACACGTACTTGATTTGTGCCGTTTCAGCTTTTGCCTAGGTATTTCCTCTCTAGCCTAGAGAGATTATGGATGTGTGTTCAAGTTCCACTACGCATCCTGTGTTGCTTGAAGAAACAAAAACAGAGGACGATAGGGACAAATCTCAAGTCAAGCTCCAAGAAAATGAATTCATTCCCAAGTTACAGGAGAATGCTCTTCATTGCCAAGTTACAGGAGAATGCCCTGACACTAGAAAAGGTAATATACCCTGTTAGATAAATACGCTATGATTTGAATGCTTGTATAATTAGCATGGAAGGTACATAGTAACCTTTTTCAGGACTTTGATGGCAATTTTGTTATTTTAATTATTATAGGGGGTTCTAATTTTTGTAATTTTGCTCTAATGGCATTTGTGTGGGACAAAACAGTGCATAGGAGGTGGGAAGAGAGAGTCATCTGATCTATTGATGTCATCTGATATAACCCTTAGGCCTTCCCATTGGGCTTGTTAGAGAAGACTTATTAAGACATTCAGACTTTTGTATCTGCCTTGTAGCTGGACTTTCTCTAATGTCCCATCTTCCCCAATTGGATGTAAGCTCCTTGAGATCAAGGACTGTCTCATTTAAAAAAATTTGTATCTCTAGCATGTAGCATAGTGCTTGGCACATATTACATTCAATTTGAATACTATGATTAATAGTAGTTTTTGTTTCTAATTCCTAGGAAGTAATATTTAAAGGTAAAATAGTTCAATAGTCAGAGCAGATCTAGCAGGATCATATTGATTGGGATGTAGATTGGATGATTTTTTGGTAGTAACTTCTAATTCGACAGATTAAAAAAATGTATTCATTCTCTAGCTAATAAGCAGAAATAGAAACCAATTATTACAATATATGTAAAGTGCTTTTCAAACTATAAAGCTCTATGTTAGTATCAATTGCTATTGTTACTATTTTTAAAGTGTAACCAATAGTAATGAGTGAACATATTATTAACCTGTTCCCTTCTATTGAATGATTAAATATGACTACTTTTACTTGGACCCATTTGCTGTGCAAACTTGTTCATGTGTCTCCAGTGATGAGCAAAGAGTATTTAGAAGCTTGAAATCATATAAATGTTGGAAAGGGGTGTTGGACAGAGACCTAAGATTTTTCTGAATAACTTGGAGTTTTGCATATATGAATATTCATATACATAGATATTTTCACTACTACAGCTATAATGGGCTTATATAAGTAAATCTCGTATTTCAGACTAGCATTAAGTAGTATTCCTCTACCTCTAGAGTACTTGAAAAAAATATTTCTATTGTAATTACTTTACTGCACTGTTGCAAATAATAAAATAATTTTTTTTTTTACCCATAGATCTCAATGATGCAGGATCCTCTTCTCTTCCTAGTGTCCAGAAATTTCTTCCTACAAATTATAACAGTTATACTAAGGAACATTATTCATATGCAGGCAAGAATATTATTATTCAAGAATCAATAGAGAGCTACGGAGCTGTAGTGTGGCCAGGTGTAAGTCAATTGTTAACTTTATGATAAAAATTTTTCGAAATGTAAATATAAAGCCGCCATATTTGCCTTATATATTTGCCATATATGTGTGTATTGATCAATCTCTACATTTATCTACATACATATCAATATCTATATCTATGGGGGAGGGAGGAAAGGAGCAAGGATTAAGTACTTTGCACTAGACACTGCTACTATGGCTATGTAGTACAGAATATCCTTATTTCAAAATTCTTTTGTAGTAGAAAGAGTATGTTCACTCTGACAGAAAACTTGAAAATATAGAGATATGAATGCCTAGGAATGTTTGTGACAATACACTTGACCAATATATTGGTGCCTCAATCTCCTAAGACCCATAAAAGATGGGACCTTGCTAAGTTTGAAAACACTTCCAAGTGAATACAAATTTCAAAATTCTACCCTGTGACAGGTCACATTTTGAGTCGGAAAGAACCTTCAAGGTCATCCTTATTTTACAAATGAAGAAACAATGAAGTGACTTGCCCAAGATTAACTAGGTAGTAGGCTGAACCCAGGTCCTCTGTTCTTTTTCCTCTAAAGTAATGAATTTGATGTACCGTTCAATCAAAATCTAGTTTTAGAAGGAGCTTGTGGCAAAGACAGGCGTGTTTGATATCTTGAGAGGAGAAATGCTTTCACACTATAGCTCAAAACTATTAGCAGCTGGATAATGTCATTATTGTCATAATACGAAGATAGCATATAAATAATTTAAACTTATACCCCTAAAATTCTGGAGATGGGGGGGAAGAGGCATAAAAAATATATGGATGGATGTATATTTATGAACTCTCTTATACCAGGATATGGTTCTGAGCATACAAATAAAAAAGATGAATCTTTTGGTTAAATATGCTATTAAACATACTGTTGATTATTCCAGAAGTAGAACTGTTGAGATAATGACATCCCAGTCACATAAAATCTTGAAAAGTAAATGGTTGACCCTATTTAGCATTTAAAATTACAAACTCCTCTTTGGAAATTAAGTTATTCGGACCGTGTCTGATTCTTGTGACCCCAGCTGGGGTTTTCTTGGCAAAGATACTGGCGTGGTTTGCCATTTCCTTCTCCAGCTTATTTTACAGATGAGGAAACTGAGGCAAACAAGGTTAAATGACTTGTTCAGGGTCACATAGCTAATTATTGTCTGATTCCAGATTTGAACTCAGGAAGATGAATCTTTGTTGACTTCAGGCCCCAGCACTCTATTCTCTGTGCCTCCTGACTGTCCCTTGGAAATTCAAGACATTCCCAATTTGACTTATACAGTAAAATCTCTTAGATTATACATTACTCCCTCTCACACACTCATCTTCACTCTATTTGAATGGAACTGTTTCTTGCTGTCCACAACATTCCTTCTCCAGCCTCTACACTTTTGAATAGGTGGTTGGTTCCCCCATACCTGAAATACTCTTCTTCTAGTTTCCTTCAAGGCTCATTTACTGCCGCCTTCAAGAAATTTTGCTCAACTTTCCTAGTTATTAACGTGCCTTTGTCCCAAATCACTGTATTTTTTGGGAAGGGGGGGAGGTAAGGAGAGAATGGTTATGTCTCCCTTATCTATACTTATTACTTAGTACAATATAAATTAAGTGTAAAAACTGCCTCACTTTTATATTTATATCCCCACCATCTAGCACATTGCCTTGGTACATAGTAAGCAGTGAGCACTTAATAAATATTTGCTGATTGACCTAGAAAGCACATAAATGACATTTAAAATAAGGTGCTCTCTTTGGTGGACAGGGAATCTTACACCATTGATTTCACTGGTATGGGGGGGGGGGTCAGGGGTAAGGATTCTCTCTCTACAATGGAGAATAACAAATGTTTGCAACTTTTAGAAAGTTTCCTGGGGGTACCTTTATCCAGGGCCACCCAGCCAGTATGTGTCAAGAGATAGGTCTTGTTCCCAGTCTTTCTGACTCTGAGGCCAGCCTTTTTGTCTACTATGGTCTCATAGAGCTCAATTTATTGCTTTTACATCTTGATGCCCCTTAAAAGGTATTTTATGCCTAAATATCATCCTGACATAAGTTCTCCTCTTTATTCTAAGGTAGGGCTACCTTGCAAAAAGAAACCTCATAAATCTCCACTGAATCAGAAATAATAGCTTATGTTAACATAATTACAAGGTGATCATCACAATAACCTTGAGAATTGGTAATGTAAATATCATTTATAGTATACAGGTGAGAAAGCTGAGGCTCAAAGAGCTTAAAATAGCTTGCTTGATTTTATACAGTTGTTAAATTTCAAAACTGGGATTTGAGTTCGGGTTTTCTGGCACGAAGTCTAATTAATATACTTCCTTCCACATCATACTGTTTCTCTACTCTACATCAATACAAATCAGAAAATACTTTTTTTTGAGGGGAGAAAGTTGGAAAAGTTCTACATGGACCATAAATTATGTATGGTTACTAAATGACCATTTTTTTAAAAATCACTCCAATTTGAATATAGCATGAGAGGTAAGTTACTCAAAAAAGTTTTATAGCAAGATGTTTAGAACAATTTGGGAATAGCTATGACCAGCCAAAATGAATTACTCTGCTTTAGCATCATAACTTACTTTGTAGAAACCAAGCGAATTTGATACTCTGAGGCCACAGATGATCCTCTGAAACCTTGGCGATTGCTTTAAATATCAGTACTATCATACAAGATATTATAGGACAGATTTCTTTGCCATCCTAAAGTTCTTTTAGAACTTTAAAAGCATATGAGATTTGGAGTCAGAAGGCCAGGGCTTGAATTCTTATTTTGCCAATTACTACTTCTATGACTTTATGCAAGTCACTATCTGTGCCTCAGTTTTCTCATCTATGAAATGGGAGTGGAGGAAGGACTAGCTAAATCAAAATCCCCTCAAGCTCTAAGTTTCATAATCCTGTGATCCTACTTGTCAGTCACTATCAAATTCTATACTCATAGAACTTTAGGATTCCATAGTTAAGGCAATTTGGAACTGGAAAGCATATTTAAGATCCATATATTCCAAATCTTTTTTTTAAAACACATGAAAAGATTGAAGCCCAAACAATTTTGTAGGTTCGTAGGTTTTAAATTTGTTAAGGATCTTGGGGGAAGTCCAACCCTATTATAAAGAAGAAACTGGGGACTTGTGAGTTGAAACAGCTTTCTCCCAAACTAATGACGTCTAGAACTTTGATCTCCAATCTCTTGGTTATGTCTAACTGCAACATTTTACTTTCTTAGGCTGTAGCTTTGTGTGAATATTTGGAACAACATTGTACAGAACTCAAGCTTCAAGGTGCTACAGTGATTGAAATTGGGGCTGGACCAGGCCTTGTGTCAATTGTGGCTAGTCTATTAGGTCAGTACATTATTTTGTAACTCTTCTAAATTTATGGTCATTGCAAAAATACAGGAATTCTTCACGGTTTTAGAAACCCTATTTTAATTAACTTAAATGCTAAAACTTTTTAAAACACTTGTGCCAGTCTTGCAACACAGAATCTGTTTTGATGGAAAGAAAATGTGATGTAAATTACTAAGACAAAGGAAGAAGTAAAGTCATAGAGACATCTATACTAAGATGTTTATAAAATATTGGCCACAGTCAATGGGTATGACAGTCACAACGTGGCCACACCTGGTTGTGTTCTCACCTCCCTTATCTCCCCATTTCAGTTTAAAACTTAGTGAGAGTATGAAACATGTCTTTTATTTCCTTCGTATATTCCCAGAGTGTCTAATTGCCCAACAGACACCAAAATATTACCTGGTAATTGATGTTTTTTTTTTTCCTTTCTTAGGAGCACACGTGACAGCAACGGATCTTCCTGATGTGCTAGGAAACCTCCAATACAACATTTTCGAAAATACACACAATTGTACAGTGCACCGACCTGAAGTGAGAGAACTGGTGTGGGGGGAAGATCTTGAACTGAATTTCCCTAAATCAGCTTATTATTATGATTTCATTTTAGCTACTGATGTGGTGTACCACCATTACTTTCTGGATAAACTGCTGACCACAATGGTACATTTGTGTCAGACAGGGACCGTGTTGCTCTGGGCAAACAAATTCAGATTCAGCACAGATTATGAATTTTTGGAAAAATTCAAGAAAACTTTCAACACAACACTACTTGCTGAATTTCCAGAGTCAACAGTCAAGATTTTTAAAGCAACACTAAAATGGGACTAAAATAAAATAGGTAAAAAGGCATCATGTTAGTATGATTCTGAAGCAAACGGGGAAGCATTACATTCGAGGCAAAACAGATATAAGTATGTAAGAAATTAAGTAAGAAGAATTTAATTATCTATGTCTTCAAAATGCTTTATAGACAAACTTAACTTCAGAAACTAATGTTATACCAAATTTTTTATCTGTATCTATATAGCTATACATAGATATACATATATGCACACACCAAATTTTATACTAAAAAAAATAGAGTATTACATATTTTGAAATAGTAATGTACACTTTATAATTCATATTACAAGTACAAACTCACCTTATTGAATTTACCCTCTTATGCTGGAAATAAATGCTCCTAAATTATCTGAATCACATCTAGCTTATGTTTTTAGAACTACTGATGAAATAATATAGGACAAAGATATTACAAACATCACGTTAACATAAAACTGCTGAATTCTTTGCAAATTTGTCCAGAATACGGTCGTCTACTTTTTTGAAACCTCAACAATATGTTTTAAAATATGAATTTTACACTAAAATTGTAGTATAACAGAGACACACATATTTGTTAAATGATGCATTTACTCAATAATCTTCTCTAGTTAGTAGTTTTTACTATTTTGAAGCCATTTCTCTTCACACAAAAAAAAGTTACGCATTCAACTGAATAAAAGAAACAAGCTGTATAACATCACTTACATTATAGGGTGAGGTTGCAAGTAGCTTAAAACCCAGACCTTCCAGGTTTGAGATTACTTAGTGCATTACCATCAGAATATTTTTTCAGGTAAAATTTGAAACTATTGCATTCTTGACTAATTGTTACCATACTTTAGTACTGACATTAAGTATTTTTGTAATATATACCGCTGAAAAAAAATTTGGGTTTTGTAAAAATTTACCCTGTTAAGTCCACTTCTGAGGAAGATAATTATTTCATAAAATATACTGTATTGTCTAATTGACTCTCAAGTATTTAGTTCAATCTCAAATAAATTATTCCAGATTACTTAAGTCACTTTAAACATTAGGCACCTACTGTATGCAAGGCATTGTGTTTCAGGAAAAGTGGTACCCCTTCCTTCCATGGCATGCCCTATGGTCTAATGTAGTTCCTAGTGTGCCACCACCCTAATGTGTACTGAGCACACTTCCACTCTATGTTTGATGATAATGACAATATTGCATTGACTCAAAATTGTGCTTTTACGGTAATTTTGGCAGTTCAAAAAAATTGTTTATTTTCCCCACTCCCAAATAAAATTATTTTGTAACCTTTATTCTTCAAACCTTGTTGTTGAAGGAAAAGGACTTTTGTCTTATTAGAAGGGATAGTGAGCAAAGTAAACAGAGACCTAAGAGAGGTGGCTCTCTCATGTTTTTCACTGAGTATCTCAAGTCTGTACAAGCCCATAAAAAGCAGCTCTTACCCTGTGCTAAGATTGTGATGGCTCCTCACTTTGCAATTCCAGCAGTCCCTTTTGGTGTGCCAGATGGAAGACATAACTCTCCCTTGCCTCTGCTACCAAGAAGCTGGGAAGAAGTACCAGGGGGTCTCTGTCTTCATTACAGAATATGCCCAGCTGACTGCTGCATCTGCCTACACTTGCCAAAGATCAATTCTCATTTCCCTGCCTCACTTCATACCTCCCATTTCATACAAGTGAAAAATTCATCATGACCTCTTGCCTGGACTGTTGCTATTCAGTACTTCTCTGACTCTTGACATGAAAGTGTATGCCTGATCATGCCATTCCCTTGTGCTAGAAGCTTCTGTTTCCCCACTATCTTTAGGTTAAAATACCAACTCATTTTTGGCACTTAAAGCTCCTCATACAATGCATTCCAGACTATCTTTCTAGTGTGACTACACATTACTCCCTCCTCCCACTCTAGACAGGCTAAACTAGCTGACTTGAATCACATCTTGCTATTACTCCATTTCCCATGGCATTATTTCTAGGACTCAATACAAAATTCTTTGTTTGGCATTTACAGCTTTTACAATATAGCTCCAATGTATCTTTACAGAGTGATTTGGCCGTACTCTGTTATGCATATCATGGCACAGCCAAACCATCCTATTTGCTGTTCCTCCAGTAACATTCCTTCTCCTATCACTAATGTCTCTACACATGCAATCACTCCAGTCCTGAATGGCCTACACTCCTCAGCTCTGCCGGTTCAAATCCCTCTTTCCTTTTAAGGCTCAGCTCAAGCACTGCCTCCTTCAAAGGCCTTTCTAGAGTCCCTCCGTTGTTATTACCCTCCACAACATCACACATTTATTTTATGTAAATCTTATATTATTTAATCTGGCCTGGTATAATATAAGGTCTCTGAAAGCAGGGATTCTCACTTTTGCATTTATATTTGTGGCAGACAGAACAGATACTATCTCTACTTTATGGTCACATGAAAACCATGATGACACAATTAGTGGTGGTACCAATAATAATGTCTACAATGTTATTACATCAATCTCATTTCAAAAAATGCATTTAAAATCTAATCATGAAAACAAATGATTAAGAAAATTACCAGGAGTCATTGAGCCAACGAATTGGCAGGTTATACTTAGTAAACAAATACCTTTTTGGCTCCTGGTGTTATGGAGCCAATGGTACTATTTTTACTTTTCGCACTGGTTTCAAAGGTGGAAGTGTGGGAGGAAATAAGTGGACCTTGTACCAAAACTAGTGGTGACAATTCAAAATGTGAGTGTTTCTCATGGGGTCCTGCTTGCAATAATGGGATCTAAGAAAAGACACTAAGAAGTATATTGTTGGGGGCAGGGGGATGTTCCTTGTCTATCTCCAAGGTTCTTTGATTCTAGAGCTCAGATATTCAGAATACTAAATCAATGGCCCGTCTACCTATTAAAAAGTCACGCTTGTAATAAAAGAATTGTGTGGATAAATGCTGAATATACTTTATATCATGATCACTTGTGTTGTGAGGGCAAAGAGAAAAAAAACTAAAAATATTGGGCCAACTGAATAGTACAGCTAAAATTTAAAATATACAAAATATGATTATAATATTACAGACTTAAAATTAGGAGGGGGCTTGAAGGTCATTTAGTTCATTCCTCTCATTTTAAAGACAAGAAAATGGACACTCAGAAAGAAAATGATTTATCCAGGGGAATGCAGTTGCTAGGCGGCACAGACAGGATTTCAGTAATTTCAATCCTACAAAGAACATTTCAACATAAAATACTGCACTAATGAAATTTTCTCACAGCATTTAATGTATATTTCTTGCTAAGTGCTACCGGCTTTTTCAAAATTTTATTTATGAAAAATTAAGACCAACTTGAAGTAGCTTCAATATTCACTTTTATTAATTATAAAAAAATTTCCTTAAGGTATCAGAGTGCATATGGTGTATTTTGATCTTCAATTTTGCACATTTATTCTCAAGTGTTTTACATTATTTCAACTTTAATAAACATACCATATGTATAGCTTTACAATACCTGATAAAGAATTAGCTGTCTGGCACTTATACATGTATCAGTTCATCCTGATACTCTGAACTTCACGTAGATATTTTAAAAAATGATTTGCCTGAAATAAGTCCAAGATGAAGATTTATAGGAGCTATACTCCATCAAATGACATATACTAGTTGTGACAGTTTTTCATTTGAATCCTTAATTAAAATGTAAATGTTTGCCAACAACAAAAAATGAAATGAGGTTCCATTACTTTAGTCTAATAAATAATTTTAGCTACAGCTAATGTAGCTTATTTTTAAGGCCTTCATACTATTGAAAAAAAATTAAAGTCAAGCATTTTAAAACCCTGTCCATTTATAAAATAAAAATAGAAATTTTACAGGTTTTCAGTTCAAAGTAACAGTTAAAAACCTAATATCATGCAATAAGCTGCAACCCAACTGAAAATCCTTGGTGCTGGCAGTAAAGACACATCCCATTGCCAGCAATGTGATGCACTAAGAAAACTTCTTGATGTCAGGGGTCTGAGTTTACATGTATTAAGCCACACACCAGTGAATTTTCTGATAAATACACATCATTTTAATAGTGGATGAACATGCATCAGAATAAAAATGTCACAAATTTGTTGTATAGGTCACTATAAAACATTTTTTTTTTAAATTTTAAGTCTTAGTTGATATTTCAGAATACACAATAATCAGGAGGATACATGATGGGGAGCCAGTTTTCAGTAAAAGATGCACAATGGGTCCATCCAAGTAATTTCATCAGCTAAAATGAAGCAAATGAAGATATTGTTAAAATAGAAAAAGAGATGACTTTGAACCACCTAATTCTCAATAAATTCTGCATTAAATATTTTACAATGAGAAAGAATCCACAATAAAGAAAATGGTATTTATATTAGCAGACCAAAGTAAAAGAAATAATTTTTCATTACGGCTTACAACACATTTGGTCTTTTAGGTTCCTGACTAAAGTAACAGTCCATCATTACAGGTAGACTGAATCTGCTTCTTAGGAGCCAACATAATGTCAAAGCAGGGTTGAGATAAAGCAAAGGAATTTTAACTAAGATACCCAGAACTAGGCTGGCCAATCATACCTATGGTTAAGCTCAATCATTTCTACTCTTTTCTGTATCCTCTCCTCTGACCCCTGACTCCCCTCTTTGGCAAAGGTAGTAAGCAAGGCTTATTTTTTTTCTAGTTTCAAAGTAAAAATTTCTTTTGGAAAAACTTTAGCCTTGGTCTTGAGTGGGCTAAAAAAGAATTTTTCAAAATTTTGGTAAAGATCGATCAATGAGTGTGATACAGCAGTAGGACTAGGCTAATTCTAGAACCCAAGGAGAGTGAAGGAAGCTATGGTAATATGTGATCTAAAGATGAAGATTAATTCCTTTCTTTCTTCCTTTCTCTCTCTCTGTCTTTCCTCCTCCTGTTTCTTTGACCGCCCTCTCATAACAGCAGTTTTGCTATACTAAACTTATAAAAATAGGGAATTCATTTAATACAGGCTAGATCGTGTGCATCTAGAGCTGTTAATCCCAAGAATACTTACAATACCCAATAAAGAATTAGCTGTACATTCTCTCTAGTTGATACAGCTATCTCTTTATATTCTTATTCTGGTATCAACTATCTCTTCTACACATCACTTTTCTGTGCTCTTGACAAACTGGTTCTTTGTCCAATTTCTATTCTGCTTTCCTATTTTTTCCTAGCTCATTTTTTATTAACAGGAAAAAAGTCAGAGATCAACCAAAAGATAAAAATTTCAAACAAATGAGTACTTATTAGCAATTAAAGAACATGTACTAAGTGTCTAGTAGCCATTCCTGAACAAGTAAGTGGTCAAATAATATGAACAAACAGTTCTCAAAAGAATTCCAAAGTATATGCTAACACATAAAAGAATGATTCATTCTTTCACTGATAATGAGAAATGCAAATCAAAATGAACTGAAGATTTCACCTCACATCCTGCAGGCTGGCAAAGATGATAAAAAATGGCAATCATCAATGTTGGAGAATGTGGAAAGAGAGGTACACTGATACACTGATGGTAGAGCTGTGACATGTGTGACAAAATGTACATCCATTTTAGAAACCAATTTGGAATTATAAAATAAAGTCACTAAAATGTCTGTACCTTTTGAACAAAAGCCTATTATTGGGCTTTCTCAAGAAAAATTTTTATAGCAGCACTTTTTGTGACAGCAAAGAATTGGAAATAAAGTAGAGGCCCATCTATTGGGAAATAGCTAGACAACATGCTGTATATGAATGTAATAAAATATTACTGTGCTGTAAGAAATGTATGTGATGAATACAGAGCAAAAAAGATCTACGTGAATATAAGTGGAGAGAATAATGACACACAAACAAAATCAAAAGTGAAATTAATGAAGAGACAAGAAAGAACACCTCTAGCCCACCGTTCTGTGGATTGTCAATGTATTGATCAGTTGTGCTAATTTAACTCTTTCCCCTTTTTTATTTTGTTTTTAAAAAATATTACTTGTTACACAGGAAGTCTCTCAGGGAGATGGAACGATGCTAGGCAAAACTATGATGATGTAAAAACAGAAGACATCAATTAAAAAACCTATTAAAAAAAGAAGTACCTAGTATAACTTCTGAGGACAAAGTGAAGGGTAATACCAACTATGCTTCACCTTAAATTGCGCCAAGAAGTCTTTATTAGATTATGGAATAGTATGGATTGTTAGTTTGCTAAGTATGGCAAATAAATGGCATTTCCTTTATGTTCTTATTGATAAGAAAACACCTATTTCCAAAGTGGCAGGTACCTCCTAAATCTATTCTGCACTTAAAATAAGTCTTCTAAATTTTTGTCATCATACCCTAACATATACAAAGGCATGATTTTTATGTAAAGATATAATTATTAATCATTTTTAGACAATGTCTTTACTGAATTCTTCAGTACATCGAAATGCAGTTTAATACAAAATCTTTTGTATCAAGGATTGCTATACAATCCTCAAAGTGAGGGAAGACAGTAATAGCTCTATGAAGAGATGACTAACGTCTCACTTTCTTTTTTTTTAAAGCCTTCCATAAGATCTATTTCTAATTATATAGTTAGTGGAAATTTTATTTTATCTAACTTTTCAAGATGTATTTGCTGATATATATTATACAGAACTTTAAAAAACTCCACACTGTCTCCTCATCATGTTATGCTTGATTGAAATTTTCCTGCACTGACCATTCCATTCACATTATTTGTGAACATGGATCATTACACAAATACCCAAAGAATTAAAATGAAACCTAAATCCTCTCTGTGCTAATATATTCACCATACTCCCACATTCAATTACCAATATGCTCAGAAAACCATTTTATATACTTATCTGTGTAAAAAAAATAGTATCATGATAGTATTTTCCATTAAAGAACTAAATATCAAATATGAATCTTCAAAGTTTAAACATTTTTTCAGTTAATAACCATTTAAAAAATTCACCACATTCTACTCACTGAAAAGTATTTTTTTAAATAAATAACAAAACAGGGGGACGGAGCCAAGATGGCGGCTGGGAAACAGTGACTGGCATGAGCTCCCCACCAAGTCCCTCCAAAAACCTATTAAAAAAAATGGCTCTGAACTAATTCTAGAGCTGCAGAACCCACAAAGTGGCAGAGGAAAGCAGGGCTCCAGCCCAGGACAGCACGGATGGTCTCTGGGTAAGGTCTGTCCTGCACGGAGCTCCCAGCTCCCAGCTGAGGGGAGCGGAGCTGAGCCAAGCAGAGCCCAGCACGCACGGCGCGGGCCGGTCAGACCTCGGACTGACCAGACCAGCAGCCGGGCGGAGAGTGCCCTACAGGCATGAATTACTGAGCTGTGGCATCTACCAGACCTCTCACCACACAAAGAGCAAAGACAACAGAGAAGGTTAGTGGGAAAAGCTGCGAGACTGAGTTTGTGGTTGGGCCACCACCCCTGGGGCAGCTGCAGTTGCTTCTGGCCCCAGGCCCACCTGGTGGGAGGAATTAAGTGGCAGATCAGAGCAGGAGTGAACAGCCTGCTGAAGATTTAAGCCCAGTCCGGGTAGGGGGTTCTTGGGGAAGGAGAAGTGCCGGTGAGGCAGCGCAACCGCCCAAGCGTGGAACACAGAACTCTTTAGTCTACAAGCAGCCATACCCCGCTGAAAAACTCAAGGGTTAAGTAAGTTGGCTGGGAACATGGCCAGGCAGTGAAAAC
>CM053626.1:120975408-120992188 GCA_028646595.1 Phalanger gymnotis | reverse complement strand
AAAAAAAAAAAATAATAATAAATAAAATAAAAGATAAAAAAATACCCCCCCCAAAACAAAAGAAATGTCTAGCCCAGATGTGGACTGAGGCCCAGGACTCTGTTAGGACAGTAGCAATTTTCTGGAATTCCAAATTTAGGTACACACAAGAATGACTTTTGTAGAATGGTGAGAAACGGAGAAAACAGAATCGTAGTTATCCTAAATGTGTGCCACTAATGTCTTAACTTTTAAACTAAAGAACAAACAAAAAATCAAGTAAATTATGTATAAGCAATCTCAAACTTCTTTTCTAATAAATACAGAAATTAATGCTAAAGTAATGTTATAAAAGATCTTGGGGGCTAAGAAAGAAGCCATTTTATTTAAAGCCTGTTGATCTATATTTCCCACAGAAAAATAAAGTTAAATCAGTATCACATCAATAAAATTAAAATGATTATTTAAAATATAGCATATTAACAGTGATATGGATTTATTAGCTTCAACTTCTAATAAGAAGAGAAACCTGGTCATTTTACATTGTTTTACCACATCCATTATTCATTCTTTCAATTATGGACTCTGTGTACCTAATATGATTCTAACAATGTTAGTTCAAAACAAGTAAGCAGAATAGCTATTTCTCATTAAATTTTGAAAAATCACTCTACAAGTTAACAAGGCAGTCAAAAAACATAGCTGTAGAATATGAAGGCACTTTATTAAGTACTTAATACTTTCTATTAGGTCAAATTGTTTTGGCTGACTTCTGAAGAAGTATTATTTAAAGTAGGTTTGCCTACAGCTGTCAACTCAAAAGTATCTTTTAAGCACAATACAACAAACAGACTCTTGTTTGCTATTTGTAAAAATTATGTCGCTTTTCTTATAAAAGCCCTACCTACTCTGGTGCCTCATTGTTGCATAGTAGTAAACTTGGTTTCACAAACGCTATTAGCAGAGAGTAACAAATATGGCCCAAGTAACAAATTGTGTTTGCTGCCTCAGGACTCATCCCAATTATTTAGAAAAACTCATCAAAAGGTTGGTCAAAGGGTGAATTATAATTTTGACCATAGTGACCGGGGAGAGATAAAAATCATAAAACGGCCATATGTGGCAATCTTCTGCTTCTGCAGTAACTAGTTAAAAAGGAAATAAAGGATGCTTATAAAGAAATTCTAATTTATTAGGCTGCCTACAAGGATTGAACTACATCTACGCCAACATCAACAGAGATGAAATCAGAAGACAAAATTGCCTTAGTTAAATGGAAAATTCGCAGGTTCTTTTCAGAGGGATGAACAAGAAGCTTGGTAGAGTTAGATTCACTGTGTACCCAGAGGCAACAAGAAACATCATTTCATGGGACACACTGTCATGCTGCCTGACACTGCTCACAACAAAATATGGCAAACAGCATCCCATGGAAAAAAACACAGTTTTATGCACCAAAATATGCTGCAGAAGATAAAGATATAGAGGAAAATCTATGAAGACCCCAACAAGATCCTCCAAACTAAGAAAACAGGCATGTTGTCATACATATTATGCTGTCAGTTACTCCACTGTGAAGGTGGACATAAAGGAGGATGGTGAAAAATGTCAGAAAATATGGTTTAAAATTGAGAAATTTAAGAGGCCAAAAGCTTATAAATTATTCAGAAGTCTTATTTATCATAAACACTTTCTTCAAGAATAGGTCAGTCGGATCAGTTAGTGCAAAGGCCAAAATAGCAAATTAGAAGAAAAGATAAGATGAAAAGAAAATACTGCTTCCAATTATAATAACACTTCCAATCCAATCTGTTTAAACGACCTGTCCACTATGAAAAAAGGGAAATGGACATAATTGAAGGCACTGAATATGATAACCATGTCTTTAAAAAGGTTGAAGAAATACAAAATAACTGCCACAAAGAGAAGGCTAAATGAGCCCAAACCTATCTGTGACAGCGACCATTTAAGACCAATGTGAGATCAGTATATAAATTCATTTACTAAATACAGAAAAAGCTAATAAAGATGAGAGCACTTTACTTCACAAAATGACAAAAAGTTCTTGATAAGAAAACAAGCTTCTAGTCCCAATTAAGCTAGGTCACCCAAAAGCATTTGTAGACTAAATTGGAAGAACGACAAATACGTGTGAAATGAAACAGATCTTTCAGTATTTCTATGGCAATCTATTAAAGAGTGGAGTCCCTACACTTAGATTTTGGATAGTACAATGGATAGAGCACTGGACTTAAGAGTGAGGAAGATCTGAAATCGAATCCTTCCTCAGATACTTGCTAGTTGTATAACATTAGGCAAGCTGCTTAAACTTCTTTCTGCCTGTTTTCTCTACTGGAAATTGGGGATAGGAATTGTACTGCCTCTGATGGTTGTTGTGTAAAGTTTATTTGCAGACTTTAAGGTGCCATAACATGCTATTACGTTATTATCACCTGATCTATTACGTGTGGAAATGACAATAGTATTTATTTAAGATCATGAAGTCAGGCAGAGTGGCTGGGTCCGAATTAAATACATATGGAAAAAATCCATGCTGGTGGTAACAGAATAGTAAAAAAATAACTGGCAATTTATTTTTAAGCTAGCTCAAAGAGGGGAAGGAAGATTTCAAAAGAATAAATAAGTTCACAGACAGAGCTTTTACCAAAAAAAGAAAAGGAAAGAAGGTAACTGACATAAGGAACTACTACCCTATATGTACCCATCAAGGATACTCTTGATTAAAGAAAAACCAAGAAAGAAACAACCAGGCAGGCTTGGTTTTCTAAAACAGACCTTTATCTTCACAGTCACACACTGGAATGAAAGGCTTAAGGAGTGTAAGATCCTGCTGTGGCTAATGTTTATGGCCTTCAAAGAAGCATTTGACTTCATAAAACAAAATGAATACTAGAAGGCTTCTTTCTCTTAAACAAGGTTTCCCATTCATATAATAAAATTTTAAAAAATTTCTAGGAAAGATGTAACCCCATGGAGCTAACTTTGCTTTCATGAGCCACTCCATATCAGCATAAAACAAGGAAACATACACTCATCTAAGTTATTTGCCAGTGTAATGGAAGATGATCTTTCTTAGGGAAAATGATTAAGGGTGATAACCACATTTAACTCTTGTCTAGATAAATTCACTAACCCAAAGAGAGTGCTCTATTCCACCGAGAGGGAGGCACCCTCTTGGCTTCTTATACAGAAAAGATTCTCAATATAGAGCTGATAGAAGTCCCCATTGATTCTGTGAGAAAAGTGCTTTAAGAAGAAATGAAATTTTGACTTGGTTACTAAACTTTTCTGGAATGTTACCCAAAACCATATTTTTAAAAAACGTATTATAATTTTCTTTTTCAAGATTTTAAAAATGTTACTTAAAACCGTCTCAAGCTAGAGTGTTATTAGAGGGCATAGGGGACTAAGCCATAGTTTGATATCTCTCCAAGCTAGAAATACTCAGATAAAATATAAAATTGTTTCTCACAGACTTGAGCCTAAAAAAATGAAGAGCACAGTATTAGCATTTTTTTTTTCTTTTACAGTACTAATTGCATTAAGCCCTGGAATATTATAAAACCTCAAGGAAAGTCAAACACATTAAAGTCAGGAAGGCAAGTAAAAGGGGAAAAAGGCAAAAGTAAAGAGGAAGAAGAGAAATGGGAAAAATCAAATACAGAGAGAGAACAAAGGGGACAAAAACACAAACAAAAAAGCAACATATAAGGGACAGGAAAACTGAAATAAATTGCTAAAAATAGGTATGGGTTTAGAAAGTTGTAAGATTTATGTTAGTCTCAAATTATATGCTTTTGGGTTTAGGTCATCACTCATTGACCTTTGAACATCAATGAAACATTATTCACAACTCTGCAAATTCTTAAAAATTACAAAATTTACTCTGAATGAGCTAATTGTAGCCCTTTGGCTACATAACATAGTATATAGTAACATAGTAACATAGTAAAGGTACTAACAATAGCTCAAAATAGCTCTTTAAAGTTTTCAAAGTGGCTTACATGTTATCTCATTTGATCCTCACAACAATCCTGTGAGGAAGCTGCTATTATTATCCCCATTTTACAGATGAGGAAACTGAGGCTGAGAGAGAATAAGTGACTTGCCCAGTCACACAGCTAGTATATAAAGCAGGATTCAAACTCAGGTCTTCCTGACTCCAAGTCCAGTGATCTACCCACCATGCCACCAAACTATTTAATGATAAAGAACCACTTCCATGAGTTCCAGTACAAAGAAACAGTTTCATTATACAGATCTTCAATATCTAAGAGGATGTCTTATAGAAACAATGCTTTGTTATTCTGGTCCCTGCCTCCCTGCCCCCCCCAATTCTATTACCAGTATTTTTTCTAGTCTTATTTGATGTAAAAAGCATTCTTCATAATCAATGAACTTGGTTGTGTACTGTAAATAATCGACAAGCATTGATCAGGAAGTGCCTACTATGTTCTTAGCACTATGCTAGGTACTGGGAACACAAATTAAAAAAAAAAAATGGGACAATTCCTATCTCTCAAAGGCCTTACATTCCATGTAGAGTTCACTAAGATGAATTCTAGTAATTGAACTACTTATGCACCTTTTATGCTACCATATTAAGTAGAAGTAACCTCTTATACCTTCCAAGCATCCAAATCTAAATAAAAGCCATTAACTTCCAAAAAGATGTCCAACATACAAGAGAAAAAATTGGGGAGAGCTAGAATGATACCTGTCTCCTACAAGTTATTTTCATTTGTTAATTGCCTACAGAGTTTGGTCCTTAACTATGTCTACCCTAAATCCTAAGGAAAAAAAATTTTAATCAACTCCATGTTATATAATAAGTTTTTAATAAAAATTTTACTTGTTCTTACAAAATGGTGACCTAATTTTTATGTTCTTAAGGTTTTAAAAAGAATTACATTTTAAAAAAACACCAAAATCCAAGAAAATTCTAATTCTCCTTTTTGTCAATTATTGATTGAATCTGAGGAATCTCAATTATCTGTTTCCTCTTTTATGTGATAGGATAACCAGTGAAAAAAATGAAAATCTAACTATTATGAGGCTAAAAATAAAGTCTGATCCATGTTGCCAAAATTTTCCCAGGACTCTTCACCACTACACCAAACACCCAGTATTTTCAACTCTTTTCTTGACTTCCTTTTAAAAAGCAGTCTTATTAAAATAAGACAAAGTAAATTTTCCTTACTGGTTTCACTGTGGCTCCAATAAGCAAGGAATCATGAGACTAATAATTCCCCATTTCTATGGATCTTTCAGAAACTATCTATTCCATTCATAGATCTTGTTTTAAATCCTATAGGAAGCTCTCCAAGCAGTAACAAACTAAAGGCTACTCTATTTTGGCTACTACTTTCTGCTAGGTTCACTTCTATTTCTCTCTCTGACATCCCTGAACTAAATGTCTTAAGAACAAGTAGCAAATTTCATTTCAAAGGTGAGAATATTTCATCAAACTAAATCCTTCAAAAGAGAATTTCTCCCTCAGATGATTGATAATAAAATTCAAACCAAACCTGTAGCTTTACCTATACATATCAAGACCACAGATTTAAAAAGACAATTTTCTCCCTACAGTTTTCTAGACACATGAAATGTCAAAATACTGAATACTGTAGTTAGGAATATAAAATACAATGGAAATGCTTTATACAAGGGCAGAGAGTAGCAGAGCACTTTATCCTAGAATACGACTAACTCAACATCATGAATATTTAAGAGACTATGATTAGAAGAGTAACATAAAGACAAGATATAAAGAACTGGGGTCTTATAGCAATTCATGCTGCTCAAAGAGATTTAGGAAAGCAGCATGTCAGTGTTTATAGGAGGTGTGGCTAGTAGCAATGAACTGTAGAACTTAAAAAGAAAGGAAATTGAGGGGAAGGTTTTAAAAGATATACGGACAGAAAAACGTTAAGTCATATGCAAAAAAGGCTTTAACACATCTTTTTCAAGAACTGACATTCAGTACCTTTTTAAATTTTCCTTGTCGTTTTGCTGCAGACTGCCCCTGGGAGTTAGAACAACATTCTGTAAGAAAACATGCACACACTACACAGGATGGAGATACCACCTCTGTCTGAATATGGTCTCATTTACTTTCCACTGGTATGGATTATACTACTTGAAGTGTCAAGTCTATGAGGAAGATTGACATGCTTTTAAAGCGCTGCTGCCTTTTCAATTTTTTAACACTAATGTGCTTAAGCATAATTGTCTTTTATGTGGTAATTATTCCAAGGCAAACGCTGTAAACACTTCTCTCAAAGATCAAGTGGCCTAAGTACATGATTATCAAAACAAATCTTAGAAAATCACATTTAACTATTTTTCACAAGATGCTATACAAAGTTTTTTTTTAACGCCAGATTAAATGTCAACATTAGCACAATTTCTATTCATATGTTGTTTCCCAAAAAAGACCATGCAAAGTAATGTACCATTTACGGTGGTCACAATAAGAAAAATTATGAAAAGTAACCTTTTCAAACAAGAAACTCCATAAAAGCTAGAAATCTGCTGAGGAATGATTATGAGAATGAGGTGGAAAGTAAAATTAAACTGAATGAGGGCTTTTTCCTCTTCTACTTCAAAGAAAACAGGATTTTATTAAATCTGACAATAGCTACTAACAAATCTCACAAATTTTCCAAGTTTCTTTGATTCCTCAATTGCCTCAGAAACTAATCAAGAGCTAGCAACTATTTTTCATTTGCTGAATTTTATTAATGGGGAAAAAACTTTTTAATTAAGATGATCTTTTACTATATAGGGCCCACAAAGTAGTTAAAAACAAATAAGTGATCTATAAACAAAAAATAAACCCTACATTTCAGATTGAGAGCCATGTCTATAAAGTCTGTACCTGAAACCAGTGTTTCTAAAAAGCACTGTACCAGTAGATTCCAATCCTTTTATTTCTACAGAACATGTAAGACATAAATTGAGGCAAATGACTCCAAGGCAAAGATTTTTTTTCTTAACGTGCAAACAAACCCCAAGAATACTGTTCAAAGTCAATGGAAAAATGGGAACATTTTAAAATGGTTAATACCTCTATGAAATCTGTCCACTCCAATAACAACTTTCATAAACTCCAACATAAGGAAACTGAAAGGCTGATTTAATTTTTACAGACACTGTCAAGCTGCAATATGATGAAAGGCTGGATTAGCTTTTGCTGGTAAGGGCAAGCTAAAATTGAATGAAATTATGGCAATTGACGGGTAATGTTCAAGAGAAGTGACTATACAGAAATGTCATTTCCAGAAGAGAAGTCTTAACACTACAGTGGATGAGAAAAGCTAAAAATAATAAAAAAAATCTATAAAAAGAAAGCCTGCAACAGCATTTGTCTGTTAAATAAAAGGCTTCTGTAAACTCTATTAGCTAAAAATGCAAACCAAATAAATTTCATTTTTACAAAACATGCAAGAACAAAATGTAATCCAGAAATAGCATACCTATATTTTAAATTACATTTCTCTACTCAATTATTCAATTCTCCATTCCAAAAATGTTTTGTAGAAGTGTGGGGAAACCCTGCTGTTCATTATACTATTTAAGAAAAAATTTTTAGAAGCAACATAATAAAATGTAACAGTTTTGGTCAATATCTACAATTTTAAGTTAGTCTAATAGAACGATTTTGATTTTAAACAGTCCATTTGCTTTATAAAACCGCTTTAGTTTGAATTTCTCCTTTAAAAAAATGCACAGATAGTCATATAACAGGAGGTTCAAGCTTAGTTTAGCCATTCAAAAATTAGTAGAGGCTAATGGCCTAAAAATACCAAACAAATGATTCTAAAACTCCTATGAACAGAAAGTAGCAGCAAAACTGATAATACAAGAAAGAGGTGATTTATCTGCAAGCCTAAGTTAATTAACATTTTTGGAGAAACATGATTTTTTTTTAAGAATAGCGTATTTATTAGGTAAAATAGATACTCACAGCTTTCTTTCCCAGATCAGTCTTTGACAATGTTAAGGATCCTGCAAGATAACATCCTGGACCTGCCCCTTTGGGTATCCTGAAAAATAAATCAAGAAGGGAAAAGGTTTTAAAAAGGAAAAATCAGAACCAAAATTAAATAAATAATTCCTGCGTCTCTTGGAATTCTGAAAAGTGCGTATGGCAGAGAAAAGGAAGAAACCCTTACGCATTACAAATATAGTTTATGAAACAATAGAAGTGAACATTATTTGGCTTATTTTATTAATTCAGTATTACTTACTTGTCATCAGATAATGATGTAACAAAGAATGGCTGGCTATGCTTTGGTGGTAGTGTTAAACTATTTGACTTCTTTTTTCCAAGGAGAGCAAGACTATGGTTCTCATGAATATCTAAGCTTAAAGTATTAGACAGTCTATGAGAAATAACAAATGGAAGATCTTTAAGACGATCCAAATCACTGATTTGTTCATGACGTATTTGTAGTCGAACTGTATAATCACCCTTCTCCAGTTTGACAGAGTACTGAAAAAAGAAAAAGGGCTTATTAAGAAATAAAGATTAATCAAGCAAATGTGTCATACTAAGAACATGAATTCTAGTCTTGGCTAAAATGTGAATTACTTTAGAAATTGTAGGAATAATAATTCTTCAGCTTCAGAGACACAGAACACAGGGAAGGGATTTCAGATGTCATTCAGTCTAGTATAAAAAGTTCATGAATCCCTCCTACAACATCCATGACAAGCAGTCATCTAGCTTTCCTTAAAGGTAACCATGAAAAAGAGAATAGGCTACTTTAGGAGGGAATATGAAGCAAAACATTTCACAGGAAAATGCTAACTGCTAGGAAATTTTTCTTTATATTAAGCCTAAAGTTGTTTATCTGTAATCTCCTTCCTAGGTCTTCCCTCCGGGGCTGAGTGGAACCAATCTAAACCTCCCAACACAAAGAGTGAACTATTTGACCTTCTAAGTCTTCTCTTATGTAGGCTAAATATCTATAATTCTTTTAATGGAAACTTAAGTGATGTGGTCTCTAATTTTCTCAAAAACTTGGTCACATTCTGGAAATAATCCAGCCCATCAACATTCCCAGAACTGAATACAATTCTCTAAATGGAGTCTAAGTAGGGCAGTTATCATCACTTTCATTCTGTTCATCTGGCCTAGTCCAATTTTGAATTCACACTAAATACAATAAGAGTCCATTTAAACTCTCAGATCTTTTTCACACAAGTCATCCGTTGGCCATTTCTCTGCTATCTTCTACTTGTAAAGTTAGCTTTCTGAACACGACTCAATTAATAAGATTAGAATCGGACAAAAGTAAACAAATATAGATTCAGTCCACTATTCTAGGCCATCAAGAACTTTGGGGATCCTGACTGTTTTCCAATATGCTATCTCTCTAAGTCTTACATCATATGCAAGGTTGACAAGATTATTATTTATTTTTTGATCCAAGTCACTGACAAAAAAGGTGACTACAAAAGAGCTAAGGACAGATTGCTAGGGTGTTCCCTTAGTGATTCCTTCACAATTATTCTTTGGTTTTGATTATACAACCAGTTCTGAATCTATCTAACATATGTCTATCTGATCCATAAAGATTTTACAAGATAACCTGTAAAAAATATCACACTGACACTGATTTATATTTATCTATAGTAGGAATTCTTAACCTTTTTTGTGTGTTTGTCAAGAACCCTTTCGGTAATCTGGCGAGACTTACGGACCCCTTTTCAGTGTGTGTTTATGTTAATACAAAATACATGGCATTACTAAAACAAACAAACGAACAATTATGATGCATGCAATTAAGTTATCAAAATTTTAAAAAATTCATACACCTGCTGAAATTGGGCCTGTGGACTTCAAGTTAAGAACCCTAATATATGGGATACCTCTGATCTAACAATCTAATGGTAACCAAAAGAAATTCACATGTTTCAGAAACACAATTTTTTTTCTTTTTTAGCAAATATGACATGTTGAAAATATAGATTAAGTAAAGTGACTATATTCACTTCACGATTAAAGTCAAGAAATTATTCTAAAGATACCTGGTGAGGATAGGCATCACCTGATCCCATTTGTCTCTTGTTCTGGTCAAAAATAATCCAGAGTTGGCTGTCGAATTCTGATTCATATAATAATTCACAAAGCAGAGGACAGCTTGGAGTTACTTCCCCACTCTTCGGCTACGAAAAAATATAAATGATTTCTTCAAAAAGAAAATTAACCATTTAAAAACCCTCATAAAAGAATGCCTAAGATAATACTCCTAAAATCAGGCTTACAATAAACAAAAAAGTTTAAAAAAAACCATTGTAAGAGAAAATGAAATGTGGGAAGAGGGAACTTCACAAATGCTCATTAAGCTAATACTTTACAAAAGATTAGGGATATCCTTATCATAAAAATTTCAAGAAAGTAAAAATAAATAATATGATTAAAATAAAATACTTATTTCAAATACAAGAGCAAAAAAAATGTTTAACTTCATAAAGATAAAGTGAGAGAACACACAATTAGATTTAACAAACTTTCCTGAATTAAGACTGAAAAAAAAACTTCAATTGAAAAATGTTTCATCAGTTATAGCCAAAAATGACTCTCTTACAAAAATGTTTAACTTTATCTCCTGTTTAAGAGATCAAAAAATATATGCATCTTCCATATAGAAAGATACTTTGATTCCTTATCACTATAATAAAATAAAGAAACATTTAATTGCGTACTGTACTTCACATGACAACATCTCAATGTTTTTCTAAAAAGGATAAAAAGATAAACTGAAGAAAAAGGATAAAGGAAAACTGAAGAAAGTGTTGAGTGTATTTTTCTACAGAACCTTAAAATCTGAAGCATGCTACTTGGCATCTACCTTACGCTGGTCTACAGAAAATTAATGAGGGCTTACCTATTAGAAACTAAATAGCTATGAAGGGATATATCAGGATATGTTAAAGACGCTATTCTTTTCCTTCATTATTTAATAGCTGGTAGACCTAATAATAGTTTTACAATAAAATTTCCAAAAATATTCAGGTACCCTCAAATGGTAAATTTTACTTTGCTATGTTCGG
Organism: Phalanger gymnotis; assembly: GCA_028646595.1. Classification (NCBI taxonomy): domain Eukaryota; kingdom Metazoa; phylum Chordata; class Mammalia; order Diprotodontia; family Phalangeridae; genus Phalanger; species Phalanger gymnotis. The sequence goes on along the minus strand of CM053626.1, from coordinate 120,981,124 downwards.
TGCCAAACAATTCTGGTACTTAAATTACTAGACATTTTCTAATACAGTTCTGCCCTCCACACTCCACACCTACAACAACTTTGTCATTTTTCTCCTGATGAAGTCTTCTCCAATCCCTTCCCAGAGAGAATCAAATGCTTTAATCCTTGATTCTCTCAAGCCATTCTGCTTGAACCTTCCTAAACATTTAACTATTTTACAACTTAAACTTACTTGTATTCAATGACTGCTGTTTTTCATCTCTATACCTCCATACTTACACGCAACACCATATGTATATGTATGTAAATGTATATGTATACGTATGTATATGCATGTACACATGTACATATATAATATATACTTAATAAATGTCTGCTGAAAAAAACCCTCAGGTGATAATCTATCTCTGTTAGCTGTTATCCTATATCTTCTTCTTTTTGTGGCTGACTTCCTTGAGAAGAGGCATCTACAATTGATGCCTCCACTTTCTTTCCTTTTCTGGCTTCCCACTTCATCATTCAACTGAAAATGCTCTCTCCAAAGGTACTAATGATCTCTTAATTATCAAATACATTGGCCTTTTCTCAATCCTTATCTTTCTTAACCTATCTGTATCCTTCGATATTGTCAATAAACATCTTGTACTTCATACTTTCTTCTTTCTAGGTCTTCATGATACTAATCTCTCTTGCCTTTCCTACCTATATAACTATTCTTTCTCAGTCTGCTTTGATGGATCTTCATCCAGATCACACCTGTTAATTGTGACTGTCTCTCAGGGCTCTATCCTAGGTCCTCTTCTTTTCTCCTTATATACTATTTCACTCAGTGATCTCATCAACTCCCATGAATTCAATTGTCATCTCTATGCTGATGACTCCCAAATCTAGTTGTCCAACCTTAACCTCTCTGCAGACCTCCAGTCTTGCATCTCTTACTTCCCTTTAGACATCTAGAACTAGACATCTTCTAGACATCTTAAATTCAATATATCTAAAACTGAAGGGTTAAACTCATCTTTTCCTCTAACCCTTTCCTCTCCCTAACTTTTCTATTGCTGTCGAGGATACCATCATCCTTGTAGTCACTTAAGCTTGCAACAGGTGTCATCTTCCAATCTTCACTCCCACCTCTCATATCCAATCAGTGGTCAAAATTCCTACCTTTATGACTTCTCTTGAATATAACCCCTTTTCTCTTCTGACACTATAAACCACCATGGTGAAAGCCCTCATTTCACCTCACACCTGAACTACTGTAATAGCTTTTTGATTGCTCTGCCTTGTGACTCTGCACTCCAGACCACCTTCCAATGAGGTGTCAAACTGTTCTTCCTGCTCCACCCCTGTCAACCATTATTCAATAAAATCCAGTGGCACCCTTTTATATCCAGGATCAAATACAAAATCCTCTATTTGGCTTTTAAAGTTCTTCACAAACAGGTCCCCTTCTTACCTTTGTATACCTTACTTCCTGCTACTCTGTGATCCAGTGACATTGGCTTCCTTGCTTTTCCTAACACAAGACATGCCAAATCTCTAGGCTCTAAGAGTTTTCACTGGCTATTCCACTGCCTGGAACTCTGCCTCTTTATCCTTTCCTCCTGGGTTCCTTCACATCTCGGCTAAAATCTAACCTTTCAATAAGCTTTTCACAACCCTCTTTAAACTTTAAATCACTCCCAATTATCATATCATATCCATCATATTTGTACATAGTTCTTTGCATGTTTTCTCTTTCACTGGACTTTTTCTTTTTTTTTTTTTTTTTACCAATTTATCTATATCTCCAGTACTTAGCACAGAGCTTGACACAGAGCAGGCACTTAAATGCTAGTTGATGAACAGGAATTATGGCAGTACTTACATATGCAGTTTCTAGAATGTTTTAGGATAAATACCGTTGCTTATTTTATTCTATCCTTACTTTTCAGTTATGATGATTCACAGAAACAATGCAAACTTAAAATAATACATATTTTGACGACAAATATATAACATATATTTTTCTTTATGCAAATACTTACTTGATGAAAGTTATACGTCAAGACCATCTCATAAAGTTGACGATTATTTGGTAAAACATCTCTGGATCCTAAAGGTTTTGTTTTTGCACTTACTGGCCTGCAATTAGGGAATTATAGTTTTAAAAAATAAAATAATATTCATGTAATTAAATAGTACTTTATATTTCTGGAACTAGAATGTGATATCTTAATTCTAATAGAAAAAAATAAATTTTCTTTTTAAACATGTTTAACATTCAAATGAATCTTTCAATATCAAAGATTTTTAAATACTCAAAAAATAACTAATTTGTTTCAACAGTAAATACAACCAAAGACCTGAATAACACTGGGAGTTCCCCTAACAGGATTGGGACTGTATCTTTAATACCCACATCAAATATGCAAGATTAATTTGGAAATAAAGATGAGGTATTTTTTTTTGTAAAAATGATTAGAGAAAAAAATATCAACTATAATACAAGAATGACCCTTAAATTTTGTTGTGACATTTTGAAATCTAAAAAAGGCATCAAAGAAAGGGGCAAATTTTAAAAATATTCTATGATTTTTTTTAATAGACTACTGTAGGCAAAAATTAATTCCCAAAGTTTCAAAACTAGACTTTCCAAATTAACTTATCCAGGTTTCAGAACATCATGCAAAAAAAAGACAGTGAAAAGATTAAGATTTTAGTTCCAGGTAAGTCTGATGATTCAAGTGTAATCAAATTGGATAAGACGAATAAGAGAAGGATAAGGAATCTAACTGAAGCCACACTACAAAGAATTTTAAAAATAAGACAATACTTAACATACAAGGTAATTCTTGTTACATGAGAATAATAGTCAAAACACTAATAGTGTAGAAAGAGAATAAAGAAAAACATATATAAATTATATAAATAAAATTAATTGTGAGGATCATCTACTTCCCTGAGATGCAGTTCAATTTTTGGTATTCAGCCTTAAAAAGCTGACATGTAGCAACCTGGATGGCTGAATATCTTATACAACTTCGACTTTATCATGCTTTGTTGTCAATTCTAGGTCATACTTCTAGATATTTTCTATATCACCAGGAGATTTCTTCCCAGCATTAGATTACTTGTAATGTACTTTGCCAAAAGCGCCCATGCTGACATGAATTACGATCAGATTCATCTGAACAATAAAAATAAATAATACTTCCTTGTATTTACTATTGCTGTTTTTACAAAGAGCTTTCACTCGATCTCTAATTTATCCTCATAGTTTAAGTATGAAATAGTTAGCATCCATTAACATAGCCATGTTATAGAAAGAGCAACTTGAGCAGGGACATACTAAATTACTGCTATATTTATAATTTGAAGCTTTTCAGTTGTCTCTGAAAATACTCCAAGGTCCACATTAATAAAGTAAAAAATGGAGAAATTGTTAGTTTTTATCTAGTCATCAGTTTTTTTAGCATACAATAAAAAGGATTACTTCCCAAATACCAAGCTACTCATCAAATGCAAAATATTTCAAATGGGGTACAAATAGAAAAAATAGCCATGGCTGTCTTGATTTGGTCTGTGGGTAGTTCTAGCATTGGGAGCATGAGGGTATTCAAAGACTAAACTATCAAAGTTTGGGATAAGAGTAATACCCTCCCCACAAAAGAGCTATTAATATTTATAGTTCACAGAAAAATACAATTAATACCGTAGAGTTTGGACCCAGCTCTTCAGAGTTATGCAGGGGGCAAGATCTTCATATTTCAAGGAAGACTGAACATCAAAACGGTTTATTCCTTCTGAGGCATGCTACCGAAAAAACAAGATTTTTTAAAAATTAGTTTCTATGTTAGCTTTTGGCTTCAAGGTGAGCAAATGAGCCTACAATTAAAGCACTACATGCTCAACCATGTTTCAAATTAAACTACAATTTTAAAGAAATGTATCAGAATAATTGTACAAACTAAAAACACTTGGAATCGACAGAACCATAGTCACTTCTCCATTTAAACTGAATTAACTTAAATTTCTAAGACATAGGATAGATTCATTTCATCAATATCTGGGGTTATAGGCCCAGCATGTTTCTGCTCTGCTCCTCTGCCCTATCAGGTTCTACCAGGCTGGGATAGCCTGAGTAGATTTCTATTGATCAAAACATTTCTTATCTAAGATCAAACTACTTAAATACAGAAAGGAGCATCACATTAGGTGGGCAATTTATGTATGACTGCCATGACAAGATGTGATTTTACAATAAGAAAAAAATTCATATCTTTAAAAACATAATGTGATTATACTTACAATGTTTAACTGAGAAGCAGTACAAACTATCCCATGGAAGGAAATTGTGTAATCGATATTGACATCACTAAGACTTGCCCACCATCGGGCAATACAAAATTCAATTGCCTTTCCACCCTGTGAATGAAAAAAAGAATCACAAATATTTATTGCCTTTCCTAAATCTCTTATATCACCCTAAGTTTAAGAATATTAATATTCGATGTTTCAGCACAGGCATATCTAAACTAGGAAATAAAATAATTCAAATTTAGGATAGGTGTTCTCAGATAACATATGATCAATTCATCACATTCTTACCCCTGTGTTATCTTATGCAAAAACCAGAGTTAATAAGAGGACGACCAACTGGAAAAGTTTACACTATGAAGTATATACAACATTTGCTGTACAGAACAAAGAAAACTAACAAATTTCAAAAAACTGTCTCGCCTATAGAGAAGAAACAAAAACTTAAAATCTAAAAGTAAGAAAATTTGAAATATGTCTATTTTTTAACAATTAGTCTAATTTCTGTGGTTGAACTGGGGCCATTTTTCAATATGGGAAATTTTCAAAGGTTTTGATGATAGTGGACTTCATGCTATTTGAGGCAAAGGAGCTGTATATCAGCAGATGTATGAAAATATTTCCAAGAAGAAAATACAATAGACTGGAAGTGACTAAATTACAGGTAGCTGAGAAAATGTTATAATCACAAGGCAAGGATGGGAAATTCCCCACAAATACAGAGAAGTAACCACAATTAAATTTTTACTTTAATTCTCCTTCAATTGAGATTAAATAAAACTCTTCTCCATTATCTTTCCTCAACAGTGACATGTTTACAACAGTTACATGTTTTCTACAATGCTACTCCCTAGTATAATGCAAGTTTATCATTCATGCTCTTTTCTTTTGCTATTTAAAATAATTTCAAGAAATTGCTACTGTGAGATTCATATATTTGAATGTTAAAGTAGAATGGGGTATAACCATTTACAAAACAGAAATGTTTAGAAAAGAGTAGACCTGGGCGGAGCCAAGATGGTGGCTGGAAAGCAGGGACTTGCGTGAGCTCCCTGCTACCCTCCAAAAACCTGTAAAAATGGCTCTGAACAAATTCTAGAACTGCAGAACCCACAAAATATCAGAGGGAGCAGGGATCAAGCCCAGGATAGCCTGCATGGTCGCTGGATGAGGTCTATCACGCATGGAGCAGAGCGGAGCCCAGCGTGGGTGGCAGCAGGACCAACCAGACCACAAGCTGGGCAGAACAGGCCCTAGTACCCTGAATCAGTGACCTGTGGCAGTTACCAGACTTCTCAACCCACAAACACCAAAGACAACAGAGAAGGTTAGTGGGAAAAGCTGCAGAGTACAGAGTGAAAAGAGTTCAAGGTTCAGCCATTGCCCCAGAGGCAGCAGTGGGGTGGTGCAGCTACAGAACTACAGCTGCAGTTGCT
>CM053626.1:120963380-120975308 GCA_028646595.1 Phalanger gymnotis | reverse complement strand
GGTTCTTGGGGAAAGAGGAGTGCTGGTGTGGCAGAGCTGGCTGTACAGAAATAGCTCTGAAATCAATGGGGCATCCCCTCAAGCTTGGAACAAAGTACTCTTTACTCTACAAGCAGTCATACCCTGTTGAAAAACTCAAGGGTCAAGTAAGTTGGCTGGGAACACGGCCAGGCAGCAAAAATGGACTCAGAGTCACACTTTGGAATCTTTCTTTGGTGACAAAGAAGACCAAAACATACAGCCAGAAGAAGTCAACAAAGTCAAAGAGCCTACAACAAAAGCCTCCAAGAAATACATGAACTGGTCTCAGGCCGTGGAAGAGCTCAAAAAGGATTTGGAAAAGCAAGTTAGAGAAGTAGAGGAAAAATTGAGAGTGATACAAGAAAACCATGAAAAACAAGTCAATGACTTGTTTCATCTCTCAAGAAATTATAAAAGAGAACTGCCCTGATATTCTACAGCCAGAAGGTAAAATAGAAACTGAAAGAATCCACCGATTGCCTCCTCAAAAAGATCCCAAAAAGAAAATTCCTAGGAATATCGTAGCCAAATTCCAGAGCTCCCAGATCAAGGAGAAAATACTGCGAGCAGCCAGAAAGAAACAATTTGAGTATTGTGAAAACACAATCAGGATAACACAAGATCTAGCAGCTTCTACATTAAGGGATTGAAGGGCTTGGAATATGATATTCCAGAGGCAAATGGAGCTAGGATTAAAACCAAGAATCACCTACCCAGCAAAAGTGAATATCATGCTCCAAGGCAAAATATGGACTTTCAATAAAATAGAGGACTTTCAAGCTTTCTCAGTGAAAACGCCAGAGCTGAATAGAAAATTTGACTTTCAAACACAAGAATCAAGAGAAGCATGAAAAGGTAAACAAGAAAGAGAAATCATAAGGGACTTACTAAAGTTGAACTGTTTTGTTTACATTCCTACATGGAAAGATGATGTGTATGATTCATATGATTCATGAGACCTTAGTATCTGAAAGGAATGTGCATATATATATGTGTGTGTGTGTATATATACATATATATACACATATGTGTGTATGTATGTATACACACACACGTGTGTCTATGTACGTATATATGTAGGTATAGATATGTGTGTATATATATATACATATGCATATATATATATAATATATACGGAAGGCACAGGATGAGTTGAATATGAAGGGATGATTCTAAAAAAATAAAATCAACTTAAGGGATAAGAGAGGAATATATTGAGAGAGGGAGAAAGGGAGAGATAGATAGGGGTAAATTATCTCACATAAAAGTGGCAAGAAAAAGCAGTTCTGTAAAAAGGGAAGAGGGGGCAAGTGAGGGGGAATCAGTGAATCTTGCTCTCATTGGATTTGACCTGAGAAGGGAATACCATACACACTCAATTGGGTATCTTACACCACAGGGAAAAAAGAGGAAGAAGATAAAAAAGGGGGGATGATAGAAGGGAGGGCAGACGGGGAGGAGGTAATCAAAAACAAATACTTTCAAAAAGGGATAGGGTCAAGGGAGGAAATTCCATAAGGGAGGATAGGTCAGGAAGGAGCAAAACATAGTTAATCTTTCACAACATGAGTATTGTGGAAGGATTTTACATGATACACATGTGGCCTATGTTGAATTGCTTGCCTTCTTAGGGATGGTGGGTGGGGATGGAAGAGGGGAGAGAATTTGGAACTCCAAGTTTTAAAAACAGACGTTCGAAAACAAAAATAAAAGTTTTTGTATGCAACTAGGAAATAAGATACACAGGCAATGGGGTGTAGAAATTTATCTTGCCCTACAAGAGAAGAAGGGAAAGAGGGATGGGAGGGGAGTGGGGTGACAGAAGGGAGGGCTGACTGGGGAATGGGGCAAGAAGAATATATGCCATCTTGGAGTGGGCAAGAGGGTAGAAATGGGGAGAAAATTCGTAATTCAAACTCTTGTGAAAATCAATGATGAAAACTAAACATATTAAATAAATTTTAAGAAAATAAAAAGTTAAAAAAATTAAAAAAAAAGAATTTAATGAATCTAGGGCAACTGTCTGAAAATGTGTCACCAAGGTCACTTGTCTTATTCTGAACTCTTGAATACAAAGTGATTTCTGAATAGGTTTACAAAATGTGATTTTGCTTTGAGAAAAAGAATGGCTTTAAGGCTGCAAAGTTCCCAATGTCACTGTAGTATTATATGAGGGTGAGTTTCTCTCTATTGGAAATGGTAAAATCCTCCTCATCAAGAAAATGTTACACATGGCTGAAGAAAAACGTTGTTGGATTGTAGAAAAATGAGGATGGCCAAGGAATTGGAACCTGGATGGGCTGACGTATCTCTCATATCTCTGTAGCAAGAGATACATCCTACCAACTGTTTCCTCTAGTTCTTGTTTTGAAGGAAAAATTAAACACCCTCACCCCATTCTGGGGCTCAATGGCACAGTGGATAGAATGCCAGGCCTGAAGTCAGGAAGCCTCTTCTTCTTGACTTCAAATCTGACCTCAGACACTATCTGTGTGACCTTGGGCAAGTCACTTAACCCTGTTTGCCTCAGTTTCCTCATCTGTAAAAAATATCTGGAGGACAAAATGTCAAAACACTCCAGTGTCTTTGCCAAGAAAACCCCAAATGGGGTCATGAAGAGTTGGACACAAGTGAACAATAAAACAAAACACCCCCTTTTTCACCAGATCAAAATCAATTATTTTCTCTAATTCACAATCCAATTGCATTTGCTCTCTAGAGTTGCCAACCATCCACAAAACAGTTTAAAAAAAATAGAAAAAAAAAGGTTATTTATTAGATTAAGCTGTGTATATTTCTTCCATCCTAATCAATGAAGTTAGGCAAAGAGACTAAAGATAATGTCCACTTGTTTGCTACTGAAGGGAATAGCATACTTTTGGCGGAAATCTTCACTGTTACTAAAAGGTCATCTGTTAATAAAAATACATAACAAAAGGTCAGACCTATGTTTTATTTTAGAATCAAAAGAATCTTAGGAAACTTAAAAATCAACGGGTCTGTAAGTTGTACTGCAAAAGAAGAAGTAGGTCAGAGATGCCAATTCCCACCTTGGGCCACATGGATGGGCATTTATTAGTGGAAAATGTGAATCCAAATTTAGGAGACAGGATAAATGATAGAGCTATGCTCTAAGCAGAAAGAAGCCCATCTTGGAAAGAGTGGTGTGTTTGGTGTCTGAAGACCTGCATTTCAGGGCTGATTCCAACAACAACTCACTCTGGGTTCATGGACAAAGCACAGGATTTGAAAGGTCTTTGTTGAAGCTCCAGTTCTGCCACCTATTAACACCTACTTATTTGGGGCCTGATTTCCTAGGATCACAAACTGAGAACTGAAAGAGGCCTCAGAAGTCACTTTGTCCAATCGCCTCATTTTACAGGTTAAATAACAGGGTCCCACAGGAGGCAGAGCCAAGATTCTAAACTGCTTCTTAACACCAAATCCAGCATTCCTCCCACTGTACCACATGGTCTCCCTGCAGAATGACATCCTCTAAGGTCTTTTCCAAATTTAAGATTCTGTGATTCTGTGAAGTCATGGCACCTCTCAGTACCAGTTTCCTCATCTATAAAGTGGGGACACTAACTGCTAGCTCCCTTATATAGGTTGTTGTAAGAAAAGTGCTTTGTATACCATAGAGTGCTATATAAATGAAAGCTATTACTATGCCTTGGATTTTCTGGGAAAAAAAGAGTAGACCTGTCGAATACTCCTTCCATAAGTAATTAAATAAATACCAAAAATAATTAGACGGCAGTTTCAAAGCCAGTAATCTAGAGATGCCAGCAAATTATCTACTAAACTTTATTTTCTAATGTAAATCAGAAAAAAACTGAAAGGTGAATAAGCTTCATAGTGAGAAGAAAAAAATTAGAGAAACTCACGAAGTGTACAGCATTTGACAGCATCTGACTAGCTATGTGAACATACGTTATTGCATCAAGATTACCCAAATCTCAAACTACAAAAATCCACCATATTCCTAGATTCTAGTTTAACATCCTAAAATACCAAGACTAAAATTCATATAAAAGCTACATTCAAAGTATCAATCTCAGATACTTAACAGAAAAATTGATATTAGGGAGCATAGGAAAAAAAATTACCTGTCAGATATATGGATAAGGAGAATAATTCATGACCAAAAAAGAGACAGGGAAGTTTGTGGAAGGTAAAATGGCTAATTCTGATTACATAAAATTCAAAAAAGCAATGCAGCCAAAATCAGAAACTGAGGGGGAAGGTGAGGGAACAAAAATACCTTTGCGGCAGGTTTCTCTGATTAAGGTCTCAGTTCTCAAATAAAGAGAACTGATCCAAATTCATAAAAATAGGAGCCATTCTCCAATTGATAAATGGTCAAAGGATATGAGCGGGCAGTTTTCTGAGGAAGAAGTTAAAGCTATCAATAGTCACATGAAAAAAATGCTGTAAATTGCTAATAATTAGAAATACGCAAACTAAAACAACTCTTGAGGTACCATCTCATGCCCAAAAGATCGGTTAACAGGACAAAAAAGTAAAATGACAAATGCTGGACGGGATATGGGAAAATAGGTACAGTAATGCACTGTTGTGGGAGCTGTGAACTAATTAAACCATTCTGGAGAACAATTTGGAACTATGCCAAAAAAGCTATAAAACTGTGCATACGCATTAACCCAGCAATGGTGCTACTAGGTCTATACCAGAAGGAAATTTAAAACAAAACAGAAAAAGAAAAAGTTACATATGTAAAAAAAAATTTTAATAGCTCTTTTTGTGGTGGCAAAGAATTAGAAACAAAAGTGATGCCCATCAAATAGCTGAACAAGTTAAGGCACATAATTGTGATGGAATACTACTATGCTGTAAAAAATGATGGAAGTAATGGTTCCAGAAAAACCTGGAAGCACTTATATGAACTGATGCAGAGTGATAGAACCAGAAGAACAATCTATACAATAACCATAAGATAATTAACAGTGAAAGGTTTAGCTAATCTGATCAATACAATGACATATCACATCTCCAAGGGTTTATGATATAAAATGCTATCTACCTCCAAATAGAGAAGTGATGGTTTCCAGAGTGCAGACTGAAGCATATTTTTTTTTCTCTCTTCTCTTTATTACACCCTCCCCTCTTTTTTGGGGGAAACATGATTAATATGAAAATGTTTTTATGACCTCATATGTATAATGAGCATCAAATGTCTTGCCTTATTAATGGATGGGGAAGGGGATGTAGGGAAGGATATAATTTGTAAATGAAAATAAAAATAAAATTTTTTAAAAACAGAAAAATTGCTATCATGTAAATTAAAGAATGAAAAAGTATTTATTAAATGCTTGCAAGATGGTATGTTCTAATGAGAGAGTAAAACACATAAAAAGGAGGTAGGACGTAATGGGAGACAAGAGTGGCATGATTTGGAAATGATGTAGACGTATGAGAAGATAAAGTGAAAACTCACCTATCTAAGCCCAGACTTTCAGGGTCAGAGTTCAGGTTTGGGGCAGAGGAAGGAGGAAGATACCTACAGTGCAAGTGGCACAGCCAGGGAATCTTAATGGTTGAGAATACCCCATCGACTATCTCTATGCCTTTCCAGTGATCCAACCCATGCCTAGCATATTCTTCCTCTTCTTCTTACTTTATATAGCTTCATTTAAGACTGTTCAAATTTCACTTTCTTCAGGAAGGTTTCCCTAAGTAATATCTTGCTGCTAGGGCCTTCTCCTGTCCTTCATCTGAATGTGAGCTCCTTGAAGGCAGGTATTGTATATGGTAAATGCTTAATAAAGGCTTGGTGACTAAATATGTGTGTGTGTGTGTGTGTGTGTGTGTGTGTGTGCGTGTACACATGTATATATGTATACAGATATATAGTATATATATATATGTATACACACACACACAAACACACACATACAGACATATATACACATATATATGGTATTAGAAAAAGCCTTAATCTTCAAATAGGCACTATTTAAAAAATAGAAAAGAGCATCAGTGGAAAAGAACTGATAGGTTATCTCTTAAAAATAAAAAAATAAAAGTAAAAAAATACTAGGAATTCAGGCCCCAAATAAGTAGGTGTTAATAGGTGGCAGCTACAGTATTGAACACTTCAATAACCTAAGAACACAAACCCTAGATTTCTTCTTTGACAAGCACTTCTGGGAAAACTGAAAAGCAAATGAATGGAAAATGGTCTTATGCTACATATTACAATAAGCTTCGAATGTCCAATCCAAATAAATATAAAAGGTTACCTCAAAAAAATGGGGGGGGGGCAGGGAGAGAATGAACAGAAGTTCCTTAAAGATCAAAGATTAGGTGGAAAATTAATAAAACAAGGGATAAAAATTCATAAAAGGCCAACTAGAAAATTTGCGAATTAGTGTTTACAAGAGTAAAAACAATGCAAATTGAGTAAGAAACACTGTGAAATGAGGAAAAAAATCTTTGCATCAACTATCACGGATTAAAAGGTCTGAAATTGTAGATAAATAGCAATTTGAGCACAAATAAACGAAACTTAAAGTCATCTCCCAATAAATAGGCAACAAAATGATGTGAAGTTATCAAAAAGAAAAATCACATAAAAATGTTCAAAATCACTAATAAAAGAAATGCAAATTTTAAAATTCAAAATGTCATATTCAGAAAAAAATGACAAAGGTGTTTTTAAAAATGGAAATAGCATTGAAAGGCCTATGAGAAGACGGGCACAGTGGTGGAGCTCTGAAGTGTTGCAATCATTCTGGAAAACAATTTGATATTAGGTAAGAAAAATTACTGAACTGCCCATACACAGTGAACCCAACAACAGGCATATAACCCAAAGAGGTCAAAGCCAAAAAGGACTCATATATACCAAAATATTCATAGTACATTTTATACCAGAAAACTGAGAGGCAGTAGGATATAGTAGATTAAGAGCTGGCCTTGAAATCAGAAGACCAGAGTTCAAGTCCTTCTGACATAAACAGGCTGTGAAATTCTAAGACTTTATCTTGCAGAAAAGGTATAACTATGTGGAACTTCTCTAGACTAATGAAATCTCAGTCCTATTTTAACCCTAGTGCCAAATGGTATCAGTCATTGCAAAGACACTGCACTGGACAGTTTTCCTTGACTGTTCTTTATGATAAGAGGATTCTACTGACAGTGCAAGAAGGGATATCAGTAAATATTTATGACAAAAACAAAAGGCATCAATAAAATTCAACAAAAAGGATACTTACTAGCTATGTGAGAATATAAGCAAGTCACTTAAAATTTCTGTGAGTTCAGTTTCTTCACTTATGGCAACAATAATGGGCACAGTCTAATTATAAGTTTTCATATATAGGTTTTCATGGGAAAGTATTTGGCAAATTTTAAGTCATTACATGATTTTGTTTACTACTGTAAGTCCACACAACAGAAAAGTTTTATAGTAGCTCAAAATATTATATCAACTTACTAAAACAGGAAATGCTTCTGTCACTGTTCCTTTCTCTGGAAGGGAAGAAAACTTATAGAATTCATGACTTCGATATGCTCTTTGCTTCACAAGCTGTACAGCATGAAGAACAAACTTGGCTGACACATCAGATGAACATGAACATACTGTAACTTCTAAAACAAGAGAAAAGATTGATCTTTTAAATATGATAATATTAAACATTAACATAAACTTGAAATAGATCTGTAAAAATAGCAGTAAGAATGATGGTTTTTTGGCTACAGGATTATTATGGTATGAAATTGTGTATCTAGAAAAAATTCTCAGTCTTTCTAGAAGATAAAGTTAGCCGCAGTTTAGACAAAAAGCTAAATGCCAAAGTAATGGGGGCTCATATTTGAGTAAGTAACGGTAAGCTTTGGTAGTATCAAATGGGGACAAAGGCCATAAAATTATAATACAGCCTTAGAGATACGTACTTTTTTCCTTCACACATATGTGCTATAAGCTTACCTCCTTTGAACTACTATGAACCTACGACTTTCTAAAAATTCTAAAAAAAATAAAAATTCAGCCCATCCCATTTTGGGCTATCAAGATTACTTGAAGACATAGTTAAATTCCTCCCCTTTCACTTACTCTTCCATGCTACCTCATACCCTTAATCCTGTCATCATCCTCAAGTTTGCCATGCCAATGATTTCTTAATTGCCACATGTAAAAATCTCCTCTTGTCTCTGCAGCCTTCAACATGATTTCTCTTTTCTCCTGGCTATTTCTCCTCTCTACTCTCCCTCCTAGTTTCCCCACTTGCCTGATCACTCCTCAGTCTCCTTTTCTGGATCTTCATCTAGATTACACCCACTAACTATGGCTCTGTCCTAGTCTTTCTTCTTTTTTTCTCTATACTAATTCCCTTGGTGATCTTATCAGCTCCCATAAGTTCACTTACCATCAATACAGCTATTTCTCATACCTATCTATGTAATGTCTCTTAAGATCTCCAGCCTCACAACACCACCTGCCTAAGGGACATGTTGAACACAGTGTGTCTAAAATAGAACTCATTATCTTTCCCCACCAAATCTTCCCCTCTTCCCAACTTCGCTACTACTGTCAAGCCTAGTAACATCTCATTAGTCACCCAGGCTCTCAACTAGCAGCACTGTTGATTCCTTACTTGCATTCATCCCACACACATACAATCTGTTGCCAAGTCTTATTGCTTCAACTTTTATAACATCTCTTGCATACATCCCCTACTCTCCATTCTTTTTTTTTCCATTTTTTTAAAATTTATTTTTAACATGTTTGGTTTTCAGCATTGATTTTCACAGGCGTTTGAATTACAAATTTTCTCCCCATTCCCCCCACCCCCAACTCCAAGATGGTACTCTCCATTCTTAGTGCACCCTTATGCATGCCTTCATTATCACACGCTCAGATTACTGGAATATCCTTCTGGCCAGCATCTCTGCCTTAAGTCCCTCCCCAACTGTGGGCCATCTTCCATTTAGCTGTCAAATTATACCTCCTCCCTCAAGAAACTCCAGAGACTCCTTGCCACCTCTAGGATCCAACATAAAATCCTGTGTGTTTGACTTTTAAAGCTGTGTCCCCTTCATCCCTTTACAGATTCCTTACATCATACCCCTCTACATATTGGGTATAATCCAGCAGCACTGGCATTCTTGCTGTTCCTCACACCCAACATTCCATCTCTGACTCCATGCTTTTCTACCAGCTATCTCTCATGCCAGAAATGCTCTCCCCTCCTGGTTTTTTTTTCTTTCAAGGTTCAGCTCAAATGCTACCTTTTGCCAGAGGCCTTTCTGCCTGTTTCTCTCAGGTCCTTCTGAGATTACCTTTCAATGACACTCAGTGACTCATATCTTATATCTACATACACGGTGCTTTCTCATTAGAATGTGAGACCTTTCAGAATAAGGATCAATGTTTTGCCTTTGTACCCCTAGTGCTTATCATAGTGCCTAACACACAGAAAGCACTAATGCTTACTGACTAGATAGAGCTCAGGAGTAGGGTTGGATATATAGATCTGGGAATTCTCTCACATTCTCTGTATATATGAATATATGTATATACATATATGAAACACACACACACCCCTCCCAAACAAATAAATAACAGTTGATACCAACCATGGGAGCTGATAAGGTCAAAGAAAAGAAGGTTTAAAGAATGCATCTTGGACACTCAAGGTAAGGGGATGGAACACCGGTAAGATGAAAACCAAGAGAATAGTGTCACAAAAATTCTGAGGACAGAGGATACTCAGGAAGAAAGGAATCAAGAGTAGCATATGCTGCAAAGAGATCAAGAAGGATGAAGACTGAGAAAATACCACTGGATTTCCATTTGGAGATCACTGGTAACTTTGAAGATAGCAGTTTTTGGTTAAGTAATTAAACGTGAAGCCATGAATTAAAAGGGTTAAGACTTGAGAGAAGGCAGCAATGCGTGTAAAGAGCTTCTTCTACAAGTCTGGCTGTGAAAGAAGATAAAGGTTAATTGTTGGATCGGGATAGCAGAATAAATGAAGAATTTTTTTGTCGGGGGAATGCAGGGCAATTGGGGTTAAGTAACTTGCCCAAGGTCACACAGCTACTAAGTGTGTGAAGTGTCTAAAGCTGGATTTGAACTCAGGTCCTCCTGACTCCAGGGCTGGTGCTCTACTCACTGTGCCACCTATAGCAGCCCCATAAGTGAAGAATTTTGAAGGCATATGTATATAAAGCTGGGAAGGAGCTAGTATATAGTGACTAAGGTGAATGAGAGTCAGGATAAAGGCAAATGTGATATCAAAGAGGGGGTGGGAGCAATGGTACAAGTGGACAGTTTGACCTTGGTAAGAACAGCCACATCTTCAACATAGCCTAGAGGAAAAGAGGAGAGAAAAAGGGATGATGCCAAGGGCTTTTTAAGATGAAGAAAAAGGGAGAAGAAGCTTATGGTAAATGAACTGTTTTCTCAGTAAAATATGAGGTGAGGTTCTCTATTGAGGAGGAGAAGTAGGCTGTGTCGCAGACTAGAGGAGAGGAGAAAAGGTTTGAGCTGAAGAGAACAGGGAAGAATCAATTAGCGAAGAATAAGAGGATTGCTTTATAGCAGTGAGAACCTTTTTGGAATCAGATAACATAAATTTGTAGTGATCCAGTAGTGTGACTTCCACCAGCACAGAGCAGCAGTATATGAGTAGGTGCAGAAGAAACTATCTGTAGGACATTTTAATACTAATCTGTTCTATCACTAGCTAACAATGCTCCTTGGGGCACCTCTCCTTCACATTTTCATGGGTGCCTGGAGGAAACAAACTCATTAAGTATTAGCCTAGACACATCATAAAAATGATGGTAAATCATAAGGAGGAATAGCAACAAATTTGGAAACTCCCTTAAAATGACTCAGATTTGGATTACCCATACCATTGTTTCCCTACATTAATGCAAATAATCCAGTTCTATCAAGAAATATAACTTTTACATATTCTTTCATTTTGTGCTTGAATTACATATGGCTTGTTACAATTTCAGGAAACATGAAATGTTAGAGATGGAAGAGACGTTTAACCTATACCTAATGCAAAAATTTGCTTTACAATATTCACAACAATTGACCATTCATCTTCACTTCAATCCATATAATCATCATGAAATGCCAATTATGCGCAAAGTATTGTGCTAGAGTATAAAGATACAAAAATGAAACAAAGTTCCTACCTTCAAAGAACTTGTACCCCAGTGGTGATGAGAACTGGGGATAGGTTACAATACCTACACAGATGAGTATACTACAAGGTAATTTGAGGAGGAAGAGTGCTAGCAAAAGCGAGAGCTCAGGGAAGGCTTCATAGAGGAGGTAGGTGGTGAAACAGGAGTTAAACCTTGAAGAAAAAGATTCTGTCAGGTGGAGTTAAAGATAGAAGAGCACACTCCAAGGTTTTTAGAGGCCTTGTAAGAATGCAGAGACAGGAGAGAAAATGTTAAATTTGAGGAAAAATCAGTCTAGTCATGCTGGAATACAGCTTTCCAAAGGTGAGGAACATTACACCTCTTAGGAATACAATTCCTTTTCTGGATGCTCTAAATGTAAGGATATCTTCCTTATAAATAAACCTTTTGAGGTCAGGAACTGAGGCCCAAAGAGGTCAAGCATTTAACCAGGATTTCTCTGCACACGGTCTCAGGGAGGTAAGGTATTTGCCCAAGATAATATATCAGGAGCAAATCTGAACCCAGGGTCTGATGCCAGTGGTCCTTCCATTATAACTACGAACCATTTTTGTGGAGTCTGAAGATCATTTCCACTGAAGAAAGTACAAGGCTACTATTCTTATTTTTTTTCTGTTTTTAACAACAATTAAATTTTATAGTCCTGTCCATTTAATGTATTGAACTTATTCTTCCCTTGATTATCTAGCTGGCTTCAAAATAAAGTCTTTTTTT
>CM053626.1:120930761-120962880 GCA_028646595.1 Phalanger gymnotis | reverse complement strand
TGGGAGTTCTGTTCGGGACAGACCTTACCCCGAGACCATCCAGGCAGACCTGGGCTGGAGTCCTGCTTCCCTCTGCCCCTTTGTGGGTTCTGTAGTTCTAGAATTGGTTCAGAGCCATTTTTTCATAGGTTTTTGGAGGGACTTGGTGGGGAGCTCACACCAGTTACTGCTTTCCAGTCGCCATCTTGGCTCCGCCCCCGCCCAAAATAAAGTCTTTTAAAGTTATTAATGTTTATAGCATTTTCTATAAACCATAGTTTGTTCCTGGCCTCACTCTTCCCAGCATAAAAAGTGAGTTAGGGTAAGTTCCCTGTTCAACCACAGTCCTTTTAAGACAGCTCCCCATCTTCTTGTTCATAGCAATCTTTTTTGTTGGTTTCACCACTATTTCCCTTTCGAGTCTTTGGTGTCTCTTAATATGACTTCCCTTTTAGAATCTTAGGCCATGAAACAATCATAACCTAGCACTGATATAGGCCTTAAGGTTTTGCAAAGTGCCTTAAAAATATCATTTCCGTTTATCCTCAATCTTGAAGGACAGATGCATTTATTATCTCTATTTCATGGAGAAATTGAAGCTAAGTGACTTGCCCAAGATCACATAGCTATTGTGTCTGTGGCTAGATTTGAATTTAAGTCTTCTTGATTCCAAATCCAGCACTCTTACCTGCCATGCCACTTAGCTACCTAGCTTCTCTCCGAACAGAATATCGCTTAGATTATAGCTAGTATAGCAGCACAGACATTTATTCCTAATGTTCCTATTTCTACTTTGACTTCCTGTTCTTTTTTTTCTCAGAGTAAGGCCAATCAAATATTTAGTTAGCATTTATTAAGTAACTATTCTATTTATGAGTCAAGTACTATGATGGGCACCAGAGACACAAAGACAGAAAGAAAATAATCCTTCCTTTCAAGAAGCTTATGTTCTTATGGTTTAGAATAGAACTACTTCTATTTCTTTAAGGATGAAATTATCTAAATATCTTTCTCGCATATTCAAGTACAGTCAACTTTCAATGTTCCGTGTAAGGATTATCCTAATTAGTCACTTATGCTAAAAAGCTTCCCTAAAAGTATAGCGTTCTGTTGCACTTTGGCTGTTTTGGTCTGTTATTTTCCCTATTTACTCTTTAAGCATGTCTTTTTTTTTCTCATTGCTCTTGTTGGCATTTTTAGAATTATATCAAATAATAATGTGGTGACAGTGGGGAAATGGACATCCTTGATCTGCTCTTGTATTTGTTGGTAAAGTTTCTAATATATCCTCATTGTACAAGACGCTTGCTTTTGGTTTTAGATAGATATTTTCTATGGTATTAAAAAAAATCCCTAGGATTATGCCTATATTGTGTAGGATTTTTGGAATAATGAACAATGTTCTTTGTCAAAGGCTTTTTTGGGGGCACGTAAGACAATCCTGTGAATTTTAGATGTTTTTGTTTCAGATATCGTTCATTATGACTCCTGTTTTCCTAGAACGCAAAACCATCCTTGCATCCCTAGTATAAATCCAAGTTGGTCAAAATTTGGATAAATTGCTATAACATGTTTAACAGGATTTATTTTTAAAACTTTGAATGGATATTAATTAATGATACTAGTCTATAATTCTATTTTATCCTTATCTGGTATAGGTACTAGGAATACCTATTTACTTTTACTTTAAATGCTCCTAACATCAAAACTGCTAAATTCCTTGGAGACTGAATTTTGCTTAGGGTGGTGCTCTCAATTCCCAGCAATGTCTGGGTTGCAGGGCAGGGTAGAAGAGATTGATGGGTAACTGGACACAGCTTTTTCTGGGTCAGATTTTCCAAAAGTCACTAATTTTATCCAAGTGATTAAGAACCTCAAGCATTAAATACGTTATTTAAATGTATACGTACTCCAAAGCAAAACAAAGAAATGTTGGTATCTGTTATTTTAGATCCATAACAACCCTGGTTCTTTCCATTAATAGAGATAATCAACAAATAATAGCATACTTTCTTCTGATGCAAATAATGAACGAAACATATAGACGTCTCAAAAGGACTAAAGTATTTAATTGTGTAACAATGAATTAATAAATCATTACTGTTAATTTTTTTTAACATAAGAGGCAGCTAGGAGATGTTGTAGATGGAGTGCTGGATCTAGAGTCAGGAAGACCTGAGTTGAAATCCTGCCTGAGACACTTCTAGTTATGTGACCCTGGGGCTAGTAAAGGAAAGCATCTACCTCCCAGGGTTGTTGTGGGGATGAAATAATATTTGTAAAATGCTCTGCAAACCTTAAAGTGATCTATAAATGCCAGCCATTTTTATTATAACTTTATAATACCAAATAACAAATTAGAACAGATTAAAGGTCTCTTTCTCTATATGTCCAAAAATGGAATATTTTGGTTGCTCTGACCTATAAGCATTGTTCTAATATCATATAACTTTGTCCAATGGTAACAGAGACCCTATTTGAAGCAAAAGCTGAAGTCACAAATGTGTAACAATTTTTTGATAGTTAATGTAATGAGTTACAAGATGACAAGCTACCTTAACATAGAGAAAAATAAATTTCTTTCTAAGAATAATATACATGGTTTATATGCTTATAAAGTAATAAGTTTACAATGCTTTTTGAATGAATGTGCATACTATTTTTCTACTGTTTAATTAAAACAAAAACATGCATGTGTTCTTCGTGTCAAAACAGAATGCAACAGTGCTGTTTTCTTTTGTTATAGTATAATTAGTAAAACAGGGAAACACTATATGTAAACTGTTAGTAAAAACCAACATTTTCTTTTCACTTACCAGCCCAAGTTGCCCCCTCTGGAACTTCAATAAAATGTCTTCGGATTTGGCCAGGTTTAAAATGTACATCTGTAAAGGCGAGGTCATAATGTGATGACTCATTTACTCTGAAAAAAATTGAAATTAATATATGTGAAGGTAGTTAAAAAAACATGGCAAACACATTCAATAAGCGTTTGTGGGATGAGGTGAATACTTTGATCCTTTAAAATCTTAAACCCCATTTTTCTTTCATGCTAACATAATTTTCATGTAGAAAATAACTTTCATATCTACTTGTGTCTGGAATCACTATTCATAACACTGAATGACAGATGTTTCCAAAGGAATGTAATATTTAACAAAGAACAACATAAGTAATACGAGGATCTTGAAGAAAATGTTACCTTGATTACTAGTGAATTGTCTTAAAAATTATGAAGATGGCATTAATTTGTTTTTGGAATAAGTCATCACCACATACTACCCCAGACGAAATAACATTTAATTAACAACATGACTGGTTTAATATATTCTTTAGCTCTCTCCTCACGGCCATCATGTGTGATTAGTGCAGTAGTTGTATCTTTCATACTGTTCCATCCATTTAAGAAACAAGTAAGAGAGTAGTAAAATATTTTCATGTCTTCCTTGTAATCAATGAAGCAAATGAAATATCCAAGTCATAGGTCTAATTAGACATTGTGTAAATTCAAACTTATACTTAAAAGATAGGACTGAGTACTCTAAAATTGTATTTATACTTCTAGTGAGTGCCACAACATTTAATTCTTAATCGAACTGTTTAATGCATATTCGTTTAGCACTCAAACTACATGCACAAGAGTCTCATCCAAATATCTAGTTCAAATAATACTTGGGTGATTCTGGACTTGGAAAGTTCTTCACAGCATAAGTTTACATTCATTATCTCAGTTGTTCTCCAAGCAGCCCTACATGGCAGAAAAAGCAAGAATTAGCCATTCAGTTGAGAAGCAGGATTGCCTTGAAGTCAGGCTTGGCACTGGGTAGGCACTAGAAGGTATGCAAAGATGAGCAAGATCGTACTTATTATCAAAGAGCTTATCTTGTAGGAAGGCTGAGCCAAATACGCAAATGACTCTAACATAAAATAGGGAAAGATCCTAGCTTATTATCAAGGAGGAAGGAAGGAAAAGTATCATGAAAAAAAACTGCACTGGCACTAGGCCCTGGTCTCCTCAGACCTTTTGCAACATGGCTTCTGTTACTGTCACCCTAGCACAGGGGTTCTTGACCTGGGGCCTGTCAACTTGTTTTTTAATCCTTCCAGAACTACCTCGATATGAAGATTTGGCTTTTAATCCCATGTGTTTTATGTATTTAAAAACATTATTCTGAGACTGCCAAAGGGCTTCATGACCAACAAAAAGTTAACTCTTGTAAGTGAAATTGCTTCCCTATCTTCTCCCTCTTTTGTTATATTCTCACCCTTTGGCTTCTGAGACACTGCTTCTTCCAGGTTCAATTTCTACCTCTTAGTTCATTCCCGCTTAGTCTCTTTCTTTAGTTCAATTCAATGTGGAGAAATAAGAGTAATGGAAAAGTGAAAGGTAACTCACAGGTTTTAATATTTTTGAACTCAAGTATAGAAACTGATATATATCTCTATTAAATTTCACATGAACAGATTCAATTCACTGTTAATTATCTTTCTGGATTCTGAATTTGTTAACTATCCCATCCTAGTTTTGTACAATTAAAAAAATCTGTCAAAATAGGAATTAAGTAGTTTGGCCTTTTCCCTGTTATCAATTCATATCTTCTGTCTCTTGAACAGAGAGGGACTCATATCAGAAGGTCTTCATATTCTTAGCTGATCCACCTGCTAAAGAGAGCATAGTACTGGAAGAGTGAGAAGATTAAGAAAGCTTTGGGACACCACTACAGGATATGCTATAAGGCATCTGTAAGTGTGGGCAGGTAGGTGGCACAGCAGATAAGAGTGCCAGGTCTGGAGTTGAGAAGACGCTTCTTCATGAGTTCAAATCTGGCCTCAGACACTTACTAGCTGTGTGACCTGGGCATGTCACTTAACCCTGTTTGCCTCAGATCCTCATCTGTCAAATGAGCTGAAGAAGGAAATGGCAAGCCATTC
Source organism: Phalanger gymnotis (assembly GCA_028646595.1). NCBI lineage: Eukaryota > Metazoa > Chordata > Mammalia > Diprotodontia > Phalangeridae > Phalanger > Phalanger gymnotis. Next base: position 120,957,969 of record CM053626.1, on the reverse strand, counting down.
CAGTATCTTTGCCAAGAAAACCCCAAATGGGGTCATGAAGTTGGACATGACTGAAACGATACAACAACAACAAAATAACATCCACCAGCATACAAAAAAAATATTACTGAGAACCAACAAGAGTGAGTGAACATCAGCTGAGGCTTGGATAACACAAATAAAATTAAACCCAAGAGTTGGAAAAGAACTTAGATCTCCCATTCAACATTCACAACAAGTGGTCATCTATTCAATCTCCATTTGAATGCTGGATTTACAGAAAGTCCATTGCTTTGGGAAATTGGATCAGTGTCTCCAAGCTTTAAAGATTTTTGCTTCCTTCCCACTATCAATTTATGTCCATGGTAAAAACCACCATTGCCACTCACCTAAGAGCATGAAACTGTAACCTAGTGCCTGAGCTTTCAGAATCTAGGCAGGGATGGGGGTATCTGGTGCCTAAAGGCGTTTTGTCATTGTCATTGAACATGGAATATGATTTCTATGACAGTGTAGATACATGCTATACTGTCTACTGACATTGCCTAGTGACTTTTGTCCTTTGAAAAACAAGGGGTTCCCCATCTCTGGTCTAGACTGTGAACTGGATATATGAGGGGAGCAGTGGAGTGCCCCCCTCACCCCTTTTTACTACCTTTAACCTCTATCCGTGGTTCCAATACATTCCCTCCTCTTCGACCATCTACATACCTCCCACTGTACAAAATGGGGTTTAACCAGTGGCACAAAGGTTTTATATGCTGCTTGGGTCAAAAGGAATTATCTGCATTCACCTGCCTCCATGACATCTCATGCCATATGCTAGGATGAATGGAGAATACAATGTATATTCAAGCCTCAGCTGTTTCAATATTCTCTCTGGGGCACACTTCTGAGATGATATTAGCAGACTAGAAAACCAGACTCTAAGTTTACAGAAAATATGCATGTTTTTATAAAACATTGCTATTTTTAAGACCAGATATTCTCCTTTACCATCACCTGCTGTATCAATATTGCTAATAACAATATACAGCTATTTCAACCATTACTTGTTTAAATCTTTAAGTTGAAGGTATTTTAGGAGAGGACAGAAAACAGAAACAGTCTGTTATTACTGTATAAATGCTTTAATAGCTTATAAATAAATATATTACTTTTATTTTGAAAAATGATCAGACGCTGCCTTTTGTGTGTCTGCTGCCTGTGGCAACCTTTCTAAAGACCATCGCATAGTGAAGTAATGTACGTTAATATTATATATATTATTTACCTCTGTTGTTGTACAGTTGCGATAGGCCAGAATGAAGATTTTATTTTTTGTGTGCTTTTTATCAAAAAATTAATACACTGAAGAAAATCTTGCTGACGTGATTGTAACGTACCCACATAACTTACTTAGTTTTGAATGTCTTTCTGTGTCTCCAAACTTTTTTATTAAATAAGATTAAAAATTTATTTAATTGAATGTTGGATTTATACACCATCTTCTGAGGTGACTGATGTCTGCAAATGGGTAATCTCATCGATTCTACATTGATTCTCGTTTGTTCTCTATTTTAGGTGGTAACTTTTTTTCACCTCATGCCCTCACTCTGAGAATTGGCTTTATTTGAGATCCAGAATAGTGGATCTAAACAGCATAGTTTTGTGACCTTACTCCAGCAAAATTCAACAGCTCAGAAACAAGATCAGGGAAAACATATTATAGAGAAGAGACAATTGAGGTGACTTAGACTAGAATGACTTGTTTGAAGCCAAAGAACTAATAGACCATGACAGCTGGAAGGAACTGTAAAGATCCCCTACTGACCTTTATTGTGCAGATGTCTAAGGTCACATTAGTTAGTAGGGCTAGAAAAGAGAACCTGAATCTTCTGGTTTTAGTACAGTGCTCAAATCTAAGGCAGTGGTAAACTTTAGATTAGAACTCAGTTCTCCTGGATCCACCACTTTTTCTATGATACTGTATTACTTCAATAACCAACAAACATTCCATGAGCTGAAAAATAATATCCTTTAATATGCTATGTATACTCACTTTGCTGATATGATGACAGTTACTGGAATTCTGAATAGAGGGCCAGCTTTAGGTGATGATGTATCATAACCACACACCTTTTAAAAAAAGAAAGAAATTGTTAATATTAGTTACTACAGAGTTATACTGCAAAATAAAACCAATTATTAAAAGGCATAGAACCTTTGTGATCTATTCAGAATATTGATAAACAATCTGGCTAGACTTTGAACCATTTAAACACACAGAATTAAAATCTCACTAATTCACACGAATTCTATATTTAAAAGAAGAGTAGAGATAAGGAATGGATCTGTGATTTCACTGGCGTAGGGAATACTTAAGAGAAGCAAACCATCTACCAAGGTAGGTCTGCACCTTCTGTGCAATTTATAGTCTTAGACAGTTAGTGCATTGAGAAATTAAGTAATTTGCCCAGACTCACCCAGCTAGTATGTGTCAGAGGTGGAACATACTCAGTATTCCAGGCTCCAAGGAGAGCTTTCTGTCTACTATGCTGTGCTGTCTCATTTAAAAAGGAATGAACTTTAATTATTCCATATTAAATACTAGCAAGTTGGTGCCATGTAGAAGATTTGCAGTAATAAATTTCTGCGTTAAATACTTAAAAAAATAGTGCCATAGTCCATTCAAAAATTTTATGGTCTTTATTATAGTACAAAGATAAGCTTCATTTTTGTTGTTGTTGCTGAGTTGTTCTGTTGTGTGACTCTACACGACCCTGGGGAATTCTGTCCATGGAATTTTCCTGGCAAAATGGTTTTCCATTTCCTTCTCCAGTATGTCCCCATTTTTACAGATGAGGAACTGAAGGAAACAGGGATTAAGTGATTGTCCAGGGTCACCCAGTTGGTAAATGTCTGAAGCTGGATTTGAACTCAGATCTTCCTGGCTCCAGGTCTGGTACTCTATCCACTATATCACCTAACGCTTCATTCTACAATGTTTTAAGCATAAAAAATTTCAAATTAGAGGGAAGTCTAAAAGTTACTTTATTGTAACTAAAAAGAAATAGCATTGTGCCCTACAAATTTCTTTATTTTTTAAGTAAATACCAACTTGGTAAAATTAGCAGCTAAATCAGGCAATAATTACTTTAGAGTTTTTCACTTAAATGTTAAGAAAATAGAAAAAAGAGGGAAAATTTATAGAGAACGTAAAAAAAATACCTCCGTAAAATGTAGTCCTTCTCTTAGGCCCCGAGGATCCACTCGGATATTTACATGTCTACACTGATTCATAAGCTCTAGATGAGTAGGGCATTGAACCCATGATGAATTTGAGGTTAAAGCTAAGTGAAGCTGAAGAGATATTCTTTCAGAATTATCTGCCATTAAAAAAACAACAACTACATATCAGTACTTTTCTCATTGAATGTACTTAAATAAAAGATCTAATCCCTGTCAATAGATTTTTAAACAATCATTGTAAATAATCGCATACATTGGGTAATGTGCTGTGTGAATAATTAACTTATCTACAACTGAGACAGCATATATATTTTTATTCTAGTATATGTGAAGGAAAAACCTGTCAATCTCTAAAACTGGCTCCATTTCCCACTCATAAAAAGAAGTTTCCTCCCATATCCAGGAAGGTGCAAAATGACAGGGAACAGGAATTTCAAAGAATATCAAAAATGTACAATTTTTTGAAATGACATAAATTCAATAGCACACTCGGAAGAAAGTTTCAGGAGCCAACAATTTGCATTATATGGACCAAGACTGACTTTTTTTTTGGGGGGGGGGAAGGGGAATGAGGGTAGAGAAGAAGAGAAACTGAATTTCCTGCAGTGTCTAGGCTGGAGGCACAACCATTCAGTGACATGATACCAATATTCATTACCTTAGGAGGTCTGACTCGTTCTGAGCAATCTTGTGGACCTTTCAGTCTCCTGGGGTTCATCATATTGATACCAGACTTAGTGGAGACACCTGATTGTTTCTAGCCCTACTGAAGCTTAAGGGAGCCACTTAGCCTCCTTCAGTAGCAGGGATCACAAGCATGAACCACAATGCCTAGCAAAAGGCTTAATTTTTTCCTTAAAGCTGTTAAAGACAAAAATGAAATTTCCTTGGATCTATGACTTATCTCACTAACAAATGTACTCTCTCTACCAGTGTAGAGTGTAACCAATACATACCTTCTTGTGCTGGGTTACTCTTATCCATGTCCTTTCATAAACCCTCCAAGAGATCTAATCAGTGTTCTGCTTAGGCTTTCCTATAACTTTCCTTATTTCAGGCACATCAGTACCACATTTATGCTGTCTATATATTCTTACCTCATTCTAAATGACTACCAATCAACTGCATTTCATAATCTGGACAATAAGCATTTTATTCACTTGGTTCTTTCTGCAGGAATTGCTAGGCCATGGACCTTTCTGAGATGATTAAAGAATGTTAGAATGTGCTTTGAAATCAGGACAATGTCATCTGTAAACAAGAGCTTCTGGAAAACCTCTTAGTCAACATGGAATCCTTCTTTCATTTGAACATTGCAGAGGAAGTCCTTTGGTGAGCATATATGCTCCTGTTTTATGCCTTGCTTGATACTGATAATCAGAGATCTGTTGAACAAAATTATCTCTTTGCTTACATATGAAAAGGAGTCTTTAATATATGACTTTAACATACGCTTTCTTAGTCTAGTTAAGGGTATTTTTAAAAAATCAGTAATGCATAATAATTCAAAATCAATTGTATCACTAAAGATGTGGTATGCTGCACAGAATCATCTATAAAAGCATACTTATTACCATCTCAAATTTTCATCAAAGATACCTTCATTATATGCAAAGACTATTCTTAGATTTTATACAGTTATGAGATTTTTTAAAAAAATCATTGGATCATAGCTTGAAAGCTAGAAGTTTAGACACCATACAGTTCTACCTATTCACTTTACAAATGAGGAAACTGACCCAGAGAGGGTGATTTGCCAAAGGTATATAGCCGAGCTAGGATTTGAACTCAGGTCTTCTCCAAACCAGTATGTTTTCCACTGAACCATGATGCCACTCTAACTCATGAATCATACAGTTACTAATATTTTTTCAATCTACTCTATGCCATGATAATTCATTTAAACAAAATTTACAACTAAATTGTTTGAATATGCATTTCTAAACTATTAATTTATAATTTTGGAAATTGGTATAATTAGCATTTCTCTACTTTGCACCTGTATAGAACCTAATACATAGTACCTACACATTCTTCATGTTTGACTAAATACTTCTACAAAATTTACCTTGTTTATTAACTGCTTACCAGTATTCTCAGGAAATACAGGTTCTATGCCAACCCCATGATCTGAAGGTGCAGCTACCTGGACAGGATCTCGGAGGTAGATGCCACGGTTACTTCCAACAGTAATAGTAAAACCTATTTTATTGGTGAATGATGTGTTTTGAACGAGGTAGTCATATGCTTTATCGACCTGAGCAGAACAACAGATTGACAATTAGGAACATGTAAATTTAGGCCTACATACTAGTTTGGTTGCAAATCATCAAAAATTGCAATTGAACAAAAGAAATTTGGTGCAAAAAGGTTAAAATGTTAAACCATCCTAAAAAATACAGGCTTAAACTCCTAAGAATATTACAGGAATAGCCCTAATGACTAACATACATTGAATTTCCTAGGGTGGAACTTTAGGCTTCAAATTATGGTGATTTTATGTGTGGTCCTTTGAAGTTTAACTTTAGATTAACAAATCATTCATTACACTACAAATAATTAATTGGTGATTCTATAATTCCATTTTTTAAAGTATGAGAACTTAAAAATAATCAGTGGTTAAAATGATTTCTGTGTGAAAATATCTCTCTATTTTTCAAATCCTGCCAATCCAATTCTATGTAATGATAAAGGACAATAATGTTGTTCATTCTAAAACAGCTTTTATATCCGACGTTGCAGTGTAACTGAGTTGCTTCATTAGTTTCCTTTTCAGATCTCACCCTGGTTTGGTCTTGGGCCTCTCACCACGGGCAGCTCTGAAACCCTGCTAGTGTGGTGGAGAGGTAGCTTTTAACAAATTATTAACAGAATACTGACCATATTATACTATACATTAAGAATATGACTTTTACTTAACAAATGAGTATTGACCTCCAGCTTTTGTAAGAACTAAGTAGTAATGCCTCAATTTCTATTTTCAAATTAGAAGTAAAAATTTTTTGAATTATTAATTCTAAATCTACATAGTAACTATGTCATGAGAATCTCCTCTTTAAATTATAACAATGGTTTTAGTAAAGGCAAAGTAGCTCAATATACAAAAATTCATTTAGCAGTAGTCTATAAAAACTATTGGTCTCACCCTCACCTCTTCTTAACTTTGCTCATGCTCTTGTGCCTAAGTAATCACAGTTCAGAAGTCGCTCAATCATTATAATTTAGTTCTACCCATTCTTTTAGCCATGTTCCATCTTTATTTGCATCCCAATATTTTGCTTCAAAAAAAACCCAAAACACTCAGTGTGGAGCAAGATTAAGAAAAATATTCTCTCTTTCATTTGTAGTACAAGAAACTACATTTAGTAAAAGAATGGAATATTTCAACCAAAGATTTAGATAAACAAAACAAAAATTTCAAAGGGATTATCCTAAAAAGAGCTTGTGCTCAGCTGTCATTTTAATGATTTATAATCCATCTTCTGGTACATGAAAACAATACCTGAATAATACCATGTCCTTGAGCAAATACTTCTATATTTTCAGCCTTCACTGCAGTATTTTCCAGGGCTCTTCTGACTGAATGAACAGTGTAATGAATGTCATTAGCTTTCAGTCCTAAAATACAGGAAAAGAAAATCCATTTGTAGAGACCTGGCTTCAGGAAACATTTTCTTTCCACTTGGGTTCACAAGTAGCCTTTTTTTGTTTTAGAGCATATCACTTCTCTTTTGGAAATGAAAAAACAACTTTACTGAAATAATAATAGCTAAACTTTATATGGTTCCTTCAGGCTTGTAAAGTATTTTTTTACATTCATGATTTCATTAAATAAAAAACCTGTGAGGTAGGTGCCATTATGAGGAAACTAAGGATCATCATGTCTATGTGACTTGCCAAGATTGCCGAACTAGAAAGTGTCTGACAACATGTGACCCCATGTCTTTCAGACTCCCCCCCCTCCGTCCCCCACTGTTCCCAATGCATCCAGGCTAGCACTCCAGCCAGCATGTCACACTGTCAGAATAAAAATGTTGGGTAGCCAAAGGCAATGAAGAAGTGAAAGACAGATCTAACTGTGTGTGGCCAAAGACCAATGGAGCAACGAATGGCAGGGAAATAAAACTTGGTACCAATGATGACTTACTTCCATGTGAAAAAAAAATACCAAAAACTATTCTGCCTGCTCCCCACAAGAACTAGAGGATGAACCCCACAACTTGGACAATTACAGGTCTGACTATGTCACTTCTCTACTCAAACTCCACGGCTCACGATTGCTTTTAGGACAAAATAGAAACTTCTCGATTGGGCATTTCAAGTACTTCCCATCTAGCCCCAACCTACCTTTCTAGGACAACCACACATTACTTCCTGCTTATATTTTGCAATGACAAAATTGACCTTTCTACTGTTCCTCACACATAACTCCATACTTTTGTATTATCTATCCTCCTTGCTTGGAATGCCACTACCTCCTCGCTTCCACCTCAGAATCCATTGGTTTTGTTCAAGACTTTGTTCATGCCTCATCTTCTAAATGAAGCCTTTCCTGATACCTTCAGGCTCTTAGGTCTCTCCCTCCTTCCTTACTTTGTATTTATTTCCTTACTTTGTATTTATTTTGTATAGACTCTGCATACTGTCTCTTTCAACAAGATGCACAATCTTTGAGAGCAGAGACTGTTTCATTTTTGGTTTTGTATCCCTTGGGCCAACAAGTGCTGAACACAAAACAGATGTTTTAAAATAATGTACTGATTGACCAGACAGAGTTTCTATGAGGATTTATGGAAGAACATGGAGAAAATCATAGTATGAAAAGGTATGAATAGGTGGCAATTTTTATCACTGGAAAGAATACCTATATGGATGTTTCCATAGATACATTAAAGGTTAGAAATGACCTATCAAAAAACATATTCATATAATTTGTTTACCTGAGAGTATCAAAGCAATGCCTCCACAAGCATTAGGAGAGGACATAGATGTCCCATTCATGAGCTGCGTCCCCCGTAATGTCCAGTTAGGAACAGAAGCAATAGCTCCACCTGGTGCACTAATACTCACTCCAAGTGCTCCATCAGTACTAAGAACAAAAATAAAATTAACCTTAAATAAGCAATATAGGCAATAAAAGTCTGAAGAATAACAATTCATTGTAGGACTAAGGCTACTTTCCTTTCTTACCTGTACTGGAATACTGGTGAAATATCAAAGGCAGTGTCATATAGTAGAAAATCTATCAGACATGGATTTAGGAGACCTATATTTACATCCTGGGTTCACACTAACTATACAACTATAAGAAAGTCATTTACAGTCTTTGAGCCTCAGTTTCCTCACGTGCAAAATGAGAATAATATGTATACTAATGATTTATCGTACCAGGCTTTTATAGGGAAAGTACATTGTATACTTAAAACATTTTACATACAAAGGTGAAAGATCATTATATGATCCTATACTAAAGTCCTGGATCTATATATGGTTGTAATGAAAGACTGTATGTCTATTATACAAGGAGCAATTTAGCTAAGTTCAGAGAAGCTTATCATAAAATGGGCTTCAGAGGGATGGATGTTTTCAGCCCCAGCAACTCTAGAAGACTACTAAGTCATTAACGGGCTACTGTCTGTATTCTGTGAAGACAGTATACATACATCATATACACAGACTAATTAATAGATCTTTTAAATACAAATAGTATCTGTGTCTGTTTCTCATTATAAAGTACTTTTTAGGCCATGAACTTTACATGAATGTTAGCTATGTTACTTTATTATCACATTTGACTCCATGAGTGTTGTCATGTCTCTGGCCTCAGTTTCCTTAACTATAAAATTAGGAGCTTGGAACACATGAGCTCTAAGGTTTTCTCTAGTTCTATGATTCTGTGCTAACTAAAAAGGTATCAGATAAAGAGTGCCATTTGCAATTTAAGAGGACACTCTAGAAATTTAATACCCAGCATCACCTAAAATCACACAGAGTAAGAGCTCATTTTGTCTATACTATTTTCTGCCCTTTCTAAAACCCAGGGGAGAATCTCCTAACCACTAATTTACCAGGTGATCTCATTGCATAGAATCACCATTACCCTAAGACAGAAAAAAATGAAAATAACACTTGAGAAAGTGTTATATCTTCGGGATACTTTTTAGATCACAAGGGGCTGCATGACCTAAAAAAAAAGGAATAACTCTAGCCACTTAAAACCATTCAGCTGCCTCAGCCTGAATTTTTCCTGATCCAAGTTATTACTTCAAAAGCTAAAAATGGAAAGGGCCCTAAAAGGGCTGTTCAAGTCTGTAATTATGGTGAAGCTCTGCAAATGCCTGAAGAAACATTTGACTTTATCATAATTCTAGGCTTTAGTAATATAAGATAAAAATACTTATACAATTATCCTAAAGAGAGACCTGATGGAAATGGAAGTTATTCTATAAACACTTTCAAATTATTATTTCTTCCCAAACTACATTGAAAAATACTTTAAAATGATTGAACTGAGTTTCATTCTTCTATTCATCATTTTACTTTGTGCAAATAGTACCAGTAAAATCAGAAACTTCCAAAAGAACTAATAAGGAGAATGAATGAAATTAAACTTCTATCTACACAGTCCACTTGTCGAGAAACAACAGTTATGTCATAAATTAACTCCAGTGTTCCTTCAAACACTAAATCCTAATTCAACTATTTTAGAGATGAGGAAACTGAGTCCTACCAAAAGGAAAAGTGGTTGGCCTAATCTAAGATCATATAGTTGTTAAATATAAGAGCTTGGGTTTTAATCCAGGTCCTCTATATGTTCTTCCCAATGTACCTTTATACCTTTAATTTAATATCTTCAAGATATTAATTTTGACCCACCTAGGGCCTCTAGAAGACCAAGTGTATTGATTTGCAGGTAATTTCTCTCTTAGTGAATACTCAGCCACCATCATATCAGGAGAAACATAAGCACCAACTCCTACAAAACAGATTTCAGAATTAACAAATTAGAACAAAAACAAAAATACTTTCCAATGTTACGTAACATGGAAATAATAATCGTTCCGTTAAATGTCACTAGATTTATTGCAGAAAGAGAAAATCACTTTTAGTTAACTCGTGTACCTACAACATTTATTAAATATATTGTATTAAGATTACAGAGAAAGTTTCAAAAAACAGACATCTGTTACCAGGTTTCACAATTTGATGAAGAAACCTAACACAAATAAATATAAATGACAAACTAAGGTATGACAAATTTTTACAGCACTGAAAAATACAAAAGTTCAAGGCATTCAGAAAGAATGTAAATACTCAGACTTCAGAGTCACAAGCTTCAGGAATAATCTAGTCCAATCCACTCATTTTACAAACGAAGACATTCAGGATAGATACATTAAGTGATTCCCCTACACAGCGGCAGAGTGAACTCCCAAACAAATGAATGTTCTTTCTACTATACAATACCGTCATGCAACCTGGGTGTAGGAGACCGAGAATTCAAGATGTTTAAGATTCGTTAGCAATATTTACTTTAAATGAACTCCTCCCTTCTTGAGATCAACAATTGTTACAAAATTGGTTGTCTGATAAGATTACACTGTCTTTTTCTATCATTGTTAGGAAACATAATATTCCAAATAACTTAATATTACAACTGTATTAAGTGTCATCCAATGGTTTTTTATTTGATGGTTCTATTGCTTTTCTCCTTTCCTCCTTTTTTAGCTATCACATCTCAACATTAGGTCCTAGCAAATCTAACATAGGTTTCTATTTCTGATTTGTCAACCCTTACAAACTACTGGAAAACCTAGACCACAGCTTGTTAAATCCGCAAGCCTAAACTGTACACACAATTCTGGCCTCAGAGTAACTCCCTACAAAGCTAAGTTTATATAGGAAGGGCCTCTTGCTGTTCATAGTCCTCTAGTTCAGAGGCCAAAGCATTTTCCATTTCAACAAATGTAATAATCTGCATTTTTAAAATTTCTATTAGTTATAAGTATGAAGTCATAGTAGAAGCACTATAAATAAAAATAATGAAATAAAACTAAGTCAAGGTGCACAGTTGAACTTGACTACAGAGTAGACACAGAGTCAATCTGCTTATCTGTCTGTGCACTCTATCCCAAGAATCAACTGTAAGCCCCTAAAGAGTAGAGGTTATGTGTAACTTAAATTCTGTAACTGCCCTTTCCTAGCACTGTACATTATCTGCAAAAGAAGCTTAATATATATTCCTGTAGAACTGAACTGGATAAATGAGACTAAAACTTAGAAGCATCCATAAATATATATAGTTCACAGAACTGATAAAACAGTTAATGAATTTGGTTTACTGTAATCAAGCACGCAAAGTAACAGAACTGAGTAACTTGTAGAAAACTTAAAAACTAAGTTAAATTATCTAATGAACATGAAAATGTTTTCAATATATTCCGACTTTTTGTATTAAAAATAAAGTAGTGTCACCTCCTCCCAGTTCTTTGGAATCCCTTTATCCTTAGGTTTTTAGACAATACATCAAAAGTGGTATTCAACTCTTGTAATTAGTATTTTTAAACTATCATGCATAATTTTAGTTTAAATAATCATTAGATTATAGCACTAAGAATAGATCTAAGGGCATATGCATAATACAAATCTAAAGTTTGGATTAGATGATGTCTGAAGTCATTAAGAGCTCTATGATTTTGTCATTTTAATTCTGGTAGAAAGAAAAAAGGCACCTATTGAAATGGATCCTAAATCACTTATTCAATTCAATTGAACAAATATTTATTATAAACAATGTGTAAGGCACTGTGTAGGTACCAAGGGCACAAAGAAAGAAAATGAAAGCATTCCTACTATTGAGGATTACTCATTTCTATTGGGCAGATACACAACATATCCCAAGCATATAGAAAGTAATTTCAATATGAAGAGAATGTGAATACCTGGGAAGATTAGGAAAATTTTTGTAGACATTGAGATCTGAGCTGTGCTTTAAAGGAAATTAGAACTCTTATGAGGTAGAGATGAAGAGGAAGTATATTTCAGACATAGGGGAGCATAAGTACAAAGGTGTTACCAGAATAGGAAGAGAAATTCTATGCAGAAGTTAAAGCTACCACGCCAGTTTGATTAGAATGGAGAATGTGTGATGGGGAATTATATAAAAAAGAAGAAAAGCAAGATGCAAACCACATGGTGAAGGGCTTTTGATAAATTACAAAGTAAAACTTCTCTTCATACCTTCCCTTCTTGGTGACTCTTTCATTAGGGAAATTGTGCAGAGAAAACATTAAAGAAGTAAGAAAGAAATCCTCTAAATAAGATAGAACTTCCAAAAGGAGAACCATCTACCAGCATGAGATAACTAGAAAATTAGCAGAATCCTGTCAGAGCTAACAACATAACAAAGGGGTTTTGACACAAAAGACAGAGGATGGAAAGAATTTTTTTATCTAGAGCCTTTCAAATGAAGGAAAAGAAGGCAGCTAATCATTAGAAGGGAGATGTTTGCTGTTTAAATGATGATGATTGTTTCACAGAAATCACAAAATTTAAAAACTCTTAAACCTTACCTAGTCCAAACTTCTCATTTTACAAATAAAGAAACTAGCTCCAAAAGAACATTAAATACCAATGTCAAACATCTAACATCTACTTAGCAGCAAAGTTGGGATTAGAACTCAGCACTTCTAACTTTTCCACTATACCATACCAAATTAGTGTTAAGTTTAGATATTTCAAAAATTGTACTCTTATAGAATTTTAGCTGGAAGACAAAATGAGAATACATTTCTATACATGGACAACGTAAGATTTTATTTTGCTTGACTATGCATATTTCGTTATCAGGATTTGGCATTTCTTTTTAATTGAGGAAAATAGAGAAAATAAATGCTTGTTCACTGAAAAAAATGTATAGCTATACTGGAAAATTGTGTTCACAGCCCAGAAGAAAAGTGAAGGGAAGAGATGCCATCTTGAACTAGGGAAAGGTATGTTATAATCGTCATTCTCTGCTGCCACCTCTTGGTGAGGACCTAAACTGAAGGAGAAAATGGTAGTTGCTAAAAATCTATCAGTTCTTTGAAATCTATATTAGAAGCTTTTTCAACCAAAAGTTGCCTTTTCTTCTTTCTATTACATGGCAGAATTAAAATTCTTAATTTAGTGGCAGCTAAATAAAATTATATTTCTATAGAAGGAATTAATAATCTTGATATTTGCTCTACTTAGTAGAGAGGTAAATGAACTAGAGGAAAAGATGTTGCATGTGCAGTTAAAAGCTCATTGTTTTAATAGGTATGCTTTATTTCTTTGTTAAAAAAGAAGTGGGAGAGTATACTGGGATATAAAATGGTGACAAAAAAGGCACAAACAAAATTTTAGAAAACCGAATGGACTATGGATCAAGGTTATTCTGCTAAAACACTTTTCTTGGAAAAATGAAAGCAACATTGGAAGAATATGATTTTTTAAAATATTCTGGAATATTTGAATTATGCTGGTAAATAAAGTGATGTCATGATATCCCTTTAAGAGACAGTAGGAATTTATTTGCTATAAAGAGCATAACAGCCACTACAAGTTTAGCTAGTGAATTTGTTTTAGGCTACTAGAGAATGGGCGGGTGAAAGGCAAGATGGCTTCCAACACCTGGCAAAACCCTGGGAATGAAATTATTTGGAGACTGACAAAGGAAAATTCCTGATCTAACTGAAGGACTAGCGTGAGGAAGGTCAACTGGATATATCCCTGAAATGAATATGAAGTAAACCACTCATTTGAGGTTGGTGGGGTGGAAAAGAGGCAGAGGTAGATTTTTGTTATTCACTTGTTTTTCAGTCATGTCTGACTCACTGTGACTCCATCTGGGGTTTTCCTGGCAAAGATACTGGAATGATTTGTCATTTCCTTCTCCAGCTCATTTTACAGATAAGGAACTGAGACAAATAGGGTTAAGTGACTTGCCTGGGGTCACACAGCTAAGTGTCTAAGGCTGGATCTGAACTCAGGAAGATGAGTCTTCCTGACTCCAGGCCTGGCACTCTATCCACTATGTCACATAGCTGCCCTGAAGGGGTAGATACAATACATAAAAGGGGTTTTGCCATAAGCCTGAGCTCCAAGACTTGGATAAGAAGATTCTAGATGTCATGATACTAAATAAGCTTTCCAAACCGCATCTATATCACTTGGAAACGTACAGTTTGATTTATCTAATATTTAGCCCAAATGAAGGTGGGTAGGTTACGCTTGAAGACAAAAACGGGAATAAAAGCTGTATTAGGAACAAGAGAGTGGACGAAAAAAAAAAGACCAAGACCTAGTACATGTAGGAGCAGAATTAACTGTTAATAACATTTTTTATAACTCTATAAGCTTCTCCAATGGTTTTATGTCTTCCCAACTAAGCTTTCCTATATCACTTAGTAACAAAAACCCTAAACACACTTAAAGAAAAAGTTATGTGTGGTTTTTAAGGAGCAAAGCAAAAGGAAGTACTTGAATGATAGAAGATTTTAGCTTACAAGGAGAGAAGATTGCAGGGAGGTATCAGGAGGAATCCAGAGCTCAGAGTTCTAGAGCCTTTTGGTGGAAGAAAATGGGGACTGTGGAGTATACTGCAGTTGATGCAATACTCTTTTTGGTTTATTTATTATTATTGTGCACATAGAACAAATTTAAAATAATATTAAAGGCTAAGGTAACATTCAAATCTTCAAGTCATTCGTTTTACAAATTCCAAGTGATAAGAAAAAATGGAGTTCCACTATAATACAGGTATCTTTTACCATTCAGAAAAACTGTACTCCAACTAAAGATTTCCACCTCTGTCTTCCACAATAGAAATGAGAATTCCTTCTCATTAAGAAAAAAAAATACATATATATAAAAAATATGTATGTATTTAGGCCTGGTATTCTGGGTACTACGCTGGGGGCTGGAAGTACAAGAATAAAAAAACAGCCTCCTATCCCCGGAGAACTCATATTCTTCTTGAGGGTAGGGAGAGGCAGTGAACATGGGCAGGTGGCAGGTGTTTTACAATACTATCTATCAGATTTGGGTTTTCAAAATGCACAATATCAATCCAAAAGGACGTTAAATTCAATTAAAATAACAATAAAAAAGATATTTTTTTCCTCTTAAGATACTCTGGCTCTGCCGTTCATCACATTGAACTGAACCTTATCATAGGTACCAATAAAAAATTTTAGAACAAAATATGCACAAATGGCTTTTTAAGCAAAGAACTAACCTATTACACTTGAAGTAGTTCCACCTGGACAACCTACTGTGGAGAGACAAGGACCATTATTCCCAGCACTTGAAACATAGATTATATTATGCTTCCATACAGCTTCATTAATAACTTCACAAATCCTCCTGAAAGAGAGACAGAAGCCCTTTGAATGCACAAAATATTTTCCAACATTTTCTATGGAACTCAAAATACTTAGCTGTTTTGTAGTAAGTACAAATTACTTGAATATGGAAAAAAAAAAAGCAGATTAGTTGTATCAGGAACTGCCCATCGTAGAACTAAAAGAATTATAGGGATGACCTAAAATGGTAAAGAAAAAAAGCAGAAAAAATGACATGCAGATCATCTCTAGAAAGTTTTAATTACAGCAGAACTTGGCTGGGCTGGAGGGGAACTGAGAGAAATATGCTGGTAGAAGAGATAGAAGAATGCAGATTAGAGAGAAGAAAGAGAAAACTGAATTCAATATTCATTAAGTGCTGACCATGTGGAGCATAGCATGTGAAGGCTGGGGATACAAAGATAAAATGAGACAAGAACCCTGCCTTCTAGCAGCTAAAGCTATGGTGGGAAGCAAGGAATTGGATTCATCATGAAACCATTAATAATGGTTAATAAGGCAGAGGAAGAGGTTGAGCATGTCACAAAATAGTAAGCCTTTTAAGGGCTAAGCAAGAGCAAAACAAAGGGGAAATTGATGAATTTTAAAAATTAAGGAGATGAAAGTGGAGTTGATGTAAATGAGCTTAAAAGAACACTGGCACAACACAAGTAAATAAATTTATCTTGAAAATAAAGCGCACAAGGTTTATTCAGATAATAGGTGTCAGGGGGTAAGATCAGATAGAAAAGTGAAATGATATGAGAGTTGAACAATATCAGAGCAAGCTGATTTCTCAACACGGGTTATATTTAGGTTTGGTTGATGCCTTACCTATATGTATTTTATTTAAACTAAAGAATGATAAGATTAACAGCTTATCTTCATGGTTCTAGAAAATATAGTTAAGTCCCAATCTAACTATATCTAAAAATTTTCATTCAGTATTAACAAGTTCAAGAAGTTCTGCTATAATGCGTGTTTGAAAAATGTGAATTTGTTCCAATATAGCTAATCAACAGCCTGAAGCTGTGGATGTGGTCACTATTATAGTACTTGTGTATTTCCAAACCATTTAACATGTATTTATTGGTTCCTGTTTTTTTTTTTAATGTGTCACTGACAAAGTTTTTGAGTGCTGTGCCCTAACCCCATTTTCTCATAAGCCTGGTGGTTTTTATTGCTTGATTTTACACATCAAGATGCTATAATGTTTTACTGTTGTTGTTTGATTGTTTTTCAGTCATGTCTCACTCTTCCTGACCACATTTGGGGTTTTCTTGGCAAAGATAATGTAATGGTTTGCCATTTTCTACTCCAGCTCATTTTACAGATGAGGAACTGAGGCAAAGAGGGTTAAGTGACTTGTCCAGGGTCACGGTGTCTGAGTAAGTGTCTGAGACCAGATTTGTATGCAGGGAGATGGAAACTTCCTGATTTCTGGCTCTGCATTCTGTGAACTGTGCCATCTAATTGCCCCTGCCCTAAAAGTATGCAAAATCAAGTAATAAAAACCACCAAGCTAAAGAAGAAAATGGGGTTAGGGTACAACAGATTATGTGGAAGTTTTTATAGATATGACCACAAATCATTAATCAAGTTTTATTCATACTTACCCAGAATTTGGCCAGTGGGTTGCTTCTCCATAACTATAATTGACAAGATCACATTTATGATTTATGGCTTCTATCATCTGTTTAAAAAAAAAGTTTCAGAGTTTTGCTTACATTCTCATTTTAGGAATAGAGTACTTTCTGTAGACCAAACTCATACTATTTTTAAAAATTCAAGATTTCAGATAAAACATGCAAGCCTACACCAGTGATTTCCAAATAGCTCATAACCATGAATCACAATTTGTTTATAAACTAGTTAATTTTGTAGGTCCTATTGTCCCCAAACAATTATTTTGAGCTTTCTAACTCCAGTGTTTCTCTTGTAATAGAGTTTAAAGAAGCAGAAGGAATTTCAGCAAGAAACTATAAAAACTAGAGAATTTCAGCTCACTCTGTTCCCATTCTCTGTTTGTACTATAGATCTCTCAGTTTGTCTACCATCACCACACATTTCTACAGCTCAAGTTTTGATGATCTCTCTAGAATTCACCCACCAGCATTTCAGGAAACTTCAATTATTGCTTTTAGAAACAATTCTCTAATAAGCATATTATATTGCCTTTAAAAATTACATGAAAAAAAATCTTTTAAATCAAGAAACTTCAAGGATTTTACTTCTAGGAGCATTTTATACACGCTGTTAAAAAATGCTTGAAGAAAAAAAATCATTAAATTTTTAAAAAATGTTACTTTTCAATAAAAATTTCTCTACTTACTTAATCATTTACATTAACAGGTACAGTTGGTATTTTTCCAACCGTCCCAGAAAAATTTTTTATTTTTATAAATTAAATACTAGCCATAAACAAATACTATGCAATAGAGGGCAAAGCATGGAAATTCCAGGAGGATCTCAAATCTAATGTATATAAGACCTATAAGATAAGGATAAGTATGTTTAAATAATTTGAAATGCTAATGAAGGGAAAAACATACAAAATGAAAACCTTCACTAAAGTCCTTCTCCTATACCTCATAAACAGTTTTATCTCCAAAGACCTGTAGGCATGGTGGCGAGGCAGACAGGCAGGCAGAAAACATTTTACAACATAAATAGCTAAGTAAACAGAAGTCAATCTGAGGAAAGAAAGGCACTGATTACTAGGGGGAGAGGAAGAAAGTAGGGAAAAACTTCAAAGAAAAGGTAGTGCCACAACAGAATCTTTAAAGAAAATAAGGACTCTGAAAGGTACAGATGAGGAAGAAATACATTTCAGGCAGTCAGTCAAAAAACATTTATTAAGTACCTACTATGTGCCAGACACTGAGCTAAGTAGGGATACAAAGAAAGGCAAAAGATATCCCTGCACTCAATTTAATGGCACAAGGGATAGCTATGGGGAATTTGAGGAAGCAGTAAGAATTTCAGATTTGGGGAATATAGTGTGGCTGAATTATATCGGATAAAGGGAATAATGTGAAATAAAACTACAAAAGTCAACTTGGAGCCAGAACATGAAAGGCTTTAAATGTCAAGCTAAGGAGTTTGCCTTTTATCCAGCAAGAAGGAAACAGAGAGCCATTCTGAAGGTACAAGGCAGAAGGACATTTTATGTCCTTTAGGAAATTTATTTTGGCAACTGTGTAGAGAAAGGACTGGGGAAGGGGGTAATAATAGTCTTACAGAAAGTCTAGTCAAGAAGTGATAGAGAACTGAAGTGGTGGAGAAGTGAGTGGGAAAATAAAAGGAAGAATGCAAGAGATACCGTGGAGGTGGAGTAAGACTTGGCAAATGGTTGGATTAGGCAGTTAAGAGACAGTGAAGAATTGAGGATACTGAAATTATATAACCATGTCAAAAATACTGATGGCCCCTACAGAAACAAGGAGGTTTTAAGAAGAAAGATGAGTAGCTCATTTTGGGATAAGCTGAGCTGAACTCAAAAATTAACCAGGAGAAGATGACCAGTCAGCAGTTAAGAGATGCAAGCCTGGGCTTTAGAAGGAAGACAGCATGGTACTGGGGGGTGAGGAGAGCACTGAATTTGGAATCAGAAGACTCAGGTTCAAATCCCAGTTGTGCTACTTACTACGAGTAGGACCTAAGGGTAAGGTTTTTTAAACATCTCTAAGCCTCCATTTTCCCAACCTGTAAAATGAGGAGGGTTAACCTCTGAGATTCCTTCCCGATCTAAATCTCTGATCTTATGATTCTATTACATTATCCTAGTGTCATTGTAGTCACGGGGAGAAAGGATCTAGAATAAAGAAGTGACAATTTCAAAGGCTGCAGGAAAGTCAAGGAGGATGAGGACTGAGAAAAGGACCCTGAATACTAAGAAAATTTTAAAGAATAAAAGAGAACCATCTTGGTTCTTGAAAGCTATGCCAACACAACACAAGCTGCAGTAGACTCTATCCAAGCTGAAAAGGTAACACGTATGGGCCCAACAACATTCTATACATTTTTATGGCCTAATAAAACACAATTAAAGGGTAAGTACAAGAAGCTGGTCAGTAAGAAATAAATTTTAGTAGGCTACAACCACTCATTAAGACTGCATACTGAAATACAAATGGAATATCCCACATCAATGACTTCTCTGACATTTCGAAATACTGAAGAAAGAACAGTTTGAATAATCACTTTCTATAAAACACCAGTGTTTTTCCATTTTTATTTTACTGAATTCAGAAAAAAATTAATTTAAAGACATAAAAGCCTCAACAAATATCATTCAAATTTTTTCAGTAATCACTTCAGTTTCCTGGGGAGGGGTATGAGTAGGGAAAGAGAACACGAAAAATATAATTTTGTTAATTTCCTCTCGTCAGAGTTATAACATTCCCATAGACATCTCAATTGTGAACATGGAGTATTACACTAAATACTTTTATATGTTTCCCTGGCTTACCAAGACTGTTTATAAAGAGTGAAACTATTACTAATTAATATTAATCTAACAAATCTTTTAAGAAATTGACAAAGTCCACTAATGTCCATTAAAGGAGCTCAAAAACAGTTTATTTTAATAAAAATCCCCTGTATCTAGCACTGCTGGGGCATTATTATGCCATATCAGTTAAGTGTCAAAATGCCTTAAGTTTACTCCTTTTAAAAGCTAAAACATTTTAAACCATTTTTCTTGGAAATATAAAATGCAGTATTTACTTCCTTGTCACCTTAAACAGGGAATGCTGAATACAACTTAACTTTTTCGTGACATCTCAACATCATTACATAAAAACATGAATGCTTTTTTTCCTCTATAATATATAACCCTTATATACTTCTGAAAGATTTGGGGCTCTTTATCACTAAAATGAATAGGCCCAGTATTGTGTTTTAAAGTTTTTCTGTTTCCTCTTAACAGTTTCATTTCCTGTTGCTATTAATATATGTGTCTCTTAAATAATCAAGTGTATGGGCTTGTTACATTTTGTTGACGACACCTTTTTTACTTACTCCTATGTTTTAAATTGGGCTTCAGACAACTGAAGTTGCTGAAAGTTAATTTCTAGACATAGAGCTTTTTTTGTTTGTTTGTTTAGCGGTGAGCACAACCATATATAAATTAGATGTTTCTCTCGTGATGACCTCATTAGTTCTACAAACCCTAAGATGGGAAAGATAACATTTTGTAATCACTTTAGGAATACAGAAAACTGGCAAAGAAATAATAAAATAATGGCATGGTTGCAATAAAAATAGATTTCTAGATTTCTTCCCCATTCAAACCAAATCACCTTCTGGGTCATTTATACTATCACCAACCATATTATGTATGTATATTCTTAAGTGCTTGACACATCTACTTATCTGCAAACAAAAAAGTAACAAATGAAGTATTCATACACAGAAAAAGGTCTATCCTTGAAAAGCTAGAAGAGGAGAGACAAGGCAGTTGTATGAACTTGACTGAGTCACTGTATCTCCCACGGCCTCAATTTCTTATCTGGAAAATGATAAGGAAGGTCAATTTGATCTCTGAAGTCCTTCTAGTTATAATACTTCATGATTACAATATAGGACAGAAGAATTGATCACTTTCACTCCCACTTGCTCCATAACTCTATTTTGTCTTTGTGGCCTCCAGATTAGTTAGAATGAATCGAATAGATTGCCTTAAGACCTAATGAGTTCATAGCTACTCAAACTGTTCAAGCAAAGGCTAGATGACTTTTATGGGGTGATACTGGAGGAGATTCACGCTATAAGGTAGGAGGAGTATCATAGCTCTAAGATTATGTGACTAAAAAATAACTAGAGGTATTGAACTCAGAACAAACCTAGTAATTTTTAAACGACATTTCTAAATATTAGTCTACTAACATATAAAAGAGACGTTTCTATTATAGAAAACCTTAAATTATCTAAATAGTTCAATATAGTCACAAAAAAATGTGAAACTAACGATCAGCTCAAATTGTGGGGACTGAATTTTATTTTATCCTCCATTCCATAATTAGACACACAGGTAAACAAGCCAACAGGTAAGCAAGCAATTAGAAAGCTAAGTACAAAAAGAATCTCCAAGGTCTATTTTAATATATTGACTACTCACAGCTCTTATAAGACCCGTGCCAGTTTCCATAGTGCTTAATCTCGTATCACCAATCTTGATTGCAAGAATCTGAGCACCAGGAGCTATACCATTTCTTTCAGGGTCTTGTGGAAAGTATCCAGCAGCTATACTAGCTACATGTGTCCCATGAGCTCCTATGAACAATAAAAGAATGTGCATATGAGAAAACTTAAAATTTTATAATGATGGGCAGTTTAATTTATACATTTATTGTTGTTAATAGGTAATTTTTTAAAACTTGGCTTTAAGGATAATAAGGATAATAATCTTCAGATGTCTTTAAAAAGAAAACATTTTTCTCAACTATAAAACTTTTACAATGCTGTAACCCTTCTAATTATAATTTATTAATAAGACCCTTCACACAAAACTATTTTAGGACCCTATTCATGTCACTAATTCATGAGCATTAAAACAGTTCACCAATTTAATTCATCATATAGCTACTTTGGGCCTATACCTGCATCACTTCCTTGCATTATATTAGAGAATTATCAAATGATTTACAATTAAGATGAAGAGCCTTTATCTTTAAGACTGTGCTAGTAGCATAGGAATTTCAGGTTCAAAAATAATCCCAGCAGTATCTAAATAAGAAGTTAACTTCTGTGACAGATCAAATGCTATATAAATTTAGATAAAGGAAATATAACTGTAGGCTAAGATCAATCAGGAAAGTCTTCATGAGAGACTGGCTTTAAAGGAAATGCATGGTATGAACTGGCAAAGAAAAGACAGGGATAACTTTATTAATGTAATTTTTCAAACTTCCTGCAAAGGCAAGGATCTGCCATATATATGAGCAATGGTAAAGTATAAAACTGTATTGTCATTTACAGAACGACAGGATTTAGATCTGGGATCTTAGAGACATAATTCAAATACCTTATTTTGCATTTGGGAAAGAGAGATGAAGTTAAGTGCTTTACCCAAATTCGCATATATTAAATAGCAGATTCTCTGAGTCCAAACTAAACTCTTTACTATACCACTCTATTTAACACACTGGGTTTCTAAGTGCAACATTCAATAGGCTATTTTCTCCTCCTTTTAAATACTTTTGTTGCAATTGGAAGTAGTGACATCAGGTGGCATTGCTTCAGTCATGGCCACACAAATCAGATAATAATGCTTATGGCACAATAGGCATAAGTAGGGAAGATTTTAAGATTAATATAAGCATGCTTTTCCTTAGAAAGGAAAAAAAAACTCTTGACTAAAACAGATGAACAATTATCTAGGAACAGCTGAGTAAACTATGGTGCATAAATGTAATGGAATATTATTGTGTAAAAAGAAATGATTACAAGGAATTCAGAGAAACATGGAAATGTCTATGCACTGATTAAAAGTAAATTATGTAGAATCAGAATAGTATGCAAAATGACTGTAGCACTATAAGTGAAAAAAATCACTAAAAGGAAGCTGAACTCTTAGTGACTAACTGAAAAACCAGTGACGGTCCAAGTTAACAGGAAATGAAATACATGACCTTTTCTCTAAAGACTGTGTGGGAGTAGGGGAACGCTAAAATAGAATGTTATTTAAACTATCAGATAAGGTTACTGTATAGGATGTTTTTGCTTAGCTTCTTTTCTTTTTAAAAAGAAAATGGATCATTTTGAGGAAAGAGCATTTTGGGGAACAGAAGAGAAAAAAGTAAAAACAATAAATCAATAAAATATTTTAAAAATAAAAAATATGGAGAAACAATATTCTTAAACATTATAATTAAAAGAATATATAAGGCAAATTTTTACAGAAAAGAAATCTAAAGTAGACAACTGGTTATCTTTTTCACTAATCTTTAAAGGTCTTTCCCCAAATCTTCATTAGATTACAAGTATATTTCAATTCATATTGCTAAGTGGATCTAACCTAAGGGTTATTAGAGGAAATACTACTGTGGACAATAGGACTGCAGATTTGAGAGTTAAAGAGACCTTAGTAAACACTTAGTTCAATCCTCTTATTTTAGAGATGAGGCAAATGAAATTCAGAGCGGTAATGTTCCCTGCCCAGGCGATGCCCATTGTGATGTTAAGAGGCAGAAGTTGATATTTGATAAATCCAAAGAGTCCAACTTCTCAGAAAAGAACTCACTACTTAACAAAAACTGCTGGGAAAACCGGAAAATAGTATGTCAGAAACTAGGCATAGACCAATATCTTACACACTACACCAAAAAAGTCAAAATGGGTACACGATTTACATATAAAGACTGATACTACAAGCAAACTAGGAGAGCAAGGAATAGCTTACCTGTCAGATCTATGGAGAAGGGAAGAATTTATGACCAAACAAGAGACAGAGAACATTATGAAAGGCAAAATGGATGATTTTGATTACATTAAAGTAAAAAGGTTTTGCACAAACTGAGCCAATGCAACCAAGATTAGAAGGGAAGCAGAAAGAATTTTTACAACCAGTGTCTCTGACAAGGACCCCATTTCTAAAATATATAGAGAATGGAATTGAATTTATAAGAATGCAAGTCATTCCCCAATTGATAAATGGTCAAAGGATATGAACAAGAAGTTTTCAGAGGAAGAAATTAAAGCTATCTATAGTCGTGTGAAAAAAATGCCCTAAATCACTATTGATTAGAGAAATGCAAATCAAAACAACTCTGACGTACCACATCACACCTGTCAGATTGGCTAACATGAAAAAACAAGAAAATGATAAATGTTGGAGATGATGAGGGAAAATTGGAACACTAGTGCATTGTTAGTGGAGTTGTGAACTGATCCAATCATTATTGAGAGCGATTTGGAATGATGCCCAAAGGACAATAAAACTGCATACCCTTTGACCCAGCAATACCAATTCTAGGTCTGTACTCCAAAGAGACCATAAAAACAGGAAAATGACCCACATGTACAAAAATATTTACAGCAGCTCTTTTAGTGGTGGCAAAGAATTGGAAATTGAGGGGATGTCCATCAATTGGAGTATGGCTAAACAAGTTGTGGTATATGAATGTAATGGAATACTATTGTGCTATGAGAAATGATGAACAGGTGGACTTCAAAAAACCTGGAAAGACTTATATGAACTGATGCTGAGTGAAATGAGCAGAAACAATAGAACATCACACACAATTTTTTGGTATAATTTTTCCAACAAAATTATATGATGGTGGATATAACACCCTTGATTTTTTTTTTAAAGCTGGAACATAATGTGACCCATTTTGAAAGCTTCATTAATTTTCTTAACCCTTTGTTATTAAAACTATTCTTATGAAGTGCCTGACCAACAAAAACTTCAAGTGATGGGCAGGGCGGGGGAGGAAGAGAAAAACTGGTCCAGGAAGGAATGCCTGAATCACACTAATTTTACAAATGGCTATCATTAGTGACTATGTATGTGCTGTGATGATTTTTGCTCCCCTAAGCAACCTCATAGGGAAACAGCATGACAGTACAGAGTTAACCTCAAGTCAGAAAGATCTAAGTTGAAATGTTCCTCGGGCACATACTGGCTGTGTGACC
Organism: Phalanger gymnotis; assembly: GCA_028646595.1. Taxonomy (NCBI): domain Eukaryota; kingdom Metazoa; phylum Chordata; class Mammalia; order Diprotodontia; family Phalangeridae; genus Phalanger; species Phalanger gymnotis. The sequence continues at coordinate 120,932,755 of CM053626.1, read as the reverse complement.
ATTTAAACAAGGCTCAGGTACTTAACCTCTCAATGATCCAGGCAAGTTTTTGGACTCCAAATTGCAGAGCATTTGCTGATCTGCACTGGCAGTTTTCCTGACAAGAAATCACAAATCTGGATCATAACAAAGACATGTTTAACTGTAGGTACCTGATAATGAGTATGTGGATACCTCAGACTTCTTGTAGCTGATGAAATAATCTGATAAAAAGTTAAATATACCCAAAAGTGGAAATGCCTTTAAAATTTGGCATTCATTAAACTACTAAAGTACATATAGCTTCACTATTTTCAGTATGTTTTCTTTTTAAAGATACTAAAATGGTGACATTGTTTTATGGTAGCCTGGAAATCAAGAGACCTGAAGTTTAGTCCTACTAGCTGAAATGAAGAGACTGGAACCTCTAAATCCTTTACAAATCTGAAATTGGGTGTTTTAATCCTTAGTTTTACGATACTTTGTCATTTATTAGCTACATAGATTAGAGAAGAAATACCTCCGCTAGTCACAATAGAAAGTAGATTTCCATCATCATAAATATTAACAGAGTAATTCAACATCTCAGCTGTGCCAAAAGAACCATATTCCTGAGCTTCTTTGTAGTTCCTCAATACAGTGCTGTTACTTAAGTCCCCACCTTCATTTGAATCAATGCAGGCTCTGTGAATTGAAAATAGGAGTAGTTAATATCCAAATTTCTATTTTGTAATTACGTGTCACCAGCTGTACAATTTCTCCTCACCTCCACCCGCTTCCTACATGTAATTTGTATATAATTCTGAAAATCTCATAATCACTATTCCTTAAGGATAAGGATCTACCATACTTACCTCTAACACATACCAAAGTAAATGCAAAGTTTTGACCTTTTCATTCAAAGAGCTTTAAAAATAGAATACCCAGGTAACCAAATAATGGCCACCAGCATGAAAGAAATCACACTGCACCATATGTGGCTGGGACAATGTGAAATAAGCTTTAGAGCTATTTAAAGTGAAAGGGGTAGTTGATTCCCCTCACTAGAGGTCTGTAAATCTATAACTGAACTATCCACAAACAGGCACAGTAAAAAGACTCCAGCCCAAGCTGGGTTCAAGTCCTGTTTCCGATACTTTAGTATTTTGCGAGCTGTGTGACCAGCTTTCTCATTTGTAAAAGCGGGATGATATATACCAAACAAAATTCATGTGAGCCTCAAATGCACTGATGTATACAAAGCACTCAGATAACTTTAAAGATCTATTTAAATTTTAGTGATGACCATTTTGTATCTAAGCTCTGTGCTGTCCCCGATACAGTTCATATATTTACCTGCATGTCCTCCTAGCACCTCAAAACCATTATGTACAAAAGCAAACTCATTTTTCCCTCAAAACCTGTCCCTGCTCCTAACTTAGCAATATTTATTGATACTGCCACCATCTTCCTAAACACAGAGGTTCTTAAAGTTATTTTTAACTCTTCTATCTTCCTCACTTCCCATATCCAGTATTTGTCAAGTCCCATTGATTCTACCTATACCATCTCTCCCAAATGATCCTTTTTTCCATTCATTGCCACAACCTAACTAAAGTTCTTGGAATGTGACTAATTGATCTCTTGCTCACATAACTAGTCCACCCTTCATATATGGGATAAAATAATCGTTTCTAATGTCATTCCCCTGCTCAAAAAAAGCTTCAATGGTTACCTATCACATATGGGAAGGGAAAAGGTCTCTTTTGCTTGGGATGAAAGGCCTTCCAAATTATGGTTCCAACCCTACCTTTCAACTTTATTTCATGATACTTTCCATCATATATTCTGCTTCAGCCAAAGTGGACAACTAATGCACGATTCCTATCTCATTCTCTTGATCCATATATCCAGAGACCTCTCCACATTTTCACCAGTTGGAAAGCTGCTTTTTCTTTCCAACATGCCAATACCTCTCTGAAGCCTTCCCTACCTCCAGTGAAAGTGATCTTTTTACTCAAATATTCTTTTTTTTT
>CM053626.1:120893309-120930261 GCA_028646595.1 Phalanger gymnotis | reverse complement strand
CCTGCTTCCCTCTGCCCCTTTGTGGGTTCTGTAGTTCTAGAATTGGTTCAGAGCCATTTTTTCATAGGTTTTTGGAGGGACTTGGTGGGGAGCTCACGCCAGTTACTGCTTTCCAGTCGCCATCTTGGCTCCGCCCCCCCTTTACTCAAATATTCTTTCGGCATCTTATACAGACCTTTCCTTTGCCCTTACCTACATCTACACATACGTACGTATGATTAAAAAGTGCCTTACATCCTTGTTCCCCTCACATGATTATAAGAATATCAGTTATGCCTAGCAACTTAGCACAGTTCCCTGCATGTGGAAGGCACTTAAAAATGTCTGAATTAACTGACAATTAGGTAGGTACTGGAAATAGAGGAACTTTCCATAAATACTGCATCAAAGGATGACCTTCTTATTACTAAACAGGTAGGGATATTTACCTAGAATATTTCACTTGAAAGAAATTATAGCAACTACATCAACAAGGCTATGTTAATGGGCTAAGATGTTACATAACTGGATATTATAACAGCAAACTCCTTGATAACTAGGATCATAATCTAATCACTTCTGAATCTCCTAATAGTATCTAATACATCTTGCAAACAGCAAGCATTTATTAAACTCCCATTATGTGCTAGGCACTGTGCATAAAAATATAAAAATGAAACAGTCCCTGCCCTCAAGGGGCTCATATTCTATCAGGGGAAACAACATACACATAAATAGGTACAATCAAAATAAGTACAAGGTAAAGCAGGGAAAGATACTAGAAGTAGAGGAAATTCTGAAAAGATTCATCTAGAAGGTGGCAAGTGAGATAAATGCATAAATTATAGAACTGACAAAACATAAAATCAGAGGATGACCATTCATACTGCAAAAGGATTCTTTGCTACACATTTATTAAAAGGTAAGTCCTGGAGAGACCCAAAAAAAAAAAAAGATCCAAGTCTATGATAGGGATAAAACAAGCTAATTGAGACTCAAAGTTTGAAGCTGTCAATCAGACAGGAACCCATATTCATTGGCATTAGCTCTTATTCATTAGCCTTAGTTCTGGAAAACAGGTTGTCTCCTAATATCCTGACACATCATAATGCACAATAAATAGTAAACTAAAGTGCTAAAAGCAAAAAATAAAAACCAGGTTCAAGAAGTGCATAATATAAACACACACATACACACATATATGTACATACACATGCATAATTTTTTTAATTAGGCCTATTAACTTTGTGAGATCTATATCATACAAGGCACCAACTTGGCTCTCCTATTAAACATCTCTTATTGTAATAGAGTTTTTGCCAGATTAAGAATACTTGGGATGGACAAATCATTGATCTGATTCAACTATTTCCTAGACAAACATATCAAGCACAATATTGTTTTAAAGTACAGACTGCCTGACATTACTAGCAACGCCTTAACACAAAGTAGCAAAACTTTACTATTGCCATGGCTAATGCCTCAAGAGAAAAATACCTTCTTACTACCAAGTATCACCTTCCACCCACATAATTCCCATCTTCCTTTAGACCTTTCAATACTCAGACCAATGAGAAAATAACTGTATGGTAGGCACCACAGGATCACTTTATTATCTCCCCCTCACTGGCCCTGCCTCAAGTGAAAACTGCAGATTAGTATAGCTGTTAGTCACAGGGAGAAAAGCAAGAGGTTGTTGTACAGGGGAATAGTAGCAAATCGATGGAATCCTTTAGGCCCTATCCCCACTGGGTGAGAATCCCCAGACATCTAGGGGATAGGAAGGAGGAGATGGCAGAAATAGTACATATTATCATTAAAACACTGCATTGTCGCAAATCTCTGTGAAGATCTAATTTAAGGTTTTAGAGTTAATATTTTTTTTCCAATCACTAACACCTCTCATTTGTAACAGTTACTGTGAACCCAGTGCATCCTATGTCAATTGCAAAACATGGTTTTGTGGAATCAATGAATTTCAGTTAAATATTCACAATAGAATTCCTTTTAAAAGTAAGTACATTTAAAACGATTCAATTTACACAATCATCACTTATAATACAACTTAACATACCCATGACAAAAGGTGAAGCATATTTTAAAAATGTAGTTCCCAAAGGAATAACACAAATATCTTAGTGCACTTTTAAGGTTTAATGGCCTAAAACTGCACTAAGACTTTTGAGATACCTTGTACATCCAAAGCATGCAATTTTTCCCAATGCTTCATACAGAAATAAATATTGAGTTGGTTTTCATGTATTTTGGTCAGCAGAATTACTGTTATATAATACAATTGTCATGTAATATTTAATTTTGCTCTAGATTATATTTAAACATTTAAAAAATGATTAAAATACGTAAGACACATAGAATTGGTTTACCTCCAGGTTTCGCCATCATGCCAAACTATGCAGTCATAGACAGGGCCAGGGTCACTATATTTTTTCTCAAAAGAATTTAACAATTCTACTTGACTTTGAAGCTCCTCCTTGATTAATTTACTTAACTAAAAAAAAGATAACACAAACATGCAGATTTTTGATACATTTTTGCCTCTAAAGATATATATATGTGTGTATGTATATATATATATATATCTCACTTTGTTATATACCACTACTCCACTTATCAATACAATCTGCAAAAATGCAAGATTTTACACCCTATTGTATTTTTCTCGATTTTACACTCTATTGTGTGAACTTTACTCCAGAAAAACAAAAGGTCATTTTGGTTTTTTACCCTAAACTGTGGTTGATGGCTGTAAATTAAGTTCTCAGACCTTATGAGAACATTTGTCTTCTCTTATTCCTATAGCAGTTAATAAAATAAACAGCTTAAAATGTTCTCTAATCAGTTTTACAAGCTATTTTAAGAACTGGTTATAAAAGAACTCATGTTACTTAATATACCAGTTCATATTACATATGCCATTAAAGAGCTAGGAAAAAAAATCAACTCCTTAGGTATCCACGGTAGTTACAGAAACCACAGGTCTTCAATTCCTTTCAACTTAATAGGCTAAAGAAAATAAACAATATTTATTGGAACAAGTCAATCTCTATTTTAGAGTTGTGAAATCATGCAATATATCCAGAATGTTTTGAAAAACATCTGAAACGACATATATTTAATAAAATGGTTAATGGAAGGCACCATCTCTATTACAAAAACTTAAAAAATCTAAGGCATTCAGCAATGCACACATAAAATTCCTATGATTTATCAAAACAGCCAATGCTAAATCAAGTCTATTACAGAGTTAGAAAATGAGATTTCAAAATAAAAGGTTAAATTGACACCAGTGGGCTGGCAAAAGACTAAGGATTCTTTTCACAGATAGCAAATGTGAAAATTACTTTGAGGATGGAACTACATAAAAAATAGTTTTGAAAATAAGTGCACAAAGCTTTCACATTTGTTATATATTGTATCCCTATGTACAGGTGATAAAAAAATTAGCATGAACTTGCTTTCTACATTTAATTCATAGAACTAGTGTGAAAATAAAATGAAGAAATATGAGCTCATTGAAAAAAAATACTACACAATTACATTTTCACACGGGTATCTAATTTTTTCAAAACTTTAAGAGCTGCCACATATTCTGAAGTATTGTTTGAAGTGTTTAAAAAATATTTATCCTAATGATTAGTAAAGGGAAAGATGGTTCTCAAATGTGTCAAAGTCATTGTTTTAGTCTCGTCCTTTAATAAAGCTTAATTTTCCATTATTTAAAAACTATTATCCTGTCAATGAATAAGTGGCAGAACAGAATTTTTTTTTATTAGGATATAAGCTGAAATGAAATTAAGACCCCACTTTTAAACTAAAGTTTTGTACAATATTAGTCAAAGATCACATTTAACAAAATAGTTTAAGGCACAGTGTCCATATGAACTTTAAGAAGAGGAATGGTGTTACAAATCACAAAAATAAGCAAACTTCTCTTAAAGAAAAATTTCTAAAAACAGAATTTTCATTCCCTAAGGAAGCATATTCTTTACCAATATTTTTATTTAAACTATTAGCACCAACTTGAGAAGAAGAGTTGTTAACAGCATCAAACTCTTCCTGTTTCCTACAGGCTTCTGCAAGTGCAACTCTATGAACAGGGTCCCAAATTTTCTCCTTACGTTCTTTCTGAAAAACAAATAAATTTCCTGAAAATTATACTATATTTTTACTATTTTAGACAATTTTACTTGCAAACCCCAGTACTATAACATTTGGATGCTTATATAATTAACATAGACAAATAAAATGTTAGTAAAGTTAGAAAGGCTATGAATTAAGTAATAAAAAGTTAAAAAGTTTCATGGCATTTGATTTCAAGAAACAGTCTTCTATTTTTATTCAATTACCACAACTTCAACTATTCCAAAATCAAAATCTGCTCCTTTCCAAATCAAAATGCTGCTGTTTCAAATCAAAATTACTAAAATAGGATACTATACAGTTTTAATTAAAAATGTAAAATAAGACCAAGTACAGTGACTGCCAACTAATGAACCACAAGGAATGTAATAAGCAATTAACAGCACTTAGCATTGAGTTTTTCAGTAACTTTAAATTTTTACATACTTAAAAAACACTATTTTGACTTTACAGAATAATAGAGTTGAATGTAGATGGAAATATTCTGAGTACCTTCATTACCACCAATTTTTTCCTCACTGAGATTTAGTTAGTATTAGCTAAGACTCAATTTTGATAATAAATGGCATGTCTTATCTGAACAAAACAAAAAACTAGCAAGACATGCAATTACTTACAGTTTTTAAAAACATATATAAATTGTACTTTTAATATCAAATAAAATTTCAAATGTAAAAAGGATTATTACTAGTTAGGAGAAGACTATTCCAAACAATAACTTACCTCTATGTGACTAAATTGAGATCTCTATAATCACTACATCAAGATATACCTCAGAATTAACATGCAATTCAACATGCCACTGAAAGGAAAATTGGGTTCGCTAATTTTTTAAATGCAAATTTTTAAACAAAGGTCACAAAGACACTGAGTGAACTGTCTATAGCTTGCATATAGTATGAGCTCCCAATTAAAATGTAATTAAACAACTTAGAATAATAAGGCAAATACTAAGTTCCCTTTCCTCACCCATCCACTACTTTTACTAATAACCTACTTGTTATAATAACAATCTCTTCAGACAACATTCATGAAGGTAAGAACTAGTGAAAAAAGTCAACAAGGAACATGATGGTAAGAAGTGGCAGTAAGTCAGAACACAAGCAGAAAAAGAGAATAGCCTTCATCTATTCTGGCAAAGACCTTTAACTCCTAGAAAAGTCTAACAGCAACAGTGATTGGTATTCTAAAGAAAGCAAAAACACTAACGGTGGTGAGATTATACAGGGAAAACACTTGGAAGTGAGGATTCATCAGGGTAAGGAGAGTAAATATGGTATTCATTGGCATTAATTCTTATTCATTAGCATTAACGTTTAATATGTATGTGACAAGTATAATACATTACCTGCATCCTCTCTTTAAGAGCCTTAGGATAGAAGTCATAACCATTTTTTATACCAATATGGTATTTGCCTGAGGGATTTGTCCAACTTGTTGGAACCTACGAAGGGGGGAGAAATAATTTGGTTTTTCATTAAATGTTATCTGTTACACACTGCACAATGAAATTGAGATTAGGAGGAATGTTATTGTAATGACAAACCTGATCCTAATGTGACAACAAGCTGGTTAAACTAGGCCTCTTCCTTCAGAGGGAGAAGGGGAGACATATAAAGATACAAGTGGCTGTGAATGATTAATACCCAAGTTCAGATACTGACACCAAAAGATTCTCCAAACCTGAGTTCAAGCTTACCTGATCTATTCATAACAGGTGCAATTGAAGGCATGTATGGTTTGCTTCCCATTTTCAGGCGCTACAGTTCTCTTTTTCTATCTTATAAGAAGTTGCAAAAATCCCAAGATCTTTGTGCTATCTGGAATCAGTCTAGCGAGAACAAGCTACCTATGTATAATTTCCCAGAATCTGACCAAACAAAGCTAAACCATAAAATGGTGATAAGGTAGATATATGTCTTGTACCCTTTCGGCATGAAGTTAAACCAATGTTATTTGTACAATCAATCTTATTACCTTATAAAAGCCACGCCCCTAAATTTTCCTGACTTCTTAAACAATAAACATGGTTTAGTCTTTTCCTTATACCTCTTTTTTCCCTTAGTTTTAGTGTTACATGTAGTTTCTGTCACTATGCTTAGATATAACCTTCTTACTCTTCTGTTTGCTGCTTCTAAACTATTATATGCAAGAAAACCATTTAATCAATGAATATACCATTTAAGAGAGAAATAGCTAGAGTTAAAAGGGACCTTAGAGAGTCTATGATAAAATATCAAGTAATAACTGATTTCATTAAAAAATCAAAAACTCATGTAAAGACTACTCTCTGGTCTCAAGCAATTAAGAACAACATTAACTTAAGAGTAACATAAGTTATAAAAATCCTAAGTGAATAACATGGCTGACTGCAGGAAAGTTAGAAGTGTGGCGCACTGCTTGAAAAAAGAAGTCATTTCCTGCCTTCATAGTAGGACTATGAATGTAAAACACTAGAAAATGTCAGAATTTTCTGGTGCTCGTTTTGCTTAACTTTTTTTCTTTTTAAAATTCTCCAATCTCTAAGTTAGTATATTCATCTCTTAGATTTGTGATATTATCTTAGACTCTTCATTCTTTCTCCATGGATCTGACTGGTAATGCAATCTTGCTGTTTCTATATCCATATATTATATTATATCCAAGTCCTCCTCTTTACTCACACAGCTACCACTTCATAGTTCAGGCCCTCATCCCTTCTTACCTGGACTACTGCCAATGTCCTAATTGTCTTGCCCTACTCTAATTGTCCTCCACATAGATGCCAAAATGACCATTTCTCTCCCCTACTCAAACTTCAGTGGCTCCCAATTGTCCCTAGGAAAAAAAATATAAACCTCTGTCGTGCTTTTAAAGCCCTTTACAACCTGACCTCAACTTATCTTTCCAACTTGATTTTATATTACTTCCCTTCTCACACTCTGGTTTAGCAAATCTCGACTTCTCTCTATTCTTCACATACAGCACAACATGTACCCCCTCTATACTTGCCATGCCTGTTATGCCCTGTGTCTCATCTCTATCTAAGAGAATCCCTAACTTGCTTCCATACCCAGCTCAAGTACTATCTTTTTATGTGATGCCTTTCTTGAACTGGGCAAGTCACTTCATCTCTGCTTTAGATTCCTTATCTATAAAATGGAAGTAATAATAGCACCTATTTTTCCAGGGTTGATGTGAGATAAAATGAGATAATATTTACGAAGCACTTCACAAACTTTAAAGTGCTATAAAAATGCTGACTATTATTATTGCCATAACCATTCCATAGATAGCCTTAAGTGATATTATAAGGACACTAACAATATAACATGGAAAAGTAACAGTAACAATAAATAAGGTATTACCTTAAGAGTTCTTCCTGAAAGTCCAACAATTTCCCCATCTTTTGATTCTACTACTGTAGAAGTATTCACATCACCACTTCCTGTTGTATCTATGATATCAATGATTTTAGGTTTCCCGTCAGTAGTAATCTGAGAAACAAGAAATTATTTTTATGAGTCCAAACTTTTAGTGAGAGATTGCTGTACAGAAATCCCCAAATGAGCAGGATTCCTGTAATTGGATTTTAAAAAAATTCTGTAAGCAAAAAGACTGACAAATCCCAACTAGACTGCTCAATCATAAAAACATTACTGAATAGATTTGCCGCACAGAAGTGATAAGACTTTGGGCTAGGATAATGTGAAAGACAGGACACTATATTTTTTTTGCAAACTGTTTCTTCTTTTACAACAACATGACTAATATGGAAACAGGTTTTACGTGACTGCATGTATACAACCTATATTAAATTGCTTACTGTCTTAGGGAGAAGGGAGGGATGGGAGAGAGGGAGAAAATTTGGAACTCAAAATTTTATTTTAAAAACGAATGTTAAACATTGTCTTTACATGTAATTGGAAAATACAAAATATTAGTTAAAAAAAGGCAGACAGGACGAAAGAGAATAGGCAATTTATTAAGAACACAATGGATTGGTCCAGAAACATCTATCTAGGGGTATATCTGAATTAAGATTTTCCAGTCTATAAGATCCTCAACAGACAATAAGATTACTTTCTAAAAGTTTACTTCTCGATTCCTGTTTGAAGCTGAGAATGTATTTTCCCCAAAAGAAACAATGCAATAAAGAAAACCTGATCTAAATTTCAATCTGGGAACCTGGTCTACTAAGGATCCCAACCAATGACTGAATGAAGGAAATTCTCTTCTTCCTCAAAAATTGCCCCTCCCTTAGTAGCTGGGAGGAAGGAGGATACCATGCAGACCCCAATCCCAGCCTTACTGTGGCAGAGGAGCTATGGCAATCAAGTGTCAAGAAGGTGATGTTGAGCCTCAGTAGGAGGACAACCTTGCCCTGACGTGTATATTTAAGTCATGTTTTAGTTTCTTAGACTGCCTGTGCTAGCAATAATTTAATGGCACAGAGGTTGCACACTATCCTTGGTGGACCAAAACAATAATAATCCACAAATAAAAACAATCAGCCAATAATCACATTGTGGAAACCAGACCCACCTGAAAAAAAAACTAATAAATCATAGAGGAAATAGTATCCAACCCATACACAGCATGCCACTATTATGGTATTTTTTATATTTATAGGTTTTGAAGGGTTGGGGTGGGGGGCCCGCAGGGCAGCAAGGAGAAAGAGACAGAGACAGAGATGGGAACTGAAAAAAAAAATGTGACAGTTTCCAACAAATTCAGGAAATCCAGTTACATCACATACCAATTAAACAACATGGTAAAAATTATATGCTTATTTTAAATGTAATGTGGAAAAAGGAGGTCCTACAACTATTGAAAAATGCATATTGTCCCTTGTCTTATCAGTCAGTCACAGAAAGTCCCTTCCAGTGCCCTGAGCTAGAATAGAAAATGCATCACTGACAAAGCAGACGTTAGTTTCCAAGAAGAAAAGCTTATAAGCAGTAATATGAAGTTTACTATAATTTAGTGGTTACTTTTCCACATATTCATATCTCAACCCATTTTATTTATACAAGAATTTCACTGTAAACGATCATGGGTGTATCTTAGTTATGAGAGGCAGCACTGGTGTGTGGAAGGAGTATCAGACTTGAAGTCAGGAGAATCCTAGGTACCAATTCTACATTTTTTAACCATAAACAAGTCACTTAATCTCTCTAAGCTTGTTTCCTCATGTGTCAAATGGGTGTAATATTGATAGTATCTATTTCACAGTATTGTTTCAAGGATAAACAAAATAATTCAAATGCTAGATAAATCTTAAAAGTCATATAACTGCTATTATGCAAATAAAGGAATTCCTGAAAAGTTGTAGGTAATCTAACTTCCTATAAATGGATTCATTTCCCTAGGTGGCTTAGATTTAAGAGTTGTTTTATGTTTGTTTTGAGAAGTTGAAAGTAGTTTTTAACACTAATTCATTACCTGAGAAGCCAGATAAAAAATTTAATGAACTGTTTGAATTCTAATATAATTCTAACTTTATTTGGAATTATGTCTAAAATACAACTAAATTAGCTCTTAGTTGATAGGGCTTGAGAGGTTTTCCTTTGAATCAAGCACCTAAGCTTTAATACCTATATTCTGTGGTATCTATTTTCACTTCTCAGGGCCCTTTATAAACTTGCCTTCAGGTTTCTGTCAAGGTCAACTGGATTAGTGACCCCTACATAAGTGAGGTGTTACTGAATTATTTTTTTTCCTCCTAACTCATTGCTGAATTCTTTCACAAGTTTTCAATACCTGTCAAAAAAAAAAAAAAGGTCAAACATTCACTTGCTACCTAGGCTCCACAAAAAACCCTAGATTTAGAGTTGAAGTCCAGAGAAGTTACTCATTTTGTCTAGGTGACTTAGGCAAATCCAGGTCTTCTGACGCCAATGCCAGTTCTCTTTCCACTTTATCATTGACAAATATTTGAAAGAGTGCTTTAAGAGACATTTCTTGTAAGTTTAATATCAAGCTATTCTTGGGAAGTTTTTCTAACTTAAAAAAAAAAGCATCACACTAAATACCAAATCTCAGAAATTCTGGCAATCTTAGAAACAACTAATTTGTCACAATGATCATTAAATTAGCTCAATTAATGAAAAGCAGTTATTAGTAATTCTTGACTACTCAGAAGGCAAAACTTTTTTTTCTTCTCTAAGACTGTCATCTAGACTTCTGGTAAATCTTAATACTAGTCACCTAATACTGATACCCAGGTTTACAAATCCAAAGAAATATTTGACAGAAAATTATAAATGCCTGCCATAGTGGATCTCCACCCTAACCTATCCAACTATTACTTCTCTACCTGCACTTTAATCAGGCTAGTTTCAGTTTCAAGATTGTACCACTTTAGCTTCCTTAATTTAGAACACTGGTGTTCCCCTATCCTGGAATATAATCTCTGTTCCTCTATCCAAATCCTGCCTAATTCAGGTCCCACTTCCTTCTGGAAGTCTACAATAACTTATTAGTCTTCATAGCCTCTGAAAGCCTATATGTATAGTATATGGAATTGGTTTTGAATTTACCTATTTATGCAAATATCTCCTCCAAAGGATTATCAAATCTAGTTAACAAACATATATATAGAGCACCTACTATATGCCAGGCACTTAAGCACTGGGGAAACAAAGAAAGGCCAAAAAAAAGTTCCTGCTGTGAAGGAGCTGCTTGTAAGCTAGTGGCAAAGATAATCATAGGGAGTACTATCATTTAGGGTGATTCCCAAAGGCTTCTTGTAGAAGGAGGAATTTAGTTGAAACTAACAGAAGTCAGAGAAGCCAGGGATGGAGAGAATTCTAAGCATGGAGGGACAGCCAATGAAAATGCCTAGTCAAGAGATGGAATGTACTGTATGAGGAACAGCAAGAAGGCCTTTGTGTCACTGGATTGAAAATGGAGGAGAATAAGGTGCAAGAAGACAGGAAAGGTAGGAAGGAGTCAGATTATGAGGCATTTTAAAAGCCAAACAATTTGATCCTGTATCAAACATAAATATAAAATATTAAATGTTAGCTCCTTGAGAATAGGTTTGTTTTTGTCTTCATATGTACAGCATCTAACACAGTGGCTGGCACATAGTATGTGTTTAATAAATGTTCATTGATTGACTATATAATGGTAACTGGGGCCATAGTAAGTGTTCAAATATTTGAAGATTTATTTTAAAAATTGTATTTTTCTTCCTCTCTTCAGTTGTTCTACTCTTCCCTCTCCCCCTGAAAATGTCAGAAGAGACACCAAAACGGGAGAACAGTGCCTGGAAGAAGCAACAAAATGTGAGGTATAAACATTAGCTTCTCATTTTCATCAAATGGTTATCACTTATGCCTTTACTTAAGATTCTTTGTCCCCCAATTTATCCTTTTTGGTCCTCCTTGAGTATACTACTTCCTTGCCTATTCTCTTATATTCCACAATTACAATACATTTCCTTATACTTTTAATTGAATCAAAAAAAAAAAAGCAAAACAAGGAAAAAGCTTTTAAAATGTCTAAAAAGCAAAACTTTCATATTTGGAAGATAATTTATTGCAAATTACTTCTTCTGATGATGATTGTATCAGGTCTCATGAATTCAACTATAATCTGTATATAATCTCTCCTGAAATCTAGGTCAAGAATATATTGTGAATTCCCTATTTGACATTTCAAACTGGATGTCCTAAGGCATCTCAAACTCTACATGTCCAAAACAGAATTCATTACCTTTTTCCCCAAACCACCTTCTTTTCTAAAACTGAAAGGGCCAATGTGCTTCCAGGCACACAGGTTTGCAATATTCATGATCCTCAAGTAATGATTATCAACCCTTATCTTCCAATCAGTTGCAAACTCTGACTCTACAACATTTCCCACCTTTTTCTTCTTTCCACTCATAAGCTACTATGTTGCCAACTCTGGCAGACTCTCTACAACATTTCCCACCTCTTTCTTCTTTCCACTCATAAGCAAGCTACTAAGTTGCCAACTCTGGCTGACTCTCTACAACATTTCCCACCTCTTTCTTCTTTCCACTCATAAGCAAGCTACTAAGTTGCCAACTCTGGCTGACTCTCCACAACATTTCCCACCTGTTTCTTCTTTCCACTCATAAGCTACTACTCTCAGGACTTCATCACCTTGTACTATTATAAAAGCCTAATTGCTCTCTTACTTCCTCATTGCCCACTCTCCAATCCACACACCACAGAGCTGCCAAGCTGCCCAGCTCTGACCATATCACATCCTGCTCAAGAAGCTCCAGCGGCTTCCTCTTGATTCAAAGATATGATGTAAATTCCAGTTTTAGTTGTAAAGTCCTTCACAGTCTTGCAGCTCTAAGCCTACTTTCTTGGGCTTATCACACTAAACACACTTTTAAACACTCCATGTTCCAACCAAATTAGTCTACTTTTTGTTCCTCATAGGTGATATTGTCTCAGTTCTTTTGTACAAGTTGTCACCCATGACTGGAATGCACTTCTTATTCCCCGCCACATAACAGAACTGCTACCTTCCTTCAATGTTCATCTCCTATAGAATGCCTAGCCTGATGCCCATCCCAGAAATTACTCTGTATATCTATTTCCCATGTACATATTAACCCCAGCAATCACCTTTAAGACAGGAATTGTTTTATTTGTCTTTTTATCAGGACACAGAACATATGCATTTCGCCAATGCCTTTTGACTGAATTGTCCCTTTTACATACCTTTAAATACTACAGAATGAATGTTCTTAGAAGAGGAAGTCTGGATTTTCATTTGATTTCATTTTATCATATTTTATTTATTATGTTAATACACCCAGTGTATAATCCAATAAGGACTGAAGCTGAGGATATGTTTAAGACCCCACAGCAAGTGTCTCCCAATAAATACTACTACTTTAAAGATGAGTGATTATATAACACTATTTTTCTTGAGCACTTAAAAGACTCATATATAATTAATCTTCACCTATAATTAATTTTCAAAGCAATCCTAGGGAAGCAAACACTGTTGCTTTATGGGAGGGGGAAAAGAACAAAGGAACAATTTGATGGACAGATTCATTTCTATATTCAAGTCAACAAATATTTATTAAGCACTTACAAAGTAATAGAATTGTGTGGGGATATGAAGATTAAAAAAAAATTCAATTCTTTTCCCTCAAGGATCTTACATTCTAAGGGGTTAGAAAAAATAATATATTATAGTGGCTTCTAAAGGTTTTCATTTCTTAAACTTTTGATCCACTTATTACTGGGATAGGGCAAGCTAACCATTGAGCTACTTAGCCCTTAATAAAATTCATGAAAGCTAATGGGAAGACTGACATTCTCAATGAGAATACTAAGGAGGTGATTTCTGAAAAAAAAAATTACTGTTGAGGCAATTATGAAATATGAAATACTTTAACAGACCCTGCAAACAATCTGGAGGACTCATAGATATTAACAGTAACTCCTACCATCATACTACGAGAGTCTTAAGGATCACAGGATTGTATAGACTTACAACTTGAAGGGACCTCAGAGGTGAAATCTAGTTTAAGACCTTTCATTTTACAGTTCAAGGATCTGAGAACCTAGAAATAGCAGAAATCACACAAATAGCAAGGTTTTAGAATTGTTTCTAAATCCAGAGCTTTAAGGATTGCAAAGCACTTTACAAATATTGCTTCATTTATCCTAACCACAACCGTGAGAGGTAGGCAATATTAACCTCATTTTTACAGATGAGAAAACTGAGGATAAGTAACTTGCCCAGGGCCAGAGTTAGTAAGTAAGTGTTTCAGGATGGCTTTGAACTCTGGTGTTTTTGATTTCGGCACTGCTTCCTAGTGAGGAAACTCAGGAAGAGCTTCTCACTCAAGAGCTAATACTCAGAATGCCCCTGCTTACCTAAAAGCCTTCACTCTTTATTCTCACCAAAGATACCATGAGGTCAAAATGCTAGAAAAGTGCTGCAGAAACAACATTTAGTTACAAAGTCCACTCGCTTCCCACCCCCCAAAAAAAAAACAAAAAGAAAAATTCTGGACTGGACTTTTAACGAGATTCTGTTTAGAATTACTGCAAATCACCCAACCTGACAGTGTTTATCAGCTGACAGAAAAGAAGTATTAGCGTTGAGTCCTTAAGAACTAGTTGGAAAAACAAGGGGTACACATAAAAACTTTGTAACAAAAGTAAGCAAACGATATACAAAGTCTGGAGGGAATGTCAAGTAACAAAATGATCACATCTCAGAGATGTTTTCTTTCAGGAAGTCTTGTTTCTTTTCCCAATGGACCGAAAGAAAAAAAGCTAGCTACCCCAATGCCCGAGTTCTCTGAATATTGTTACTGACCAGCAAATCTCATAGCTATCTGTAAACTTTAAATGCTTTTTTAAGTCAGAATGTTTGTAATTATAATAACTGCAAGGGGTATTCTTTCATTTGCATTCTATTTTTTCCTGTAAAGATTTCTCAAGGCTTGGTATAATAAACTTTTAAAACAATTATTTAAAACTTGCTCTCTTCCCCCATGTTAATCTGACTCAAAGTGTCCTCCCCAAGTAAAACACAGAGATTTATAGTACCTTCATTTTATTTCGCCATTTTATCTTACGTAACACAGACCCAAAAAAGACCGTAGAAAAAGGAAAGCAATAGCTCTTGATTTAAAACAGAACAAACAAAAAACCAGAATGGACCAAACTAGTGGAAGGGAACTTCCCGGAAGCTGACAGCCTCCTCTAAAGATAACTTAATGGAAACCTCATTTTCACATCAAATGCAAAACCGTCCCCCTGAGAGGCCCCCCCCCACAGTCACATAAATAAAAACCAGGATCTTCAAAGATAAACTTCTTCATCTGGATTACCCATTCAACACGCTCCTCCCCACCCTCAGCAGTAAGATACTGAAAAAATAGAAACCCTGATTATTCGTGGTGTCCAGGGGCTTCAGGCCAGGCAGGGTCACCAGGCAAGGTGGCCCTTGGGCACAAATCCCCAAGAACCTGCAGGGCCCGCTATTGTCTGTTTCAAGTGCACCCTCTGGCCCTCCTCTCCCGGGAGCTACGGACATCCTCCGAGCCCATGGCGGGCGCGCGAGGACCAGTCCCCATCCACGGCCCTGCGCGCGAGCCTGTCCTCCCCTCCTTCCACATACAGCGGCCGCGACCCCAGCAGCCTCGGCGGCGCCCGAGAGGACGAGTCCCCGTCACCCCATCCCCGACAGCCCCTCCCTCGTTGCGCCGGGCCTCCAGCATCTCCACCCCTGGGGCTGCGGCCTCCGGGGTTCCCTCACCTGCATGCCCTGCGCCCCCGGGTCTACCCCGGTGTCCAACACGGCGATGAGCACCCCTCGCCCATCGTACTCCGGGTAGCGGGCGAGAAACGAGGCGGCCCCAGTCTCCTTTTTCGGGAGAAGCCCGTGAAAGGGGAACGGCTCCTCGGTTGCTGCGGTGGCCATGGATCGGAAGCGCGAGAACGACGACAAGGCAAACTGCCAGGTGGCGCGCGGAGGAGCTCGAGGACACCCTGCGGCTGGGGATGGGGGCGGAGAAAGGAGGCGGGGAGTCCGAGGCCCCCGGCTGGCCAGCCAGTCCCTTCCATGCAGGGGCGCGCGCGGTGGAGCGCGAGACCGCGGAGCCTCCAAAAGGAGGGACTGCGCCTCCGGGCCAGCCAATCGCCGGCGGCGACGCAAGCAAGGGGCGACGTGCGTCGGCGCGTGACGTCAGCTGGAGCGTTTCCATGCCTACGGCGGTGTGGGCAGAGGAAACCGGGAGAAGAGTGTCTCGGGACCTACCTCCCTGGGGACCAGATCGAAGCTCGAGGGCCCTTCAGGGGACTTGGTCACCTGGGAAAGTGCAGTCCAAGCAGAGCCTTTGAAGTTCCCGGGAGGATGACTTCGACGTGAGCTAAGGGATTGGCTGGAAGCTAACTTCCGGCCGGAAGGTCGTACTATGGAGCCTCTAAAAGGTTTCACCATC
Organism: Phalanger gymnotis; assembly: GCA_028646595.1. Lineage (NCBI taxonomy): Eukaryota > Metazoa > Chordata > Mammalia > Diprotodontia > Phalangeridae > Phalanger > Phalanger gymnotis. The sequence goes on along the minus strand of CM053626.1, from coordinate 120,914,183 downwards.
CCGGGGATGGTGAGGGTGGCTCCCGGGACCGAAAGCTCCGTCCTCCGCCGCTGGAGCCTGGAGGGAATAGAACAGGCCTCAGCACACGTGCGCGCGAGCGCGAGTCTGAGCGTCGTGGCTCTCTCCCCCTCCCCAATTCCGCCACAACCGAGCTTGTCTCGAGGAGGCCCCGCACTCATAGGATAATCCTCAAATCCATTAGCCTTAACACCGCGTGTTCCTAAAGCAGAGGGGTCTCTCCGAGCCTCAGTTACCTCCGTTGTAAAATTAAGGTGGTGTAGGTTTGTGGGCACGTGCGTGTGCAAATAGCACCGACTTGTCGTTTGTAAAATGAAGGCTGTGTGTGTTTTAATTTTGTTTATATTCTCTCAACATCTAGTTTTTGCCTAGAATAGACACTACAGTTATTGAATTGAGTTGGAAAGCAATTAGCTGACAAGACACTTGACAAATCATTAAATCATGGTGAGAAGAACATAAGTTAGTAGAAAGGCACTGTGGTATAATGGGGGTAAAAAGGCAGGAGTCTTTGTCTTGGCTCTGTCACAACTAAATGAGAGACCTTAGGGAAACTTACTTAACTTCTGTAATCCTTGGTTTTCTCATCTGTAAGATAGGGAGAGTCCTTGAACTTTAGAGCTGGATAAACCTTGTCGATCTTAGCAGCTAACATTTATATAGCACTTTAAGGTTTTCAAAGCATTTTACGTACATCCTCTCATTTTGTCCTCACAGCTGTGACTTGCTAAGAATCACCAGAGGGTTAAGTGATTTCTGAAGGTCGCACATCTAACAGAATTTGAACATAGATCTTCCTAATAACTACAAGTCCAGTTAGTAAGTCAATATATGTTAAATGGCTGCCGTGTGCCAGGCACTGTACTAAGCACTGGAGATTAAAAGAAAGTCAAAGAGTACTAGTCCCTGCCCTCAAGCAGCTCATAGTCTCCTGGGCAGGAGACAGCATGTAAACAACTATCCCAAAACAAGATAAATACAGAATAAATTGAAGACAATCAACAGAGTAGAGGTACTAGAATTAAGGGGGGATGGGGAAAGCCTTCCTGTAAGGTGAGATTTTAACCAGGTTTTGAAATCAGAAGGTACGGATGAGAAAGGAGTGAATTACAAAGTATGGGGGACAGCCAGTAAACATGCCCACAATTATGAGATGGAATGTCTTGTAAAGGAAGTCATTGTTCCTGGATCACAGAGCAAATTGGGCAGTGGTTAAGGTATAAGAATACTGGGGTTGTGTTCATGGGGATGGGAAGAAGTTGTGAAGGGATTTGAATGCCACACAGAGGATTTTATATTTGTTCCTGGAGGCCATAGGGAGCCAGAGGGGCAGCATGATCAGGCTTGTGCTTTAAGAAGATCATTTTGACAATGCAATGGAAGAGGGACTAGAGTTGAAAATTGTGGTGGGTAAATAAACCTTATTGCAATAGATTTGGTGTAATGTGATGAGGACCTGATTGGTGGTAGTGTCAAAAAAAGAAAGGGATGTATATGAGAGATTTTACAGGTCTTGGTTAAATATGAGGATGGAGAGTAATAGAGATTAAAGAGTCGGGGATTACTCCCAGGCTGTAAGCTTGGGTGACTGGATGGTGGTACTGATGAGGGCACAGTCTCTGGGAACCCCTTTGAACCTGGAGTACAGTCTCTGGGAGCCCCCTTGAACTCTCCTTGAGTCTTCCAACTGGATCTGGCCTTACCCTAAGGCCATGGGCCTTGCATTATCATTGGACCCTAGTCTCTGCCTAGCCTAGCCCTCTGTTGCCCAGCTGTTTCCCACCCTTAATCCTGATCAAAATATCTATACCCTAGCTCTGTTACCCTAGCCCTCTATTGTCTGTCATCTCCTGGTAGCCTTCAGCAGTCCCATCAAGCCCCTCCTTAGACTCCTCCTCAAGTCCCTCCCTAAACCTCTCCTCTAGTCCCCCCAAGACCACCCCTCAGTCCATCCCACAATCTTTGTGTATATAATCTCCATCGTGCCTCCATGAAGGTGCTCAGATTCAGTCTAGTTCAGTAGATTGAATCTGGCCCGCTTGTGAAAACAGGCATCACATCACAAGGGTGGGATTTCTTAAGACAACCCATTATGGCAAACCCTTAATAAGCTTTGTGTTTTCCCTTGGCTGAGAAGGCTTGAGTCGAATTCTTTCGACAGGACCCGGTGTGTCAGTACTTTGGGGTGTCAAGCACCCCTCAACCCAAACCTCTTCATTTTCTGGTGAGAGTTTAAGGGGAAAGATGATGAGTTCACTGTTGCTTTTAAGACATCTACAACACATCTAGTTCAGATGCCCAGTAGACAATTGGAGATTAGAGACTGGAGATTGGCAGAGAAGTTTAGGGCTAAGTAGATTTGAGAGTCATTAGCATAAAGTTAATAATTGAATCCATAGGAGGTGATGAGATCACCAGTAGTATAGTGAAATAGTGTAGAGGGAGAAAAGAAGAGCACCCAGATCCAGCAAAGGAGACAGAAGAGTTGTCAGATAGGAGAACCAGCAGACCAGGGAGAAGAGAGTATCAAGAAAAGGGTGATTGACAGTGTCAGAGTCTTCAAAGGTCAAGAAGGATGTGGATTGAGAAAAGGGTATTAGAATCAGCAGTTAAGAGATTGTTGGTAACTTTGGACAGAGCACTTTTTGATGAGGACAGAAGCTAGACTGGACAGAGTTAAAAGTGAAAGGAAAGAAAGTGGTGGTATCCTGTGTGTGTGTGTGTGTACACAAACTGCATATATTGTGTGTGTGTGTGTGTATACACAAACTATATATTTGGAACAACCTATAAATATTTAGCCAAGTTTATGTTGGATGGTAATCTGTATTGTTTTACCTTATAGGCCTACTATTAAGCAAGCATAATAATGACTGAAAATTTTAAAAAGCCATGGAGGAGGGAGGGGTAGCTAGAGCTCTAGAGTCCTAGGACCTGAGTTTAAACCTGGCCTCAGACACCTACTGGCTGTGTGACCCTTGGCAAGTCACTTAATCAATCCTGATTGCCTCAAAAAAACAAAACAAAACCAAACAATTGAAGATTATAGGAAAGGTGAAAAAGATGTGTGGCATTATAATGCAGCAAAGAAATACCTTGAAAAAGGGAGTGCAAAAATTCACGGGAAACTTAGAAACTGCAACAGACCCAGAGAAGGGGAGGGACAGAGGAGAGTAGGGTTCTTCAACATAGCTATCATTCTAAAGGAAGTAAGGTTCAGAGATGTAATAGGGAATGAGCCTCAACATATAGGTGGTTACCACACTGATGTTCAGAGCAGGAAGTACTGAGGCTTCTACTACTTCTAATTCTCCTATCAAGGCTGCTGGCTCACCCCAAAAGCCAATACAGTTGACAGATTTTCAAAGCTTTTATAGATTTATATGTATACCCAATATTTTATGAATCATTTCTTCAATAAATATGAACTTGTGTGCGATGAATGATTTATGTATATAGATTGTTTCTAAACACTTAAGTTTGTTGTGCAGTGGTTAAGGGTCCTTTGAAATTCTACTACTGATATGAGAGGATTTTTAAAAAAAGGAAGAATGAATTAGCTTCTATTTTAAGGCCAAATCTTGAAAGTTCTGAGACTGAGTATTTAAAACTAATATAAATCACGTGGGCTTTGATTGTATCTTTTGTTTATTAGGCTTGAGTTTGTACAATAAATATATTATCATTACTTTTCTTTTTCAGTTCTTTTTCAGCTTTTATTTTGAAAGTCACTATTAGCAAAACAAACATTTGAATACATGATTAAGGAGAAGGGTGTAAAATAACTTAAAACTATTGCAGAGAAAAACTAATTCACTACTCAGTTTTTAATATTTCAGATTTTGTATTCTATGCTTTGCTGGTATATTCTGTCCTGCACATTTACATATAGTATTTACATCAGTCTTTTAGACAGATTCAGAATCAGTTGTGAAGGGTTCTTATACAAGACCCTAGGATATTTGAGTAGGAAGGGATTCTGAAGTTTCTGGAATCAGAAGATGTGAATTCAAATTCTACCTCTGATGCTAACTACATGTGTGACCTTGCCTTCTTTATTTAACCTCCTGGGCCAGGGTGGGAAACCTTTGGCCCTCTAGGTCCTCAAGTACAGCCTTTTGACTGTATTCAAACTTCACAGACCAAATCCCCTTAATAAACTGATTTGTTCTGTAAAACTTGGCGTGGAGGCCAAAGGTTCCCACCCTCTAGCCTGGGCCTTTCATCTGGACTAGATGGCCTTTGAGGTTCCTTCCTGGTAGGAGGAGAAACAGGAGATTGTGTAATCTAATTTTATAATGGTCCTACATAATGCAGTCCCCTCATTTTAAGGTTAGGTAAAAACTATCCTAATAAATATTTGACAACATTTGTCACACTTTCATGTCATGATGATGATGATGATTCTGTTGATGATATAATGTACCTGATGGTAGTAAACATCTCTGTAAGAATCAACATATAATAGCACCTATCTCCCAGGGTTGTTGTGAGGATCACCACCAAGATCATATTTGTAAAACGTTCAGCACATTACCTGACATACAATAGGCACTTAATAAATACTTGCTCCCTTTTCACCACTGTGTGTAACCTAGATTTGAGTCCCAGCTTTGCTGCTGCTCATGTGAACCTAGTTAAGTCCTTTCCTTTCAGTTTTCTCATCTACAAAATGAGGGCATTAGACTATATAGTCCATTCCTAAGTTATCTTCTAGTTTCACGTTGCCAGCTGCCTTCTAGATATTTCAATTTGTATTTTGTACCATTATTTCTAACCTAATATATATCAAACCTAATATATCAAAAAATAATATTCATCCTCTGCCCTCCCAAGTCAATTCCTTTTTCTGACATCTCTGTTTAATGTTGTGGTTCTTTCATTTTCCCATTCACCCTGTATCAAAACTTTCAGTCATCTTCACCTCTTCCCTCCCTTCAATTTACCAGTACCACATCATGTAGATTCTTCCTTCCAAATGCCTCATCCCCAGAAATGTGTGTGTGTATTTAAGCTTAATAGATATCACCAAGCCCAAACATTCAAATAAATAAAACAATACAAAAAAACTTTAAACTCCAAACTATTACAGTTTAACAAAAAAAAAAATAGCAATGGCATTTGCCACTCTGTAATACTAACTTACTTATGTATGTACCTTTTCTCCCCTGAACTATATCTTTTATATCCACTAAGCACCTTGCTTTAGTCAGGGTTGATAATTTAGCAATAGCATAGCAATTCTTAAAAATACTGAAGACCATTTGAAAGTTGTGTTCATAGGCAGGGGTGGGGGGAAGGGTATCTGTGTGTATCTGTGTATGTGAGTTGAGAGAAAGAGGGCTGTGGGACTTTGTAATTAAATATAGATCCCCTAGCAGTTCTGTAACCTTCCAGTACTGTACAGTAACCATTGGTGGGATTATGGGGTCATGAGTAGATAAGTGTAAGAAATATTCATACATACTTGTAATGATTTCTAGAGTACAGGATCTGAGGTCAGAGGTCTTCAAAAGTCTACTCTCTTTTATCTGTGTGGTCTTGGGAAAGTTATTCCTTTCTGAGTCTCTCTTTCTTCATGTATAAAATGAGACAATTACACTAAATTGACCTCTCAGGCTCTTCCAACACTAAATCTATCTTATTTGCATGTATACTTTTGATCAGATTTTGTTACTTTTTTATATTTTTACGTAATTTTATTCATTGTCTCTGCTTCTGCTTTATATGCTCTGTACCATTTAATAAAAGTCATTTCATATTTGCTTATATTTTTCATAGTTGACATTTCTTAATACCACCATAAGATTTCTTCTTATTGGTATTCCTCAATTTATCCATTTAGCTAAGTGACCCTACCTGAACACTCTCCGCACTGCATCCCAGTGTAACATGTGCCCAGAGGCTAATATCCCAGCGTCCCCCTCTTATTAGTCCACTCCTTAGAGCTTGGCTATATCCTCTCAATGGACTAGGGTATCTTTGGGGGACTTTTTCCCCCTAGTGCTATATCTCAAAGCTCCTAACAACGTTCCTCCTACTATTACCAGTTGAGAATTTTTTCAGGCAGATTTCAGTAGCTTTTTCAGAAGAGGGGTCTATATTAAGGTGGTATGCCAAAAATAGTTGATACAAAAGATTCTCTACCCCAAAAGTCTATGTATGATTTACTGTCCTACCAATACATACAGAGTTCAGAGAATGTGGGATCAAGCTTAGCACATGTGACAAAGGCATAACTCAAAGCTCCTAGTCACCAGAAGTCTTTTTTCCCCTTTGTGGGGTACTCAATAAATTCCCCTTAGATATAGCATAGTTTCTTTGCTGAGTTCTTTGTGGGGCCATGAATCTATATGTCCAGTCTGTCCTTTACTCCCAATGAACATTCTGCTATCAGCTGATGTGGAGATGTGATTGCTGTCCTAGCAGTGGGAAGATAGGAAGTCTAAAATCCTATGAACCCTTTAAAGCTTGCAAGGTCTTCCTGCTAAAGGAGAGAAGGAGAAGGACAGAAACTTAGGCCAAGGTCTCTCTACTCTCCAATAGTTCTTCAAGGGTTTTACTGAAATGCCACACTTATTCAAATCTCTGTAATAATCCTATTTCTAAACTAGCTTGATATTTCATGGATGAACCCTTCCTTGAGTATGACCAGGTTTCCTTAGCCAATCCGAACTGATTCCTATGTAACATCACTTTAGCTCCCAACCTTTTTTCACTTAGTCTAAAACCTATGATTGAAACTAAAACTTATGATTAAGATTGCTTAAGGCTTAGTCTCAACTCATTTAGGTATTAGAGAAAGAGGGGATGACTCAGTTGATTTGCTTAAGCAATACCCCACCCTTATCACCAGAAAAAAAGTAGTAAATGATAATTACACCTAAACATAGTGAAGGAAATGTAGAGAGCAGAAGGAGGAATCAGGCAAATTGAAAATGCTCATGCCCAGAAATCAAGCCTGAGGAAAAGAGAATTGGAAAATCACTTTGGCCTAGTCCAGTTCCCTAGAGGTTGCTAAGGGATGGGAACCCTAAGTTTCTGAAGGCAAAGAAGCTGAAGCAGCCCTGAAACACAAACTTGATTGTCTCCATAAAAGGGATGCAAGAAAGACTAGAGATTGACAGAACTCAAGGAAAAAAAAAAGTAAGATACCAAAGATAGGAGAAAAAGTAGATAAAACAACAGAATGAATCTTAAATGCAAAAAAAAAAAATGAGTAAAACTTTGAAGAGAATTAAAAACTTACTTAAATAAAATACGAAGGAAAATGAACCACAGTAATGCCTGAAGAAAGTGGAGTCCCCATAAAGCATGGAAAAAGAACAACTCCAGAATGGTTCAAAAATCCTGTCAAACTCTGGCATTGTTGATAGCTTCATTGCCATCAAACTACATTTTGCCAATATGACACACATATATGACAACTGATGATTACTGTATACCCTCCTATCGCCAAGTATTTGTTGATCAGCAAATAATAATATGGTGTTAACAACCAGCACTTATTAAATGCCTACATTTGCACTGTGCAGAAGATCAAGCAAATAACAATGGGCTGTGTCAGAAACATTAAAGAGAGTCTACGTAATAATTCCCTATGTCCAAGCCTAGTCTAAGAATAGGAAATGTCTGTAGGTTCAGGCCAAGGCTTGTTTATACCACAAGAATTTGCTGTCATCAGCAGTCCTATTTCCCAACTGTCCAACCCATGTAGAGAATATTAAATCTCACTGTGCTTATTGTTTCTGATTTTGAAAAAGTATCTGATTTGGTAGAACAAAATGCTATCTTAATGACTCTTATCCAACAAGATGTCTCCCATCCAAAATTCTTTGAAATATATAATAATAGAAGTTACTTTGTTCTTTAACCCTCTGATCAAAAACATGAGGAGGCACAAAATTATGTACATATATGTATATATATATACACATATATGTATGTATGTGTATGTATACACACACACACACACATATCCTTTCCAAAGGTGTCTGCTTAAGTGATTAAGGAAACTCATTGCAGAGAACTAAGTTGAACAGAGATTCATTGTGAATGATGAAGTCTTCCAGATGTCCTTTTACAAATAGATAACATTGTGCTTGTTGTATCCAGCTCCAGAACATTTCAAAACCTCCTGGAAGAGATCCTTGACACTCAAAAGAGTTTGGCTTAACTATCCACAGAGGAAAGACCAAGTGGATGAGAAACGTCTATTTCTGTCCAGATTATAACATGCCTTTGAATGGATATCTGTATGGCAAAAACTTAGGCACTTAAATGCTTTGTTAAAAATGGTCATTTAACAGTGTATGGTTCTGTGCTTTCTTATCCACATTTACTGTGGGTTGGAAATCATCATTGCCCCTTTTGAAAAACATGAAAAAGAGTTAAGTTTTGTACTTAATGAGCTTGAAGTATTAGTGGAACATTCAGATAGAGACATATAATAGGGAACTGGAAATGTGGTTAGAGCTCTGTGGAGATATTGGGTGAAGAAACATAGATTTGAGAATCAAGGCAGTAATTGAAGCCATTTGGATATGTGAGATCATTGAGGGGAAAAAGTGTAGAGAGAGCTGAGAAGAATGACAATGACAAAATGTTGGGAGAACATCTCTTTTAAAGGGCAAGAGGAAACTAAAGAACTAAGAGAATCAGTTTTCAAAAGTAGAAGTACATAAAGAGTACATTGTCATGAAAACCAAGGAAGAAAAGGTTACAAGGAGGAGGAGTTGGTTGCCAGTCTTAAATACTAAAGAAGTCAAAGAGTTTATGGTCAGAAAAGAGTCCCTAGAATTTAATGGGAAGGAAGTCAATTAGTGACTTTGGAAAGACCCTTTAAATGGAATGGTGGGGATAGAAACCAGATTATAAGAGTTGAAAGTGGTAGAGACAAGGTGTAGATAGAATGCTTTTTCTAAAGTTTGCAGGAGAAAGATGACAGGTGAGTAGCAAAGATCAAAGGAAGGCACTTTTTTTTTTCTTTTTAAGGCTAGGGGAGCCGTTAGCATGTTTTTGGCTTAGAAGAAAGAGCTACTAGAGAGGATGAGACTGAATAAAAGTAAATTGGCAGGAAGCATATCTTCTAAGATAACCTTATTTCATTTACCCAAAAGACAACATAGAGAAGCTGAAAATGACAAAAAATTGCTTGGTTACATAGATTTCTATAAAGAAAATTATCTGGATATGAGTATAAAAAGACAGCGTGGTAGGATAATATGGCAATTGGGGAGGCAATCTCTGAGTCAGAAAGACTTGGGTCTAAAGTTCCAACTCTAATTTTATTATCATGGACAATTGCAGAGCAGGGAGTTTCCTCACAAGAGATTATCTAAATGTATGAAGTAATAATTTGGACCCCTCCGAAATGAAAAAACAGCATAAACCATCTTAAAACAAATAAACTAAAACTATCTATTTTATATAATGTGATGTTAGCAATAATAATTTCCCTGTCAACTTTTATTATGACTAGTTTAAGGTATAACGATAATTAAAACATCTGGCTTATTTTTCATTTTTCTTTACTAGTAGAAGGATAAATGTAATTCTGCACATAGAAAACCCCCTAGAAGAAGCAGAGAGAGGTCCTGGGGGACCCAGTTTATTCTCTGGTGGCACAGAGAATTCTCTGAGCTTTTCTGAATACAGGCTTTAGAGTTTATCTTTAAAGAAAATTAAGCTAAAGTACCAGTAAAACATTTATTAGAAAAATTGTTCTAGTAGAATGTAGAAAAACTACATTCTCCATGTTATATTTAAAATATAAAAGTGATTTGATTTATTGATAGATCCATTAACCAAATATACTCTTGCTTAAAGTCAAACCCCCTCAGTCAGGTGATGAGGTAGGATATTTAATATAATAATAAATTATATGTATTATATATACCATGTATATATAATAAATTAGTAGTAAATTTGCTGAAAATTTATTTTTCAAAAAAAAAACAATAAAAAGTAGTAAGACCCATTCACCACTTAAATTCTCTCTCAGTAGTCAGCTATTCAGCTTTGCTACTTTGAAGTGTAATGAATTGTTTGAGAAAATTTCCTTTACCTGATGGTGATTCAGACAACTCATTTTGTAATAGGTAGCTTCATCGCAAAGACCTCCACATGTTTGTGTTGCTAATGACTCTTGTTAGTTAATATTTATTAAATATACAATGAATAGCGCATTGCAGTAAGTTAGCACTAAGGTGTTAATAAAAATAAAAAAAAAAAACAGCTGCTTGCCGTGGAGACTTTCTAATGCTAATTAGATTTCTAATAATAAACAATAGATAAGACATATATTTACGTATATTTTCATATATGTATGTTAAAGGAACTGTTATAGTAAATGTAATGATTAGAAATGGTAGTATAGGTTTGGAAGTCTTCATAGAGGAAGTTCTGAATGACTTGGATAAAAGTTTATCATATTTACAGAAGGCACAAAGTTGGGAGGGTTAGTTAACATTTTGGATCATCATTGTGATCCAAAATTAGTTTATAGGCTAGTCAGAAAATTGGGCTGAAACTAGAAAATTAAATTCAATAGGAATAAATATAAAACTTTACACTTGAGTGCAAAAGAAATCAGCTACTCAAGTGCAAGATGGAGGAAGTATGGTTGGACAGTAGTTCTGAAGAAGATCTAGAGGTCTAAGTGTATAGCAAACTCAATATGAGTCACCAATATGCTATAATAGCCAAGTACCTGAGGGACTGTCATGTGGAAGAAGGGCTGGGTTTATTCCCTTTGGCCTTAGAGCACAGAAGTAGGAAAAATGGATGATAGTTGCAAGTAGGTAAACTAAGGCTTAGTGTCAAGAAAGTATTCCTACCAATTAGAGCTGTCCAAAAGCAAAAAAGAGGAAAGGGTTGCCACAATGGGTAAGGGACTCTTTTCTGGATTATCCGAGCTAAGGCTGAACAATCACTTGTCAGGTATTTTACAGTGGGGATTCCTTTTGCTTATGGCTTGGACTAGATGGCCATCGGGGTGCTTTCTGACTCTCAAATTCTATCATTCTGTGCTTCTGTGAGCAAAGTCCTAAAGCAAGGAGAAGCCCGTTTTGGTGCAGGAATGCTATGTTTAATGATGGCTAGAAGACCCAATAGCGCACCTGTGTTTGTTACTGATAATTTCCACCACCACTGCTACCACTACCATCCCAAAACTTAGAAGATTGTTACCTCAGAAACACTTGAATTTACCTTAAGATTCATTTTATGTTAGCCAAATGTGGTTATTCTTAGGTTAAATGGAATTAAGAATGGAAAAATATGTATCAATAAGGTATAGTAGAAGTTATAGATAATGGAAGAATAGAAAAAAAGTTATGATGATACATGAGGCTTATTATAAGAATTTACTTTTCTTTAAGAAGAAACTAGAAACCTCTAGAAGTTTCTGAGCGTAGTCCCCTTTCTAGAGTTCACTCAACACAAGTTCAGATGCCCAGAAGGCAAATGGCTACTACTCTCAGAGTTCTAGGGGTGAACCTGTGGAGTTGTGTTTCTAGTATGATAGTGTCAGGATCCCTGTGCCAAGACCACCCCTCTCTTTTTACTGTTAGGAGACACCGTTTTCTAGAGCTAAGGCCCAGCAAGCAATCTGTGCCCTGAGTTTGGCATAACAACAATCCTTTGCATTCACCCTCTGGATGATCTCAGCCACAGCAAAATCCTAGAATTGTTTCACACCAGCATCAGGTGGTCTCTGAGCTTGGAAAAGCACCTGTAGTACCTGTGTTCTGGTTATGAAGTCCTGCTATGAATCATACTTGTCTCATTGTTGCTGTTAGCCCTCCATTGTCAGGGCTACAGCTCCCTATGTAGCCATTGGTATAAGTATTGAGATTTGTGTGTCTAAGCTTCCCTCCTCCAATGGAATAATGAAAGCTTTTTGCTTATAACTGCTGTTAGTTCTTTGGTTTTATTTTGTTTTATTTTTAGAGTTAACTGTGGTTTTCCTTTATGAGCTTTCTTTTTTTGTTTGTTTTTTTTTTTAAAGAGTTAACAGCAGTTGCAAAGCTGCTATGGCTCTTTGGCCATTTGATCAGGGTTGACAGTAGCTACCCATTCCCTATAAGTGAGGTCCCCATAACAATCAGCTATAATTAGCTTTTAGAAAAGGTATTTACTAAGAAAGGATAATAAAAAGAATTGGTACAAAATATTTCCCCGCCTCCCCTCCCCACACCCAAAGAAAGAGATCCCAGAGTGCACTCTTCCACAAATAAACACTGATTCAATAGGCTGGAGGAGGGGAAAGTATAGTGTTTATAGTTGTTAAGTTTATGGTATAGTGTTAAAGAGGTACTTATGTTGAGAATGTATAAGAATGGATAGGGTATTTGGGTACCTCCCAACCTCTGTCACTAGATTGTATTGGTAATTAAGATGGGACTTTTTTTTTTTTTTACTGTTTTCTCTTGTAGAATGCTAAAGTAATCAAATGCCTTTGATTAAGTCTTACTAGGTGCAAAGCCTTAAGCCCACAGCTTTTTGCTGATTAGGTATGAAGCCTTCAGGCCCTAAGAAGGATATATAAACTCAGAAGTTAGCATTTTGTTTGGGTCTCTCATTCACTGGAAGAATGTTGGTGTGGAGACTCTGGATAGCCACTGGAGCCCCCTACCCCCACCCTCTTTGAAGAAAACCCAGATGTTGGTACTTCTCTTTTTGGTGACTATGTATGTGATGTCTTCTCAAACAAAGCCTCTTTGTTGAATTGTGTTATTTGATCTGTTGATATTTTCTGTTTGTAATTTCTGTTTGTGTTTGCTCTGAAATTCAGGGTGCTGGCTTTTCTTCCTGAACTAATTGAATGATATATGTATGTTTGATTAAAGTGAGATTGTAAACTCCTTGAAGTTGGTTTCCTTAGAAAAGCAGATCAAAGAATTTGTGCTATCAGCCTTCCTGTGTACTTGTTGCTGGTCTTGTTGGTTTTACATAGCCACAGCAGCTGCTAGCCACATTATTGTTACACAGTGTTGTTACAAAAATGGAATACATGTATTGGCTGGAGTGATAGTTTCTGATTATCAAAGAGAAATTGTTGTGATACTCCAGAATTTGGGTGAAGAACCTGTACAGTTTTGTAGAAATGATAGAATAGTTCAAGTGATCATTATCCCTTGTGAAAAAATACCCGTTGTGGAAACTGACCCTACTTCCAAAATAACTAGTAGAGGAGCTAAAGGTTCTGGCTGAATTGATAGAATAAAATTGGGAGCTAAGGTATGGGTAAAACAGAAGCCAGACGATGTTCCAAAGGCTGCAGAAATCATAGCCCATGGGATGGACAATACTGTAACAGTTGTTTATTCAGGGGAAGATAATTACCAAATTGTGCCCCTGTCTCTCATATTTTATCGTGAATAGAGCTATGATAAATGGACTCATGGACTCCAGAAGCATGGCTGATGCTGATAAATGCCACAAGCCACTAGAGGGAATATGTTCTTGTATGATTAACAGATGGAAGTTTGTATCAGGGGGAAAAAGCCATGAGGACAATCCTAGTTTCTATCTACGATGGCATCCTCCTCACTTAGTTTCCTGGTTGTGTTCCTTTTGAAAAGAACCGTTTCTCACCTGAGTTTGGCTGTGAGATTGAATCTTTGCATAGTTGGAGTCTCAATCAAAATGAAGATGATTTATTTGAAGGATAATAGCCCATACTTGCCTACTCTTTAGTCTTTATTTTGGTTAATCTTGTTGCTAGTTCTGTCTCCTTTAGGCTTAAGTACCCCAAGTACCTTACACTTTTGATGACTGACTGCTTAAGGAGCTGGCAGTTGATTGAGTTCCTGGGTGCCAGCTTGCTAAAGAACTGACTTCTCGAATAGGACTCTTGACCTCTTGGGGCAGGGACAGCTTTACATACAATTTCAGCAAGAGGAAGCTATGAAGGACAAGACCTTCACCCCTTACTCCAAGATTTTGAGCCCCATTCATTCCGGGGCAGGGGTGATGATATTGTTCTGTGTATTTATTTTGTATTATCCTTGTTGTATTGTTATATTGTTACGGTATTACTGACACCAGTTTCCCATCGACCTGTTTAATGGATGCAAAGATCTAGGGGCGGAAGAGTGAGCCATGTGGCTACTCTGGTGATGAGATATTATGTTAAGTATTTTGCAAATGTGATATGTTCATTTTGAGGTGATTCTGTTGTGCTTATAAAAACGTTTGTACCTTTTGAGACACAAATTGCCTATGTAATGGGTGTGAAAGATCTTTGGGCTGAATGTAGTATTAATCTGATCAAAGATCTTCTCCACTCATTCAATAGGACTCTGGTGGGCCTAGGTGGGAGGGCCTGATTATATCTTTGTTTGTAAGTAGGCCCCAAACCCCTACTTAATTGGTGCTAAGCCCAAGTGGGAATGAAGCCCTCAGGGCCCTAAAAGGGAGTTACCAAGATCAGAGCTAGTGGTGTGCACACTGAGTTCTAATCAATTAGAAGACCTTTCTAGTCAATCAGATGAGGGCTAGGACTGTATAAAAAGAGAGCCCAGAACTGAGAGCAGAACAGAACTGGAAGCAGTAGAGTGGAGTGCAGCAGGATTCAGAAGCAGAGAGCCAGCACTGAGAGTGCAGAGCAGAGAGTGCTGAACAAGAGAGAGTTAGGATTCCTAAGTGATATTATAGGGAGGCCCTAGCATCGAGGGAAAGCTACAGTATGGCTTGGTACTTTGCTATAACATTTTGTTATAATTTCCTTGTTACTGTAGTGAAGTGGGCATGCTGGTTTTAGAATATTATTACCACAATATCAAATTGGGGGCATTGGTCCTTGAATCTGATCCTCTGGAGTCTAAATAAATGTTAAACTTCCTCTGCCTTTTACTTAGAGGATTCCTTATACTTCATGATTCTGAACCATTCGGGCATGCCTATGGTCCTCTCTGAGGTCACGAATTTTGCCTTACTACTACATAGAAGTCCTTTCTTCATTGAGTCATAGTTACAAAGGTCCCCTTGTATTTCTCTGCTGAGCTCCTATGCTTTACTAGGGTCCATAGCTAGCATCTCTCTTCACCATGAGGGGGTCAGACTCCCTGAAGCCATCTGCCTTTGCCATATCTTTCTTCTCCCAGTGCAGCCACTCCCATTTCCATTGGTCACTACTGCTATGGTGAACATTGCTACTGAAAGCTCAGCCGAAAACATTCTAAGCTTCAAACTTTAAAAGGTTGCTGCCTATATAATTCCATCTTGGAATACTCACTCCCCTATCATCAGGAAAGAATAAACACAAAGAAAAAGATATGTCCATGTACTCATAGATGCCATGCTAAATCCAACCTTTCCTCTACCTGGCTTTTGGAGTAAGATCAGAATAGTCCTGCATTATTCATTGATGCAAAGGAAAAGAGTGATGGAATGTCAGGTCACTCTTTTTTGATACCCAGTAAGTGTCAGCAAAATTTGACATGGTGAACTGGATCCAGGAAGGCAATCTTTGCCTGTGCTCTGTATAATTCATCAGTGAGGGCAAATCTGAGTATACTCCATGACCATATTTCATGAGAAAGAAAGTAGAATAATCATAATGATAATAAATGTGATCCTTGCTACTTCAAGAAAAAGCACTGACAAAAATAGGAAAAAGAAATGATCAAAGGACTAAACCATGTTAATATTGGCAAGCTGAATTACTCAGAGTAAGCAACATAGTATTTTGTTATCACAGTCACGTTGATACATTAGAGTATACTAAATTATAAACTGTTCAATAAAATTATCTAAAACATTAAGCAGATTGACAAATTGATTTAGGAGACATCTCAACAGTGTATATAGTATAAATGAGAACAGTAACAAAATAACTAATTTGGAAAGAAATAAAGTCACTGGGTTAAATGAGTTATAAAGAGTAGATCTCAACCTTGATCGTACACCTAAGCAATGACAATTATGTCTTTTTAATAACATTAATGTTTGAAAAAACCAAATTATGGCTTATATAATAACCTGACTAAAGTCAGTATTTCTCTCTTGCTATCTCTATATAAAGAATTCCTTATTCTTAACTGAGTGCCCTATAACTAAACAAGACACATTTAAACTAGCACTGGACAAATATCAAACTTTTCTTCATATAAGGGATTGAGAAAAAGAAGCAATAATCTGCCCTGTGCTAGATTTACACAATTAAACATGATTAGAAATCACATTTGAAAAGCTGTCCAAATCTTAGACAAGGTGCAGGGCTATTACTTTGTTCAGTTAATCTCATCTATCCTGAGGAAATAGAATACACATAAAAAATAGCTTTTCAAGACCATATGGTCTTGACAGGAGAATTGTGGAAAGATGGCAGAGTAAGGCAGGAAACTACGTAGCTCTCTCAAGTTTCCCCACAAATAAAATAATGCCTCAAAGTAAATTTTAGAGCAGCATAAATAATTAAAAGTTGGGGTAAATCAGTCATCCAGTCTAAAACAGTTTTGGGAGGACTTTAGAAAGAACTGACCTCCTGGGGAAGTGGTTAAGGACCTGACTGAAATGCAGAAACCTCTGGGGATAGACTACTAAACCAATAAACAGCAAGCCCTGGGGGTAGTTGTGCCTAGGGCAATCTTAGCTTCAGGAGCTTTTGCTCCACAGAGTGGAGGTTGGGTGACTGATCAGTGGAAGATTGTAGGGGCCCTCCACTGATGCTGGATGTGGTGGGGGTCCTGGCTCCCCAACCAGTTGGAGTCTCAGGCTGTGACTGCAAGTGAGTAGGAGTGAGTTAGTGATATAGTGAGTGGCAGAGGAGTGGGACTCCAGTGGTTGTGGTCACTCACAAGAGAGCTGAGTCCTTGGTTTCAGTTCTAGGACAGAGGGGTGAGCTAAGGCTTACAGCCACTTGAGGGTCCATAGGGAACAAGAGTGTTTCCAGTGGCAGCTGTGCTGGGGGCCCTGGTCATGGCTCAGGGGTGGAAAGGAGTACATGAGGTCACTTATAGACCAAGGTCTGAGCTGGAGGAGTTATACCTGGCTTTGGGTTATAGAACATTGAGAGAACCAAGAGGTCAAAGGACCCTAGGTAGAGATCAGAAAAACAACAGTGTGCAAAACTTGAAGCCTGAGACATTAACCAACACACCTTAAAAATTAAAATTGGGCAAGGGAAAGACAGTGACTTCATAAGACATCAAGAAATAGTAAGACAAAATCAAAAGAATGAAAAAGTGGAAGAGAACATGAAACATCTCATTAGAAAACTGACTTGTAAAACAGATGAAGGAGAGAAAAGAATTATCAGACTACCCGAAAGTTATGATCGACAAAAGAATCTAGACATTATACTTCAAGAAGTTATTAAGGAAAGGTGCTCTGAAGTTCTAGAATTACTGGGTAATACAGAAATTGAAAAAATCCACCAATCACACCTGAAAGAGATCCCCAAACAAAAACTCACAGGAACATTATAACTAAGTTTTAAAGTTCCCACCTCAAGAGAAGATATTATTAGCAAATAGAAAGACACAATTTAAATATTGTGGAGCTACAGTCAGAGTAACACAAGACCAAAGGATGTGGAATATAATATTATGAAGAGCAGGAGCCAGACTTGTAATCAAGAATAACCTATCTGGCAAAGTTGAGTGTAATCCTGCAAGGCAAAAAGAAAAAAAAAATATTTAACGAACTGAAGGACTTTTAGCTATTCTCTGGGAAAAAGACCAGAACTGAAGAGAAGATTTGACATACAAGAACCAGGAGAAACATAAGAATGTAAAGATGATTATAAAGGATTTAATAAAGTTAAACTATTTACTTCTTACATGAGAAAATGGTATCTGTAACTCTTAAGAATATTATTATGACTAGGGTAGTTGAAAAGAGTATACAAGGCTTAGAGTTGAGTTGATTATGACGGAATGATTAAAAAAAAAACCTCCAAAACCAAAATTGGGTAGTGAGAGGTAAAATGGAGCAGATTATCTCATACAAAAGAAGTATGAATATAAGAACTGTTATAGTAGAGGGGAGAATAAAGGTGGAGGACAGGTAGTGCAGGAACCTTATTTTCATTGGAACTGCGTTAAAGAGGAAAAAACATATACCTTTAGGAGGATATAAAAATATTCTTAACTTACAGAGAAACAGGGGGATAGGATAAGGAAGAGACTTTTAGGATGTGTAGATTAGGGAGGCAGAGGTCAGGAGTAAATTAGATTTTTGAGGAAGGATAGAGTAAAAAGAGAGAGAAGGACAAACAGTGAAAAAATAGGATGGAGGGAAATACACAACTATTAATTATAACTTTGAATGTGAATGAGATGAATTCACCCATAAAACAAATGGATAGCAGAATGGATCAATAGAACCCAACAATGTATTGTTTATAAGAAACACAATAAAAAATGAGAGGCAGACATAGAGTAAAGATAAAGAGCTGGAGTAGAATTTATTATGTTTCAGCAGATGTAAAAAAAGTAGGGGTAGTGATCATGATCTTAAAGTCAAAGGTAAAATAGATTTAATTAAAAGTAGGAAAACTATAATATGCTAAAAGATACCACAGACAATGAAGTGATATCAAAACTAAACATATGCACCAAATGCTATATAACATTCAAATTTAAAAAAATGATAAATGAATTAATGGTGGAAATAGAGAGCAGAATTATAATAGTGGGGGATTTCAACCTTTCCATCTCAGAATTAAATAAATCTAACCAAAAAATATGTAAGAAAGAAGTCAAGGAGATTAATAGTATCTTAGATAATCTTAGACATCTGGAGAGAATTGAATGGGAATAGAATGGAATGTACCTTTTTCCTCAGTGTTATATGGCACCTTTACAAAGACAGACCTTATATTAGGCTATAAAGACTTCATATTTAAATGCAGAAAAGCAGAAATTTTAAATGCATCCTTTTCATATCATAATATGATAAAAATTACATTTAATAAAGGATCATGGAAACACAGATTAAAAATTAGTTGGAGACTAAATAATCCAACCTTAAAGAATGAGTAGGTTAAAGAACAAGTCGTAGAAACAATGAATAATTTTATCAAAGAGAACGATAATAAGACAACATATCAAAACTTAAGGGATGCAGCAAAAGCAGCAATCAGAGGACAATTTATATCTCTAAATGCTTATAATCAATAAAACAAAGAGCAGATCAATGAATTTTATATGCAATTATAAAAAAACTAGAAAAAAGAACAAATTAAAAATCCTCAATTAAATACCAAATTGGAAATCCTGAAAATTAAAGGTGAGATTAATAAAACTAAATGTAAGAAAATCATTGAATGAATAAATAAAACAAGGAATTGGTTTTATGAAAAAAAACAAATATAGAGACAAACCATTGGTTAATATGATTTTTAAAAATTGCAGGGGTAGTGATTATTAGGTAATCACTAGTATCAAAATTGGCAAAAGTGAATACACCATTAATGAGGACAAAATTGAAACTAGTAGGAGTTATTTTGCCCAATCATATGTCAATAAATTTAACAATTTAGGTGAAATGGAAGAATACTTATAAAAAACATAAACTGCCCAGAGTAACAGAAGAGGAAGCAGAATTTCTAAATAAACCCATTTTAGAAAAAGAAATTGGGCAGATGATATATGAGTTCCTAAGGGGGGGGGAAAAAAAAACATGGATTTACAAGTGAATTCTAACAGTCATTTAAAGATCAACTAATTCCAATATTAAATAAAGTATTTGGAAAATAGGCAAAGAAGGAACTTTACCAAACTATTTTTATGAAAAAAAATTGGTGCTGATAGCTAAACTAGGAAGAGCAAAAACAGAGGAAGAAATGAATATATACTAATGAATATTGATTCAAAAATTCCAAATATAATACTAGCTAGCTGACTATAGTAATATAACACAAAGATAATACATTATGACCAAGTGGGATTTATGCCAGGTATGCAGTGCTGGTTCAGTATAAGGAAAACTATTGACACAGTTCATTATATTAACAATAAGAGTAATAAAAATCACATGATTATATAAAAGCCTTTGACAAGATACAACACTTATTCCTATTAAAAACACTTGAAAACATAGGTATAAATGGATTTTTTGTTAAAGTGATAAGAAGCATTATCTGTAGCAGGGTTAAGCTAGAAGCATTCCAAGTAAGACCAGAAGTGAAACAAGGATACCCGTTATCACCACTGTTATTCAATATTGTATTAGAAATGCTATCAATAGCAATAACAGAAGAAAAAGAAATTGAAGAAATCAGAACTAGCAATGAGTTAAAACTGTTTCTTTTTGTAGATGATATGATGGTATACTTGGAAAATCCTAAGATTCAATTACGAAGTTGATTGAAACAATTTTTTTTCTTTTAAACAGTATTTTATTTTTTCCAATTATATGAAAAGATAATTTTTCACAATCATTTTTTAAATAAAATTTTGAGTTCTAAATTTTCTCTCTCCCTTTCCTCCTTCCCCTCCCTAAGATGATAAACAATTTGTTATAGGTTTTATATAGATAGATAGATAGATAGATAGATAGATAGATAGATAGATAGATGGGGCAGAGCCAAGATGGTGACTGGAAAGCAGGGACTAGCATGAGATCCCCACCAAGTCCCTCCAAAAACCTATAAAAAAATGGCTCTGAACCAATTCTAGAACTGCAGAACCCACAAAATAGCAGAGGGAAGCAGAGCTCCAGCCCAGGACAGCCTGGATGGTTGCTGGGTGAGGTCTATTGCACACGGAGCTGGGAACGGAGCAGAGCAGAGCCCAGCATGGGCCATGTGGACCAACCAGACCAGGAGCTGGGAGGAACAGGCCCTAGAGCCCTGAATCAGTGAGCTGTGGCAGTTGCCAGACTTCTCAATCCACAAACACCAAA